>OU015743.1:64479892-64500503 GCA_907169655.1 Acomys percivali | reverse complement strand
TTTAACTCTTGTCCAAGAAAAGAAGGGATGTCCATGCTAGGTGAGCATAAACTGACTCCTGGACTACCAACGCAACCCACCAGAAGATAATCTCCCCTTACCTTGAAGATGAACATTTTCAGTTCTCTGCTTGGCCATTGTGATCATGACCATCTTTATGGACTATGAGTGCCTAATGCCCTGTTCCATTTTGTTACGTATATAAAATACAGTTGTTTATAAAGTATTATAAACATACCATTTTACTATACCTCTATAATATGTTATGTATTATCTATCTATGGATAGAATTCATGTTTTGAGTAGCTTTGGCCTATGTGTTTAGCCTATGTACTCAGGAATCTGTAAAAGACACAATTATATCACCTTTTAAAAAATATCTATCATTATCTAATATCATTACCCACTATTTGAAAATACATAAAATTGGCATGGTTTTTACTTTGACCTTTTCTTAAAGTTCACTAAAATCTAATTTTCTCCCTGTGTCAATCACTAGCAAGTTCAGGTTTATTGTTTAATACTAACTTTCTCTCAAATGCCCATAGTTCATGAGATTATTCATTGGATGTAACAAACAAAGAACAGTCATTATCTTAAAATTAAATCTTTTGAAACAGAGTCACAACATGATTCATTTAATATTTCCAAGTAGTCACATATGAAATATACATTCTTAGTCTCTAATTTAAAAGGGATTGATAATTAAAATACAAATTTTCAGGTCCCTCAAGGGCTTATATTTCTGTATGAACCAAACACCAAAAAGCTATATAACTAGAATAGCATATATTTCACCCATTGTGATAAAAGTCTATTTTCTTAGGTATCAGCAGAAAATAGCAAGTATGTACTCCACACAAATGTAAAAATTTAAATCTAGCAATCCTTTCACCAAAGGAAATGTCTGCAGGATATTTTAAATCATGAAGTGTGTGGATACACTCATTAACCCATGGGAATTAGCCATCTGGCACATGGTATCCTCACTGGCTTGAAAGAAAAATAGGTCCTGCTTACAGAATACTACTTTATTCAATATGCAGAACAGCCATTAACAGAACACTCACTGTTGGGTTGAAACACAAGGAAATAAAATCTGGCCAGAGAAGTAAGTCATCCTTAAAAACTTATTAGAGTCCCAGTGACACTGATAAAAGACTGCACAACAACCTTTTTCCTAATCAAAGACCCTATAACAAAGAAAGCAGCTGTATGTGAAGAAAAGATGTCCCATTCACAAGCACCTAGAACAGTTTACATCCCAGGTCCATCTGTCTCTCTGTAGACCACTGATAACATTCCATACATTAACAACTGCTCATTCTGCCCCCAGATCTAGCATTGGAAAATGATACTCCTTGGTGGAATGAACCTGGCAAACACCTGTGCTGGCATCTTGTCCAAGTTCATTTGAAGCTATGGTACCTGTTAATTAGGGCCAAAGCAGCAACCAACTCTTTCTCTGCTTGAGTAAATGGGATTCATAGTAGGATGCCTAGAACAGAAATGTCAGTAAAGGTAAAATTATTTTTTTAACCTTTAAAATCCTATAATCTAATAATCCCACACCTAGACACACTCAGTGTTAATTTCAAGCAGTATAAATTGTATAATGACATACAAACCATGAATTAAGAACCATGAAAATCAAACTTTTTTTTTCTTTTACAAAACTCTGTCTTATTCTACATGTTTGAAACAAACAAACAAAAATTAATGGTGTGAAAGAAGACTCAAATAACAGGCAGAGAGAATAGAGAGGACCTGGGGACTCAGGGCATGCTGGGTAAGGCACAGCGGCTTTGCATAGGAGGACTGGTCTTTGTGCCTTAGGTTATGGACAACACTGTCTAACTGTCCAGCTAAGAAAATGCCCCACCTCTTATTTATTTGCTCGTTCATTCACCATCCTCTCCCTGAAGATGCTTTTGTTCTCCCTTATGCACATACTTTACTTTTAGTTCAGCCTGAACTGTGGAGAGATTGGGTTTTGATATGAATTATTTTGTGTTTTAAGGGTACTGTCTTCTGGTACCATGCCTTGGTTTCTCCTTCATGTAACAAAACATAGACAAATAAATGCCTGTTATTTTGATTATTGTCTCTCCAAACTGTGTGATCAGCATACACTTGTCTTGCTTTTCCAGGGTGACAGGATGTAGTATGTACATCTGGCCCTTTTGCTTTTGTTCATTCCATATACGTATTTTTTATTTATTGTGAAAAGCACCAGCTCCCACTGATTAATTAACATGTACCCAGGTTGGGCATTTGATGAACGTTTATTGGAAGGAGAATTGACAAAGGCAAATCTTTCAGCTAGAAATGGAAAGCACCCAAAGATGAGTAAAAGATGATAGAAAACATTTAATCCTATAGAGAAGATCTATTCATGACAACAGAAGACCTCTCTTACAGCCAAGAAGAAATACATCTGGCATGCACAAAATTGTATTTATCTTTATATGCTCTATAGTAGAGAGCAATAAGAAGAGCCAGTGCTGATAAGTGGTGGCTGAAGGAATGAATTAATAAATAAGGATAGGTTTTCAGCCTTCTAGACTCTGCCCCTGATGTATTCAGAGACCTGCCTTTTATAGCTACTCTACGGTAGGAGACACCTGGTAAAATTATATGCCTCTGCGATAATAAAGTGCATGCCTATAAGATCTTGGGCAAGGAGGTAGCCAGCAACTCCAGGGCGCCAAGAAGCCAAATGTCCTCAATTCTGTTTTCAATGTCTGATGTTTTGTTTTTAACACTCCTCTTTCCCTCAGCATGGTTCTGACATCAATACTATTTTAACATACCTTTGTCCAGTTGAGCCATCAGGGTCGGGTCGGGTCGGGTTGGGTAGGGTATCACACCAGAAGCAGGGAAGGGCCCTGGGCCCTCTCAGTGTCCCACACCATGGCCCAGTCTCCTCTTTCCAGCTTTTCAGCTGTCATGTTTCTGCCTCAATGATATTTTTCAGTAAAGCAAATTTGTACTTTTTTAAAAAAGCATTTGTTGATGTTTTTCTTCACAGGTGTGATGGTTTTGACCCATGCACCAGCACTCAGAGAATGAAGGAAGGGCTTAGTCTAAGAATCACATAGAAGCGAGGGAGAAAATAATTCAATGGCAGAGAGCCTTCTTATATAACAAGGCTAGGATGTTCTACTAAAATATTTCACAGCAATTGTGGCTTTTTTTTAATGGCAATGTCCCAAACGCTGGTAACAGCCCTCACTGAGGTGGATAACTGGAAGTCCCATCAAGGAAACCATGCCTGCTTAGGGCTCCATTGATTCCCCAGTTTCTAACAAAATGCGCAAGCTGCAACTGGTACACAGGCATCATTTGTTGAATGACAAGATCTCAGGGAAGCTACACACCATATTATTAAAATATCCGAACAATAGCAAAAACCCAAGAAGGCCCAACTATGATTAGAAAACTGGAAAACACTCAGGAAGTCACCATAACTACCAACGTGATCATTTTCCCATCCCAGCCTCAATGAAAACCGAGTGATCTGCAGTGTCTATTACTAATTATCCTCTTATCTGTCTTTCTCTGGATATCAAACACTAAAAACATTCTACTTTCCTCTCTTGGTTTCCTGCTTTCAAATTCGGTTACTTTCCCTTCCGGGTAACACCTTTTCTCCAGGCTCCAAGTAGGTCTCCGATCTTTAAATGTCCTCAGACCCTTCACTGTTGCATTTGTTGGTTAATTAGCATGTGCGCAGGAGGGCAAGCTTCTTCTCATGTAGATGAGCAGTGTCCCATATGCTAGATGGAGCAATTTCCCCAAAACAGAATATAGCCTTGGTAGCACTTAAACTGGCCTCTTCTGTGAGCCCCGCGTTTAGAGAGTACCTTATCCAGAGCATGAGCAGAAAAATGCAATGCAGTAGGAATTCCATGGAAGGGACCTTTTTAATTGATCTAATGAATGTACATGTTTATAAGCATCATTGGATACTCTCAGTTATCCTTCCTTAGATTTTTTTTCTTTTATTTATCAATAGGTTACTGACATAATGAAAAACCATTTTCCCCCCTTTACCATTATAAACAGTGGAGAATAGAGAAACTCAGCTTTACTCAGAAGACAAACACTTAGTACAAGATGAAAAAAGAACCCATATTATTAAGTGATGAATGATGGATTTTAGGGCCCTGATACAATCCTGCTAATAATAAATAAAATAATATAATATAAAACTATCAAATTCACCATTAGAGAAAAGCAATAAATGAAGGCGCTATTGTCCTGTAATATGGACGGAATGTGAATCTCGGGCTTTTCAAAAGATCACTGTACTCAAAGAATGTCCCATTTCTAGACCTCACCCTGACTGCATCGCCTTAGATGGTGGACAGTGATCAGCTTCACCAGGACACTTTCTAAAACGTGATGCCTACTTTTCATCACAAGTTGGAAATGGGTTTTGGTACAGTTTTCTGTCTCTTTATCCCTTTCAGCAATTAAGATAATCTGGATATAAGGGCTGGCAGGGAGAAATTCACCTGAGCCCATCACGTGACTGAGCTGATCAAGTAGACGCACAGAAAGAACTAAGCCAAAGGTTTTATAGAAATCTCCCGTAGCTCCGCCAGGGCCAAGAACTTTCTCCTGGGGCAGGTTTTTAATTACTTCATCTATTTCTGAAAGTAAAGGAGAATCCAGTAATTCCCCAGTCTTCTGCAAATCACCTAGACAACTCGCAAAGAATGAGAACTGACTGGTTATTGGCTCATGACATTGGGCTCCAGTTTCTGTAACTCTCTTCGTGCTATTTCTGAAAGAACTTACTAAGGAGCCCTGGGCCTGTGTTGCTCTTTCTCTCCTTTGTGCATCTCATCACATTACAGTTATGGTTTGATTGTCAGAGCTGAACAGCCAGAATAGCAAGAAGTTGCTGGCTCTCACCTTCCCAAGGTGCCGTACTGCCTCGCCAAGCGATGCGTATCTTCACATCGTTGGCTGGAGGGAGCTTGGAGCTGCTGGGGTGAAGACGTTTGCTGATAATTTCTAGCAGGGGTGATCTTCCATCTCCTGCATCTGGCTGTCTCTCCTGGGCAGGTGTTTTCATTCGAACACTGTCATGTATATTGTCACTGAGCAAGAGAAGGAGAATAAAAGAATTATAACTTACCTGAAAGCAATGTTCACAAATGCCAGTAAAAAATAAGAGTAGCCTTCACAAGCCCTTGGGTGGCTATAAGGAAGTCCCATAATGAATTTACAATCAAATCACTTTAAATTTGGTTTGTAGCCTTCAATAGTTTACACCAATTTTGGAAACAAACCTACATAATCTATTTTACAATCTACTTCTAATTCATCCAAATACCTGAAAAGTCTTACATTAAGAAAACCAAGAAGAGACTTGATACCCTATGAGCATATACAGGGGGAGGAGGTCCCCCTCAGTCACAGTCATAGGGGAGGGGAGTTAGGGGGAAATGGGAGGGAGGGAGGAATGGGAGGGTACAGAGGATGGGATAACAATTGAGACGTAATATGAATAAATTAATAAAATATATTTAAAAATATCCAAGGATATAAGCAGTAGGGTGTTTCTTGTGTGATTTTTCTAATCAAGGGACTTCAGCGAAGCCTAATAAAGGGACATTTTCTAGATCATAGAAACATCTAAATGTGATGACTATAGAATGACAGAAAGTAGTGACAACACTGTTTTTAGTCTCTTTTCACTGTCTTCCCAGTGTTTGGTTTATTTGGTTCTCCAAAATTTGATCACCACAGTAATATTCTGAAACTTCTTCTCCTTAATTATTTTTAATTAACTCAAATTTATTTCTAACTGATGCTTGACACAACCATGTGTTTTTTTCCTAGTAAGCAAGAATTGGTAGTAAACATTTCTGGGATCTGGGATCCTTTAAAATATAGGAAAGTGCTTATAATTTGTTGTCATTCAAGGAGAAGGGGAATTGAGAGCCTGGAACATTCTCCTTCATAATTCTGAAATTTTCCCCTCCAGCTGTGATGATTAAAATGAGGAGATTGTAAGATCTTTGTGACAATTCCAGTTTATAGTTCTGCTTACCAAGGAAATAAGACCTTTCCGGACACATCTTATTTCAAATATGTTGTCTTATTGTCTGTGATAGCTATTCTATTCTTGCTTGTCAATTGACTGCATCTACAATGAACTAGAGTCCTGAAATGGAGGGCACACCTCTCATTAATATTTTTTTTTTTGGCTTGGTTTGAAGTGGGTGGATCCACTTCCAGTCTGGATGTTTGATATGGATCTTGAAGTCTAAGTCTCCCCTTCAACCTGGGACACACCTTCTGTGGAAGCCCATATGAGGACATGGAAGAAGGACACTTACTCTTTGCCGGCTTGTTCTTACCTTGCTAGTAAGTCTATTCCTTCACTGGAATTAGAACCTACTTCTTTGGAATTCCAGCTTCTAGTGAAAAGCTGCTGAGACACCCAGCCTTGTGGACTGAGCAACTTCTGGACTTTCTACCATAGAGGAGTGCCATGTTTCATTAGTTGGGCCATAGCCTGTAAGTGACTCTAATAAATCATATATATATATATTATATAAATAACATATATATTATATAAATAACATATATATGTATATATATATAATTTGTATGTGAAGATATTAATTCTATAAGTTCTGGTATTCTAGAGAGCTCTGACTAATAATATACTGTTTGCACTTATGCCCTTAATTTAGATTCAAAAATCTTGGTGTGATGTATGACCTACCATGGAAGCGTGTACCTAAAGTACAATTCCTAAATGTCCCTGCCTCTCTGAGCTTCACACAGACACAAGTATGTAAATCTTGAAAGCTAGCCACTACATTTATATGAAAGAAGAAACCCAAGGGCCCCTTAGAGTCAGACCCTCCTAGCTCTCGAGGAGCTACACGTCCACACTTTGCACAGCCATTACAGGTTGAATCATGGAGTATCTGCAGCTGATAAGTTGACCACCTCACCCAAGCCACACATCCGTTTGGGATACATCTTATACTCCCCATTTTCAAAGAAGTGCACTACCTACCGGCAGCAGTTAAGTCACAGAATTCTGAGACCCTGTGCCTTTCGATCACTGCTTTCTCACCATTCGTATTTCTTCTAGATGATCCCGAAAGTCTTGATGTGACATTCAGACAGTGTCTATCACCTCGCACATGAAGGTTGCATGAGCAGCCAGCCCTAAAATAGGCAAGCACAACAAAACCAAAACTCCAGTATCTGGAGTCTCTATTCTGACACTAAGACAAATGTTATTTTGAAGTTCCTTAAAGGGAAGGGAAGTAGTTGTACAGGATTCTTCATGTAGAAAACCTTGTTAGAGTTCCTCAAATATACCATCTCTTCTGCTCAGAGTTTCAAATCCCAATAGCAGGGTCAAACCTCCTTCTATCTTGTACTAGCACCCCCATTGTCTTTAAATTACCTTTCTCCTCAGCCCATCACTTCCTGCTTTTCTCAGGTCATTTCTCAGCCACTCTGTAGTTGTCTTCACCCAACATCTGCAATGGACCACTATGGGGTTCTAGGAGTATCTAACTGCTCCTCATCTTCTCTTTGCTGGTTGAAGAAGCCATGGAGACTCTGAGGAACACCGTTCTGTTCTTATTTGTAACAGCCTTTCACTTAGAAAACTTTTGTGGGTAATTAGTACCCAACATCAACAGTATTTTATAGGAGGAAACAAGAAACACTGATTTAACATTTAAGTCCTTTTTACTTAATAATATTATAAGATTTGAATTATAGTGAACCCAACTTAACACCTCCCAACTTTATGATCTTGGCTGAGTTATTTATTTGTATATTCTCCCTGCTTCAATACCCATAGGACCATTGTGAGAATTAAAGATAATATTGTTCTGGGTATGGTGGCACAGCCCTGTGATATCAGCACTGGTGGGATAATGGTCTTAAAGATAATGAGTCTTACATATCTGATGTGTGAGTATGCACAAAGTATATTTTCTTGTGCCATATGATCAATTTTATAAGAGAGAACACTTGGTTTTTCAGAGTTTATATCATGTCATAGATCCATTAAATGATGGGCATCAGAAATAATCCTTAGCCTATGAGCTGTTTGTGTAGGGCAGAAGGTCTTCAAAAGTGAAGTTTTCATGGGGATATTTAACTTTTTGCCAGTGGTTGACTCTCAACAACTTCAATGAAACATTTCAATTTAAGTTTAGATCAGCTGTCATGGGTTTGAATGCTGTAGTATTCTGTCCTTGCTTCTGCCCATGTCCTCACATATAAAAGGAAAAATAAATTAGATGTTATTTTTTCCTGTCACTGTTCTGCTTTCTCTGATAACTTGAGAGCTATGATTGTCTGGACAATTTTTTAAAATAATTAAAACAAGCTTTCATTTCAACTGAAAAGATATCAATTATTTTGTCTGAACTGATGTGGAGTTGGAGGCCTCCTAGAGTTTTCTTTCTCCCTAGAACAAGGTCAAAATACAAAATCTCTTTCTTTGGCTTAGCTGCCTTCATATACATTTTGTGTGTCCCTGTGTGAGCCTCATGCCACCTGCATTTGACTGGATGGGGCCTCACATTGCCTGGTGTGCTCTTGTCAGAAGCCTGCTGGTAGTTCTTTCAGAAGGAGGGTTTGTTACTAAACGCATAGGCCGGTTTCTTCTTAAACAACAAAGCAAGATAACTTTGACCAAAAGCAAGGTTTTCAGAAACAATTTCAAATTCATTGACCTCCTCTGACGAATGTGCTCCCCTGAGCACTCCAGAGTCTTGATCGAGAATGTGAAGGTCATCCTTAGGTGAACTTAAGAGGACAATTAAAAACCGTCTGTGCCTCCAGTGCCCCCGTCACAGGTAGAGCCAAGTCTACAGCCTTCCTACTTTCAGACTGGAGGGCTAACCTCCTCTGAGTTTTGGACGGAAAGTATGAGCGAGTGTTGCCTGTCTCCTGTCAGCAAACACTTTGTTGTTGTACAGGAGCAATCATCAACAAGGTCAAGGTTGCCGGAGGCACACTGAACTGACAAAGCCAACAAAAGTACGCATTCACTTCAAATAATAACTGAAACCAACAGGACTTTGAAAGCATTTCTGTATAAAACAAGCATTCATAACCGACATCAACCTTGGTTCTCTGTGTAGCTATCTATAGATAATGGAATTTCCTTTGTTCATTCTACTTTTTTTTCCCCCAAAATTGTAGACACTGAAGTCCCAAAGAGGGAAAATGCACTGGCTGTGTAATTAATTAGAAAGTAACATACTTTCTCAGTCTCCAAACCATACGTTTATCATGATCTCTTGGTCAGACTCTCTTGCCACTTCCAGACACTAGTGAGGAAAAGGCATCAGAGCTCAAAACTAGATAGTGAGCAAACTGCCTCACAGAAAATAAGAGAGTATATTCAAAACACCTTCATTCCGCTCAAAATCGGCAGTGGCAGAGTTTGAAATCTTTATGACTCTGCATAGGTGGGTAAAATGAACCAGGCAATGTGGTTTGGAGATTCCTTTTGCCAAATAGGGAAGATTCTGGCTCAGCAGGTTCTAGGACTACCACAGAAGAAAATGAAGCTGATCCCCTGAAACAGTGCTGACCTATCCTGACAAAACATTAACAGATGAAGGTGCTGTAATGAGACAAGATACTGGTTTGTCTGTGAGATTGCTGTGGAAAACAGACAACTCCTCTTGTACTATAGTCCCCAGTCACTGCACCTGATAGTAAAACAAGTTATCCTTCTTAGAATTTTAACTTTAGACTTTATTAAGAAGATAGTATAAAAGTCAAGGCATAAGTGTTATCTTAGTTAGGTTTCATATACCTTTGATGAAACACCATAACCAAAAAACAAGATGGGGAGGAAAGGGTTTATTTGGCTCCTCCATATTACTGTTCATCATCATCAAAGGAAGTCAGGACCGGAAATCAAAGAGGGCAGGAGCCTGGAGGCATGAGATAGTACAGAAGCCTAGGAGGGGAGGTCCTGAAGGGATGCTGCTCACTGGCCTGCTCCCCCTAGCTTGCTTAGCTTGCTTTTTTGAAGAAGTGGGCCATCAGCCCAGAGACTGCACCATTCACAGTGGGCTGGGCCCTCCTCCATCAATCAGTAGCTAAGTAAATGCTGTACATCCAGATCTTGTGAAGGCATTTTCTCAACTAAAGTCCCCTCCTTTCAGATAACTCTAGCTTGTATCAAGTTGACATAAAACTATCTAGCACAAGTGTTTTAAGGTTTAGAGAACCATACAAAAACAGACAACCAGGCACTACTTACATATTGATTTGTAACTTTCCAGTAGTTTTTATTTCTTAAAATAATATTGCCTGATTGAAAGAGTGTCCTATGCATTTTTTTACTTTAGTGTCCCTTTTTATTTATACTGTATCAAATTGGTTGAAAGTGTAGCTTAAGTTTCTCATGCCTTTGTGTATGTCACCTCACATACAGACTCTGCCTTCAGTCAGTAGAACCACAGCAAACCTAAAGCAAGCAGAGGAAAACCGGAAAAAGCATATTTCTAATTTTCCCACTGGAACCCTTGGTACACCACTGAAAATGTGCCCTTGTTCACCCGTGGAAGGGTGATTAACAAATTTCCACCCCATCCAATAGGTAGTAGTTCCCACGTTCAGGAAGGAGTCCTTGAAAGACCAGAATGATAGCAAAGCCTACAGACCAAGCACTGCTTTTTCATTGTTCACCTCACCATTTGCAATATGAAACGTAAAACAGGAGCCAAGCCATATTTAAATAGGGATTAACAACAAAACCTTTAGCACTGGCACAGGTTCCATGTCAAGGGGTAACCCGCACATGTTTTCCACTTGCCAGGAACATCCTCTACAAATGTTGACCTACATTTCACTCTGATGTTAATGTATACTACTCAAATCTAACCCAAACCCACATCAAAATTAAGGAAAGCAACTCAGCCTGTTTCAAGTCACCGAAACTCTTCATAAAGAAAGAAGTTCTAGATGCTGGCAGCAAGCTCTGGGGAACACAGATGTTGCCTTTTGGGGGATAAGATGTACAGAACTGTCGCCATCCAGGGTCTATTAACTGCCAGTCAAACAGGAGCAGGGTCACTAGGAGTCGGAGGAGGAAAATACTTAACTGGAAAATGCTGCTACAAACTCTCACCAGAACAAAAGGTATGATGACACGGGTGTTGAACTGACAAGTGACATTCAGAAACTCCAAGATCAAAACACCGCAATTGGTGCTGGAATCTATGCTGTCCCTGGCTTCCTACTTTCACCCCCTCCCTCCAAATGTGCCAAAAAAAAACTAATTAGAAGCCCTTCCTCATGACATAAAACTCTTCAGAACAGTGAAGTGACCCAAAATTTAATTCAGCATATCTTAAAATGTTTTGAGATTGGAAGCATCTCATTTTGCCTACAATAACAGAAAAAGATAGGAAAGGGCTTTCCACTACCAGTTATCTGACTTCAGGCAGATTCAGTGCTTAGTGTATACACACACATACACACACACACACACACACACACACACACACACACACACACACACGTGTCTTCATATGGATCCCCTATCAAGTGGAGCGGGGACTGTGTCTGCCATGGATTCTGTTGCCTGCTTTTTGATCACTGTCTCCTTTTGAATCACTTCCCTCCCCCTAGCAGGGCTACCTTGCCCAGCCACAGGGGAAGAAGATACACTCAGTCCTGGTGCAACTTAATGTTTGGGGGGTCAGGGGGTTTCTCTTTTTCTGAGAAGAAGGGGAGGGAGGAAACAGGAAGAGGGTGAGAAGGTGGGACCAGGAGAAGAGGAAGGAAAGGGCTTCAAAAAGTGCTGAAGTGATGTAAAGTGAATATATGTTTTGAAGCTACCATCTTCCATGTCCTTAAATAGGTTTCCAGCAGGACATGTGGCTCAGATTAGAGATGGAATGAGAGCTATGATTTGGATTAAAGATTGTGTCTTTTCCCAGCTCAAGAGATTTATATTAAAAGCCAGTCTTCCCACCTCAAAAATCCAGATTAGAAGTAGATCTTCCTACTTCCATTTAAGCAAAAATCCATCATAGGTGTGCCCTCCAATTTTGTGGTTTTCTTAATTCCAGATGTAGTCAAGTTGACAAGAAAATCCATCACGTTTATGTTAACCACAGAAAATCGACACTAAAACAGTCACTCTATCACTCACCTATGTGTGTGGTTAGTTTATTTTCCTCGGTGCTGTAACCTGAGAGAACGCAATTTAAAGGAGAGAGTGATAAGATTTTAAGTGTTCAATAAGAGGAACAACTACTAAGAGAGGACGTCTTCTAATGTAGCTCAGACACTCATGAGCTCCTAACATATAGTGACTCACACAAGACCTGCCCATGACTGGACGGGTTGCCATGGGCAACATGGATAGGTGGAAATTTAACAAAGTGCCGTCAACTACCAATCAATGGTTACTGGGGGGTGGGGGTGATCAGTTTTCACCTGAGAAATGCTCCATGACAGGCTTCGCATCCTATATGGTCAACTTTAACATGTGCACATATGGACAACACTAATTGACCCAGTGTGTTGTGTGTGTATGTGTGTGTGTGTGTGTGTGTGTGTGTGTGTGTGTGTGTGTGTGTAATGATGATAATTATTGAAGAGGTCATGAATTGGAAAGGGGGAAGTGGGGCACATGGAGGAGTAGGAGAGGGAAGGGTGGAAATGAAATAAATAAAATGTACTCATGTATGAAATTCTGAAAAAATAATTTAAAAAAATACTGATTCTGAATACTGCCGATGTTGTGAGAAATAAACTGTCCTTTGCCCCCAAATCAGGAGTTGACCTGTTTTATAAATAGGTTACTCATAAAGACGCACCTGGTGTACTTGTCAACATATAAGAAAGGGAACATTTTTTAACCTATCTTCTTGACAATAAGATTTTCTTACCGAAGATTTCAACAGCAAGTCATGTTTAGAACAATGATGAAGGACCAGACAGTAAATACGTTTAGACTCCTCAGTCCAAACTTTCACATTGCAGTGGGCTTGGTGGCACACACCTGTAATCTCAGCACTCAGGGAGGCAGAGGCAGGTGCATCTCTGGGAGTTTGAGGGCAGCTTGGTCTACACAGTGAGTCTAGGACGGCCAAGGCTACACAGAGAAACACTGTCTCGAAGAAACCAAAATACGAGAAAAACAAAAACAAAAGAACAACAAAAAGCACCACCCAGATTTTATATTACAGCTCCTACTACTTCTCCTATTAGAGCACAAGAGGAGGCACAGGGAAGATGGCTGTGTCCCTGGGAAATTTTATTATAGAGACAATAAAATCTATATAGTTTTTTTTTAATCTGTGTGCTCTAAAATACTACATTGACAATGTTTAATGTTTCAAAATTTTACAAAGCGCAGTAAACCACAAGCTGTAGAAAAGTAGGTGTTAGGTTATGTAGCCCATGAACTAATAACTGAATAAGAAAAGGAACTTTCCATTAAGCTTATTAGCCTATTTCGTGTCCTTCCTGTCCTAATAGATGAGAAAATCTTAGGAAAGTGGAAATTAGAATTAAAGAGATGTAGGGTTGTGGGTGGTAGGAAGATGAACCTGGAAAAGGAACCTGGGGTGGAGGATGCTCTTTCCTTTGTAACACAGGCAGCCATACCTATAGCCTTATGCATATTAGGAAGTTCTATACTACTGAATTATACCCAGGGCTCCTAGATTTTTATATGCATAAGTGTTTTATGTGTACATAACCTTTTTCTCTCTTGGCCCCTCATTCTGTACCCCACCTGTAGCAATCAGTTTGGCTGCTATTCTATTGAGAGTGTCCTTCATGAATGCTGAGGAAATGGCCATTAACAGGGGGTTTGCTGTTACTAACATTTGGAGTCTTTTTGGGTTGTGATGTTTTTAACTTCGTTTGTGTTTTTATACCCATTCATATGGCACTCTTTTTCTTAGACTCCATGAATGTTTTTCTTGGATAGTCATGATATCTCTGATTTGTTTCTGGTACTCCACAAAGCCTTTTGCCCATAAACAGCAGAATAAAAGACTGAGATGATTTCTCTGCCATATTATAGTAAATTTTATGATTCACTCAGGAGCCAAAAATTTCTCTGAACTACTTTGATAACAAAGGAACCAACTGGAGTACCTTGGAGATAAACTGAGCCCAATAGTTTTCTTTTATATTTTTGTCCCAAATTTGACCCAAATTTACCTGAACCAAACCATATGGAAATTTCCACATCTTTCCTATCTTTACACAAACAAGAAAGCAAAGCATTCATCAATTTGCATAATGCTTAAGGCTGAATTTCGATTGGCATGTGTGAGATTTGTTTTGATGGAAAAGAATAACTCTGTTCTTTGTCAAAGGAAGGAATTCATAAATAGGGAAACATACAGTGGGTGAGTGAATAGATACAACTGTCATATGAAGTTGACCTAAAACTTTGGAGCTAGCTCCAGAATGGAGGATCTAGAGGGCAGATTTCAAGCAAATTGAAACCCTGGTGTATGTGCTTCAATTCAGTTACGGAGCTGATTTTCCACGCCTCGAACACACTGTAGAGAGTAGCACAGCAGAACAAGAGCCCACAGTTTGACCCTGATCAGCACTAGATATTATCTCTAAGCAAATATGTTATTTAACTTGCTGCATAACAGCCACTGAGTAGCACTAAATTCTTAGGTAGGTATGCCTTTGCATTCTCTGCACATACACGTCTTCAATGGAGCCTGCACTTCTGAATCAGAGCTTAAAATTTTCTGCAAGTCTAGAGCAAAGCTTTTCCTTGTAAATCAATGGGAGTCTAATAGCATTAGCAATTTGCCAAGAGAAGAGTGATAACCCTGTTGTAGCTTGGTTGACAACAAACACTTTGGTAATTTCTCAGGAAAAGTATTTCCTGTTGATCATTAAAAGCCAAATTTTGAGTCACTTCCCCCTCTGGATTAAATAAATACTATTAGTGTTTCAACTGTGTACAGTAAATATGGATCTCAAGACTTGTTTGTCTGCATTTCTTAAAACATTTATGAACATTGAACAGATGAATTTGTTTTAAGCATATTTTTTCATTTGAACACTTTTCCCAATGGTTTTTAATATGGATACTGTTCATCACATATTGAATAAAGCAACTTTTACTTTATTTAATGTCTTGACCCAAATCGCATTGTCTCCATAAATATTTTATAGTCTGTGTGCAACAAAAGCGTGATTACCAAAGTCATGTCTGTACTTGTAGGTAATATACTATAAAAAATGGATTATTTTTCCTTCTCTTGTTTTTCAGTAAGGGAATTGGTGCTTGCATTTGCCCAAGTGGGTTTTTCCTTTTTCCTTTTCCTCTTCTTCTTCTTCTTCTTTTTTTTTTTTTTAACACTAACTAGCTCCTTAGGGGTAAAATGCTGGAAACATGGGTCTATGCCAAGTTACTATCTCTATAAAATTCACAAAAGAATAAGAATCCATTGCTCACTTTACCTCTTTCCAGCTGTTTTTCCTCTGAAAGAAGACATTTTGAAGCTTCCATTATCCTGATAGATTGCATGAAGATACTCTCTGACTGACTAAAACAAATTATACTGCTTTTCAAAGGAGCAAAATAAAATAAAAATCCAATAATTATTTATTTTGAAAGCTAGCAAACATTTCTCATTATTTTTCACTAGTTTTTTTCACATACTAAAACTTGTATATTTCACAGCTTTCTTAATATTTTGGGAATGTATCTGAAATTTTTAAAAATAATATGATTTGCTATATATCATGTTTTGCCTTTGTAATATGAAACATGAAGATAATATTGTAAATTGTTAGTGTGATTCAATTATCTTGTGTCATTAAGCATTATAGAATTTTCAGTGTTTTCCCTCTCCCATTACCCAAACTCCAATAGAAAAAGCATTTCTTCCTATTCAATTATTATTCCATGAAATAAGCTGAGTTAAGTTTATGTCTCTACAGTAAACTCCTCAAAATTTCCAAATGCTTTTCACTGAGGCACCCCTTTAACATATGTATCAGTTAATGGTTAGCCCAGATAGAAGCAATCTGGACCAAATGGTTTTTAATAGGAATTTATATTTTTGTGTATTTTTATTTGCTCAAAATAGTTTTGTTGTATATGTGAAATAACCATAAAGTCTACTTGCCATGGGTGTTCATATGCAAAATTAGTGTCAATATATTTTGTTTTGTCACATGGTTCTTAGAAAGAAACATGAAAAACATACTTAGATTGACTTATAACCACAATTTTATTTGGGACGTGGCTACTGCTAATAACCTCATTCCCCACTTCTCCTTCCAACAATAGGTGCTATATCTCTTAGACATAGCTTGGATAAATTGATAGGGAAATTCTGGGCACTGTGACAACTCTCCAGGAACAGACTCCAGTAGAACCCAGCAGAATCAAATGTCCTATGAGATTTTTCACATAAACTCCAACATAAAAACAAACAAACAAACAAAGAGTTCTCTATGTTCAAGATATCACAAAGATAGTTTGGGAGCTACCAAGTACTGAACCCCTATGATGGCTTCAACCAATTGGATAAATTGAAACTGACATAGGAAAGGAATAAAAAAGAAAGATGAAGCTAAAAAAATTAAAAATTAAAAAAAAAACTCATTGGCACTTATGCCCCAGTTTCACTTTCTTCCCACACACCAAAGTCTACTCTTGACTCTCCAATAATCTGATAATAAAGTCAGAAATTCATTTCTTCTCCCAAACTTTGACTCGGATTTTTCTGTCTCAGCTAAAAAAGAATCTTGAGCAAAAGGGCTGATACATGAATTCATTAATTAGTAGTCTCTCCAGATGTCAATTTGGAAAGATTAAAGTGCCTGGCCCAAACTCTTTCCAGTCAGTTTGCAGTGGTGCCAAGCACTGAGATTTCAGCTCAAGTATAAACACATTATACAAGAAACAAGCATTAAGAACTTCTTTCTGATATTTGGTTAAGGATGGAAAAGGACATGCTATTTTGCTTTCTTTTCCTCTGGCAAATTCCTCTAAACTATTTTTATTCAAATGTGCAAAATAATTTAAAGTTGAAAATAACTTAATGTTTAAGATTATTCTCTTAAGGTAAACTGAGTGACACCAGTGATTGAGTGACACCATTGATAGAGTGACATCATTGATTGAGTGACACCATTGATTGAGTGACACCATTGCTTTGGGCCTGTGGTGAACCAGCACACCGTGGAGGAAATGGTAGGGAAAAATACTTACCTCTTTGTTACCTGGAAGCCATAGAGAGAAAGTTAACTCTTTAAAGTTAAGATTCTCTAGGATTAAGAAGAAAACAAAAATTCCACCAAAATTAAGTATTAGCTATTGTATCTAAATTTGACTTTTCAGAAAAACAAAGATCGGCTGCAGGTACAGAATGGCACTTACAAGTATGAATCTCAAACAATAAAATGGGCACCTGGTCATCGGTCATCTGAAATTACGAATGTACATTGAAGACTAAAACCACAAAGTAAAAGAGCTTCTAGGGACAGTTATATTGAATGCATAGATTGCAACTGGTTATGTGCTGGTATGAACTGTAGCAAGCAACACAGGAATAATGAGGAAATGTATAGTCAAGAGTGCGCGCACACACACACACACACACATACACACTAAGCTCTTTCAACAAAAGATTCAGCAAAATATATACTTCCCAAAACAGAATCTATTTAAAAATACTATAAATAAAAGCAAAAACAAATGTTAGATTTGTGAGAAGTAGGAAATAATGTTGCTGTTGAGTAGATAAAATCTTGATTTGTGTTAGTTAGCTTTCTCTATATATAACGTGATGTTTAAGATACCTAGCTTTCAATAGCTGAGTAGTATTCCATAGTGCATATGTACCACAATTTCTTTATCCATTCTTCTACTGAGGGACACTTAGGCTGTTTCCATGTCTGGCTATTATGAATAAGGCTGCTATGAACATGGTTGAGCAAATGTTCTTGTGTGCTGGAGCATCTTCTGGGTATATTCCAACGAGTGGAATAGCTGCATCTTGAGAATCCTTATTCCCAGTTTTCTGAGATAGCACCAGATAGATTTCAAGAACATTATGATGGGCAGATCTGGGACCAGGGGCCCTACACAAACCATGGCACCAACCAAGGACAATACATGCAGTAAACTTCGAACCCCTACCCAGATCTAGCCAATGGACAGGACATTCTTCACAGTTGAATGGAGAGTGAGGTCTGACTTTCACAGGAACTCTGGTGCCCCATATTTGACCATGTCCCCTGGATGAGGAGGCCTGGTGGCACTCAGAGGAAGGATAGCAGGCTACCAAGAAGAGACTTGATACCCTATGAGCATATACAAGGGGAAGAGGTCCCCCTCAGTCACAGTCATAGGGGAGGGGAGTAAGGGGAAAATGGGAGGGAGAGAGGAATGGGAGGATACAAGGGATGGGATAACAATTGAGATGTAATATGAATCAATTAATAAAACGTATATTTTTTAAAAAAAAGATATCTAGCTTTCCAGCAAGCACAGGGTCTACACAGGTCTGAAGCAGGTCTTCTGCATATATATTATAGCTTTCAGGTTAGTATTTTTATAGGACTTCTAAGTGGGTGAGTGAGTGGGTCTCTGGTTCTTGTGTCTGCTTTTGGGGCTTTTTTCCTTCTGTTGGGTTGCTTTGTCAGCCTCAATGTGGTATTTTTGTTTTATCTTATTATACTTTATTTTGTCATGTTTGGTTATTATTTCTTATAGACTTTTTGTTTTGTTTTGTTGTTTTCAATGAGAGACTGAGAGATAGGGGAGGCAGAAGAGGGGAGTTAGGGAGGTGTAGGCTCAATTTTCTTAACAAATATATTTTATTATAAACCTATACCCGAGAGTACCTCACTTATAACCCGACTAACCTAAACAATAGGAAAAGAAGATTAAAGAATACAATAATGATACCATAAGGATATCAGTTCCAAGGAACAATTCTTATGGCATAGTCAGCAGGATTTCTTCTGCTGGAACCTGAAGCAACCAGAACCCAGAACCTCAGCTGGAGCCTGGAGCCCTGAACCCCTCCCTCGAGAGGTTCTCTCTAGGAGCATCTCAAAGTGGATCTATGAACAGCCAAAACTATCCCAAGTCTCCAAAGGCCTCACCTCTTGTTTTTAGCTCATTTTTTTTATACCTCCTCTCAGAATTTGTTCAAGGATGTTTTTCAGCTGATTAATAATCAATCTCCCCGACATGGTGCTTGGATTTCTAAGGGGATAAACATTACCTGCTCTCTCACAAGTCTTTTCTCATCCCCCACTTGTGATCTAAACAAAAAACATGTTTATCTCTCCTTCAAGGAGAAGTGGAGGAAGGAGACAGCAGGTCAGGATATTGTGTAAGAATATATTTTCAATAAAAGAGGAAGTGGAGACAGCTAGCTTTCAAATAGAAAAGGCTTGTTTTACCTAAGCATTTTAGAAGTTCCAGTCCATAACTGAGTGACACCATGATGCCTTGGTAAGCCACTGCACCATGAAGGAAGTGGTAGAGAAAACTACTTAACCCCTCATTACCTGGAAGCTACAGAGTGTAAAGAGTGGGGACAAGAAGCAAGAGAGAATGCGGAGGACGCTGGTCTCACAATTCCCTTCAAGAGCTACAGTGATTTCACTTCCTTCCACCAGTCCTTACTTCTCAAAAGCTCTGCCACATCCTCATACCCTATCCATAGGGTTCAAGCAATGACCACGTGGGCCTTTAGGGGATCTTCCATAATCAAACTAGCACATGGATCAAATGTATTGTCATGCCTCAGTAGAAATGCTTTAAAAAGACAGCTATGCTGTGTCTGGTGGGACACGCCTTTGATCCAAGAACTAGGGAGGCAGAGGCAGGGATACTTCTGTGAGTTTGAGGCCAGTCTTGTTTATATAGTGAGCTGCAGGACATCCAAAGTTACATAATAAAGTTACAAAAGTCTAAAAAGAAAAAAAAGAAATAAAGTTATAATAATACAAGATTATAGATCAACACAAGGAAGTTCAAGGTAAGATAAGACATGACATGGAAAATGAAAACCTAAAGCCACATTGTAGGCAACATGAAGAAAATAAACATAACTAAGAGTGTAAGTAGATATAAGGAAGTTAGGAAGGAAAAGGTTTAACAAAGGTACAAGAACAAAGGTTTTAAAAATTATTGAATAAATAATAACAGATATGAAGTATGGTAAGATTCAACATAAGTACAACTGGTGTTCTTAAAAAATGAAATAAGAAGAAGCAAAATACAAAACATTGACAGTTTTGGTAAAGCACATAGGAAAAGTAGGACAAGAGGATGGAACAAAGAAAGTTTATTTTGAACAAGAATGGAGCAATGTTTTAAAATCTTCAAGAACATGCAGTCATCCCCAAATGCCAATGAGTCTTCTTGTTAAAGAGTGTTCACCGGAGAAGATGGCTCAGACATGGAATTAGCCAATAGAAGGTCTTTATTAGCTGGGCAATGACTACGCTGGGTGTTCAGGATCACAATGTAGCACTAAGCCTTTCTCAGGGAGAGCCTTTAAGCACAAAGACATAAATAAATAAATAAATAAATAAATAAATAAATAAATAAATAAATAAA
>OU015743.1:64464296-64479882 GCA_907169655.1 Acomys percivali | reverse complement strand
AAATAAATAAATAAATAAATAAATAAATAAATAAATAAATAAATAAAGTTCTGCATTGATATACCTCATTTAACCAAAAAGAAAAAAAAATGGCTAGCCATAAGCAGAACTACAGACTCCAAAAGGCAAGGTTAGTACATTTAGAGACTTTACCAGAACTATGGTCTTTAATTCATTAAGCCTTTCTTTTAGTTTTTACAGATGGGTCCTATCTATGAATGGAACTTCCATCATGGAGTCAGTTTTGCTAAAGCCTAGGACCTACTAATGTCTGGGGTCTGTTCCATTCTGACCTGCAGAGCCAGAGAACATATGGAGACCATGACTAGGGTCTGAAGATCTAGTGAGGTGCCATCTTGTTTAGAGTCACTTCTTAACTGAGGACCATCTTTCCATTCAGAACTGCCTGTTTCTTTCTCTTTTTTCAACAAGTACAGTTCCTGGCAGTATTCCTAAAACCAGTCCAGGTAGCAGAAATGGGCACATGTCTGTGTGCTGCTGTAAGATCAACTACAATGTCCTGGGCTGCTACCTCTCTCTCTTGTATTCAAGGATCTTTGCAGCTACAAATATACTTCTCTCTTGCATCAGCTGTTTCCTTTTTCAACTGGTTCTTTACATCCACATTTGAATATAATAATGAGTTTCTCATTTGAAATTGTTTTCTCACCTCCCTTTCCCTGCAAATCTCATCTTCTGCCTCTTCTTCGAGAAAGCCACCTAAAATGTCTATGAGTATCTTGAAAGGAGGGACTAGAGATGTGGCTCAGCAGGTGAACACTTGCTTTCCGCAGGTCATCTGGGTTTAATTTCTGACATCCACATGGTAGCTCATAATTGTCCATAACTCTTATGTCAAGGGATCTGATGGCCTCCTCCAATCTCTTCAGGCACCAATCAGGTATGTGGTGCACAAACATCCATTATTAGAGCAAAATACTCATACACATAAAAGTATGCGACTGAAATTGCCCAGGATTATGGAGGAAGGACAGAGAAGAGCTTCAACCCCAGATACCTCAGATGAGGACAGCAAGACTTACTTCCTGCCCCCCCCCCAAATCTGATGTCATAAAGTCAGGGGCCCATCATTGACCTTAGTAAGGATGTACTAACTTCACAGTTATCAGGCCTTGCTCCTTGTTTGGCCTTAGAAGGATCTTCCCCTAGATTCCCTCTCCCTCAGCCTCTTAATATGCAAATGAAGCATCTTCCAACACCCATTTCCTGGGGAATTGTACATGGCCACACAAAACTTGTCCTAAGACCCTGGACAGCTCCCCAGGAGCATAAATACTCCTTCCCCAACTGCAATAAACAAACCAGTTTTCCTAAGCTGATCCCGGGTATGTGGTCTTTGCTTGCTCACTCACCTCACCCACCAAGATCTTGCCTGCTTCTACCCACCACGGCCAAAGCTCACTTACTGCAGTCCAGCCCAGTGCATAGTGGGCCTGAATATCCCCAGGGGAGAAGCAGAGGTGGAAGGGGATAAAATAATATGACATCTTCAAAGAAATGAGGAATCAGATTAGTTAGTGGAATACTTGCCTAGCATGCTGGAAGCCTTGGTGTCAGTATCAAATTCCTCACAAAATGGATTCAGAGGCATACAATTCTTAGGTTCCTAAGAATCTAAGGGATTATTAGAGAGATAATCTAAGCTCTCAGAAAACCAGTGGCTCTCAACCTTCTTAATGCTGTGACTTTTTAAGACAGTTCCTAATGTTGTGGTAACCCCTCCAACCATGAAAATATTTC
The DNA here is from genome assembly GCA_907169655.1 of Acomys percivali. NCBI lineage: Eukaryota > Metazoa > Chordata > Mammalia > Rodentia > Muridae > Acomys > Acomys percivali. The sequence goes on along the minus strand of OU015743.1, from coordinate 64,478,121 downwards.
AATGCTACTTCACAACTGTAAGTTTGCTACTGTTATGAATCATAATGGAAATATATGATATGCAAGATATCTGATATGCAAGCCCAGTGAAAGAGTCATTCTACACACAGGTGGAGAAACACTGCAGACGATAAAAGTAGAAGGATCTGAGGTCAAGGTTATCCTTCACTAATGAAAATTCAAGGACACACACACACACACACACACACACACACACTCTACTGAGTCAATTCAAGGTTGGTTATAGCTCACATGTGTTTAAGCACCACTTGGTATTAAATAACCTATCAGGTGCTTATCCATGAAGAAAAGTCCTCATTGTCAGCATTTGATTGTCTACATATTATTATCTAGGGACAGGGTCTGGTAAAATTCCCCCACATTTTCACATAACTAGTGTCGTCATTTTTCAGGCAGCTGTATTGTTAAGATGTCATGGGTTCATCTTCCCTGTAATATCAAGAAAACACAATCTCACAGCAGGCATCCTGGTCTTTTGGCTTTTACATTCGATCTCCCCTCTCTTCCATGTTGTTGTTAAATGCTCTTTAATAAGTACCTGGACTCCACTGGCCTGAGACTCATTAAAGACTTTTAAGATTGTGTTTTTAAAACTCAGCTTAGTGTTTTGCATGTAGTAGGTTCTTGGGACAGGGAAGCAGTGAGCAAGTGAAGTGTTGAGAAGTGAAATAAAAATTAACGAATGAATCAGTGGACTTTTATTAGCTACATTTCAATGGAGAGTATTCTTCTAAAATTTCCAAAATTTATATTATGACTGCTTAGTTGAATGATTAATAATATTATAGAAATTAATAATATTATAAATTATATAACGTATATTATATACGTATGTTATATAATTATATTATATAACTATATAATATTATATATTATAATTAATAATATTATGGAAATATTAGTCCCAGTGATGAAGGGCCTTGGAAAACATCATGGACAATACAACAATTCTTATTGTATACATACCACAATCTTCTAATAAGCTGGACTTATTAATTCTCCTGCTCACCTCATAAAAGTTCTCATTATTTATGCATTTGTAATTTTTCTATTGAAAACACATTCTTCTCACATACAATACATCCCAGGCACAGTTTCCCCTCCCTCCACTCCTCTTAGCTTTCCTCACCTCCCCTCTCCCCCCAGATCCACTCCTCCTGTCTTTCCCTTCAGAGAAGAGCAGAGCAGTCTCCTCTGGCTCTTTGGTCTGCCCTTGAGACTCCTTTCCCGCTTTCAGGTTGCCTTGCCCAGCCTCCTCATAGGGCTTTCTCCTTGCCTTATTGTACCTTGTTTCATTGTTCGTTTTATATGGTTAAACCAACTATTTTTGAGCTAAGGTATTTGAACACACCTTAGAAGTCCACACAGGGCTATTAGGGAGGTTGCAAATCCCTCATTTTTTCTGACAACTGCTGTGCTTTTGCAGTGTGGCTGTTGCTTTAGATTTAACTCAATCATCCCATGGCCATGTTGAAGAGATGATATTGGCATGCTCATGATGGCAATGAGACAAGCAGACATCGCAGTGTCTATGGCAGTTGTTATGGGATCCTTGACATGAATGTCACATGACCTGCACCTGGCATTTAGGCCATTGCTCCCTACCCTGCAGTCCCATCAGCTTCAAGTGATCTTGGTAGATGTTAGAGTATACAAAAAGTAGAATAAAGTGTTATGCAGCTTTCATGGGGTTTTCATCCATAACAGTGTGGTGCTTTCTGGTGATAAAGCTGTTTGGAAGTTGAACACTCTCTTATAGAAGTCCTCTCTCATGCCCTATGAGTAAACCTAATCAAGGATTCACCAGCTCAGATTCTGCCAGAATTGGTGTTTTGGTCTGTTGTTGCCCTACCTGGGTGAATAGACATTTGTCCACATCACTTCAGGAAAAGTTAGTGGACCATATGTAAATTTAAATATGTAAATGTAAACACGTAAGTATAAATATGTAAATATGAGTGCATAAATATAAATATGTAAATGTAAATTTGCATGTCTGTATAATGTTTCTAGGGTGAGGGACTGAAACTTTCAACAAACTGATACATACAAATTAAAGTAACCATGGAGGAAGCACTATAGTGCTTGTGAGGGCTTGTTTATAAAAGCTTAGAAGTGCTAAAAATGTATTTTTATTATAAGCTACATTTTATCCTTTATCTTAAAAAAGGCACACTTAGAGATGAATCATGTCTATGCATAAAGCATTATTATAGCCTAAAGAACTGTCTCTAAGAGAAATAGTTACTGTCTTGAAAAGAAGGAACAAGGTTGTGCACACACTAACCCTGAGCTCAGCATCCTTCAGAAGGGTGTGGCTGTGGGATTGATGAACCAGCAAGTCTTCTGTCCTCTCTCCTCCTCTCTCCTCTCCCTTCTATCTTCATCTCACAATGTCTTTGAAAAACCATTTGTCATTCTCTCTCTCTCTCTCTCTCTCTCTCTCTCTCTCTCTCTCCCTCTCTCTCTCCCTCCCTCCCTCCCTCCCTCCTGTCCTCTCTCTTGTCAGTGTGGGGAATGATCACCATGTTTGGCAGCTGTCAGCTTGTCATTATTGCCCACTGTCCCATCTGCACTGTTTAGACTGTACAGTCACAGGGGCTTTTACCCAAACAGGCTCTCAGGGGAGCAGTAACATACCTCTTGATTTGACTGTGAAGTTATACTTGTGATTATTAATAGACAAGATAAGAGCTTGGTGCTCTATTCACCCGTATTCCAGCTAATTATTTAGCTTGATCTAAACTGATTATAATACTGATAGATAACCACACCACATTTACAACAGCAGCGATCAGCAGCCAAGAGTCTTGACACAGTGCTGTCATTCGGGTTTATCAGAAAGGAATCTGGGAGGGGTTGGTAAGGGGGATGAAGAAGCTGCTTTGGTTGATTAGCAATGTGCTGCATGGGACCATTTATAATGAAGCATATCATTTAAATTTTCTTTTACAAATGAGTCCAATGTGTGTTGCAGGCTGCAGGCTCCGTTAATTGTCACAAACATTGCTTTTTTTTTTTTTAACATTATTAGCTCTTTGGCAGGATCTCCATTGTTGACTAAAAACTTGGCATGATCAGGGCTTACTGAATAATTTAGGTGGTTGGCAGCTGGAGCGGAGAACACACACATCTAGGCAGACAGACATGCTGCTTGAGCTCTTTATATAATAGGATTGTATACAAAGCAGAGTACAGTCAGCAGTGACTTCTGTGTCTGTTTATAGGTAAACACTGATGTTAGTTTTATAGGGAAACTGGAGGGATACTTTCACAAATCGCACGCAGCATATGAGACAGATGCAGTGGAGGACTGTTGAAACAACTTGGATCATGCCTGGCTCTCGCAGAATATGATTGATTGTTGGAGTTCCACGCACCAGCGTTTAGGCTACCACTGAACTGAGGAGTCCTTGACCACTGCCACAGAAGGATGAACATGAGATGATGCCATGCAAAACACTGAAAGTTTCCAAGTAGATCAAAGGATGCATCAATCTCAAAGACTATGAGACATGCATACACTGGAATAAAAATCATATAGAAGGCTGTGTTTGCTGGAAGAGTATAGTAATATACTATAATTGAGGGATGTGGAAAATGTCATAAACAATGTAGGATATAATACACATACAACTCTACTGTATGTGAACCAAACCCGCCAATTCTTCAAACGGGCATGCTCTTGCCAGGATGTACTCCACGATTCGGTGCACAAAAGCAGCCCAAACTGTTTAAACCCAACAGCATTTAACAGCTAATTTAAGTGCAAGTGTAAGGGCAGAGTCAACTGGATGAAGATTTACCTAAGAGCTGAGGATGTTGGCCTAGCACAGGCACAGCTAGGTTCCATCCCTACCACCAGGTAAGCCAGGTGCTGTTAATGCACTCCTGTAAGCACTCGAGGGATAACAGAAGAATGATCAGATGTGCAAGCTCATGTGTGGAGGCATAGCAACTTTGAGACTACATTGTGTTTCTTGAGAACACATCTCAAAACACAAATACACATACACACAGACACACACACACACACACACACACACACACAATCATGTCACCTGGTTCCTATTTTTCTCTACCCATTATTTAAGTTTTTCTTTATTGTGCTGGCTGCATTCTCCCAAAAGTTGCACTGTCACCTTGGTGCGAACTGGCCAGAGTTCCAATCTCATGTTACCACTACTTTAAGTCCATCTAGAGTGAGCAAATGAGGTGGCACGGATATTCAAGGCTCTGTTGACCAAACAGGCAGAAGCTACTACATAAAAGAATGCCCTGGGTAAGTTTGGAAAGAACAAGATAAAAAAAATCTGAGAATGCAGATAATGTCTGCACTTGCTAAATGTTTCCTCACTGTGAATAAATAACTGACTGAAAGAAAGAAGTGGGTTTGTTTGGGCATCACAATTGCTGTGGTGGAGGGCATGGTGGGTGACAGTAGCTGCATCAAGCTGGTCACATGGTTCCAACACACAGAAAGCTGAAAGACATGAATGCTGGTGGTAGCTCTCCTCCCTTTAGTTGGTCCAGAATCCCAGCTTAAGGGATAAATCGCCTACATTCAGACTGTGTCTCTCTTCTTTCAGTTAAACCTCCCTGGAGACATCGTCACAATCCTTTCCAGAGGTTACTTCTCTAGAGTCTGGAGCCCATCAAGTTGACCATGAAGATTAACCACCCATTACAGTAACTACAAAAGAACAAAAGCTAGGACATGAGCCCAGTTACAGTTTCCTTTGGGAAACTGCAGTTAGTTTCAGCTTATCTGTCTGGTTACTAGCCCATCTAATGCATAGCCATGGCAGGCCTCACCCTGGGCCTGGTGACATAGCAAGAATTAAACTCTGGACCAACATAATTTCAGTGTAGAAAGAATTGTCTAATGGAGTAATGAGCTGAGCCTTTGTGTGCTGACCTGTCTGTGTCCCCGGCCCATAGGGAGGAAGGTCAGACATCTTTGATCCCAAGTTCCATAATGAATTAGTATGCTTATGCCAAATGCATTGTTCCCCGAATTTTAGATATACTTTTGAGAGGAACTTGAAAACCTACATCTACTCATATGCATTCTCATTCTCTCTCTGTCTCTCTGTCTTTCTCTGTCTCTGTCTCTGTCTCTGTCTCTGTCTCTGTCTCTGTCTCTCTCTCTCTCTCTCTCTCTCTCTCTCTGTGTGTGTGTGTGTGTGTGTGTGTGTGTGTGTGTGTGATAATGCTTGCCTACTGATTTAATCACAGAAGAAGTGCAAACAATGGCTGCTCCTCTCACCATTATGGTCCATCCATCCTTTACAGTTTTCTTAGCTAGGTACATGTAAAACATCATAACAGAGTGGAGCCAATCTATGCTTGAAGGCTAGAATCTGGACCATGAATCAGGCAGCTAGATGAATGTGCCATTTAGAAAACTTTCACAGACCCATACAAAAATATTCAGGCAGTGTCCCTTCCAGTAAGTAGATCTGATGCAGCCTGTACTCATCAAGGCAAATCTTGGCACTTGTATTTTAGTTGTTTTTTTTTTTTTAATTTATTTATTCTTGTTACATCTCTATGGTTATCCCATCCCTTGTATCCTCCCATTCTCCCCTCCCTCCCATTTTCCCCTTATTCCCCTCCCCTATGACTGTTCCTCAGAGGGATTACCTCCCTCTGTATATGCTCATAGGGTATCAAGTCTCTTCTCAGTGACCTGCTGTCCTTCCTCTGAGTGCCACTAGGTCTCCCCCGCCAGGGGACATAGTCAAATGTGAGGCACCAGAGTACTTGAGAAAGTCAAATCCCTCTCTCCACTCAAGTGTGGAGACTGTCCTGTCCATGGGCTAGATCAGGGTAGGGGTTTAAATTTTACCGCCTGTATTGTCCTTGGCTAGGGCCTTAGTTTGAGCGGGACCCCATGACCCAAATCTGCCTATCATAATGTTCTACTTGTAGGTTTCTAGGACCCGCCTACACGTTCGTGGAAACTAAACAACTCTCTGCTAAATGACACATGGGTCAGGGAAGAAATAAAGAAAGAAATCAAGGAGTTTCTGAAATTCAATGAAAATGAGGGAACAACATACTCAGATTTGTGGGATACATTGAAAGCAGTGTTAAGAGGAAAACTCATAGCACTAAGTGCCTTTAAAAAGAAATTGGAAACATCGCACATAAGCAACTTAACAAAACAGCTGGAAGCCCTAGAAAAAAAAGAAGCAGAAACACCCAAAAGGAGTAGACGTCTGGAAATAATCAAACTCAGGGCTGAAATTAACAAATTAGAAACTAAGGCACTTGTATTTTAAAAGGCCATCTTTCAAACAGCATCTTCCATAATCAGGTAGATAGGACTGTAGTGTATTAGAAATTCATTCTTTGTCTCCATAATATAGTTAAAAATAGTAAAGATTTCACAATCACTTTTTGGACAACAAATGTTGTACCAAAGTGAAAAGTACTGAGAAGTACTGAAAGAGTAAGATAACAATTAGAGATGGTAATTTTCCCTTTTCACTCAGACCACTGTGTTTGAGACTTTCATCTATAATATACCATTTCCCAAGCCAGCATGGTGGCATGCTGATTTTTAAGAGGCATGCTTCTTTAGTTTGGTTCAAGATAATGAATGTAAAATTTTAAACTAATTATTTCTAAAGATATAAATAAAATTTACATAATTATTATTGTGATACATATTTATATTGGTCACCCCAACTTGAGACAAGAGGAAACTATTGAAACTGACAAGACAAAATAAATATACTAATAAGTTCTAAACTAAGAAATTTGAAAATCAAAATTAAAATCTTAAACATTTTATTTCTCTTTTACTGTTTAGAACCCCCTTATTACTGTCTATATCTTTCAATTATTTTTTATACATTTATTTTATCACACATGTATAAAACAAACTATATACAGCAGGGAGAACCATGTGACAATCATGAGAATAATGAGTTCTATACATGTTATCATCTACCTATCATCTATCTATCTATCTATCTATCTAACATCTATCTATTCATCTGTTTATTTGTCATATACATAATTTTTAAGTGATTAACCGATGACAAGTGCTATTTCAGTTGTTAGTAACATAGGAAATGAAAATAGGATTCCAGTCTCCATAAGACTAAACTCAGTGGGGTCAGACATACCAGTCAGCAGGTGACTAACCCTCCCTTTTGTGGGAGCAATAGTCGTCTGCGCAAGGGGCTTACTGAAGGAACAGAAGTGATCAGGAGCTCTCTCTATAGGAAGCAATGTCAGTTAAGGTCTGAAAGTTTACTCACGTTAACGAATGTGGGCGTGTTCCCTATAGGCTGGTTTGGGGCAGGGAGAGACATGGAGGAAGTCACTGTTGATCCCAAAGAGGAACTGAAGTTGGAACAGTAAGCATAACTAGGTCTAAAAGAATTCAAAGTTACCCTAAGGTGTTTGGAGTATCATCCTGTATAATGGCTCTGGAAGCAGAACAGAGGAAGGCTGGCTTAAACTGTAAAATGTAGAAACAGATACAGATATGATTTTAAAAAAACATGGAAGACTTAAGGCTGTGGCATCAAGACTGTACAGAAGACAGACAAAACCAAGGGATGAAGACAGATGGAATCAGATACAGTTAATTCTTCTTTGCCTGTCTCCGGCAGATAGCCTACCCCTTTACTTTCCTCTGTCATATTTACTCTAGCAAAGTCGGATGGTCTGTAGCTCATAAAGCTATTGTCAAGCATAACATAATATTTAAAAACATATTAAAGACACTTGTCAGAGGGCTGTGTATGTAGCTCAGTTGGTAGAGTCTTTCTAAGGGTAGATTTTTCAGGTTCTTAGCATCACACAAAAGCCAAAAAAAGTAGGCGGCACACACCTGTAATCCCAGAACTTAAGAGGGAGAGGTGGGCTTAGAGGATTGGAAGCCTAAGTCATCCTTGATGACGTAGCAAGCTTGAGGAGAGCATTGAGTACAAAATACCCTGTCAAATAAAATAAAATAAAACCCATTCCTCAAACATGTGAACTAGCACACACATGTAAAAAGGACATAGAGGCAAATGCCTTTTTAAAGAAATATCACTGTGTTAAACAACTGGAGGCATCATTCAAGTGGAGTTCAATGGACCTGTACAATGTGCCTGTATTTGAACTCACGCTGCTAGAACAGTGAACGGGTACTATCAGGGAGGTTAGTTGTTTTTTTTTTAAAAAATCATCTCTGCAGAATGTCATTCTGGTGTCTATAGCTGCTATTCAAACTTAACAGTAAAGGTGGATTATCATGATGCAAGCAAATTTATTCGTCTATATGTTCAATATCACTGTGGCTCTGTAGAAGCCAACTACAAGGCAAGCATTTGACTTTCCTTCCAACACCATTGTTCTAATACTGTGCTTCCAGAAAGAACATCTGATTACAATTAAACTTTATTCTCATGGAAAATAATCCTCTTCAATCATGTAAAGTTCTTGAATTACAGCCAAAAATATTATGTTTCAGTAGCTTCCTACAATGCATATTTCATTATGTATTAATGAATCAAACAAATCAATGTTCTAATAAAATATTAGCTGACTTTTCATAGATCCATTCATCCCTCTAAACATGCAATAAACTGAAGGCAGATTCACATAATGGTTACAGATTAAAAACATCAGAACTCATAACTTCACCCAGGTATCATTTTAAGTGTTTCAGTAAATGTACATACCAGAACGATGCTGATAAAGTTCCTAAAGTTTCACACTTATACTACTATCATATTATTCTCCTCTGACATCCCATCTTTGTACTAAGAAGGTGATAACATCAGGCCAAATGATAAATTAAACACACACTTGGAAAAATATCCCTAGGAAGCCAAATAAAAGGGAAATGTGTATTCTTAACCTTTAGCTTGTGATGGCCTTTTGGTATATGGAACATTCTACTAGTAAACTGTAGCAAGGGAATAAAGACAAAAAATTGTCATGTGAGACAGTTGTGGTGTCCCACACTATAATTCTAGCACTGACGAACCCAAGACAGGAAAATGAGTTCAAGACCGTCTAGAGCTACATAGTGAGTTCAAAGGCAACTTCAGCTGCACAGTTAGACTTTTTCTCAAAATGCAAAACAACATTTTTTTTACTGGCACCTACTTCAAGTGAAGAAAATTTTACTACATACATGTAAGACAACCTTTTCTCAGTCTTGAAAAAGTAATGTGGAAACCACATTAAGTAGGTTTTAAGTTGTAGCATCTACTGGAAATGACACATAAGTTGAACAAAAATCTCTTCATAAAATCCCATTCTTATTATAAGATTTAAAATGGACCAGAGCAGATCAGTTGAATATATACCTTCTGGAATCCAGTTTCATTTTAGGCAAACAATGTTTGGAAGTATGAAGCAGGGCCCCTGCTTCTCTGACACACTCATTTCCAAAGTGCTATGTATCAATAACTATAGCCCAACCTTCCAAAGGCTCTCTCTGCCCTTTAAAGTCTGTCACTACCCTCACCCAGAGGCTGATGTAACAGTTGGGTGGGCCTCTTGAGCAGCCTTCTCTGGGTGTCAGCAGCAGCTCTTTGAAGGCAGAGATACTGCTGGTCTTATTCATCTCTAGATCAGAACATGAGGCATACAGCAAACACTTACTGAACAGGTAAAAAATGGCTTGGTTAGAAATGGAAAAGAAAGGGAACCTAAACTAAAATGTAACTGTCCAGTAAACTGAGAAACATCCTGTGTCCTCTTTATTTCTCATGAATAAACATTTCTTTCTTCTACTGTAATAATAACAACTCTTAGCTCTCTGAGCTCACAAGAGCCTCTGGAACACAAGAGCCTTTTAATGAAGTAGCCCCCTTTGTTATAAATCATTCACGGGTAAGAGACTCTTAGAGGACTAACGGTGTTATTCACTTTGATAAATCTTATAAAGATACAGATTTAACAACAGGCTCACAAAAAAGGATGCTCATGATGAAGTACAAAGGCCCAAAACTACTTGTCTAGATTGCTACAGTATATCCAAGATGGAGCATGAACAACACTGAAGATTGATTAAATGTTCCAGTGATTCAGTCAGGTAGACCCAATGACTCCTCTCAAAAGAAAAAGTGGGTCTCTATTTAGACATAGGGGCTTTGGGACAAGGTCATGATCAGAAAGAGAAAGTCTAAGATCAAAATTGTATAGCCTATTCTACTTATTTTCCTTCCAAGAAAGTAATTGCAGGCCTCTAAGCAGGAATCCTGCAAAGAAAAGGACTATTCACAATGAGAGCTAAACCAAAGCATTGCTGGAATGTTCATCATGTGCCAAGGACCTTGTTAAGACTTTGAATTATTATGCCATTTGATTCTCAAAATAACTCTCTGAGATATGCAGTACTATCCATCTCAGAGGCTAATTAACCTACTGAAAGATTTACAATAGTAAATGGTAGAAGTGGCTCTCAACTCAACCTCACTGACAACAGGATCACATGCTATACATCTCCTTTTTACCCTGTCCTCCGAAGACTCAGAGATACCTCGTACACCTTGTAAGCTACAAAGATAACCTTTGATGTGAATCCTCTTCTGCTAGGAACCTTTCTTATATTCTTCTTGGACAATGTGTCTGCTTAACCATAAAGGACAATTCTTAGAAGTATCTTAATGCTTGAAACAGTCAAGAAATTTTTATAGGGTCTACAAAAGATAATACTATTATAAACACTTTCCTCCACGTCACACCATAAAAACTTGAAAGTATTAACAACCCAAGTAGTCTGATGTGATTTGTTTTACATTCCTACATGCATGTATATGTGTGTGGACCTGTGTTTGGGTATCTGTGTGTATATGTGCCTGTGGAGGCTAGAGGACAACCTCAGACATGGTTCCCTGGATTACCTTCTTCTTGTCTTTTGGGACATTTCATTTTATTAGCTTGGAACTTCCTGATGATGCTAAGCTGCCTGTCCAGAAAGCCTCATATATCTTCCTGCATCTGTGTCCCTCACACTGGAATCATGAGTCCATACTATCATGTTTAGCTTTTGTAAAAGTGTGAGTTGGAGGAACTAAGCTCAAGTCAGGTACTTGTGTTTGTGAAGAACGCATTTTGCCAACTGCAATGTTGTCACACCCCTTGTGTTCCCTTCCATGCTGGTGAAACCTCACCTGAAACACCAGCTGGATCTATGACCATCCACCTTGTTTTGAGTATTTAATAAAAGATTCAAAACATCTTATCTGTCATTTCATCTTTAAAATTGCTCTATAATTTTCTGTTGTTCATTGGATGGGGGATCTTGGTGCATAGGGGTTGTGTCATTTAGTCAAGGTAAGATGTCAAGCAGGTGCCAGGGCTGAACTCAAATAACTGTCTGCTTTCCGGTGTATCATCTGTGAAATGATGAACTATTTCTGCCTTACATGACAACTAATCAACTCTTTTATTTTAATTAATTACCAAATGAAGAATTTTATTTGCTTCATCACTGGTCCCTGAAAGTTCTGCTCTTGATTCAAGTAAATAGGAAATATTAAAAATGAATTTTGGATTTCTAAAGAGGAATAATATAATTTTAAAGAAAACTTTCCAAGTTCTTCTCTTAAATAAAATACTGATTAAAGAGAGGCCATGGTGCTTGTGTGGTGGATGCTGCTCTCAATCAACTGGTTCTAGCCACAGATGCAATTCAGAGAAAAGCCAGGACTTTAGTAAAACATTTTTCATCAGATCACAGCCAAGAGTCTTTTTTTTCCAAGAAAAACTGAGTGCAAATTGTGTTTGTTTTTGAAATCATGATCTCTACTTTAGAAGTGAAATTCCACACACCAAAGTGTGAGCTTATTTTGATAAAACCACATTTCAGATTCCACATGTAACTGAGTATGAAATCAGGACATGTGGTATGGGGTTTTCATAAAAGTCAAAATCTGATAATTAGCACCAAAACTGTTCTTTGAAATCTGAAAGTATTGGAGATAATAGAAATAAACCCTCATGGAAATGCCAAGAATTCCTGCTCTTGGGTAATCCTATTAAATAATCAAAAAGCATTGAGATGATATGTAATTAAAAATCTTCTAACTCTGCTTCTTAATGGAAAAGGAGCTTGGGCCATAACCAGGCAAGGCTTCCAGTGGAGGAACTGGAACTCCGTCACATCCAGAAAAACTCCAACCTACAATTTGCACTGCCTGATAGATGTGCTGGGGTAAAGGTGGCCCTGAACTTGCAAGAATGGCCAACCAATGATTGGTCCAGATGAGACCCATTCCCCAAGAGAAAGCCCACCCCTGACACTGCTTCAGGGGCCAGGAATCAGAGGCTGGACAACCCAGAGACATAGGATAGAACCAAACATAACTTGGAAAAACAAGTCAATGAAATGATTCCTAATGATATTCTGTTATAGTCATAGGTTGGCACCTAGCATAGTCTTCATCAGAGACGCTTCATCCAGCAACTGATAGGGGCAGATGCAGAGACCCATAACCTTGGGGAATCCTGCAGGAGTCTGGGGGGGGTAGTATTGTAGGGATCAGAGGGGTCAAGGACATCACAAGAACATGGCCCGGGTAATCAACTACCAGGGCTTATGGGGCTCACAGAGACTGAACTGCAACCAGGAAACTTGCATGGGACTGACCTACATCCTCTGCATATGTATTATGACTATGTAGCCTGGTGGGAGTGGGGGGTGTCTTTGACCCCTTTGCCTGCTTTTGGGACCCTTTTCCTCCTACAAGGTTGCCTCATCCAGCCTTGATATAAAGATTTGTGCCTCGGCTTATGGAAACATGTTATCAGTGTTTGGCTGATGTCTTTGGAAGGCCTGAAGAGGAGTGGATCTGGGGAGGGAGGGATGTTGGTGGGCACTGGGAGGAGAGGAGGGGGAGGAACATGTAGTTCAGATGTATTGTAAGAGAGAAAATAGAGGGGGGAAAACTGGCTTACCTATTTGGATATCAAACCCAGGGCCTCACAGATTCTAGAAAAGCATGTTATCACTCACACCTCAGCTTAAGACTATTAAAGTCAGCTATTGCTTTGTGGACAGCTCTTGGATTGTCCTAAATTGTTTACTTTTTTTAATTGTGCAGTTTTGAAGTTGATCATAAGCAATTCACAAACAATAGCAATAAGCCCATGATTAATCCAAGGCCATAGAAAGTTTAAAGATTTAAAGATTTAAAGACAGTCCCACTGCATCTCCGGTGGTATCGCAATGGTAAGATATGGGATGTGGTCTAGGGACACATGACAGGGTGGGCATGGTGGCGCATGTCTTTAATCCCAGCGCTCGGGAGGCAGAGGCAGGCGGATCGCTGTGAGTTTGAGGCCAACCTGGTCTACAAAGTGAGTCTAGGACAGCCAAGGCTACTCAGAGAAACGCTGTCTCGGAAAAAATAAAAAAAGACACATGACAGGATGCAAAACAAGAAACTGACCTTCCATGATGGTTGGTTTTGTTTGTCAGTTTGACAGCATTTAAAACTACCCAGGAGACATACCCCTCCTCTGGGAACATCTGTAAGGGTCATGCTCAGAAAGGAGTAACCAGGAGAGAAGACCTGCTTCTAAGTGCCTTGTCATCTTCTTTCTAAGTGAGTTCATCTGTTGCTGCTGCCCTCCATGGACATTGGACTCCAGCATGTTGGCAATCCAACATAGACTTACCATCAGCAACGCTCCAGGGAGCTCCAGGTCATCAGTCTCTTCTGTGTTGGACTCCCTGGCCCCTTGTCACCGTATAAGGCAATCTAAAATAAATGCCTTTTGGGAGGTGTGTGTGTGTGTGTGTGTGTGTGTGTGTGTGTGTGTGTGTGTGTGTGTGTGT
>OU015743.1:64408639-64464286 GCA_907169655.1 Acomys percivali | reverse complement strand
TGTGTGTGTGTGTGTGTGTGTGTGTGTGTGTGTGTGTGTGTGTGTGTATTTGTGTGTGTGTTCCTTAAAAAAAACCTGCCTAATACATTAACTAGTATGTGTTTCTGTCCTTATTTTTAGAGTTTAACTGTTTGACTCTATGTTTATATCTTAATTCTGTCAGCTTTAACAGTAGTAAAAAATAAATAAATAAATAAAACAAAATCTACCTTGGCAAGTTTCCAGCCCAAATTGGTAACTGGATGCTTGATTCTGCTGATTTCAATAGCTGCATCACCCCCTGTTCTCCAGTGCACCCCAAGCCTGCATTATTACTTAGTAGAGGAGTTGTAGGGTGTAATGCTTTAAGAATTGGCAGCAGATTGAGCCAGCAGTCCCTAAACAGCAGCATGCTGTATTTATTTGTATACTACATTTCTTCAAATGTATGTAATTTTATCTTGAAATTCAACATTTGTTGGAGATTACATAGAGAATGCTTCTGTTTAAGTCAAAACAGCAGTCAAAACAGGAACAATGCTATATTACAGCTCAGATGTGAACTAAATTGCTGATACCAATTTTTTTGGAAAACAACCAATGTCTCTTATTTCAAATATTACACCCTGTTTTTATAGAAAGCAAGTCAAACCTTTAGTTATGTAGGAAAGCTGCTTCAAATAAAATTTGGTAATGAAATACCGCAAAACAACTTCTTAAATGATAGCATTGCCTAGGAGGCAGAAGTGAAATATTGATATTCTAACACATAGATGAGATACATTTAAATACATTCACCTTTTTTAGACATTTTATATGTATATATGTATATATTTATATATAAATATAGAGAGTCACACATGGCTTAATGATAAGAATACAATCAGAGAATGCATATTAAATAATATGCTTGAACCACGTAGAGTATACTCACACATGCATATAACAGCCTACTATACCTAGATGACATGGGCGACCACCATGCATGATGCCCATCGTTGAATGAACATTGGTATGTGGCTCATATGATAAATGTTTGTATTATGTGTATAAGAAGATGATATCAAATTTTGTGAGGTTGTCAGGTTTTAAATATCAGTCTGAAAAGATGCCTCAGTGAATGCAGGTACTTGTCACACAGTCTAATGACCTGACTGCAGTCCCTGGAACCCATGTGGCATGTGGTGGATGAAGATAACTCCCTCAAGTTATCCCCTGGCTCCTGTGTGCATGCTATGACACCTATATGTTCTCTCTCTCTCTCCCTCCCTCCCTCCCTCCCCCCCTCTCTCTCTCATACACTACACACATACATAAATAAATAATAAATAATTAATAAAATGAAATATCTTAAAATTTTAAAGACCTTTTAATACCTAAATGTTTAGATATTTTGAAAGTTATTTATATTTGAAGCTATTAAAAATTTGATTTACATTTAGCCTTTGTGTGCCAAGATAGAATTGGATTTCACTAATTAAAAGAACATAGAATACCTGTTATAGGTTTTAAATTATGTTTCCTTCCCAGATTACATCATTTCATGTTTTTGATTTTGAGCTTGGACAGAATCATTTATCTGGGCACAGTGCGTGGGAAATTATGCTAAGCTGCCATCTGGGACTATGAGAACAGAATGTGGAGAGCCAAGGACCACCAGCCAAATAAATGATGGTCCCACTGCCCAAAGCATCTTACAATGTCTCCAAGGGGCCTCATGTACTAAATGTGTTCCTCTGGTTGCATCAGACAACAGAGTTAACAAATGGTCAGTGGTAAATAAATAAATGGATAGACAAACAAGTAAATAAATAAGAGCCAGATTTTTAAGACTTTCAGCAGAGGAGAAGGTCACTGTCGCTGCCTGTCATGGAAACCTGTGTTAATCACGTCACCATCTGGTCTGTCTCATTATCCCTAAAATAAATACGTTGTTCTCTATACGGTCCTCAGCTGATTTTTGTTCAAGAAATGTTTCTTATCACCTATGATTTCAGGTCTTAGAAGTGTTGAGATGAATAAGACATACACCTATCCTGCCAGAATTTACAGCTGAAAGGGAACAGATACATAAATAGATCAATTTGAGATAAAGTGAGGTCAAGACACATACACACTTACAGGGATGTACAGAAATCTATCATTTAGCTTATGCATCTTTGCTAGCGTTTGTTCTCAATACTCCCTTTCTCTCAATAAAAGGAGATTCTGTGTACTGACCTCAGGGAGGATGAGAAATGGTAAGATGAGCCTGGAGAAGGACATGGGACAGGATCCATAGTTTCTGCTTCCAAGAGGGAGGGGGAAGGGGAACAAGAAAGGGAAGCCAAGAAACCTCACATTTAAATGACTTAATTATCTCTCCCTGGCTTGTGCAATGCTGACGTGAGTTATCTGTCCAACTAGCCTCCAAGGAAACACTCTGTCCCCTTCCTAATAAATATTCTTTTGAACTTAACAAATGACTGAATAAGTTTGATATTCATTATCGTGGTCAAAGAGCTGAAAAGGTGTGTTTGACCTTATTACAGCCAAAATAATAAATTTATTTATGATTTTGTATGTGTAACAAGCTTTTTGTCTGCTAACCATCTCATTTGTAAAATGCAAATAACCTTTAAATTTAAAAGAGTAGTGTTATGACTTTTTTAAATATTCTATACTTTAAAACTGCTGCATTTGACCTATTTGCTTTGTACGACTCAAAATAACTGCAAAGAATCTCCTGTGTGGTTGCAAGGATGTATGCTTTACTTCCTTGGATTACTCTGAACTGTGATACACACACTGATAATTTATGCTGCCAAGATTTTGAAGGCAAAATAATCCTTGAAATATGAAGATTGGAGGTTTTCCTGCAAATAGGTTATAAGATGGCTGATGTGATTCCAATATTCTTGTTCTGCTGTGTGCTGGGTTCAGTGCTTTAAAATGGAAAAATATATATCTGAGAGTCAAGGGGAAAAAGTCCTTGCCAAGCAGATGTTGGGAAATTGCCAGCTGAAACAAAGTTGTGATGTTAGTGACAACAAGATTGGTTTCTAGAGGATATTTAGAAAGCAGCGGGCCTGGCTTCACTATCATTTCCCTCAGGAAGAGTCTGGCTGATGGGCTGCAGAGCATAACCAGCTAGTATCTTGCTTCCAAACATCTGGATTCCTAGTCTAATCCATTTAAAAATGATTTGCTCATTGTACTTTGTTGTTTATAAAGGTCCTGGCCAAGAGAAAGCACGGTCATTGCACCTCTGTGCCTGGTGTGCTTTCTGAGCTTGCTCTGCCCCAGACCTTCTAAAGGATTCAAGGACTTCCACCTTTAAATCCCTTTTTCTTCTTACAAACAAATTTTAGATTTAAATTTCCACGACTTGCTTTTGTTGTCTACCGTTATCTAATCAAGCGTAAAAGGAAATTCTGACAAATGTGTCTAAAACAATGAATGTTTCTGCCTCAGTTACTCAGATAGTTGAAAGAAAAACATATTTAGGGCTTATATTGTTCGGAAAATTGATTTACATCTCACATCATTGCATTGGTACAGAACAGTGGCTCCCAACTAGATTTTTACATCAAAATCATTTGGGAAATTTTTCTGAATACATGATCAAGCTCTATTGCTGTGGAAGCAGATGGGACATGGAGAAAGGTTATTTTGAAAAAGGCCCTTGATCTTAATTATTAAAAAGAAACACTGTTGTAGAATTGTTGAAGCAAGGGAGTTTAACAGCATTAGCAGATATAATCTTAGTATTAAAGATACCATGTATTTTTTATAAACTAGTAATGAAAGCTAATGATTATATTTCTTTAAAATATATATATACATATATATATATATATATATATATATATATATATATATATATATATAAGTACTACATACACAATGGAATGAATCGACCCAAAGGTATGAGGGAAAACGTAAAACATTAGGGAAACTACATTTAGAAACTTGGTGACTCAATCTTGGAAAAATACCAACTTTCTTCAATTTGATAAATATAACCCAAAATATTTCAAAATACATTTTGTTTGTTTCTTATTTTATAAGCTGTCGAGCTGTTTATGAAATATACAAGAGAACTCAGACCCCTTTCAGGGGAAAAATCACTCTTCTGGCTCCATTAAAACTGCCTATCAGGCTCAGAGAACATTGATTATGACTTCTTGGCATGAGAGCAAATCATAAGAATCACGACCAATGAGAAAAGCTATTCATGTAGTAAAACTTCAGGCCAATGAGCAAGAAAACAGCTTCCTTCCATGACGGGGTTCCGGGAGTGTTACGTGGCAGCTGTTAGGAATGCATCATTGTCTCAGAGGGTATGACCCCAGCAAGATTGCACAATATAAATTCTCCACCATCCTCTCTCCAGGGCATACTGAATTAACAAGCAGCCACAGATAAGAATGTCTTTGCAAGGGTGCAAACGTTTCAGCATACCATCAGGGGAAAAAAAAAAGAGAAAGAAACAGAATAAATATATTAAATATAAATAAAACATGCTTATTGTACCTGTGCCATCCTGCCCAGAGGAGCTCAGCTGAGCGTCAAAAGAAGCATCTCCGCCTGCCCATCCACTTGTGATTTCTCTCGCAGGAAAAAAAAAAAAAAAACTAGCGAGCTTGACTTCGCTTATCTCTTGAGAAGAGTGTCTATGGAGTTTACCTCTCTTGCCCCATCAAGACACATAGGAGATCAGCATGCCTAAAGTAGCTAGAGGAAGCTGGGGGCAAAGAGGAGAGCTGAGGACTCCCAAGCCAAGACCTAACACTCAATAAAGGAAAACATGTCTTGCATGGCTAATCTTGACTTTCAACTTGGGCGGATATAGAATCCTCTAGAAAATATTCCCAAGAGTGTCTGTGAGAGTGTTCCTAGAGAGGTTTAAATGGTAAGGAGCGTCCTTATGAGCTTTCAGGGGAGTATAAGGAGTCACGCAAACTAGAATAACCTGGAAAGAAGGAACCTCAATTGAGTAATTGCCTTCATTGGATAAAACCAGGAGTGTCTGCAGGGCATTTTCTCATTTATTGATTGATGCTGGAGGGCCCAGAAGACTGTGAGTGGCATTATTCCTGGTCAGGTGGTCGTGTGTTGTGTATTAAATAAAGCAAGCTGAAGAAGCTATATAGTGCAAGCCAGAAAGCGGAAGTTCTCTGTGGTCTCTGCTTCAGCTCCAGATCCCAGGGTCCTGCCTTGTGAGATCCTCCCATGGCTTTCCTTGATGGTGGACTATAAACTGCTGGATATTTTAATGAGACTTTGAACTTTTCTCTCCAATATTGCCTTGGATCAATGTTTTATCACAGCAACAGAAAGCAAACAGGGAAAGAACTTGGTACTATAGATGAATGTTGCTGTGAATATTGGACCTGACCGTGTTGTTTATATAAGAAGCTTGTGAAAGAATCTTGGAGTTTTGAGCTAGAAGAGGCCATTGAGCTTGATGCTCAGAGCTTAAAGATCTGTCACGAGAGGCTGGAACACAGAAATTTCGAGAGAAACATAAACAATGGGTTCCTGATTTGTGAAGGCTCAGAGAGAAACAATGACTATGACTCCATCAAGAATGTTTATGTGATATTTGAAATTATGAGTCTGTAGCGGTGAAAGCTTTTACTTTTCTGAGATGATTGAGACTGGCGAATCAGTTGTAATTAATAAGAGATGAGCATCATTAAGGTGAAATACTCTGGGAAGTATTTTCTCAGCATCAGTGCACAGATGTTGTCCAGAAAGGAGTAAGACTTCATCGTAAGATGGCAACTAATTTTGGCAATATGTCTTCCACATGGTACTGGTTTTTAAAGCATAAGCATTATAGGATTGAAGCTCCATGGACAGAAACTGAGATTTGGCACTATGAGAGGCCAGAAGAAGCCATTGATAAAGGTGCATCTTTTTTTGTTAAATATTTTCACATATGCATTTATATTATTACACTTATATACAATAAACTACCTACAGCAAGAACCATGAAACAATCAGGAATTATATAAGTGTTACTTTTTTAAATTTTTATTTTATTAATTTATTCATATTACATCTCAATGGTTATCCCCTCCCTTGTATCCTCCCATTCCTCCCTCCCTCCCATTTTCCCCTTACTCCCCTCCCCTGTGACTGTGACTGAGGGGGACTTCCTCCCTCTGTATATGTTTTGGCTATTTGTATTTGGCAGCCTTGAAGAAAACATCCTTCCTATCTTGGTGAATCTAAAATTCTGAATGTAAATCAACATCTATCATAGCTCATCATTATCAACTTGAAACATCTATCTAGACCTAAAAACATCTTAACAACTAAATATCTAAGCTTAATTGTAAAACTAAACTATCTGGTCTTCAATCTCATCAGAGACTTGAGAAGGAATAACATTAATTACCTGAGTATACAGGGGGTGCAGGTTAGCAGCTTCCCAAATGAGAAGGTGACAGAGACAGTTTGCTTCCTGAGCAGTCACCCACAACTCTCTATCATGTCGGAGCATCATCTTCAGCCTGATGAAGTTGTTTCTTCAGTTGCTGTGAAAACCTCAGGACTAAAAGGGGTCATGGAGAGCAGCTGTGGCTTAGCACCATGCGGCAGGGTCAAAGTCCCTGA
The DNA here is from genome assembly GCA_907169655.1 of Acomys percivali. Classification (NCBI taxonomy): domain Eukaryota; kingdom Metazoa; phylum Chordata; class Mammalia; order Rodentia; family Muridae; genus Acomys; species Acomys percivali. The sequence goes on along the minus strand of OU015743.1, from coordinate 64,457,701 downwards.
AGGGGTCAATTGGTTAACTTGCAGCTTCAGTTACAGTGAAGATTCCATCTTATTGGTTACAGGATTATGAAATAACCATCAAAGACAGTAGCAGATGTGGAATGGAGGCAGCTTGAACCAATGAGACAAGATGTGTGCTGCAAATGGTAGAGCCTGAAGAGTGAAGCCAACCAAACCCTTTGGAGCCCTGAAGATCAGGGAATGAGTCCCAGATGTCAAACAATGGGCTATAAGATTTGAAGCTGGACTTTCACTTTGATTAGATATGATTATATTTTTATATCCTAGTTTCCCCTTGTAGAGTAAGATTTTTTTCTCTTATAGAAACACACAGCTAAAAGAGTTTGGATGACTTAAAGAGATTTTAAACTTTTAAAGTACTTGACTTTTTAAAAATCGTGGAATTTTTAAAGTTATAATACGTTTTATATTGTGATTAACATGAAATCTTAGAAATAAACAAGGAGGGTAAGGTTATTGTTTGATAGTGACGTATTTGTTTTTTGTTTTTTTTTTCTTAACAATTAAACTTTATTTATTTTTTTTTAATTTTTAATTTTTTATTTTTAATTAATTTATTCTTGTTACATCTCTATGGTTATCCTATCCCTTGTATCCTCCCATTCTCCCCTCCCTCCCATTTTCCCCTTATTCCCCTCCCCTATGACTGTTCCTCACCCCTACCCTGATCTAGCCCATGGACAAGACAGTCTCCACACTTGAGTGGAGAGAGGGATTTGACTTTCTCAAGTACTCTGGTGCCTCACATCTGACTATGTCCCCTGGCGGGGGAGACCTAGTGGCACTCAGAGGAAGGACAGCAGGTCACTGAGAAGAGACTTGATACCCTATGATAGTGACGTATTTGTATGTCAGGTTGACAGGCAGTCAATTGCGTTGGTTACATTCTATCAATGACACAAACTGGAGTCACCTGAAAAGAGGTAACTTCAAATGAAGAATTGCCTCCATCAGCTTGTCCTGTGGGCATGTCTGTAGGACATTTTCTTGATTAATGATTGATGCAGAAGGTCTCAGGCCACTGTGAGTTGTGTCAATTCACAACATGTTTTATTGGGTTATATAAAAATGCAAGCTGATCAAACTGTAGAGAGAAGTTCAGGAAGTAGTATTCCTCCATGGTCTCCTCTTTAGCTCTGGCTTCCAGATTCTTGTCTTGAACTCCTACCCTGACTGTTTTTCATGCTGGACTATAAACATAAGCTAAAATTAACCTTGTCCTTCCCTAAGTTGCTTTTCATCAGTGATTCTTTCAATGGCAGAAAGAAAACTAGGACAACGGTTTTCATACTACATTTTGACAAAATAAAATATAGTTACATTCTAGTTTTGTTCTGAAATATTTAGTAAAGTTGAATTAAAATTAATGGATTAAAGTATATAGGAAATACATTTTAAGACTATATGGCATACAGTTGCTGACTGTTATTGTAAATTTTGCATGAGAAGAAAAACAAATTATGTGAAAATGTGTGATGTTACAAGGAAAGGAGATTGAGAGAGTATCAAGTTTTCTTGACGACAAGAACAGTACATGAAAAGAAGCTGTAACTATGAAAGAAATTAGCAGTATTGAAGAGAAATTTGGTGTTCTGAACTAGAGCAAGAAAGGTACACAAAGAGTAAAACTCCACCCACCAAAGACTCCAATTTATGAAATTACTAAGTCATTTGAAAGTAGAGATCCTGAACTGGGAATACTCCAAAAGCATTAATAAAGCATTAATGAAGACTCTATAGTGTTAGAGATGCCAGGACCATAAAATATCCACTAAGCAAAATTTCAGGCAGAAAGTAGAGCTTGTCCAAGAGAAGGCTCCATAAATTACAGGTAGCAGAACTGAAGGCCCAGGGCTACCCAGGTAGGTTGGAGACACAATACTACCAGAGGGATCTTCAAACGCTGGACATAAAGGGGGATTTAGTATTACCCTGGAATTGCTCTGGACACTTTTTTGTGATCTCCATCCTCCATTATAGATTGGGAGTACTTAGTCTGTACCATGGTACAATAGAAATGTGTAGTCTGGGTTTTGTTGTTGTTGTTTTTAATTTACAAAGGTTCACAATTTAGTCTCTGAAGACACTTGAAGCTTTGGGTATTTGAACAACGTTAGAAAACTTTTACATATGAATGGAATCCTGTGGGGCCGAGGAACTATGGAACCTGGAGAAGCTGGTCCTTAGCAGGAGTGGGGTCAAGTCATGTCAAACCCTGGAAATCTCATCCTGAAAACAATAGGATTGGGACCACTCCCTCCTCTGTCCCAGTGCAAGCAGTCTTGCACCCTCCACCTTTGCCCACACCAGAGAAGGTCATGAAGTCACAACCAGGTTAAACTTTCTCTACCCTTATAACGTCATGTCAAGCAAGCACCTGGAATTCCTCTTCATGCAAATAAGGCATTCCCAGTACCCTGTCCCTTACCCTGCCAATGATGTACACTCACCCCAAAAGCCTCTTCCCATCCCCCAAAGGCTTAAATAGCCTTTCTTCCCCCCCCCCCCATTAAATGAACTGTCCCACTGAAGCCTGCCTCTTGAGAGTCTTTTCTCATCAGTGCTTCCTGAGGGCTCCATCCCCTGGCTGTTCCCACTTCCCTTGGTTTCCCTCTCTGGATCCACCAGTTCTGGTTGTGGGCCAATCACTCTGTGAAGAGCAGGAAAACAGGAGCCAGGAATGACAGAATGCATTTGAATGTTTGTACTATGAATGTTCATGAGACTTTGAGGACCAAAGGTGGAATATTATGTGTCAAAATTAAGACATATGAGTATCATATTGACAAAGATTGGACCTGGGAGAGTTAATCTTTATTGTTAACTTGACAGAATTTAGAATCACCCATAGCTACAGCTTTTGGGAGTTAGCTGTGAAAGTATTTTCAGAGAGGCTTAATGAGGAAGGAAGACACACGCTGAATGATGGCACCATCCCAATGGACCAGGATCCTAGACTAAATAAAAAGAGACCAATGAGTAGAGAAACAGCATTCATTTCTCCCTCCCTCTTGATGGTGTATTACTAGCCGTGTCACTTAGCCTTGCTATCATAATGGGCTGTATCCATTCTTAAACCTTTAAAGCCTTCTTTTTAAAAATTACATTTAGTCAGATATGTGGTTGAAATTACCAAAGAGAAAAAATGTAACTGAAATTGTATCCAATGAATTATTTCATGAACTCCACCAGGATCCCTGGCCACAAGCCACTCGATATAGTTTATATGCACACCTTCTCATCATGACATGTCTGTAAGGTATATCTACTCCCTGTACACTATCCAGTGTGGTTAGATGAAATAGATGAAACAGTACATAAAAGCTGATGCTACCAATGATGACCCCTGAATTCAATCCCTCCAGATCCATTTCCCATAAGTTGTCTGCTGATCTCTGTATATACCGTGGCACACACTCATACACATTTGCACATGTGCACACAAACTAAATAAATATTGTACCTTAAAAAGTTAATGTGGAAATGTTTGCTAAAGATTCAAAGGAACATAAAAAGGCAGGAAAACAACACCAAAACCAGAATATGCTTTCAAAAAATGACCCTAATAAGTGAAAAGTGAAATCAGACTTGACAAATATCACTCTTCTAATGCATCTCAGCAAGCTGCAGGAGAGTGGGGAGGAGAGAGAGAGAGAGAGAGAGAGAGAGAGAGAGAGAGAGAGAGAGAGAAGCAATTGAGTCTCAGCACGAGATTAACGATGGGCAGAACAAGATCAATGATGAGCTAGAAACTATCTTTAAAAAATAAATGGTGTTCTGGATCTGAAAATGTAGTGACTAAAATGGAAAAAGATCGAGAAAAATCTTCACAACCAGACTTGTTGAAGTAGGTGAGTAATATGCAAATGGGAAAAAAGAGATAATGCGAAGGTGAGCACTCAGAAAAAAGGGGAAGGTTTATGATGTGGGAGTGTCATCCATCCATCGGGAGAAACAATTCAAAGATTGTCATACCCCCAGAGGGAAAAGAAAGGGAGAAAATATCAGAAAGTCTACCTAAGGAAATAATAGATTAAAAAGTTTAAGATGTTAAAAGAGATGTGGACCTCAAATATGTGAGGTGTAAAAGTAGCCAAGCAGGTTAAATACAAAGATTTCATCAAGACATATTTCAAGTGAACTCTTTAAGAAAAATCAAAGATATAAAATTTTTAGTGCAGCAAGTCTCCCTTCGTACAAGAAATGTCAGTGGACTTTTAAGGAGAAACTTCCCAGGCCAGATGAAAGGAAGACTGTCTATTTAAAGGGTTAGGAAACTAAAGCACGCAAATTCAGAATATGTCACAAACCGAAGTCACCTGTTACAACTGACGAAGAGATAAAGACATTCTTATTCAAACAGAAACCAAATGAAAACTTCACCATTGATACTAACGCATAAGAAATACTAGAAAGTTCTTAATGTGGAACTAAAGAGCCACCAGATGGTATGACAGTACATGTATATAATCCCAGTACTAGAGAGTCAAAGATGGGAAAACTGCATGTTTGAAGCCAGACTGGACTACATAGGGAGGCCAACTTAGGTTATACAGTGAGGCCCAGTCAAAGTAGAAAAATGAAAGAGGTGATAGCAGTATTGTGAAAACTAAGAAAGCATAAAACTCCTTGGTGTTAAGGGGCCACTCGTTGAGAATGCTGCAACACTGAGATGGTTGTACACATAACAAATTTAACCCTAGTTTAAAGGTGAAAACACAACAATGCTTTAAAAACCACAAGAATGCCTTGATAAATAAGCAATATAAAGTTATACTAGAAGTAATAACTGTTAGAAGTGACACAAAAATAAACACTCGAGAGGAGGGAAGAAAGCTTCTTGAACAATGTTACTGGAAAAACTGGATGCCCATAAGTAAAGAAGGAGACCAAACCTGCATCACTCATTCTACACCCCCGCCAAATCAATCAAAATAGACGAAAGATATTAATATAAAGTACAAACCTCTGAAACTGCTAGCAGAGAAAGGCCAAAGCACTTTGTGACATCTAAATAAACAAAGACTTTTTAAAGTGACAACTAGTAGCAAAACTGGTGACCCTGAGTCCTATAGCAGGCTAAAGGAACTGTGAAGAGCGAGCCAGTGAGCAGCACCCCTCCAGCACCCCTCCATGGCCTCTGCTTCCTGCTCCCAGATTTGCGTCTTGACTTCCTGTCCCTACTTCCCCTCAGCTATAAACTGAAATAAATCTTTGTATCCCAGAACTTGTTTTTGATCACGGTGTTTATCACAGCAATAGAAAGACAAACCTATGACCAGATGTTTTCATTTGGTGAATTATCAATGTTTGGATTGTTTCCAAACAGGTGAAGACCAAGGGACATTTCTAAACTCACTTTAAGAGGAGAGTTTTACCTTGATATCAAGACAGACAAGAGCACAAAAATAAAAGAGAAATTGCAGGTCAATATTCCTGAAGAGCATAGCTGAAAAGAATTATCAAAACTAACAATAGACACCAAAGTCAATAGCCCATCAGAAGAGTCAGATACCACCACCAACAGAGATACAAAGTGAGGTCAATATAGTCAGGTCTAAGAACAGGATATAGCACACCAGCAGAATTGAGGCCAAAAATTATGATCATTTCAATAAAGGCATGGTGGAAATACAAAAACTGATTTCCTTTCATGGTTTAAAACTCTCCAGTAGGCAAGTGCAGAAAGAAAGTCAGAAAAGTAATAAAAGCTTCATATGTCAAAGAGACAGTACACTCACTGTGTATTTTTAAGGGGGGCTTTAGAATGTCTGTCTTCCCACTTCTTTTGGCCATAGTACCTGAAGTCTTATTTGGAATAATTAGGCAAGAAAAAGAAATAAAGTCATTTCCATAAAAAGGTAAGAAGTGAAGTGGTCTCAAAATGTGTTGCATGTTTAAAATTTTATAGGAGAGTGCATCTCAACTGTCCTAAATGTCTTAAAGACCCCAGGGAGACTGTGTCCACAGGGGCTTGCTTGCCTAGCGCTTCATACCTGGGAGCTTCTACAGTGTAGTTCATCAGAACTGTACTCAACTCTGTAGCAGAATAAATACTCAGGAGCCACAGTTTCATGGAAGAAGATCAGTTTTAGTACATGGTTTTAGAGGGTTCAGTCAAAGGTCAGCTGGTTCCTATGTTTGTGTTCTGGACAAGGCAGAGTATTTGTTAACAGAAATGTATGATAGAGAAGATAGCTCATTTCCTTGTACCAGAGATGGGGCAGGGGTTAAGAAGAGAGCAGAAGAGAAGATAAACAAACAAATATATATATTTCAAAAACATTTCCCTAGTGACCAGCTTTCTCTACCAGGATCCAACCCCTAATATCCCATTTGATTATGAACTTATGAATGAACGAATCCATTAGTGAAACTAACACTGCCATGATGTAGTGGCCCCTCAATAGTGCTGTCAGCTGGACCAAGCCCTGAACACAGGAGCCTCGTGAAGGAACATTTCCTATCCAAAGCAAAGCAACCAGAGAGACTAGGGAATGAATCTCCCACCCCATCGCACATACCTGTCTCTAAGTATCTTTTTCATCCCCTTCTATCTGTTGACCTATATCCTGGGTATTGGCCTTCCTAAGAAACTGGTAAAGGTAAAGAAATGATTTCCCTAAATTCTGACAGGCATTCTAGGAAGTTAGCTGAAGTGGAAGGAGAGTTAAAGACTCTGTAAGTCAGTCAGAAGGACACACAGGGTATCCCTATTCAAAGTGGGACTCAGCCTATGGAGTTTTTACTTGTGATATTTGATACTATCTCCAAACAGATGGTACCAGAAGTGAGCTGAGTTAGGTGATCAGAACTGATGATTTGTAGAGAACCCAGCTCACCCTACAAGTACCCCTACCATCCCTGGTGTCACATGAATGCCCATGTGACAGTAAACAGCAGAAATGCACTTTGTTTGATCCTATAGGCATATGGACTCTCATCAGCCAGAAACTGTTTATTAAACAGTTCTGAAGGCAGAACCATAGTCCCAGCTCTGCCCCTCACCCACTAGTGCTCAACACATGTTTACACACACACACACACACACACACACACACACCCTTCACTGACTTAGAAGCCACACCATTCACACAAGATGGGCCACACTTGTAAGTCAAGTTCTCACAACTGCAGTTGATACAAAAATGTTCCTTAAGAACGAACTAGCATCATTTGTCTTGCTCTGAATTTTTAATATTCAAATGCATACTAAAAAGCACATATTTGTTAGGAAGTAGGAATACATTAATGAGCAGAACAAAAGCCATTGTTGATTTTATAGAATTTTCAGTGCAAGAAAACCAGGTAAATACACAGACAAAATGTATTACAGAATAAAGAACTCTTATTTAGGGTTTTGGTTTGGTTGGGAAGCTGTTTACTTCTCTACTTCTTAGAAAATACCTGAACTGGCAGCCAGATGGGACTCATGTGAGATACTGCCCTCCTTAGCCTGGGGTGCTGAGCAAAAATGACAACTAGAAACAGCAGCAAATAGCTGCTTTCCTTTTCTGTCCCATTTATTTTCTCTACTATTGTGAACAAATACATGCAAGAGAGAAATATGGTGGAAGGTGTTTCGGGCACAAGCAGAAAAGGAAGAAAAAAAAAGGCCACTCAGAATTGAACCAGATTATTTATGGGATAGATTTTGTTTTTTAATTCTGAAATTGAATAGATCTTTTTTAAACATTCTGAAGCTTAATTTACTTTAACCCATATAACTCATTCTCCTTTGCGAGGGAAATAAGTCAATGGAATGTTTTTGCAGATATGCCAGTAGGATAGAACTGTTCCTGGTTTAAGACAATACTGTGGCAGAAAATCAAGAGCTAACCAGTGTGGGAATAAGAGGGGCAGGCAGGGATGGGAGGTGGGTTTCTTTGGCTCTAAGGAGTGCTTTCACCAAGTGTATGTATCAAGGTAAGAAAAGGAAAATGTTACTTATAGGAGCCATTTATCACTTATTTCTGTGTCTTTTTTTAAAGATTTATTTATTCATTATTACGTTTACTGTGCTCTGCCATCCTGTATGTACATCTGCAGGTCAGAAGAGGACACCAAATCACAGTATAGATGGTTGTGAGCCACCATGTGGTTGCTGGGAATTGAACTCAGGACCTCTGGAAGAGCAGGCAGTGCTTTTAACCGCTGAGCCATCTCTGCAGCCCCTGTGTCTTAATTCTTTGTGGACATTCCTGGCAGTTCCACATTTAGCCAGTTCTACTGACAGCCGTGTTATGGTTTCAGAGGTGGGAAAAGCTAAACGCCCATTGCAAAAACAAACGCAGCCTTCAGCTTGGTGGCTCAGAGGGCAGACCTTCATTCAGAGGCTTAATTTAAGGAAAATAACACGCCCTTTCCCCAAAATGATGCCAGTGATTCAGTTGGACCTCTTTTCTGAGAGATGTTTTGAGATCAAAAGGTAATTGGAGAGTCTCTTGTGTTCCAAATGGCCCATTGTTGCTTTGGGGGACTACAGAAGACCTTGTGTCTCCCTGGAAGGAGCGTGACTCTGGAGGAGCGCAGACATAGGAATGAATGAAGTACAAAAGCTTATGAAATCGTATAAGGATTTGCTGGCTTCCATTCATTTACAACACATTCATTTCATTCATTCACAGATGTAGAATGTCAGCATGCCGTCAAATATTAAATTATAAGACAATTTAAGTAATTCACTTTGAAGGAACAAAGATATGAAACAGAACAAAATCATGAAAATAATGACTCTAATATCCCCCTAGTTCCCACAAAGCTGTTTGTTTTTAACCAGGAAATGTTTCTGGTTTTAGTATTAAATTTTTAACTTGCCAACTGGCACATAAGACTTAACCATTTGTATGGTATATGCTCACACCATAGTGTTCAACTCAGGGTCTTCTCCTTAGGTCTTTTGCTTTGTTTTGTTTTCAAGAAGTTGTGTTAATCTTTGCTTATCTGATTTTGCAGGTTACGCACTAATTTGCTTTCCAGTTATAATCAGTAACATTCACTCACACCGGGGTTAAGGACACTGTCTGCTCTTCCAGCAGGCCTGTGTTCAATTCCCAGCAACCACATGGTGGCTCACAACCATCTACAATGCCCTCTCCTGGCCTGCAGGTGTACATAGAGCACTTATATACATTAAATAAATAAATAATAAATTTGAAAACAAACAAACAAACAAAATACCATTCCCTCATACACTGAGGGGCTCACCTTTTCTTTTCTGAATCAGAAGGACCCCAGGACTATCCAGGATAAAACATGTTTGAGAAACATTTAATGCACTCAGGGATGTTTTCTTCCTCGCTGTATCTCCAGCATGCAAATGGTACCACGTATTCCCGCAGCACCTTCCTACATAGTGCTCGAGCATCTTACAGCCCATTGTAAGGACTCCTTACAAAAGATGGCGAGGGGCTTGCTGTTCCCATTTCACAGACGGAAACCTCAAGGCTTAGTGGGTCTTCACAGAACTCCCTAACTAATCGCGGGTAGGGCTTTGACATGACTGGCTCGAAACCCACTTCCTTCGGAGATTTATTTATTATGCTTCTCTTTTCATAAAGAGCCTGACCTTAACACATAGCACAATGACAGTTACAATTCCTCTAAATTTAAACCCAAACGGGAAGCTGCTCTTGGTTTCGCCTTCTTTTATAGCGGCTCCCCAGAGGGTTTATTTCAGCTGCTCTGACAATACAATGAGTGCGCAGACAGGCATTATCTGCTCCCCCGCGCGCCACGCACCAGGACCTTGAGTTTCCTCATTGCCTTGCGCATCACACTCTTCGCTTTGAAGGGAATCCCATTTTCCCACCTGCATCCATCATTCATCTGTCATCCCATTCAACTGGTGAGGTTTTTAACTAGATGATTTTTTTTTTTTAATCTTTCTTGGCTAACCTTGTCGCTCAAGGTCTTTGCCCTGACTACAATTTTAAAGCTTGCTCATTTCCCTGTCCCCAGCTCACCCCCCTTGAGAGTAGCAATTAACATGGGCACCTGTTTTGTTGAGTTTTGCTTTTTACATATTAAAGGGCAGGGGCAGCCTGCTTTGGGTTGCTCTGAGCTTCCTTTTGATCTGGCAGAAGGCACATAACAGTGTCTATCTGCACAACCTGAGCAGAGTAATTGAAGATTGGGTTTAGTGGGACATTTCCAAGGGCCATCGACGGGGGATGGGTGAGGAGGGTGGTCAAAGAGGGACTCACTGCAGCGAGTGTGTAACCCTTTCTTGACTACCCTGCCTAAGTCTCACCTTCGTCTTCTGATGCAAGGGATGAAAGTGCCTGTGAAGAGAACAAAGGTCTGCGCTATCACGAAGCTTACCCTGCCCTGTTGTGTTTGAATGGGGGATAATGCTCTTCCAGTTTTGCTTAACATCACACAATGTAATTATGGAGACATCATTTACCTGTGAAGCAAATGCTAACGCCGCCCGCCTGCGGAGGCGGAGAAAAGCACCCTGAATGGTTGGAGACACTGTCTTCCTGAATCCAGCATCCTGCCTGCTTCCTTCAGTGGAGCTGCGTGCCTTTTTGTGCAGCTCCAGAATCCCACCGTCTCTCCATATGGGAGCGCATGTGTGTTTATTTTATAGTGTTGGGGTTCATGGTCTCACTGTTCTCCTGCCTCCCTTTTTCTTAGTCTGTTAGAAGCCTTGTAAATACCCATGTTTTATCTACAAATACAATTTGATTTGAGGTTAGCTTCATTTCATTTTCACTTCTTAAAAAAAAATCCATAATTTTATATATTTATGAAGTACAGCTCGCAGTTTCAGGACATGTGTACACCGTGTGATAAACAAGCCAGTGCAATTTGCATTTATATCACCTCATATGTCCATTATTTGTTTTTATTGTATTTAGTATAGTCTATATTGTTTGTATAATAAAAACATACAACATTTAATATTGTAGGAAGGCAATCGGAAAGCTCCCTTCATCCAGGCGGGGTGGTACATTCCAGTCATCTGTCTCACCATCGGAGGCTGAGGCAGAGGGGAGTCAGTCTGAAGCCAGCCAGAGCTATTTGGTGGGTTCAAGGTTAATGTGGGCTTCAGAGTGAGACAGTGTCTCAGATTCTGAGCTGAGAATATAGACTCCATGCCTAGCATGCCCAAGACCCTATATTTGGCTCCCAACACTGTAAAAGAGAAAATACCTATCATCTGCTTATCTTGAAGTAGCTCACAAATGGTTAGAAGCTAGCTTTATTTCGAAATGGAATTTGAAACAATTAATAGTGTGCAACCTGAATGAAGACAGATCCTTTTGATTGGTGTTCAGAGGCTGGTGCACCATGCCACCAGTGTTTTGTTTTGATTTGTTTTTCAAGACAGGGTTTCTCGGAGTAGCCTTGGTTGTTCTGAACTTACGTAGTAGGCCAGCCTGGCCTCGAACTCACGAAGAGCCACCTGCCTTTTGCTTCCTTAAGTACTTAGAATAAAGACATGGGCCACCAAGCCCACTCCTCCCACTCCTGCCAATTTTTTTTCTTTTTTTCTTTTTTTTTTTTTTTACAAATTTCAGGACAGATAAATTAGAGAAATGCTACCTGGGATGTTTGACTGAAGCAGGGCTTGGGGTGAAGAGGTAGTATGTGTTTAGTAATTAGCGTGGTCGCCACAGGTTCAGATGTGAGACATTGAGAAAAGTCAGACCTTCACGTGTCATGATCTTTATAAACTAAGCAACGAAAAACTGTTACTTGAATTGGCAAGTGGGTAAGATCAACAGAAAGAAGAAAGGTTAGAAAGAAGAGGGTCCTGGAGGATAAGGGAGAATATGCTTAAAATAGCCTAATTATATGCTTCTCTGAACATGGAACTATGGAACCTGGTAAAACAATAGTTAAAAAAATAAAGAGAGAAATGAGCAGGAGGGATCAGGAAAATGGAGGGTAAAAAGAAAAAGAATACTAAGCAAAAGCAATGACAAAATTAAAAGGTTGACTTTTTTATTTAATTAATTTATTCTTGTTACATCTCAATGGTTATCCCCTCCCTTGTATCCTCCCATTCTCCCCTCCCTCCCATTTTCCCCTTATTCCCCTCCCCTATGACTGTTCCTGAGGGGGATTACCTCCCCCTGTATATGCTCATAGGGTATCAAGTCTCTTCTCGGTAACCTGCTGTCCTTCCTCTGAGTGCCACCAGGTCTCCCCCTCCAGGGGACATGGTCAAATGTGAGGCACCAGAGTACGTGAGAAAGTCATATCCGACTCTCCACTCAAGTGTGGAGACTGTTCTGACCATTGGCTAGATCTGGAGAGATGGCTCAGCGGTCAAAAGGTTGACTTTTTAAAGATTAGAAGTGATATAATTCCCCAAAGAAAGTGTTTTTTATAATAAAATAAAATATCGAAATTCCAATATTAATGAAAATGGTGCTATAAGTTAATAAAAAGTAGGCGGCATTGCAAGGAGAAAGATAGTCATACCTTCATAGTCACTTGTAAATAATTTTTGCATACGGATAATAATGAGTACTAAATAGTGAAGAATGGCTTACTCAAAATTGCAATTACTATGTTGGGATGATGGGGGGAGTGTCTAGCTTATGAAAATGAAAAAAAAATCAATGGTAAATATACCAAACAAGCATGGCAGCATACACACATGATTCACAAACATGTCAACGCCAAGCAAATAGCTTTAAAAGGCAAAGGATGTCACCAATGGAAAAGGATCTAGCTGGCAATAAAGGTAGAGATTTGCTAGAGTCTGGTATTAGCTCTGTAGTAAACTTAGTTTTTAAAATTACTTGTGTACACTATGCTGATTGTATCTTAATTTATTTAAATTCCCTAATTCTATTCAGCAAGAGCACAGTATCTAATATGCAACAGGCCTTTATGAAATAATAAGTAAAGGTTACAAAAGAAATCACAAAGAAATAAGGAAACAAACAAACAAAGAAACAAAGGAAGCAAGGAAGAAAGCAAGCACAGGCATGGTCTCACTCATAGAGACCCTTTCAGTAGAATGCACACAGCCAGACAGGAGCCTCACAGGAGAGTGTCCCTTCCCATCAACACAGTGAGAGCTGTCGCCTCCTCTCTCCCTGCCCCAACTCAACAGCAGGATGCGAAAGATAGCAGTGACTACTAAGATGGAAGAAAGAGTGCTCCGTGATTACAAAGGTCTCAAAAATCACCTTACCTGGATCAACACTTGATGGCAGGGGAGCAGTGGTGTATTGGGGAAAGGGGTGCCATCCACTAAGCCATGTCTGTGACCAAAAAAAAATCAGTTTCTAGCCTTAGTTCTTATTTCAGAAAGGCATTTCAGCTTTCACCGCTTATTTTCTCAACTGTAGAATAATAACAACTCCAACTTTGCAGCCACCCTCAAACTGTAAGAGGAAATAGATTAAAGTACTTTAGTACAGAGTAGGCATTCATCCTAGCTAGACTAGAATAAAGGCTCCGGAGCCAGGGAAATTGGGCTAGTTTTGTTGGTGGTGGTCTGTTGGTTTTGTTTTGTTTTGTTTTCAGAATTAGAAACAGCACCTGCCGTGTAAGAGACAGTCAACAGTCAACGGAATAGTGGATGTTTGGATGACCACAAGAATGAAAGAATCTTTCAAAGAAAAGGGAAAAAAACTCACAAATAAACAAACCATTTACATTAGAGACCAGCTTCTCCTGGGTACATAGCTCAGATTTGAAATTCTTTACTGAAGCTATATGATAACCACTGTCCGGAGGGAATCTATTTCCTCAAAGAATAATAGTAGTTAACTACAGGAAAATGCCTTGTTCAATCATAGGATGCCCCACCTTGGAGAGTCCACAACTTCCAGCATGTTGTGTGCTGGGCTGTGATAAAAGGATCACAGAATTCTATCTCAAACATGTCCCTATACAGCTTGGCATTTCGTTGCTTTTTAGTTCTAGTTAATTTCCAAATAAATGTACTCAATCGGTTTTAATTATCACTTTTTGATAGAAAAAGCTATCAGTAATATTAAAAAATACTTACACAAATGCTATATTTTATGGAATCCAAGCATGTTTTTTAATTGTCATCTTGAAATACATTATTATTTCTTTAGGTTACCTATATCAAGCAAGGAAAACTCCCTAACAAAGAGGAACTAGTTCAGAATATCTGAGACCCTTTTAACACAAAGCCTTTTACTCTGCAGGGGTTGACTTATTTCCCTACAAGAAATGCAGACCATAATAATAAGTGAAGAAAGACAAGCTTAGCCACTTTTCTAGCTCCCTTACTTTGTAATTCTTCTTTGTTTTTGTATTTCTTCCTTTTACCATCTCTTTTCTGCTCTTCTTGCCCATCTGGAGAGCATAACCATTTTAGAACCCAGTTGCCTGCCACTGTGAACTCCCTAACTGAGCTACAGCAGAGTCAGCTGCACAAAGCCACACCCATGCCCCACCATACCCACAACCTATTGATTTCAAAGTTTCCAAGGAGGAGTTTCCCTACTGCAGGAAGTATTTGTCAGCTCCCCCTGTTTCGCATTTGCTGGACTTTTCACTGATGTTGGACAGCACATGGCTGGCATCTGTCTATGAGTAATCATGAGTCTTTGTGTAAAACATTTATGAAGTGTCCTGCATATAGAAATTTCTGCAAACCAACGCAGGCTGTGTCTTTTTTATACAACTGTTATTCTGAGCCGAGTAGTGAGAGCAACTGCAACATTAGCGTAAAGGAGATGTGTATTGTGATTACAGCAAAGGTGGACATGCACATCTCAGATAAGCTTCGATGCTGACATAATTACCTCCATTTTTATGGTGTGTTCTGTAGCTCACGACATGGATTCTTAAGCAGCATATCGCCACATTCTCAGTTTGACCTTCAGCGTGGAGTGGTATTAATCCATTTTAAGATGTGGCAGTCCAGAAAGGTTGAAGTAAATGTTTCTATAATTAAGTTGTTTTAAAACCAAGGCTGCAGTCTAGTATTCTTAAAGTTATATAAGCCAAGAATGGTGCTGGACACTTGTAATCCAAGGACCTAGAAGAAGCAAGAGGATCATGCATTTGATGCCAGCCTAGGCTATCTAGAAAAGTTCTGTCTCAGAAAGAAATAAGGAAGGGAGCAAGGAAAGAAAGAAAGGAGAAAGCAAGAATGAAAGAAAGGAAGGAAGGAAAGAAAGAAAACTAAAAATCAGAGAAGGAAGGAAAAGAAAAGAAACACATGTCCCCAAACAAAATAAAAATACATTAATCATTTTTTATTTATCCATTTATCAACAAACATTTGCTATTTCATGAATGATGTTAATGGAATCATTTTGTAGTAAGGCTTTCGGTAAGCTGTGCCATCAGCAGTGAATTCTTTTTGTATTTATGTTTGGTCATTCTCAAGTATAAAAGTAATTAGCTACAAATGCCTCTTTAAATAAAGTATGTTAGTAGAATTTGCTTATATTGATTTAAGAAAATGTCTTATTAGGAGAGATACACAGTGACTCAGCTCACTCACAATTATTATTTCTTCCATTTCACTCAGTATGTGATGCTAAACACTTTATCAATATCTGGGATGGTGTTAGCTCTCCAGATGATAAGTATCATTTGACCCTTCTCTGTCAGGGACACTTTGGAATCCAAAATAAAAGTGAGACATACAAGGACAATAAAAGCATATATCCTGAAACCCAAAGACAAAGCCACCAGAAATTGCCATGGAAGCCACCATCGTCCTAAACAGTATGGAAGTCTTCACAGAGCTTTACACCTAAAGTAACTTTTACTGGGTAATTAGAGTTTTACAGGTATACTAAGGAGGAGGAAGAGAGACTACAGAATATGAAGATGAATAAATGTGTACAGACAAAGACGTCTGATATGGGAGGCAGAGTGAGTTCTGTGGTGGAAACAATGGTGTTAGGAGGACCTAGTGTGAGTCTGGAGAGGTCACCTAAGCACTATTTTCTAAGACGTGAAGTTTGCATGGTCCTAGGAAAAGCAGAGAGCCCTGAGAAGATGAAAACATAGGGTGGAGGCACCATCATCAGATGTGTCTTTTTGGACCTAATGCCAAACAAGACAGAATGAAGGCACAGTGATGGCAACAGGGAGGAAGCAGATGGCAAGACAGAGGCTTCTGGAAAACAATGCTGAATGGAGTTAGGACCTTGGGAGTCATGGCCAAGTAGACAAAGAACAATTGCTGTGGTTGTGTTATCCATATTAATAGTGAAAATTAAGGTAGAAAATAATAAGACCTTGGGTGCCTGAGAGCCATTTGTCATATTTTCATTGTTTATTGTTAGCTGTATATTTTAAAGTCGTATTGATGATGATGATAATAGGTAGAAGACAGATGATTGATAGATAGATAGATAGATAGATAGACAGACAGATAAATAGATAGATAGGTGATAGATTGTACATAGATTATAGATAGATACACAGATAAAAGATTGATAGATGATAAGTGAGAAATGAATGATTGATAGACACATAGGTGGTTTCTAGATAGATAAGATATAGATAGATAAATAAATTATAGAAATGCATTAAAGGCAGATGACGGATAAATAGATGGTAAACAACAAAATTATAGATAAAATAGATAACTGGTAAGTAGATAGATGATAGATATATACATACATACATATATACATACATACATACATATATACATATTCAGACAGACAAATGGATGGATGGATGGATAGATGGATGGATGGATGAATGGATGATTCATAAGCACCTAAAGGCCATTGAACTATGGTCTTTCCAAATGAAACTCATCTAACATGGCCTTTTATGTGGACAGCATATAACTATCTTCTTGTGACTTTCAGCACTATGCTTGGTAGCCATTTAATAAACAATGAAGTCTCCAACAAAAATCTCCACCAAAATGCCAAAAGTATGGTGTAAAACAGGCCGCATAAGAGCTGAGAACAAGAATACAAGAGTGAAGTTTTGTCCAGTTTCAGCAGCTGTCTCTTTCTTTTTGGTACAGGTATATGATAAATTCTGAAAGTATCAGGAGTATTAATTTGGTGGTTCCAATGACATTTTAGTAAGTAAGCTTGCAAATATGAAAGAATCAAACAATGATAACAAACAACTGTCAATCATTCGAGAGGAGTCGTGAGAGAGTAAAGAAGCTGTAGTTACACACAGAGTGGATATCTGGAGGACTGAAATAAGTGGAGCTAACAAGTAAGCAGAAGCAACAGAGATTGGGGGCGGAGCCTTAGAGGCCACAATGGAGAACACTTTGAAAAGTGGAATATGTCCAGTAACTTGTAGTGCGACAGAATGCACAAAACAGCCAAAAGTAGGATTGTATGTGTGTCAATGATTCCTTAAGTGTCAATAGACACCTTAAGATAAATAATGACCTCAGTTGTATAGGAAGTGACAATGGAGTCCTTCCTAGGTACTGATTACAAAGACCATAGTAAGACAGTATTCATTTTTTAAAAGAGACTTTCTAATTCCTACAGAATTAGACAGGAATAAAGAGGCATTCAGTTACTGCTTATTGAGCATTGAGCTTATTGGACATTAGCTAAAAATCAAGGGAAACTAATACACTAGACCAAAATTTTCTCTACATGGAGAAAGAAGGAGCTTATCCTATTGTGGGAGTTATTCAATTTGTTAACAAAGAAAATAATGCAATGTGTGTTGCTTTTCTCATGTTGTGGAAAATACCTAATAAGAAATACCTTAAGGAAGGAAGGGTCTATTTGTCTCACATTGTGAAGTATAGTGTGTCATGGCAAGGAAAACAAGACCACAAGAGCATGAGGATGCTTGCTCACATCTGGGAAGATCAGACTGGAAGTAGTGCTGAACTATAAACCTTAACACACCCCATCCCTACCCTCTCCCCACCCCACCAGTGACACTTCCTCCAGGTACATCTTATCTCCTCAAGGTTATATGACCTCTCAAAATAGTGTCACCAGTTGGGTGACATTCACCTGTGAGAATATTCTATTTCCAACCTGAAATACTCTACCCTTCACACGATTGATTCATTACAGTGCCATGATTCTAAAAGA
The DNA here is from genome assembly GCA_907169655.1 of Acomys percivali. Lineage (NCBI taxonomy): Eukaryota > Metazoa > Chordata > Mammalia > Rodentia > Muridae > Acomys > Acomys percivali. The sequence continues at coordinate 64,439,675 of OU015743.1, read as the reverse complement.
CATTAATTCACACTTCAAGAGTCCCCATAGTCTCATAGTTAAAAACACGCTTCAAATATCAAGGATCCAAATCTATTTTGAGACTTAAGACAAACTCATACTAGCAAACTGTGATATAAACCATTTCTCCCATTTTATTTGGACCCCTACAAAAGTATCATTCATCCCAAATTAGCCAGAAGAAACCTTAAGAGAAGGACATCCCATTTCCTTTGGGGGGGTGGGTAGGTTTTTGGTTGATTTCTTGGGCTATAGAGGGTTATTTTCAATTGGAGTTGGTTACAATTTATTATTGGTCTTATTTAGAGAGAAAACAAAGTTAGACTCAGCAATGTCTCTCTTTTCCTTTATCATACATTCCTAGGTTTGGAGATACGGGTTGAAAAGAAAGAAGGGGGTTTATAGAAATATATAGGGAAGATAGAACAAAAAGTAGAATAGTCAATCCACTCAACTTAATGCCTCAATTGTCACTCACAAGGTTATTTGTAATTGACTTGTATAGAATTTTGTATATAGATGCAAAATAAGTTTAATTATAAATACAATGGTATAGAATTCAAATGTAAGATTATTCTTCACACACACACATATATATATACATATATATATACTCTAATATGAGATATTGTGCTCATATAATTCATTTATAATACAAGGTCTACTTCCTATACTTTGAAAGAACTATTGCAGTCTGTTTAGGATAGGTAAGTTATACAAGCTCATTGTTAGTTGATTAAACCATGGTCATGTCAATTACTACTGTACTTTTATCACAAAAATACACATCTTAGGTACGCCAGATAGATATGATTCTATAGAAAGACACAGTAGGATAGTTAGATAAGGTCTTCAAAAACCTCAGAGACATGCAGAATATGGCATTTAAAATGTTTTTATTATTGTAAAGATTTACTGAAATGAGACAGGTTAACTCCTGGCATGCCCAGCCTGCCTCAAAGAGTATGATGAGCATCAAAGAACCTCCTTATGGAGATAGCTTCAAATGTGGCAAACAAACCACTGGGCAAAATGTCCTAGTTTCTACCACAGACAGAATACTGCCTAAAAGGGGGCAAGCTTGGATGCAGGCAGAATCGATGGCCAAAGACTCTGCCAAGACAGGGTAAGTAAGTTCTTTTTTTTTTTTTTTACTTTTGTTTCAAGTCATGTTTTTTTTTCATTTTTTTTATTTTTAATTAATTTATTCTTGTTACATCTCTATGGTTATCCCATCCCTTGTATCCTCCCATTCTCCCCTCCCTCTCATTATCCCCTTATTCCCCTCCCCTATGACTGTTCCTCAGAGGGATTACCTCCCTCTGTATATGCTCATAGGGTATCAAGTCTCTTCTCAGTGACCTGCTGTCCTTCCTCTGAGTGCCACTAGGTCTCCCCCGCCAGGGGACATAGTCAAATGTGAGGCACCAGAGTACTTGAGAAAGTCAAATCCCTCTCTCCACTCAAGTGTGGAGACTGTTCTGTCCATGGGCTAGATCAGTTCCTGCCTCACAAATATGTCTGTCAGATAATATTGGGCCAGAAGGCTGAAGAAGATGTCCCAACATTATAGAGAGTTTTGGGTGACTGTTCAGGTAGAAAACTGTCTCTGTCATCTTCTCATTTGGAAATCTACTAACCTGCACTCCTGGCATACTCAGATAATCAAGTTTATTCCTTCTCAAGTTTCTGAGGGAGTTGAAGTCCAGGTAGCTCAGTTTTACAATGAAGCTTAGTTGTTTAGGGATTAAGATGTTTTTAGGTCTAGATAGATGTTTTAAGTTGATAATGACAAGATGTGATGCAGAATGATTTACATTCAGAATTTGAGACACACCAACATAGGAAAGATGTTTTCTTCAAGGATGTCTAATACAAATAGCCAAAGCACTAAGAATGTAACATTTATATAATTCCTAATTGTGTCATGGTTATTTTTGCTATAGGTAGTTTATTGTATATATGTGTAATAATATAAATGTGTATGTAAAGAATTTAAATATATGTATTAAAAAAAACACCGACAAGTGAAGTACTGAACTTCCAAATGTGATGTTATCTAGCAGACAAAACAAACAAATAAACAAAGGAGAAAGAGGAGTCTGGAAGTGTAACATAACTATGCTAAGTTCATTTTTGAAAAGAACCAAAGAGAATTTGAAGGCTTAGAAATGTAGAGGCTACAAGCATGCTGGCAGGGGAATTAAGCACTCTTTGCCACCCAGGTCTCCCAAGCACGGTGTCAGCAAGTCTCTCTAGAGAGAGGGAGACCCAAAGGGCTAATTCCTTGTGGAGAGCTTCTCTAAACAGCATTAGAATGGCAAGCCTTCAGCAGCCTTCTCTGTGACCTCAAGGACAATTTTTTATGGCCCTTACACAGCTTTATTTAGGACTTGAGGAGAACCAACTGTCTATTGTTTAAGTTCACATCTTAGCACATGATGGAAGTTCACACATTCTATATGAGGTCATCCCAAGAAGTAGACCTCAGTGTTTGACTTCAGCAAATAAATAAATAAATAAATGCATTCCAAATGAAGCATGCTTTCCAGAGAGGCAATGATTTTCAAAACAAACCAGATAGCCAAAAATGGATCTTTGTGTTGTTTATCAAACGAAGATGTCTATTGGAAAGCTGCAGAGTGGTCATCAGTTATTTTCCTGGATTACAAGAAACAAAAAAACCCAAAACAAAACAAAAAACAAGACTCCATGGCCCCTGGCATTGTCTTTAATTAGAGTGGAGGTCTACCTTGCTATCCCCAACCTATAATTAATTAGTTTAAAAACTCAGAGTCTTTGGGCTGGGGTTCTGACTCCATCAGTAAAGTGTTTGCTTCACAAGTATAAGGATGTGAGTCTGGAATCCAAGTACCCGTGTCAAAACCAGAGGAGGAGCCTCTCATATCTGAGCTGGGAAGGTGAAAGCAGGAAGGCTGTTGGAATTCGCAGGCCAGAGAAGAGAGGCCCTGCTTCAAAACTACAGTGGGCAACAACTGAGGAGGACACCAGACATCACCCCTGATTTTCACAGGGATACAAGTGTGTGTATACCCACAGATACAGGTGGACACACACATGAGCACATGAACAAAATGTGCATACATACACACATATATATACACATACATACATATATACACACAGAAGTTTTTAATTTTTTAGAACTTGCTATTTAATCTTGAGGAGAAATGTTTAAAACATCTTGAGAACCCAAGATGAACTTAGGAGGAGGAAAGTGGTGGCTGTGTGACCTATGACTTACAATGAGCTCCACTTAGCTTTGTAAAACATTAAGAAGGCTGCCATAGTCCTGCGATTACCACAAATATTAAGTTAGATTCTGCCCCTTGCCATGTACAGAAGGAAGCAATGTTAGCATCTAACTGAAAGTAGAGAGCTGTTCTACCACACACTCATTCAGGTCTTGGCTATGCACTTATCAATATCTAATATGTGTTTACTGCCTTACCTATTTAATATCGATGTCACCCAAGCAGGTTCTAACGTCCAAGAGAAGAGTGACATTGCCTCATGTGCCTGTCTATCTCTAGAACTCATAACAATGACTGAAAGGTAGTAAGGACTCAACAAATACCCATTGAAAAGACAAATCAGGTAACTTACTGCATGCCGGCTTGATTCATTCCCCTCCAAGCTGAACTAGCATGGAAAATATATTTTCCATATCTGCAACCATATCTAGTCTTTCAGAGAGGGGTCCTTATATGCCTGGCAGACAAACTGGAAATACATGAATTATTGCTGTTGCAGTCAACACTGAATTCATCCTATTACATTTGCATTGTGTATGGTTAGAGTTGCCATAGCAATACCCGCTTCATTTCTATTAGATGAGCGGACACGTGTACTCAGCATGAAGCTGGACTGTGAATGCTGCTAAAACATTAATTTTCTTTCCATCACATGTACTTCTTCATCTCATAATATATTTTGGATTAGAAAAGAGAAGTGTAAGAAAAACACTCAGAGGAATCTCACAAATTCTGATTGCCACAAAAATCAAATGGGAAAACAAAACCAGAGTACTCTATTTGACTTTCGGGTGGCTGCCTAAATTCATTAAGTGTAATCTGATTTCTTTCAGTTCCTAGGAAACTGCCATCACCATAGCACTTCTCAGAGCTTTATTTCCTTCTAAGAAAAGCACACACACAGTTCTCCTTCAAACTCTGTAAGTAAATCCCTGAGATGACAGCTCAAAGAGGATTGAATTCAAAATATGCCAATGTTTTTCCAAACTCTGGTTTTCATGGGAGGTGGGGGGGCATAGAGAATTTATAGACTGTCATTCAATGTCAAACAAAAACAAACTAATAATAATAAAAAAAAAAAACTTCAACACTGTGTTCTTTAATCTCAGACCTCGGGGAGGCAGAGCCAGGTGGACCACTGTGAATTGGAAGGCAGCTTGGTCTACAAAGTGAGGCCAAGACAGCCAAGGCTACACAGAGAGACCCTGTCTCAATAAATAAATAAATAAATAAATAAATAAATAAATAAATAAATAAAACAAAAAAGAAAACAAGAGAAAGTATTTTACTAAAGCTCAGATTATCTTTTAAACATTATTCTTGTTCTCATTTTCATGTAACAAACTGAACTGTGAGTAAATTTAAGCAGATTTAAAATAATCTCACTGTTTTCTCATGAAGTTGCTCTTAGGTGCTTGAAACAAGTTTGTGCTCCCTTTATTCAGTTAAGACAAAGGTAGAAAAGATGGTTAAATAGCAATGAAAATAGTTCAGTGTTGCATTTCTACTTTCATCTTTTTTAAAATTAATTTATTCTTGTTACATCTCAATGGTTATCCCATCCCTTGTATCCTCCCATTCTTCCCTCCCTCCCATTTGCCCCTTACTTCCCTCCTCTATGACTGTGACTGAGGAGGACTTCCTACTCCTTTATATGCTCATAGGGTATCAATTCTCTTCTTGGTAGCCTGCTATCCTTCCTCTGAGTGCCACCAGGTCTTCCCCTCCAGGGGACATGGTCAAAATGAGGCACCAGAGTATGTGTGAAAGTCATACCCCACTCTCCACTCAACTGTAGAGAATGTCCAAACAGAACTCTACCACATAAGATGAAAGTAGAGGAACGTGAGATCATCTTATGTGGTAGGATTCTGTTTTATGTCACTGTATTTTTAAATGAGACCAAAAAGAACAGTGGGTTTAAGGAAACTGCTGTCTGCCTAAGAAATGTTACAAAGATATTTCTAGATAAGTGTGTGGTGCTATCTGAGGGAGTGAGCTCTTAGCAGTGCCATGGGAAGATAAGCTTGTCACTGACCCTTCTATCAGTAACTGGAATTGTTTTCTCATCTATAAAATGAGTTATGTTGATAATCACAAAGTTTCCTGAAATGTCTGTCTGTATAAGAATATAGAGAGACTTTTTTTAAGTTGGCCTTCACTTGAGTTGCAAATTTGTCTGCAATAATTACTGGTAACTAGGCCATTTTGCTAATGAGAAATGTCAGTTGCAATTTTCCGAGTGTTAAATTGACATCAAATGATCTGCCAAAGTGCTGAGAGTGTCCTGTCAATAGAGGTCACTTAATCATCTATTAAAAAATAGAGACAACAAGCTGGGTGGCAGTGGCGCACGCCTTTAATCTCAGCACTCACCAGGCAGAGGCAAGCTGATCTCTGTGAGTTCAAGGCCAGTTTGCTCTACAAATCGAATCCAGAACAGCCAAGGATACATAGTGAAACCCTGTCTTGAAAAATAATAATAATAATAATTATTATTATTTAATTTTAATAAAAACTATTATTATATAAAAGTAGAGACAGGGATCTGAGAACTCACTAAAAAGTTGACTATTTCCAATAATGTTATATGCTAGCTTAGATCTATTTACGACTTTATGCATTGGAATTACTCTTCCACTTCAGTAAGACTGCAAAATTATTTTAATGATGTCTCAAAATCATATGGACTCAGAGTTCTTCCAATTCTGAGTATTTACAATGAGTCTCAGGGAGTCTTGTGGAAGAGTGGGAGGAAGGATTGAAGAAGCCAGAGGGGTCAAGGACACCACAAGAAGACCTCCAGAGTCAACTAACCTGGGCGCATGGGGGCTCACAGAGACTGAACCACCAACCAAAGAGCATGCATGGGCTGGACCTAGGCCCCCTACACATATGTAGCAGATGTGCAGCCTTGTCTTCATGTGGGTCCCCTAACAATGGGAGTAGAGGCTATCTCTGACTCTGTTGCCTGCCATTGGATCTGTTCCTCCTAGCTGGGCTGCCTTATCTGGCCCCAGTGGGAGAGTACCTGCTGTAACCTGAGGTACCAGCATGTGTTGATACTGCTTGGAGGCCGCCCCTTCTCTGAGAAAAAAAGAGGGTGGAATAAGGGTGGTCACTGGGACCAGGCTGTAAAGAGATTAAATAAATAATGTGGAAAAAAGTTACCTTTTAAAACCGCATACATGAAATTGAAAAGAACACATTCGTCACAAATTTATTTGCATATCATTATATTTAAAAGTGATAGTATACTTGAAGGACTGTTCCCAAGTCCGGTGTAAAGCACTGTGGCGTACCAGAAATTGAAAACTGATGGTGTTGATGACCAATCTATCTTCTTAGGAAGGAGACCTCTCAGAGGTCCCATCTGTGACTTGTACTTCTCACAGATGCTTACAGGATCTGCCTACTGCAGATTCTATTCTCCTCAGAATGTGTACAGACTACAATGTTGGATTAGAAAAAAGAAATGTAAGAAAACAAACCTTGGTTCAAACATTGTTTTGAATTCATTCTTTTCTGAACAAAGTTGTTGACCAAAAGTATCCTGGAACTCCACAGCTATGTGAAAAGACAACGTGCTCCACAAATAAAAGCTCAAGGTGTATGAGGAGGGGGAGGGAGGCATTATCTCACTGCTATAAGGAGTTAAATGAAATGCATGAAATAGGAGAATCATTTTAATTAATAGAAATGTAACCATCCCAAATCTGACATTACATCATTATTGGTGATGTCCTTGTTTCACAAATCAACATTCACAAAGAGTCTAGGGGTGACTTGCTTATGAAACAATTGCACAGTCAGGCTTATCTTTTGGAAGAACTTATTACGTAATCTCTAAATATTAATAAGCACAATATTGAAATGTATATAGAGTACTGTAAACCAGACTCATAAAAGAGCATGCATTTTTTAAAGGTTTGTTGTCTTTCTAATTACGTGCTGTGTGTGTATGTTTGTGAACATGAAGGCAGGTGCCCACAGAGGAATGATATATGGTATCTCTTGGAGAAGGAGTTAGAGGCAGTTTTGAGTCACCTGACCTGAGTGTTGGGACCTTAACTTGGCATTTCCAATGTGATCTCTTAACTGCGGAGACATCTCTCCAGCTGCTGTTTTCTATTCAATGGGCTAGATTTTCAGATTTTAGCATGACTGTGTCTATGAAGGTATGTAATTTTCAATAACACCACCAATCATTTCAAAAGAAAAGATGTCAGAACTCAGGTTTTTATTATTTATTTTAATGAACCCTCCCATTGAAATTTCCATACCCCCTATATGTGTGTGTTGTTTTGGTACTGGTAACCTAATAGCATTAATGTTTTTAAAGCAAAAATTTATTTCCTTGATAATGAAACTAGTAAACCTACATTTTCAGTTTTGTAAAACAAAACAAGGTGGAAAGAAGAAAAAGGACCATCTATGAGTGTACTTCCCTCAGAAGTAGCATTTCATAATTACTCCTTGTCTTTCTTCTATAGGTTTGTTCTTTTACCATTCCTGTCAGCGTATCTTCTGATTGCTTTCTTATCTGTTCATTGCTTAATATGTGTGATCACACTGTATATGTAATTGCGTGTACTGCATTGTGTCCAACACTGCTGATTAGTAAAACATTTTTGTCTCATTAAAACACTCTTCATTTTTAATTATTACATTAATATTCTATTGTTCAACTATACCATAATTTACTTCCTGTAATTTGGGATACTTAAAGAGGTTTTACTTTTCACTGCACAAGTGATACTGTGGTAAACATTCTTGCCTCCAATTTTTCTTGCATTTCTAATTATTTACTAATGATAGATTCCTATAAGTGGAATTAATGGTTACAAGGTACAAATGTTTTAAAGCCTTTCAAACAAACTGTGTTATCTGTCCAATTATGTAAATAAAGGTAAAGAGAAATATTGATTACTATATTTATCATAAAATTTTAAAGGTTAGATATTAGTAGATATCATTTATTAATTTGATGTTAGAAAATCTCAAAATAAGCAGCTTACAAACATTTTCCAATTTTCCTGAGTTATTACCCCAATAAAAATTCCCCATGAAAGATGCCTTTCCTTCCCAGTATACTGGTTTAACAAAACACAAATTCCTTGATAAATAAGAGGAAATGTTCTCATTGTGAAACAGTTGTTTGTATAAAGGCATTCTTGTCACCTTGAAAGAGTAATAAAGGATATTTATAATATGGAGTTTAATATGTTTCAAGGACTCTTGAAGAACGTCTGGCCCCATGTTTCTCCTCAGGCAGTGGCAGTCTGAGGAAGAGGTGGAAGAAAAGATGCCCCAAAGCTCAGCTCAGTGACCAGCACTGCTGGGAAACTCAGATAAACAGGGTATCCATCCATGTCCTAATTGAAATTTGGACAATGACATATTTTTATTTATTTATGAATATGGAATTTACAAAACTTCCCTCTTCCAAGAAATACCCTTTTTAAATTAAATGTGGGATTGTTGGGTTTATTCCTCTTCTCATGCTATAAAAACTTACCTCATAATTTGGAATTTTGCTACTACTTTCTTCAGTAATCATTATCTAGCACATTTCTTATGGAGGGTTCTAAAATTGAACCATCTGAACTCAAATCACAAATCCTCCATTTAGCACCTGAGTGGCACACAGTAAATTAGTTTCCTGTTGATGTTTTACCTCTTAGGGTTAGTGTGAGATCGTAACAAATGCTTGGACCAGTGCCTTCCTCCATACCCAGTGCTCATTCATCCTCAGTACTGCCAGGAGCCATCAGCTGCAGGGTTCCAGGAGCATGGCTCCCTACACAGAACCTGAGTGTAATGGGATAAAGCCATATGAACACTCAGTATAGCATGTATTAGATGTGATGAGAGTGTAAAGAAAACGGCAAGATTTCCAGGGAAGAAGTGGGCGGTACTGAAGAATCACGTTTAGGGCTGGCTTCCTCACTGCGAAGGTGGGGCTTCAGATCTTTGCTAAAGAATAGTGAAAGAAGGCTGGGCTGGTGGCACTAGCTGTAGACCCAGTACTAAGGAGGCAGAGGCAAGCTGATCTCTGTGAGTGAGTTCGAGGCCAGTCTGATTTACACAGTGAGTTCTAGAATAGCCAGGGCTACATAGAGAAACCCTGTCTCAAAAATCAAACACACATGTATTCTCTCTCTCTCTCTCTCTCTCTCTCTCTCTCTCTCTCTCTCTCTCTCTCTCTCTCTCTCTCTCTCTCTCTTCTCTCTTCTCTCTTCTCTCCTCTCCTCTCCTCTCATCACAAGAGAAAATTTTGTCAAAAAAAATTCAGAAGCAATTAAACAATGGAAACACAGAGAAGAGCTATTGATGGGGAAAATGACTAGATCAGTTGGGCCAACGAAAACATTCATCTTCCAAGGAACCAGATAATGAAGAGTCTTAGAGAGGAAGCCACTCTGGGAAACACTGGGTGTTAAGGGGACTAACAGAAGAGAGTAAACTGGTTAGGAGATTAGTAGCTAGGATTCAGGGACAGAGTCTCACTATGTATCCCGGGCTATCCTCAAACATGTTCTTTCTGTCTCTTCCTCCTACATACTGAGGAGATCACAGGATGTGTCACCACCCACCATCCCCAGGTAGACTGAGAGATGGTAAAAATGAGACAAAAAAGATTTAAGTTATGAAGTCGTTGAAACATTTTAGAGCCAATTCTGAGATATTTCCTTCCAACAGTGACATGGTTGACTCGTGTCCCCCCACAACCCCTGCTACTGGACCAGCTGATTAGCCTCATCTCTCCACCTATCACTTGGGGGGCACATAACAACAAACCAACAAAGAGCTTTGCCCAAAGTATTCAATTAAATTTGGTTTTAAGTATTATGTCTTTAAAAAATTAATAACATTTTTTTATTTATTGTGGAAGGCAAAAGGTACACAATTCTCACTTCATATGGAGACTGCACTGAGGTGAGCAGGCTTGGCGGCAAGCACCGTTCTCTGTTTTTACCTCTTCCCAACCCAAATCTCACATCTTTCTTGAAAGAACTCTGAAAAGTTGGCAAATTTGACTTCAAATCATATTCATCTGAAAAAAAATAAGATGTATATGAGTATGTCTCACAAATTTTTTAACTATATGATGTGTGTGTGTGTATGTGTGTGTACAGGGACTTATAAAATATCCTGTGTAGTTAAATGACTTTCAATATAAACATTGAGTCCAGAACATGTAGTGGTGACTTGTTTCCAATAAGCCAAGCTGAGTATTTGATTAGCAGATGGGCCCACTGTGCTAAGATTGGGGAACTTGATTACAAGCTTCCAGGCACCCTTGAGAACTTTCAGGAAAAGCTCACGTATTCAACCACAACCCAAAACCGCCTCTAAGACAGGTGACGGAACAGTCCTCTTTTGAAATCTTGAGATAAGTCACAATCATCTGTCTTTTCCATTGCTTTTATTAGATTTTCAAAATTAGCGTATAAAGTAAGGAGCCCCAGTGTGACATGGTTTCTATTATGTTTTTTACACGTATACTTCATTTTCTTTCTTCCTCAACTTTCCTCCTCCCTTTCCCTGCCTACCTCCATCTTCCCTTTATATCCCTAGGGTAAAAAGGATTTGGTAGTTGGGTGTAGTCCTCTAAGACAACTCTAAAAATATTACAAGCCAATGCCTTTTCAGAACCTGTGTAATTATAAACATGAGAAAATTAGTTATACACATATACATTTTCCCTTGTCCTAAAGGGTTTTAGTAGAATTTTCTTTTGTGTTGTGAAGTCTTTTTTTCTGTAAAGTCTATTACCTTGGAAGTATAATGAGACTGGCACAAAGGAAGTAGAGAGACATGTCTATTTTTCAATCCAAAAATAAGCCTTGTGGGTATAATTCTCTCTGTAAGTGAATCAGAAGGCTATTTTTAAATCCTTCTGTTATTGTGATTATGTGATATTATGAAGCTTTGCTGTTGAATTACTGTTGACCCTAGCAAGTCTGTCTAAGTCACTGAACCTGTTTCCTGATTTATAGAAGGAGGTTAAAGGGGAAAAAAAGCAGGAGAGTGAGGAGGGCATATTCTATCAAATGCTCATGAGGCTTTGTGCAAAATATAAAATGTTGATAAGCACTTTTCTAGCAAGAGTTCCTCCACTATAAAATTACAAAATGGCTCGCTACGATCCTTAGAAATGCTCAGGTCAAGACACCTTCTCCTACCTGGAGGCACCGTATGGTAGAATGGCCTTTCCAGCCTCAACATGCAGTGTGAAGCCCAGTGACGACTCTATTACGGTGGCACCTCTCCTCAAGGTGAGCCCACACAGAATACAATAATGAATGCCCAATAACTGCTACTCTCAGAGGATTTATTTATGTTTTAGAAACATCTGTGATTCCAGGAGAAGCGAAGGATGGTAAGCACTGATTGTTCCTACGGAGTTCCTTTGTTCTTTTCCATTGCCCTTTCTCTCCATCGTTCTTTGCAGCTATGCCCTGGCGGTCCCTAGACTTGCACAAGCGAACACCACGCCCCGCATTTCCTCTTGATAAAAATCCGTTAGCCCAACCTTGCTCTACATTTTCAGTCTGCCATTTGCTAACATATTACATGACCAGCTGAGCCACCAAGCTAGAATAAACAGAATGCACTTTAGCATACAGGGATATTTTGCAAGAGATATATTCTTAAGTCTTGGAAACTTAACTGTGTGTTACCATATTGTCTTCCTTATGTTCCTTCTGTTTCTTAATTTCACACATCACTCCTTTCTTTGAAGAAATTTTCCTCCAATGTGTTAAGAAACTGAGTCATGTCCTAAATTCTGTGAAAAAAAAAAAAACCTCAAGAGAATTGGGAGGAGGTGATGCTCTGCAGAGTGGTCCTGTCTCCCAGGCAGTTCATCCACTTGGTTGCTGGCCCTGAGTTAATAATACAGAGCAAATGGTTCTGGAAATTCTTGTGGTGTGTTCAAGGAAGCGTTATCTCAGGATTCTTTTTCAGCTATGAGCCACAGTGTAGTCACACACCAATCATTTTGTAGGCACTTGGCAGGCAAAGTGGTTATACAGGAATTCTGAAGCTGGAGGCATCCAGGCTGTGAGAGACCACCTTATTCTCGGAGGTGCAGTGAGTGAGACCACCGCAGGAGCTGCCGAAAGACGATCTAATCAGCAGATCGCACAATCAACGTGAACCTCTCAGCCAGAGCAAATGTGAACCTCCATTTGTTTATCCTAGATCAGTTAGTCTCAGCAAGCTGTATGCTGTTTGGGTCTTTCAGGCTAATTCTGTCAACTTAAACACTTCTCTTCAATGCCTGGAGTCTCTCTCCCTTCCCAGAAATAAAGAACCGAACAATAACTACAAACTGTTATTGAAGCAGTGATTTTTTTTCACCTTCATAACTCTGTTTCTTGGCTCCATTCTGTGCTGTCCTGACATATGTTAATCAATGCATTTGTTACCACGCAGCTTGACTATTGCATTTCTCCGGTGGCTGGCTTATCATCATCTATAATTATTTTGACTCCAATTAATTCTGAACTTCTTTGCAAGGTTATTTACTGGGCTTTAAGCAATATAAGACAACACGGAACCACTTTGATTTCTGGGCATGTGGTCAACTACAAATTGAATTCAGTGTCCACACCTTTGCCTGGAAGTCTATTTCAGTGACACTTCCCCAGTTAGCAGTCACTGGCCGGGTTGATGAGGCATGAAAATGTCTCTAGAAAGATAAATATTCCTACAATGACATCCTTTTGGTTTATTTGTTTTTGTTTTTAGTTTTAGTTTTAGACAAGCATCATATAGCCTGGGCTGGCATCAAACTCCCTATCTTAGAGGAGGCTAACTTTAAGTTCCTGGGATCTTCCTGTTTCCACCATTCAAGTGCTGAGATCACATGGGACACCTCTCAGGCCTTTCTTGAAGAGAAACACTGAGAGCAGCATTTGAACTGAGAAGAGGAATAGTGGAGTTGCCAGTCGTCCATCCATAAGCACAAGAGGCTCTGCCACTCTCTGTTGTGGACACACTGTGGTAAAAAAGAGGACCAACGTGCCCAGGATCCAGGTCCAACATAGGGGCTCTAATGCCCTCAGGCCCCTTCACCATCATCACAACTATGGGGGGAAATAGTGTTAATTCTTATAACATAGCTAGAGAGACTCCCCAGGGAGGGTAAGTAAGGACTACTAATGGCATTGGAAGATCAGAGGCACTAGCCAAACTAAGATACAGTCTTTTGGTTCATACAACTAAAAAAAATAATGTATAGGTTAGTAAGCAAACATTTAGGCACTTTGAGACTGGAGATGTAGCTCAGTGAGAGAGCACTTGCCTAGGGTGCACAAGTTCCCAGCAGCCATCTCAGCACTGCAATAATTAATAATAATAATAATACTGATAATGATAATAATAATTTAAAAGCATTTTTACAAGTTCCCATGCACATGCAAGTGAGAATAATGAAGTTTAAATATGCAAAAAGAAAAACATTAGAGTCAGAGCCGAGGACCCAGAGCCAAGGCCTACATGTAAGACATTACATGTAAGACACTGACTGATAGAAAAGAATAAGACACAGCAATGGAAGCATATACATCTTTTGTCCTCTCCTTAGAGATCCAGATGTTGTCTGTAGTAAATATGAAACTCTGTCCTCAAAGTGTAAAAGCAGAAAATGTGATGGCAGTGCTCTAGGAAAAACTATATTTATAGAAGCAAGATAGCCCTGAGTCCACCTACATCAGTGTTTCCACCTATAGTGTGACCTCATGCCCTAGAGTTTGGTTGAAGCAAAAGATGTTTTATTTTGTTGTGTTTGTGGGAGGAGGAGTACTTGTTGATACGCATGTGGTTTCCAGTGTGCTGCCTCAGTGTCACGATTAAGATGCCTGAGTTTGGCTTGATTTTTGTCTTTGAGACAGGGTCTCTTACTGTTCTAGAGCTAGCAGAGACATCTAGGCTGGCTAGCCACTGAACCTGAGGATCCACCCTTCTCTGCCCTCTGCCGAGTGCTGGAGCCACGAGCCTGTGCCACTACATCTGGATTCTTCATGTATGTTCTGGGAATTCAACTCGGGTCTTCATGACTGTGCGACAGGTGCTTTACCCACCAGGCTTTTACTATTATTGTTATTGCCTCAATGACAAAAGCTCAGGGAGAACAGAGAGGCTCAGCTCCTGCAAAGATCTTGGGGCGGACTCACCTGAACACATCGGCTTTAGAATTTCTGACCTTGGGTGGCATCTGCATGAAGAAACATTTCCCTTGGCAAAAGTAAATAGCGTGTGTGTTTACAAACAAATCAAAACCACTCCCTTCCATTCTGAATCACAGAAAACCAGCATAGGACATGGAGAGAATCCAGGCTCTCTGGAAGGGAGAAGAGCTGTTGAAGTGAGGACAGTCATCTCTGAACACTGGTTTTCTACCTCAGCACGCAAGAAAACACCTTAATGTCTCTGACAGACCTTAGCTTACATCAAGAAGTAACAATCAACCTTCTCTGATCACACTTTTAAAATGATTTCAAGAGTGGCTATTGGACAGGGCTGTGCAGGCTTGTTGTACCTAGTATAGTGAGACCACGTGTATTAAATTGTTTACTTAGCAACACTTTTTTGAAGGTAAGGAGCCAAAAGAATGACTTAGCAGGTAAAGGCACTTGCCACCCAATGTAATGAGCTCGATGACCCAGAACCCAAACGGTGGAGAAAGAGAATCAATCAACTTCTATTAAGTTGTCCTCGGACCTTCACATATATGCTCTGGCACATGCATACACACACACACTCATGCACAAAAGGAAAAAGAAATGGGAAACAAATTCATTTAATCTGGTATACATTAAAAACCTATCGTGGGGACTGGAGAGAGGTTAGGAGTGCTTCTTGCACTTGCAAAGGACTCACTCAGGCCCTGTCCCCAAAACTCACATGTTGCCTTAAACTGTACAGCTCCAGGGAATCTGGCACCCTCTTCTCTCCTCTGTGGCATCCTATGCTTTACCATTACAAATGTAAACTGCCCACCTAGTACACATAAATACATACGGGCTGACCTATCATACACACAAAATAAATCTCAACTTTTTAATCTATCACATCAACATGCAATAGATGTTAAAAAAAATAACCAATGAAGTATTCTGTGTTCTTTTTCTGCTAAGTTTTAAAAATGTGGTGTGTATTTTCTGTCTCCAGTGGATCTCAATTCAGGCCAGTGGCATTTTCAGCATGACGTACAGCAATATGTAGCTGGTGTCAAATTTTCTGGACAAAGAAGATAGGTATAGACCTCAAGTTAAACCATACTCTTCTCACTTCCTCAGGTGCCAACAGTGTACTAATGCCGGTGTTTCTTCTGCCATTTGCCCTTCAACCCCACAGAACCCCAACACATGCCTAACATGGTCTCCTACCACTTCCCAGTACCCAGTTATCCAGCACTCTCCAACTTTAACTGAATTCAAAATTAAATGGACTTTACTTTTTTACACTAAAAGCCCTGTTATCAAAAAACAAAAACAAAACAAACAAAAAACTAAAACAGCAAAAAGACAGGTATTTGCTTGTGTCTTTTTAGCAACTTCTATATAGAGCATTTTCTAAGTAGCTATGCAATAAATTCTAATTACCCAGGAGATCTAATTATTTTAATATCTTCATCCAAATAAGGAGCTACTTTGAAGAAGCCCAGCAGAAGAGTACATCACAGGCACACAATTGGTAAAAAATGATTAAGCTCTGTTGGTGGCCCATCGATGCTTGTGATTAATGTAGGTTTCATCATCAGCATGCCATAAGAATTCAGATCTTCTAATTGTCTTTTTCCCCCCTCTACTGAAACAAATAAGTTCTTTTCTCTGTTAGTGTTTGAATCTTGCCAGTCAAAGCCATTTTTGAAAAGAATGTTACATGTAGGAAATGTCATAATGAGATACATTATTTTGTACAATTAATTCATACTAATAAACTATGGCAGATCATAAATATTTTAAAGGGTATGAGGCTGGGGGTAGTGATGTCTTACAGTTGCAATTTTAAATCACAGGATACTGAGGCAGGAGGATTGCCAACCTGAACTACACATAGTGAATGTAGGGCTTGTGCTGCAAGGCGAGACTGTGTTAGAGACAAACTAGTTCTGTGTATGTGTGGCACTGTATGTTGTGCCTTTAGCACATATAGCAAAGATGGAAAGGTGGAAGCTATGTCATAGCCCTTTCTCTAATTATTTTGGTCTGAGTTCACTGAGAATTAATATAAATACATCTCTAGATCTCAGGACTGTGGAGACACCTAAAACCTGTGTGACGTTCATCAAGGCAGATGCTTCCTGGGTCACTTCCCTCACAGGATCTACTCCCACGGATTAAAGGCAGCACTAGTTGGAGACAAGCAGGTCTTTGTGGGGAGCATCAGAAACTTGGGGGGGGCACCAACAATTTGGGGGAGGGGCAATTTTGTCTGATTTGGTTTTCCAACCTAGTAAAAACCACTAACTACGTTCTCAGAAGAGCTGCCTGCTTTTGTTGTGTGGTTAGTTGAAGAAAGGGCAGGTTAAGGAAGATTTCTACTCTAAAATATGTATCTATACAGTAGTAGTTGTGCCAAATGATAAACTCGAGTCAGACTCTAGCAGCCTCCTTAGACCTCACCCTACAACTCTGTCACACCTTACACACACACACACACACCCACACACACACACGCACATGCACTCTCTCTCTCCCTTTCTCTCTCTCTTTCACACACACACACACACACACACACACACACACACACACACACACACATGCATGCACACCCCATCACACCATCACATTACATCCACTCAACAACTATTGGCTAGGACATGGAAAATGAACATTTTTTTCTGAACAATATACTTTGGGGAAGTACCTGGAAATATTGATCTAGTTAAAGGCAAGAGAGGCTAATGAATTTCAATCCAGCCGGCATGTTAATGAGGGTCTTGCAGAAGCTGGATCACGTATTGATTAACCTGTTTAGTATCTTAAAGCCAGTGCCTCAACATGGGTAACACCGGCCCCACCGCCTACCCTGAAGAATAATGACATTGTTTGTTTTACACATGCCAGGAGGAAATGTCTGCTGATTCCCTGGATGACAAAGGTGCTGCGAGGGCTCTCCCTTGCCCTCTCTGGTAAAAAGAAAGTGGGTCCTCCAGATGATAGGGTTCCTCCCCTTCCTGCAGGTAACTGTCAGTCAGTGGGGGAGGGGGGTGTGATAATTCCATCTGTGCCCTTCGGACTGTCAGCTGCATTGTTCTGCTCAGTGTGCCACGGGTGGTGAAAAACAGCCAGGACGGATGATTTTACATAATTGCTCTGACACAGACTGATTACTACAGTAACAACAGTCAGTTATAGTTAAGGAGTGGCCTCAGCATATGGTGTACATTTGATGTGGGGAGAGCAGTAGGGGTAGAGGAAGGAGAAAGCTTTATAATTTTACAGCTTGTGTTGTTTTGTGACGACTGAGTTTTCTTTTCCTTCACTTGGTTAGGAAAATATTACCAGCAGAACCATGAAGAAATCTAAATATTGCTACAGAGAAAGCAATCCAGAGCATATTTAACCGCTATTAAGAGAAGCCATGAAATGATTAGTCTGTAAGACCGATAATTATGCATTGCCACACCATTTATTGTTCTGTGTATTGGGGTTTGTTTTCAAGTTTGTGCGTTCAGCTACCACCTTTGTGAAATTCTGCCTGTGAACACAAAGCCATTGCATCCATTTTGAGAGGAGAATCAGAACTGTTCAGTGGCTTCCAGTCCAAGTAGTGTAACTTTTCACCCAGTAAAAACGCCTTAACAAATGATGTAATTTAAACATATTTTCTAAAATGCTCTGTTTTGTATTTAATATAATGCATCTTAATGAGAAAATAATAAAAACACATGCAAAAACTAGTTATACACACACACACACACACACACATACACAGCTGTCTTAAAATTGAAAGGAGTCTGGCTTTGTATGTAGAGGCACAAAATAAGTAATAGATTTTATTTCAGTTAGGCTCTTAAATTTTATACTATTCTTATTGTTAATTTTTCTTACAATATGGCAAGAAGTGGCCCATGAGATTATATGTAGGGAAATGAACTAGAAAGCTCTTTCAAGGATAATTGAAATGATAGTGATTTTTTAAAAATAAGTAGTAATATTCTCAATAAAATAATTAAATACCAGATAAATAGGAAAGTCTCAGGAATAAAAATTAGGGTAATAATTTAGCACTGTGAAAAGTGAGCATGACAGAGTAGTTCTGAGGGACATTAATTACTTATACGTGTGTGAGCTATTGTAGGGTGCACAATGGCGTATCCATTTGCCAGCATGGGCATGGTGCTCCCACTATTTTTTACTCATTATTTTGTAAACCTCTTCCATGATACCTTGAGAGTAAAAGGACCTATTTTAAACCTAGTTGATATCAATTAGGGTTAAGCAAAATACTTTTTAACAGATCTCCACTGAGCAAGGGCAAGTACTAGACTAACATATTTCCTGATATGTTTCGCCTTGGGAAGAGCCAAAGCAGCCCCGCCATGGCTAGAGTCATCCATCCCTCCCATTTCCAAATGAGGAAGAGCTGTAACTGCGCTGTTCATACTCCTCAGCCTCAGGAGCAACTTTCTTTTTTTTATTGATTTATTCTACCAAATATTACATCCCAACTGCAATTTCCCCTCCCTCCCGGACTCCCAGTCCACTCCTTTTCCATTTCCCTCAGAAAAGGACAGGCCTCCCATGGAGAGCAACCAAACATGGCATATCAAGTTGCAGTAAGACCAGGCACCTCCCCTCAGGCCTGAAGAGGCCACCCAGTAGGAGGACAAGGGTCCCCAAAGCAGGGAAAGGAGTCAGAGCTAATCCCTGCTGCTACTGTTAGGAGTCCCACAGAAACACCAAGCTATATAACTACAGCCCACATGCAGAGGGCCTAGGTTAGACCCAATCAGGCTCCTTGGTTATCAGTTCAGCTGCAGCAGAGCCCCATGAGTCCAGGCTTCTTGACTCTGTGAGGCTTTCTTGTGGCATCCTTTTACCATTTCGGCTCCTACAATCCTTCTTCCCTTTCTTTCACAGGATTCACTGTGTTTGGCCTAATGTTCGGCTGCCTTTGTCTGCATCTGCTTTCATCAGTTGCTGGATGGAGCCTCTCTAATGGTGATTATACCAGGCTCAGAAAGACAAACAGAAGTTATTTTCATGCACTTAGAAATTCGATTCTCAGGAACACTGCGGGTATCGAGAGCCTTTTTCTTAGTGATTTGGGTCATGACCTCCTGATGAAGAAATATAAGTCTCATTGCTTGCTGACCTTCCCACTGTTGCAAGCCATCCATACTAAATAAAATTCTCTACTGGGAAAACTGGCAATTATTCATGAACACTTTAGAAATTGCTTCTAAATAGCACAGTGGCTTCAGATTTCTTAGTTTCTAAAAACCATTATTCTCAAATATGCTTGCCATGTACCAAACATGTCTCTGTTTCAAATGGCTGTTTACACCTTTAGTTGAATAAGCAAGTTGATCATAATTAATTCAAATTAAATGTCTTCTCTTGCAACTCTGAATATTTTTTTAGCTGTGATATAACACTTTTTAAAAATCTAATGGAAATTTACTTAATAAAAGATGAACTAGACATACTCATATTATGAACTGGCTGAATTTAAAATTTGGCATTTTATTGGGGGTATTGAAGCAAGTTGGACAAGTTCAATCTTATAGCTTACTTTTAAATGGAAAAAAAAACCTCTTAATATTTTGAAAAATATCTCTAAGATTTTTATCACCATTTATTTTTCATTCCCTGATTTCTTACAACTGGACAATATCAGAATTTCTTTTACTTGTCCCATCTATTTTAATCTCATCTGAAGACCTTAAACACCCATAAAAGTTTATAGGACATAGTTAAGATTTTAAATAATTTTGTAACTCCTCCAATTCTGAGGAGGAGTTTTGGCTCAGTTTTGTTTATCTATGCATTCATGTTCATATCCTACTGCATTACTGGTTTCATAATTTTATATACTCATATATAATATGTTTTGTTCAAGTCCACCCACAATTCTTGTCTAATTTTTGTGTATTTTCATCCATCCCAACCTCATGGTCTTAATCAATAATATGTATTATTTATTAAGATTCTCTGGATCCAGAACTTGTGCAGGACACCATGGGATTGTACTTTCATTTCCTATAGTATTGACAGAAGTAGTGGTTCAGTTGGCTTCATTTCTCACCAAGCTAAGCTGCAATGCTTATGTGTCTGACATACAAACAGGTGCTCTGTATGCGCTCTCTCTCTCTCTCTCTCTCTCTCTCTCTCTCTCTCTCTCAGATATCTACATATATGTATATGTAGACATATGTATATGTGTATATGTATATATATATGAGACACAGAGTGTATCTATATATAAAGATGTATAGAGAGATGATATAGACAGAAAATAAATAATACATACATACATACATACATACATATAAAACACACACACACATTTTTCTTTATTCCACAGTCTTACTAAAATTTCTTTACAGAATGATAGCTAAATTTCCCAGGAGGAAGTTTCCAGTATGTTTAAAGTTTACACTTCAAGTAATTGTCCCAGTGCTATGGCTCTACTTAATACTGATCAAAGCAAACATAGTGACCATATCTAAATTGAGAAGTGAAGGACTTGAGTCAATTCTTATGGGAGGAAAGGCCTCTGAAGAGAGAAAAAGAAGACTTGATTGCAGCCATCTTTAAAAACTATGTCTTAAAAGTATGTTACTTGCTGAAGATGGTTAAGCATTCCATCTAGAAAAAAATCATTGACTTCTTCAATTTCGTCACTGTTCATGGAGAATGATGAACTACAAAAGTGTTCATCTAGCATAGAAAATCTCAACCCTCCTATGCAATATGCACATATACATATGGCTTATATAGACCAGGCTAGCCTCAAACTCACACAGCCCCCCTTGCTGCTCTCTCCCAAGTGCTAGAAGGCATAAAGTTCCACATCCACCATAGAAACAGTTTTTGATAAATATTTTACCTTCACCTTTACAAGATGTAAATGCTTATCTCCGAAAACAATATTTAACAATTTTTCCCAAAGAAGCTAGGACAAATAACACTGATTTTTAGCATTACAAAAGCATTGCTTCAGGTTTGGCCTTTTGAGAGAATATTCTGTTTGTAAACAGCTGAGGAGCTGGTACAGGCAGTGTTTTTCTTTTGGACCCTTTCAAGATCAGCATCCAAAGAAAGTTTTTCAGGTTGTCAAATGCACTGTCTCTAAGACCACTCATGGCAAGAAATGATAATGGCAGAATCCATTTGTTTCACAACAACATGGTTGACTTTACTCTGTCCTCACTGCTCAAAGCTGCAGGCACTAAAATGTCATTATTCTATTCAGGACTTGGCAGTGGTGTCACAGAAGCTTTTCTCCAAGTCAGGCTTATATAATTTCTAAATATCTTAATGAATAAATTGTTTTAAGGTTAACCTCTGGAACAATTTTTGATGCTTTCCCCAACCAAGGAAGCACTATGACAAAGTGTTTGCCAGCAGGCAGGATGTGAGTTTAAAACCCCGTTTCTACTAGTTGCATAGCATATGGCCTTTAACAGAACATTTAACAATAAGTCTTTGTCTGATCAGTTCTAGAATAGGCATGAGCTCATCCACCACATAGGGATGTGGGAAGATGAAATATTAATAGACGCATGAATTTCTAGGCTCAGGCCTGTGATGGGACAGAGCACTCAGCAAATAGGGCTCATCCTTTGAAATTTCTAAGCAGAGTTTTGAGTAAATGGACTATTTTTAATTGATTTGCTTATCAAATATGTAGGTCTTAAATGGTAAGTGTGTGAATACTTTTAAGCCTCAGTAAGGTAAATTTCATTAATTTTATTTTTTGGTACAAGCAATAAGTCTATGGACCATTAATCTTCCAGAAATGTTCCTTGAAAGGAGATTTAATAGTCAAATATATTTAGGAAATATTATACATTTTAATTCCCTTACAAAAATTGTAATATTATTAAAGGCCCTGACATGCTATAGAAAAGTTTAAAATATCTTTAGTTCATTTAATTTAGTATGTCTCAAATATTAAGACTATATAAATGCATAATGGTCCAAATTAAGCCAGAAATCAAAACCAGGCTTCTATGTAATATACATACATTAAGGATTTTTTTTCATTTTACATACAAAAGAGCAATATTTAAAAGAATTACCTACCACCCCATTTTTTTTAACTTAATAACCATTTGCCTTATATATATATTTTTTTTAAAAGTTCACCAAAACTTAAGGTTTTTATTTAGATCACTTGAATCTGTATTGTCCAAACACACTTTAATTTGTGTTGTAATGGTGTTTGCCCCCCAACTAAGTGCTCCAAAACTTTAATAACTGAGTTTTCCAGTCTCTACAGTCAGTGCAGCCTCCTTACACCTGCTCTTGGCTACTTTCTCAACTGCTTCCTGATGTTTTCTTAAGTCAACTGAAAAAGATAGTGTTTCCAAAAGAATCAGTTACCAAACTTAACTTTATTCTCTAAGTGGATTCTGTAAATTGTGCTCAGAAGGTGGTTGCCTAACCCTTTAGAATAAAATATTATAATGACAGCTGATGTAGCCTCAAAAGCCAGGTGTTTTACAGCGTGACCTCACTATATGACAAACTGATGGTCAGAGAGAGCATCACCTGAAGGCATGGTAGACATGTGAATAGAGGAAATGAAAAGGGAGAGAGAAAGAGAGAGATAAAGGACAGATGAGGGGTGGAAAGGCCCAACCCATAGGTTCATAGTTAGTCTAAAAGAATTCTAAGAACTCATAATAAATTAGCCAAATGCCATTTTAACTGAGAACCAAATAAGTCCTATTATACATACTGATGAATAAACAATGACTAGAAAATAAAAAATGTTCAAGTAAAGAGGTCATTTGTTCCTCTCCCAAATTCTTCATTACTGGAGCCAATATTTTAACACAGTATCTCCACAAGTATGTATGTATGTATATATATATATATATATATATATATATATATATATATATATATATCACTTACATGAGAGACCCCATTAACTACAGATTATAAAATGCATGCTTCTATCTGAAGAATACTTTTGCCCATCAATCAAAACCAAACAAAAGGAAATACTTTCAGAGAACTTGTCTTACACTCACATGCCCAGGGACAATTCTTTATCTTGTTTTCATCACTGTCCATGCTTTTCAACATGGGGCAATGACATCATAGGGCAAGTGCCTTAACAGTGAGTCTCAAAATTTTTTGACAATTTGATCCCAGGAGCAAACAAAGGTTCCTTTCAGTGTGACAGAGGACTTCAGTGTTAAGGAAATATTTGGGTGAAACATTTCACCCATTTGGCTTATATAAAAAGAGCTCCCACAAGTGCACACATCAATTTATGCTTTGGGAGACTGTTGTCTGACACAGGTTAAGTCAGCATAAGGCAATGAGGGAGGGCAGGAATTTGAATGACAAATACCGACTGCACATCTTTTTGTTGAGATTTTCTCATAAGAATAGCAATTTTCCAGCACCACAGTCACTCCTTTTACAGGAAAAAAAAAAAGACATATACATTGCAAACATCACATGTCAATTTTGCAAGAATTTCTGAGACGTGAAGCAAATTCTACGTCACGGTATCGAGTTTAAGAATATAGAAAGGGGGAAGTAACACCAAAACACTATCATCCTTCCTACATCTTTTTAAGGGTTAATTTTCTAGAGCACTGTCCTCTCAAAACCAACAAGATAGCTAAGAATATTTTAAAATACTATAATTTAACTAAATCCGAGAAGCGAAAGGAACACATGTGAGAGTTTTGAGATTCGAAAGGTGGGAGAGAGGGACAGAGAAATCATAGAGAGTGTGTCGGCTGTGAGTTAAGCCCTCTTAACTGATTTATTTTGCTACTTTTTTTTTTTTTTTTGCTCAAGTAACCTATTTAAAAATGCACCCCTCCACACAGCAGCCCTATTATTAATAGTCAACGCACAGTTCAACCTGTCAAGTTTTCCCAGCCTCACTTTTGCGAGTTTTTTTTTTTTTTTTAAGGAAAAAAAATGTAAAAAGCAAAGGCATTTCGTAGGGCACCCGCTGCCAGACACCCAGCATTTATCTTATCTCACTTGATGACTTTCCTTTTATCCTGAAATGATTTGACAATGACTCTATGATTTCCTGTACAAATTACCCTTTGAAAGTGGCAGTGGCGCTTGGCAGCGATCTTCACTTAATTACTGAGTGGATTATTAGCATACGGCTCGCCCCCCCCCCCTTCATTTCTTTATATCTTCTAGATTGCGTTGACAGTTCCCTTTCATTGCCTGCTTTAACTCATTGAATACTAAACATTATGCAGATTGCAGCGGAGAAGTGCCCAGGCTACTCCAAAGCTTTAGTCTGTACCAAGACCTTTTTGATGGAAAGTAATTTACAGGTCAGAAATCAATAGTGAGTCTTGAAAGTGCATCTGTGGGTTTTCTGAATTTAGACTGGGGTTGAGGTAGATCAGAGCACTAATGTTCAAAAGTGAATATTCCTTCACAATCTTTCCATTAAAAAAAACTACAATAAAACAATTAAGTTTTGCTCCTTCCTTTAATAGCCCCTGTCTTTAAATAGTTGGAGATGGTGAGGTTCTCTCTCTCTCTCTTTTTTTTTTTTCCACTCCTCTGCTACCACCCAAGTCAATGGGAGGGGTTAATGAGTCCCTGTTGTCAGAAACGGTAAGTTTCCTTCTTCAGCCCATCAAGCTGTGGGGCTGGTTAGCTGACCTCCTTGGTATGTGCCCAGTGTGATAGTTTGCTGGGGTAAAACAAATGTGAGTGATAAATTGCAAGGCAGTCTCCAGCATGCTCAGAAGGAGCCTTCTTTCTCGTCTGTCTTGGCTCCCATCTTTTGGCAGAGATTTGCACATATGTCAGGCGTTCTCTCTCCAGATCTTTATACTCTCCTCCCCCCAACTACATGCAAAAGCATCCTCC
This sequence comes from Acomys percivali, assembly GCA_907169655.1. NCBI lineage: Eukaryota > Metazoa > Chordata > Mammalia > Rodentia > Muridae > Acomys > Acomys percivali. Next base: position 64,414,336 of record OU015743.1, on the reverse strand, counting down.
ACGTTTCCCAGGCTGTAGTAGGGACATGAACCCCTTCCCGTCTCACCCTTATGGTATGGTTTACTTTTTTTTTTTTTTTTTTTTTTTTTTTTTTACCCATCTCTCTTTGGGAGGAGAATACAATACATGAGTAATTTCAGGGCTTGGTAGAAGTGACACCAAAGCTATGGGAGTCAGCACGGTGGGGGGAACAGCTGGGTGCTGACTATGTCATCTCCATTCCAGGACTATCAACCACCAGCTTTATTCTTCTAGTGTTACATCTGCTATGAAATTTGGGTCTTCCAGGTGGCAGCCCAACATGCTGTCCAGTGCTATCAGGCCATTTAAATGCTTTGAGCTAATGCTGCAGATCCATTTTCTAAACAAGTTAGCAGATACCATATGCAGCAATTAAAGTTTTATTGAGTGGTGCCTGCTTACCATACTGAATTTGGATTGGCTACCATCTGTCGGAAAGCCTGTGGTACCATCTCCATTGCTTGAGAGGCATTTGTAAGGAGAGAAGATTTTTCTAAACTTCGGAAGAAGCTACTCAGATTTTTTTTTAACATGCAAGCCCACAAAAGTGGAATTTGAACAAATGAAAAGAACCAGACCACTAGAAGATAGTGCAGAGTGTGTGCTATAACCATAACGGCCAGGAGTATGGAGTCTTGTACCGCCCACCCTGGTTAGTGTTAATATATAGTTCTCAGAGACACTTTCCATGGACAACAGAATAAACCCAAATTAGAACTAAGCAAAAATATAAACACTGTGTCTGTGAAAGTTAATACAGGATTCTTTGGTTTCCTAATAATAAGTTACCTAAAAATCTGCTGACTGAAGCCCAAGTATGATACCTGTGTAATATCAATCGGCTGAGCAAGGGGGTTCGAAGAAAGCATGTATTAAATGCAAGTGATGCATAAATAGTCAAGGTGTGATGTTTACTAATACACTGTTAGTACGTGATGAGTCTCAGATATCATCATCTCTTTATCCTTGGCCTTTATGAAGGATCGTTTGTGAGGACCATTACAGCAGTGGTCCTCAGCCTTCCTAATGCTATGACCCTTTAATATAGTTCCTCATGTTGTGGTGACCCCCAGCCATAAAATCATTTTTGTTGTTACTTTATATCTATAATTTTACTACGTTATGAATCATAGTACAAATATCTATGTTTTCCAGTGGTATTTAGGGGTCACAAGCCACAGATGGAAAACCACTGTATTATAGTGAAATTCAACGCCTTGTAAAAATTTTTAGACGTTCCTGCACAGTCATGTCATTTTGTAGAAGTATAAGAGAAAAGGGAATCCATTAGTAGCATAGATCTTGGGTATCCTGACATTTTGAATCCCTTTCTTTAAGAGAAAAGGGCATGTGATCTTACTCATTTTAGTCATAATTTAGGAATTCCCAGGCTAAACGTTTAAAATTTGAAAACATAGAGAATAAGACAACCACTCATAGTTTCTCTATGTTGGCTCCCTTAGATTATATGGCAACTTTTACTAAGCCTTTATTACTCCTTAGGTATTAGGTGGCCTTGTCAAATTTCTATGAGTAACAAGTCCATAGCATACAAGCTCAAGGTCAGAAAAACCTGTCTCCTAGCCTTAGAACTAGCCCTCAGTGGCTAGCAAAGGTACTCTTCTATATAACTGTTTTTATGGTCTCTTTCACTATCTATGCAGGCATTTGTTTGGCTTCATGTTGCACAAGTCTTGTGTATGCAATCTCAACTTCTGTGAAATCATGTGCAACAACCTTGTCATGTACAAAAAACACTGCTCCACTGTAATCATATATAAGTCTGGCTCCTACCATCTATCTGTCTCTTCTCCTTAAGCCCTGGGAAGAAAAAGTGTCATATAAATGTCCCATGTAGGGCTGAATGCTCTTCCATCCCATAATCTCACAATTGACCAATCGTGGGTCTCTGTCTTAATTAGCATACACTGCAGAGAGAAGATTCTGGTGAGGTTGACTTACTTCTCTATGTATAACAGTCATTTGGAGTTGGTTTAATACTGTCTATTTAATACTATGTCTATTTTGCAGAATAGTAGTAGGGCCTGTGGATTACTCAGCCATGGATTCTTGATCTCATTAATGGTATCAGGCATGAGCATCATCTTGTGGAGGGAGCCTTATACCCAGTGAGCCAAGGGATAGTTCACATCACTGGTTGGACCAGTGAACATACCTTGCCAAGTCGTTTGCTACTGTAGGTCACATGCTCCGCCACTGGGTAAGACTGTTGATACTTTACATCTTCAGTAGTATGTGTAGCACTTTCTAGCACTATGACTAACATGTAGAGATGAAGTTTCTAGTTCACTACCAGCTGGATTCCTCCATAGTCTATAACTCAACTGTGTGTGCACATTGAAAGTTAAGCTTTATTTCTTCATAGACTAATTCTGATTCTGGGGAAGATCTGCAATTTCCTAAAGTCTGAAATTGTGTGACTTTAAAGGTTACTGATATAACTCCATATTCTTTAAAATAGAAGAAAGTAACTTAAAACTGGGATCCATGGAAGTTATGAACTATCTAAGATTAGACATTTGAATCTTGCATTTGTTTAGTCTGTCATGACTGGGTGCCCACCACAAAAATAGACACTGTTGTAGGCCTGGTAGGTTCAATTTAGAATAATGGTTAGCACCCAGCAATGAAAACCTACTGTGTGATGGGACCCTTCTTTTATCTCTTCTTTGGGGTATTCCTTCAGTCCTACCACAGTCATCTTTATAAAGGAGCATGGCCTATTGAATAACGGACTTTGCATTCAACCTATACTTCTTTCAGACTTGCAGGCTGCTGTATCTTTATTTACAGGTTAGGACATTAGAAAATCTCTGCTTAAAGAATGTGCAACAACCTTGCCATGTACAAAAAACACTGATCCACTGTGTTTTTATATATAAAGAATATATGGCACTTTTCGCTTCCTTCTTTGTAAGAGAAAGTGGCTTGGTGGTCAGTGGTGGTAGATACTGTGGCAGATAGCCATGCCAGCTTCAAGTTAGAATTAGTATTATTATCATATTATATATATATGATATATTATATATCATATTATACACACATATAGCACACAAATATATATATACAAATATATACAACACACATGATATATATATATATCAGTAAATGTCAGGGATGGCCCTAAAGATGTCATGCACATTGTTTCTTCTCATTTTATATGATAAGCATCAATCTTCTTTTCCTGATGAGCAAAGGTGCAGAAAAGTCAAGTAGATCTCCTTCCATAAGGGAATAAGAGAAGGCTGAAGAAAGTACTCAGTGGTAGGATGCTTGGCTGCCATAGGCAAAGCCCTGGGTGCAATCTCCAGGATGCGACAGAAAAACAGGAAGAAGAGGGGGAGCAAGCAGAACATTGGACACCTTCTGAAATAGTTTTCAACATCGTAGATTATATAATTGCATATTACACTTTTCTGTAATAAAACTGACAAATTTCTCACCAGTGTCATTGGAATTATAAACACATTAGTCCCAGGAAGTTCTTTCAAAAGAGTCAAAATGCCTGATGAAGATCTTTGGATTAATTAAAGAATTTTCTTTTTCCTGACTAAAAGGTCAGTAGAATCAGCTAGGAATGGCAGTTTTAATTATTTATTGATGCCACGATGCACTTCCTTCATGCACAGTCATTCTCTCATTTCCTAAACTACAAACACCGGTGGTCATTTTCTTTCTAATGCAGCACTAGGAGAGGGTCCATGTTGCTGTTTCCTATTCCCACAGCAATTTTTACTTCTTAGAGTATCTTCTTCTCACTTGTCCTGTGGTGAACAAATTCTCATCACGGAGTCACTTGTCTGTAAGTGGCTTAAAAGTGTGCTTATATAATAATATCAGATTAGACATTTTGTACAAGGTTATCATCCAGTTCAAGCCAATGGCTGGCATCAGTTGCAGAGTTATTTGGAGACCCTTGCTCATTATAGCCTCATCTTTACAATTGAGGTTTCCTGGTACATGGACCACCAAGTCTATAGAATGTGCAATGGTCTGCATACCTCCTCCCCTGCACAATCCACACAGAACAACAAAGTAGCCACTTGTTTCCTGACCTGGTGTCTACATAGCTTGAAATCTTTATTTTGGCTCCCTTCAGCCTTATTTCTCCAGCTCCTCATATCTCAAGAGGTAGAAAGCACATCAATAATGGAGTGTGGCCACAAGAGCAATCTTCTGAGGCTGAAAGCAAGCTGAGGCTAATACACACCTTCACTGGTTTTATTTTGTCAGCTGAGGCCACTGAGTGCTGTGTGCTTCGTCAGCCGGGCTCTCCAGGGAAAGAACACATAAGAGGTGTGGTTAACATTTACCATCTACTAACGAACATGTATTTATGAAAGTACACTACGATACACGCTCTCCTGAAAATTGTCCTTAAGACTGGTTATGAAGAAGTCGTGTGGCTCAATAACAAAAGAAACATCTTCTGATCCTCCAAAAGTTATTATTCTAGGTGCCCATTGCAATACACAGGGAGACTTTGGCACAATGTCCAGACCCCTTGATGACCTATATATGAAGGAGAAGGATGTCTCTGGCTTCTTTGTAGCAGGACACACTGGGGAAACTGGCACTGTTGTCCACATAGAGATGTATACCCGCAAAAGGAAAGGCAATGATCCTGTATCCCAGACCTGAAGAGGATCCAAGGCAAGTTTCTGCTGGCAGTTAGCTGCTGTTGATGCCTGTGGACATCTTCTCTACCAGGAGTACCAATAGGCTTGCTGCTCACTTGAGACCTTCCAAGTGTGGGCTATTTCAGTCCTGGTACCTTCAGTACCCCAATGCAGGGAGCCTTCCTGGAGCTACACTCTCTGGTAATAACTAACACAGTGCTTCACACAGAAGCATCAACCTGCCTTCATTGCTCTGCATCATGTTGATTCTTCTCTATGTTGTGTGGACATCACCATGTTAAACTGCAGTGGAACCCACTCGGTGGGCCTGGCATGGTATGTGCTAGCCTGGGGAGTTCTGCACATATGTTGTTCACTCCTCATCAACACCCATGGGATGTTCCTGTCTGGCCTCTGCTATAGAGACCCTGAAAAAACTGAGAAGGAATTACAAGTGGCTGCTGAAAAGGCTGTGAGGGAGGAGAAATTTCAGGACAAAAGGATGACACCAGATGCTGAGTTCACTTCTGTTCCTTGTTGGCTAGCAGACTGGTCTAACTGTCTGCAGGGACCTACTAAGAGAGCAGTGCCCAGCTGGCCACAGAAGAATCATCCACAGCTCCCACTGTGCAGGCCTCTGAAAGCAAGCCCTAAGGTAGCTTAAGCTATTGTTCAGTGGACAAACAAAACAGAAACAGAGACAGAGCAAGAGTAAATACCAATTTCTCTAAAAACTAAAACTAAAATGTCTAGAATTGTCTCATTAAACTGTTACAGGGCACATTCCAAGTTTACACATTTACAGACTCCTGGAAGTTTCTTCCAATGAGCCTAGGACACTAGTCTTCAAGCAGCAATACATTCACCCCTTGGCCTCTGCTTACAGGTTTGGTCATTGACTATAAATAGCTCTGTTCAGATCTGTTGTCAGTATGAACAGAACTGCCCAGGTCCTATCCTACCTTCTTCTTCTTCTTCTTCTTCTTCTTCTTCTTCTTCTTCTTCTTCTTCTTCTTCTTCTTCTTCTTCTTCTTCT
>OU015743.1:64382751-64402603 GCA_907169655.1 Acomys percivali | reverse complement strand
CACACACACACACACACACACACACACACACACACACACACACACACTCACACTCACCTATGTACAAACACAAACAGTTATATATTGAACTTATAAAATAGTAGTTTCCATATGGCTTTTGCTAAATGGGGAGAGGGATGAAAGGGTGAAGCTGAGGAGGCAATAAAGGATAGTGTTTGCTTTTAATAGATGTTATGGAAATCTACTATGATTTATACAACTGGTCTTAATTATAACATACATGTAAGTTATTTCTATTGCTATTTACAGATAGTGCTATAATCAGCACTTTTACATATATGTTTCTTACTATATCTTTGAAATATATTCACAGAAGTAGGCTGAGTCACAAAATGAATGTAAATCTGGTTTGCTGGGTGTCATCAGAATTCCATCAAAAACACAAGAGCATGCATTTCATAACTCAGTATGACCAACTAGTTATGCCATCAATTTGGGAGTGTTTTCTAATTGGCAAGTTGGAGATGGTGTAGCAATGAAGTTCCAATTTGCAAGTCTCGTGATGAATATACTGAATACCTTTTTATATGTCTAAGGGTTTGTCTTCGGTGAACCACTTCTTCCTGAATAGCCTATTTCTCTCATATATATTACCCTTTGACAATGATACAAATGTCAAATTGTTTTTTTTTAACTTGGCCTTTGTCTTAATAGATATCTTTCTTTTTCCTTATTATGTTTGAATCTGGGACTGTAGGTGAAAGGTCCACCTTATTCTCAGACCACAGAAAAGCCTCATGTTTTCTTTAATATTTATAGAAATTAGATGTATGTGTCTTGTAAGAAATATAGACTTTAACATACTACATGATATAAGAAGCAGATCCAATCTTGTTTTCTTATATTATCACCTAAACATTTAATATCAGGAAATTTCATCTTTTCATGACTTGTGTGATATAGTGCTTTTTTATATACTAACTTTCCACATGTAATTTTAGAGCTATTTCTGAATTTTACTACATATTATAATAATTTAACCACATCTATGGGTAAGATGACACATATTTCTTTAATTATAGAAACTCTAGAATGTATTTTAATCCATTAGAGTTGGTTCCCCTGATGTACCTGTTATTTTAGGATTCTCCTGAGTGTTCTTGACTTTTATGCTCTACCAAATATATCCCATAATGAATTTGTCTGTGTTCTTAACAAAACATAGCAGCATTTTCAAAAGAATCTCATTGAACTAATAAATGAACTTGTATACACCTGATGACTTTATCGATGATCTGTAATGAAATCAAAATCCATGAGTGTTCTTCTCTAATTGTTTCCAATCTAATTTTGTAGATAATATTTTATTATGTTTCATCACCTATGTTATAGACATTGTTTACTATGTATCCTGGTCTATCACTGTGTGAGAGGAAAGATGGAATGAGAGAGACAGGAAGAAAGAGAAAAGAAGAGGAGATGAAGGAATAGACTGTGTGTTCTAGGATTGCATCTCATTTTTGAGTTTCCTGCATCTCCACTTACCAGCTGTATCACAGAGTGCCCAGGCAGTGTGTTAAGCAGCCACAGGAGTTGACTTAGCAGAAAGTAAACTGCTCAACAATGCAGTGACAAAGCTCTTAAAGTGCAGTGCTTTCTCTTGTTCCTCCAAAATGAGGTATCAAGACACGTATTTGTTATAAATGAGCTACTATAAATTACAGGCAGCTTATTTTCCTTCCTCCTATGTTTCCACTTGCACAACCTGTCATCCATTATATTTTCAAAATCATAACTGTTTCTTTAAAAAAAAATCTTGAAATTTCATTAGCCTCAAGATAGCACATATTGGCAACTCTGACCAAATTAACCATGACTTTATTGTTATTTTACCAAATAAATAAAACTTTCGTTTGAAGAACTTGGTAATTTCCTCTTGATAGCTCTTTTTCCCAAATTATGTTCTCATGTCTCCCCTCTGAATTTTAGTGGCTGAAAATAACTTGAAGAGGGGCTTCCTGGAATCAATCCAGTGAAAACAACCTAGAGAGCTATAGTTCTTTATGTAAAATGGGCTATTGAAGTTTAATTATCCATTGGCTGATCCTCCAGGCTCCAAACCTATTCCTCAGTTCCCAGACATATACTGTAGTAAAATACAGCATCTTTGGCTCCTGAAGATTTATTTCTAAAACTACATTTTCATTTAAGATATCACTTTATGGTGAATTTTATTATTGTCCCCAGTTTTCAAACAGTCTAGCATCCACATTTTTTTTTCCCTGTGGCTTTGTTATAAGTAAACTTTCTGTTTCTTTGTCCTTAATGATGGCACAAAGAAGAAAAGACAAAATTCCATTTCTAAAGCTAGGAATTTAAAAGGCTCATAGCATCTTTTTCTTTTTTCAGTCTTATAATCAGGAACTTTATGATCATAGCACCTCAAGGAGAGTAAGAGACAAAAAGGAGTCACTGCTGTGGAAGGTTTTCCAAGATCGAAACATTCCAATCCTCAGGAAAGCTCCTTCAACAAAAGGCAAACAATTCAAAGCAGCTTCAGGAAGTCTCCGAAACTGATCAGATTCACAAGACTACTGCTCTCTTTTAAAAATAAAAATAAAACAAAGACTGATGAAAGTCACTCTCAAAGAAGTCAAGTTACAAAGAAGACTCAGCCTAGACCAGATGCTTGTAAGAGCCAGAAACCAATTAAGCTGCCTGGAAGAAACAGATTCCAGCACCTGGAAAGGGTGCACTTTCCTTCAGACTGCTTTCAGGCTGTGTAGTGTGCTTTTGTGAGATGTTCCCGGTGATGTGGTAAGCTTTGGTGGTACAATTGTCTTTGAGTCAGTTCTGTTTCTGTAGCTAACCCTTCACCCATAATTCTATAAGTAACGCCAATAAAATGTATTCATTAATCAAGTTGGGCTTTCGTGGTATCTGTACTTTGGTCTGTTGTGGGCTTTCCATATGGGCTGAGTAGCCATGTGTATTGCTTCCCCCAAGAAAAGCCTTGTTGCACAAGCTGTCGAGCTCCTCCATGGATCTTCCGTGTTGGGATGAACTTCCTTCCCTGCTTGCTCCAGCCTGGATTGGAATCACATACAAGAGGCCAGAAATTATTCCTCATGAAGATCTTCCCTACCCTATGAGTCTTTTCCTATGGATTTTAGTAAGACTTGAATGTTTGCTCATCAAAAACAGTTTTGTTATATATAACCACGGTTGGCCTGGAACTCAACGTACAGACCAGACTGCCTTTGAACCCACAGAGTTTGGTGTGCCTCCATGTCCAACAAGACTTTAAGGTTTTATATCAACAGTATTGAGCATACTTATATCTTGTATCCACTGCTGCTGTCTTTATTCCTTAAGAGCAGGAGAATTTCTTAAAATCAGTGATTGATAGAGAAGGGTCCAGCCCGCTGTGGACAGCGCCACTCCTGGGCTATGATCCTGGCTTCTGTAAGCAAGCAGACTGAGCAAGGCATAGGGAACAAGCCAATTGTCAGTACTCCTCCATGACCTCTGCATCAACTCCTGTCTCCGGGTTCCTGCCTTGCTTGAGTTCCTGTCATGGCTTCCTTTAATAGTGGACTACAGTGTGGAAGTGTAAGCCAAATAACCCCTCTTCTTCTCACCATGCTTTTGGTCATGGTGCTTCAGCATAGTAATAGTAACCCTAATTAGGACGCTCACCTGTTTGTTTGGCATGCTCATATTTCTTTAGCTTCTCTTTAGTTGGTTTTGTTTTTTTCTAGAGGCATAGAAAAAAAATCTCTTAATTTCTTAGCCCATTTATCAATTTTGTTATGTTGTGTATAGTGTCTTCTTCTTTCTCTTCTTATGTGTACTAGCTAGTTTTATGTCAGCTTGACACATGCTAGAGTCATTAGAGGAGGGAACCTCAATTAAGAAATTTCTCCATAAGAACGGGCTGTAGGGAAGCTTAGAGGGAATTTTTTTAATTAGTGATTGATGGGGGAGGACCAAATCCATTGTGAGTGAATATATCTATGGGCTGGTAGTTCTGGATTCTATAAGAAAGCAGGCTGAGGAAGCCGTGAGGAGCAAGTCAGTCAGTAGCACCCCTGCATGGGGTTTCTACCCGGCTTGTGCTTCTGTCCTGATTGTCTTTGTTGATGAATTCTGATGTGGAAGCATAAGCCAAAGAAACCCTCTCTTCCCCCTCCCCCCCAAAAAAAGAGCAGGAGAATTACCTTCCCAGCCAGGCCTATCATCATCCCCCAAGGTAATTAAGATGGCATGGAACGGGTTGGAAAGACAAATCTTTAAAGAGACCTTTGAAAGTCAACAGTCCATGTCTTCTTGCTAACTATGATATAGAAGAGGATTTCAACAGGCTTTTATTTTTAAAAAATCCTTTCACTTAAAAATTATTTTTAAAAAATTCAAAGGTTTGATGAAGCTCCAGGGGTACTAATATGGAGTGTTACAATTTGCAAAATTAAATGAGTTTTCAAGATGGACTTTATGCATACTAATTAATACCATTTAAGGAATGCCTGATTTAATGAGAGACTTTTGCACAGAGGTGTTTGAACACATTAGAGTAACAAAAAAATTGATACTCTAAAATGTGAAAGTAATTACCATGCTCATTCTTATCCAAAAGCATAAGTATTCAATAATTTATTTATATAACATTCCTTCCTAAGAAAGTGACTTTCAAAAGGTAAAAAGAAAGTTACTTTCAGCCTTTGAATTTAATAAATCGCTTTTAACAAATACAGACGTTGTTTTAAATAATAATAAAAGTTACCAAATAAATAGATGCATATTTTAGTACGTTAAGTACAATATAAAATACGCCTACTGATGAATGGGCACATGAAGTTATAAATGCTATTCGTATCAGAAGTATTGCTGAAGTTTAAAAAACAGGGAAAAAAAGTCTTCCTTGCTCAGTTACCAACAAAGTTTATCTTTCTGAAAATCATCCTCATTATCCTTGAACAAGAGACTGAAGAATGACACTCAGCTCATGGGTTTGTGGCCTGCCTTTTTGTCTCAACTGACAGATTTGAAGGAAATACGGCTCCTTGTAGATAGAGTACTTACTGACCACACTTGTGGTGCTGGGTAACAAAGAGAGTCCCCGAGGACATGAGAGTCCGAGTCCGGGTGATCAGGCAGATGCGGGGACCTTATCTGATCACTCCTCAGAAGGTGGGGACACAAAGAAGTCATAAGTACAGGTTCCTTTGTTCACTTGTGTTCTTCATTACTCATGTCTCCTCCTTTGCTTAAATAATATGGAGTTTTCTATATAAGCATCTTCAGTCACGAGAGGACCGTTTCCCAAAATACTGCATAGAGTTTGGTGTGCTGCTCAGTTGTAGTGGGTTGGCCAAGCCTGTTCACTGACCTGGCCTCCATGCCCATCACTGAAGCTAACAAACATTCACAATCATGGAAAAGGCCTTACAGCTTCCTCTTATCTTTATTTTATCCTGTGCTCTTTAATCCAAACACTTTAGTTTTATGGGGTTGAAGTAAATATATGCACATAGTCCCTGCCCATTCCATCTATAAATACATCCTTTCTTTTTGTGATTTTTCTTTCTCTGGTTTCAGTTATCTACCGTCAGCAACAGTCCAAAAATATTAAATAGAAAAAAAATGCCAAAAAATGAAACATGTGTCCATATCTTGATCCTGTTCTGTTTTGAATGATATGATGGGATCTTGTACTATCCCCTCCACATTGCCTAGGGGGTGAAGAATCCCAGGGTCCAGCATTTCCGTGCCGCGTGAGCTTGCCACCAGTGTTCCTTTTCCAGCATCTTTGTAACCGGCCCTGTTCTATAGGTTCACAGTGCTGTGTTCAAGTAACTAATGGTCCTGAACAACGCCTCAAAGTACAAGAGGAGTGACGCTAGCAAGTCAGGTGAGTCAAAAAGCTCCAGAGTGCTTCCTTTAAGTGAGAAAGTAAAAGTTTTCACCTTAAGTATCAGTGCTGTGTGAGTGAATTTCTAATGATGTATCATCAAATCTTTAAAATGCAGGTTTGCTTAGAAGTAGTTTTCCAACCAGGTGTGGTGGTGCACGCCTTTAATGCCAGCACTCAGAGAGGCAGAAGCAGACAGATCTCTGTGAGTTAGAGGCCAGCCTGGAATACAAAGTGAGTCCATAACAGCCAGGGCTGTAACACAGAGAAACCCCATATCCGAAAAACAGGCAAGCAAGCAAAGAAGTCATTTTCCTCACAATATAAGCATCAAACTTGAGACCTTGTTATATCATCACTTACTCTAATAATTTTCCATTTATGAATTCACTCACTTGCTTTGTCACATAAATTTAATTTGTCTGGGGTAGGTTTGTTTGTTTGCTTGTTTGTTTGTTGTTTTAAAACAGGACCCTACTGTGTAACCTTAGCTGACCTAGAACTCACTGTGTAGACCAGGCTGGCCTTGAGGTCATGGAGATTCACTTGCCTCTGCCTTCAGAGTTCTATATTAAAGGTCTATGAGCCTGGAGAAATTAATCTCATTTATTTAGTATTATGTGTCATGATAAAATGTACATAAAATATAGAAAATAACAGCATGATATGGGTTGCTAAATGCCATAGTAAAGCTAAACAGGAAAAGGCAGGATATATAACGTTTCACTCCACCTGCCGATGCAGGCACCCAAAGGGAGTTTTGGAATGTTTGTAAGAGGTACCGCTATAAATTATCACAGCCAAGTATGGAAGTTTCCCTTCAACTTATAAATGTGTTAGACTACGTCATCACGGAATACTTTGATGTGTGATATATAATCCCAAAATGTTGGAAGAGATTCGCAATGTAAAGCAACAAGTCCAGATTTTTTTAATGGGTTGTTTATATTTGCTTTTTAATCTATAAATAAGAAGCAAACCGTTTTACTGTACTCACATGTGTTTGCCAGCAGAGTCCTTTCGTGATGTCTTTCTGGAGTTCCTTGGCTTAGAGAGTCTAGTGGCTTTTCTGTTCTGCTAGATTCCTTCTGTCACCAGGGAGCCTGAACTCCTTTCTAAAACATACTGCAACACACTGCTGCCTTGGAATGTGCAAGGAAGCGGTTTCCAGATCAGATCATCAGCACTACATAAACAAGCCTCGTATTTTGAATGGACGACTGGCTCCTTCCTGAAGGTGCTAAGGAAAGCATGACGTTGGCAGGTGTGATATTTCATCAAACACAAGCACACTTTGAAATTGGCCTGCGTAGCATTTTCCCTACCTGGGCCTGATCTCATTATCTGCTACAGAGTAAGGTAGAGTTAATGGCCATCAAGCCAGATCAGACAAGAAAAACACTAGGTATTCAGAACTGTTGACAGGACTATTTAGTGTATGTCATAAATCCATATCACTAATGAGGAACTGCACTAAATTTATATTGCACACAGACACTATGTATCTTTCCCCCACTCACTGTGGGGTTTTTCTAATTTATAAATTACATGCCTCAAAATATACATAATTACATATAAATAAGTGGTCATAATTGCATAAGTGGTTACATTCATATTTGTTTATTGTTTGGTATGTATGCTTTAAATTTTAATAGATAAGATTAAATAATAATTTCAATGCCTCAAATCTGAAGAATATAACAAAAACTTTGTTTTAATGTTCTTTAAAGAGCTATTACAAGGACCAGGGAAATGGCTCAATAGATGAAGTACTGGCTGTGCAAGTGTCAGGATCTGAGTTCGAATCCCCAGCACCCACATAAGCTGGGCACAGCAGCAAAACATGTCACCCTAGTGCCTCAGAGGCAGGGACAGATGAGTGCTCAGCACCCTTGAGGCAGTTAGCCTACCTAAAATGGCAGGTCCGCGTTCCATTAGAAACCTTGTCTCAAAAGCTAAGGTGGAGAGAAAAAAGAAGCAACTCAGCAGCTCAGCCAATCCTGCAACACATGAAAAATAACAAATATGGTTCTCTCCTTAAGTAATCTCTACAGGGTATGCCCATATTTCTATGTTTCGTCTCATCCAGTTCTCACTATAGCTCTATGAGGCCGGTAATCAATATTGTTCTCATCTACTGGGAGGAATATGCATTCACTGCCCTGGGTTCACATCACTGATTGAGCGGAGAGCTGTGTTTACTTAAGTGGAGATCTTCAACCATGACCCTCACCCAGCAGTGCTCCTGTGACCCAGCCTTGAATGGTGTTTCTTTACCTCCCCACTCGGTTCTTCTCCAATGTCCAGTAAGCCCTTTGGCAAATTCAACTCACGTACATTGGACCCTATGAAGGGCTTGTAATAATAATAAACGTCCAACATTAGTAGAATTCTTGGCTTTCTAGAACTAGTATCAAGGGGTTTGTTAGCAAGAATGCACAATTAAAGCCAGAAAGAATAACATAGCTAATATGCAAGTGTCTCTTAGCAAAGAGACAGGTAGAGCTGTATGTAGTGGCACACAACCACAATGCCAGCACAGAAACAGGGGAGCCAGGGAGTCCAAAGTCCCTTTCAACCACACAGCGGGGTGGAGACCAACCCATGCTGCACAAGACCCTGATTCAAAAAGAATTTTAAAACATAGTTCCATATATTAAGAAAATTACTACACTTACTGCTCTTACAGATGGCCAAGGCTTAACTTCCATCCCTCACATCATGAGGTTCACAATGCCCAGTAACTCCAGTGACAACGTATCTGATGCCCTCCGGCCTCAATGGTGCACAGCAACTTAGGTAGCCACATAAACATACACACAGTTTAAAACTTAAGCCAAAGAAAATGTTTAAAGTAAGATTTTGGAGAAGGAGTGTATTTTGTTGCTACACTGCAAATGGTTGTTTTCAATTATACAGAGAAAAAAAAATACATTTAACCCCCTTTCATTTTATATGTAGTTATAAAAACTGTAGAGGTATGAGGGATAATTGTTCCTTCCTGAAACAACTCAAAGGCTCTCAACTTTAAGTCTTTAAATCTGGGACAGACAATGATATGATTAAAGTTGTAGTGGAGTAAAAAATTGAAGGTACAGAATCTGAAAAGAAAAACCAGCCATTAAGTTCAGAATTTTGCCAACAAAATGAATGTTTTCTTATTCCAAAGGCAATTTATGAAGAGCATATAATTCTATTTAGACAAATTCTAATGTTTATTTTCTCCAGTGAAGAAAGTACATGTCTAATAAACTAAAAGAATATGATGAAAATTCAGTAATATATTACACATTTTTGTACTTTTGGATGCTGTTTAGGTTGCTAGATCTTTCATGACCCACCCAAAATCTAATCTATTATAGTCATAAATCATTTCCATTTGAGTGAAAGCACTTTTGAAATTCCTAGTTATAGCCACTTTCTCAGGTGGGAAGTTTTTGGAATGTGTCTGGTGAGTGTTTTCATTCAGAATTATGTGTGTATCTAGTGTACGCTATGAAGTGCAGTTAGGACAAAGAAAAGATGACATCCTCCTACTCAACATCAGCTCCCTTTCCTCGAAGCAGTATCCATGAGTACCAAAGATGGCATCAGCTCCGTAAAGATCAGGCCTATAGAGGAACAAGTTGAAAATTATCTTCAGCACTGAATAAGAAACACATTTTCAGACCAAAATCCCCAGGAGGAAGCATGAGCACAGCCACAGCTTAGCGAATTCCATATAAATGTGGGAAAATCTTGCTCCTCTGGCCAGCAGTTCCCTGGCTATTCTTGCTGGATCTATCAAGATTAATCACAACCAGAGGCTGGAGATGTGACTCCAAGGTCAAGTGCACTAACTGCTGGTTCAGAGAAACTGAGATGGATTCCCAGCAACCACGTAGAGGCTCACAGAGATCTACAACTCCAGTCCTAGAGGAGCCATCGCCCTCTTCTGGCTGCTACCAGCATCAGGCATGCATGTGGTGCACAGACATGCCTACAGACAAAACACCCATAGATAAAAAATAATGTTTTTTTTTTTTAAAGATTATTCACAACCAAATAGATACAGAACCTCTGGGTTGAATTTTTTGAGACATGTGAAGAGCGCAGCCCCTATTTCCCATCACCATTCTTTATTTTTCTACACAGCACTTTATACTGTTTCTTTGGCTATCTAATCAAGTCATATTTTATATATTTTTTTCTTGTTCAAAGCATAGCTCCCTGAATGTAATCTAAGCTCAGAGGGATGTTTTTACTTTTGTAACCCCAGCTGTGTTCCATGTTTTCAGAAGAGAATATTGCACATAGCAGTTGCTGGATGAGTCTCAAGGAAATGAATGGGTCTTATGGTCCAATTATCTGCCTGTAAGGCCACACTTAGGACAACCAAAACACCTTCACCAAAGCTTCAGAGATTTAGCCAATAGGGAGTGTTGTACTCTCCTTGTTTGTTTAGAGGAGAGAGCCATGGGAAAAGGGGGATGGGAGATTACCAAAAAGAAAAAAAAAAAAAAAAAGAACTCTACAAATATTGTTTCTCCTTATTCTTGGGTATTCTTGGGTTCAATCTTAATTTCTATTAGGATAAAATAGGTGAGTACAGGGTAAGTAAATGAGCTTTCATAAAATATTTAGAAGTCAACCTGAGCTTTGGACGTTGGTGATATAGTACACTGGCTCCTATCACTTCCAATGCCAACACGAATTGCTGCTGTTCAGTCCAGAAGTCTGAAATTGTCCTACACTCTAAGCATCTGATTCCACGCAGAAATCAAGATGGAGTCATTTGGTAATCTGAGCAACAGGAGTCTATTCCTCCTGGTTCTGAGGACGGAGAAGATCATGGCCAACAGACGCCATAGTTGATATGCATTGTCTTCATTTATGGAAGGGGAAGAAAAACATAAACCTCGTCAAGCTTTGTTTACAAGAAGGCTCTACTCATGATCTGAGTGTCTTCCTGTAGCTCCCTCTTTTAATATTCTGGATCACTTGCCCTTAGCATTATTCATCCTCTATATATACAATAGGAGACACATAAACATCTAGACCAGTGGTTCTCAACCTGAGGGTCATGACACCCCTGGAAGTCAAATGACCCATTCATAGGGGTCACATATCAGTTATCCTGCATATCAGATGCTTACATTACCATTCATCACAGCAGCAAAATTACAGTTATGAAGTAGCAATGACAATAAACTTATGGTTGAGAGTCTCCACAGCATGAAGAGCTGTATTAAAGGTTCTAAGTGTCAGAAAGGCTGGGAACCACTGGTCTACAGCACTACAGTGAACACTTTGCTACTTAGGATTGCTGGGCCATGGCTGCCTTGGAAAGCTGATGTCTCATATCCCTGTTTTTAGCCATCTGCAGGATGCCACCACCACCTACTAAAGTTACTGAGAATGTGACAGTGAACCCACCATCACCACTCACTGTACCTGAGGTTGGTTCCCATGTAAATGAAGACAAACGGAGTTTCCATTCCACTCAGTTAAGCAGAGGAAGTCACTCTCACACAATGTGTCCTGGCACAATGTGTCCATATTTCTTTCACTAATTACATGGAACAGCTACTTTTTTTTTTTGCAAATGAAACAATATCACATTTGTATTTAAAATCTAACTGTGTCCCCAACCATGAGCATCAAAATCATCAAAGGCCAAACGGTGTGGACCTCTAGTAAATCAGAGTAGCTCATCCACTTAAGACAGTCAACATCCTTGCCTTACTGAATGTTAATCCCTGTCTTTTATATACTGTCTTATTTAATTTCTACAAGCCCTTTCAAGTAGAATGACATTACCAATTTCAGTCAGGGATACAAAGTTTCGGAAGGTTCCGTACTGATAGAAATTCAACTCACCCTCATCTCTCATTGGTCCTGCCCTCTGCTGCAGTGCTTCGGTCCTAACTATCAACTACTGAGAATTGCCAGGCACTGCAGTCTGTTATTTTTTCTGTCTCGTGGATGGAAATGGAAACCTATAACACTCCAGTGACTTGCCCAAGACAGCACAGTGGGAAATGGGAAAAACGAGACTAAAAGCCTGCATTGCGAGCCACTGCTCTGCGCAGCTTCTGTGCCTTGCCGAGGCTGCCAAAAAGAACATAGGACACATTTGGGTGGCACCGCAAAATTTACAAAGCCTTCCCTCACACGTTATCCCATCCCATTTGTTCAAGCTTTTCTACTCTCATTATGCTGGACGAGAGACTCCAGGGCCCGTGATGTGATTAGGGAGAAAGCATACGGCTCTGAGAGCTGACAGAAGCATGACTGAAGCAAACGCCATGCCACACTCTTCCTTCCAGCCCAGAGTGGCAGAGCCTGAGGGTGGGGGCGGGGAGGGGAAGATAGGTAGGAGAACAACTAGAAGCTTCTTCAGCGCCTTTCCAGCAGCGTCACTGCTGTTTTTGACCAATTAATCTCTTGACTTCTAAATGAAATACAATTTAATTAGGAGATCCCCATATCATGTCATTATACTGCGTTAGATTTTGTATATATCAACGACTGACTCTTTTTCAAAAAGTCACTTTTGCCTTCAGACTTTTATGTTATTGTTTTTCTGCTTTCTTTTTTTCTTTCTTTCTTTCTTTTTTATGCCTGCTATTTTGATTAGAAAAATGTTTGGGAAATATTTTTGGTAGGGAAAATGGAGAGTTGTGAGTCCATTTTTATAACACAAGACCTAGGGTTATCTCCCTGAGAGGTACCAGTAGAAAGACTTTGTTTCACCCTAAATATTAAGTTGGGGTTGGAGGGATTGCTCAGTGGTTAAGGACACTGTGTACTCTTCAAGAAGGTCAGGTGTGATTACCAGCACCTACATGGTAGCTCACAATCCAGGGCATCTGAAGTCCTTTTCTGGCCTCCTTGGGTACCAGACATTCATGTGGTACACAGACAAAAACGCAGGCAAAACACCGATGCATGTGAAATATAAATAAGTGAATCTCTGAAAACATTAAATCAAAGCTGGAGGAAGATCTAAGAATGGTGATCATTTCCATATAAATGGCAGCCCCTACCCTGAAGAGGGGTTCAAATATGCTAAAATTCTTCCAGCAGCTGAAGCGCACATGACAGAATATAGAGCTCTGAGTTGCCCATTTGTTCCTTCTCCGTCATCTCTGCACATGCATAACAATAACACTATCTACAGGCCCTATTTTAGTAAATATTTTGCATCTCTATTCCCCACCCATGTGGAAGGGTGGGGGGGAAAGCCACTCCAAAGCATCTAGAACCAAGCTCACTGCGGAAATATTTGTGACAAAAGCAAATTCATTTAGGCCGCCCTGGCCAGTATAAAGGCATGTGGAATGTTTCAGTAACACCGACCAGAGATAGAAGAGGGTGTGTTCATATCAAAAGAGAAGTCTCAGATGACAAACTGTCAGGAGAAGACATCAAGAAGCAAACAGAGGTCAAAGGAGGTGTTGGCTCCGTAGTTGAAGTGCTTGATGCTGAAGAAGGAGAACTGAATTCAGAACAATGCCAGCCTGCTATCCCAATGCTCAGAGACAGACACAGGTGAGAGTCCCAGGCGCTCACAGGCCAATAAACATAGCCAATCAGTGAGCTAGAAGTTCAACAAGAGAGCCTGGGGTAAATGGCGGCAGCAGCAGAGGGGACAGAAAGATTGCAAAAAGCCAGAGGTGGTTGATAGCATCAAGGAAACACAGCAGGGCAGATGCACATCTGAACACACAGTGGTTGTTTACAAGATGGACAAGACCCTTGTAAGATCCATCTAGCCAAAACTCCAGTATAGAGGCACAAAATGTGGATATTTAATCCCACCACTAGTTTCAGAGTGAGGCAGCTAGCTGATGGGAAAAGGATGGTTGATTGATTTTGATTAATGGTGCAATGCCTGGTATGCTGACAGCACACAAGAGTAAGCCCCAGTCCCAAGACTAGCTGAGTAACACAAAATAAGAAAAGATAGTTTTGCGGGGCTGGGGCACAGTAATTTCAAATTTGGTGAGAAGAGATGGGGCAATGAAGAAAATGGTAAGGAAAGGAGCTAAGGTGGTGAGTGTGTTCAAAGCACACTATAATATTTGCCAAGAGTTGATAAAATATTGCAAAAGGGAATTCCAACTAAACACACACATATATAACATAAAAAGCAATAGAAGAAGACACTTGATATCAACCTGTGGCCTCCACAAGCACACATGGATATGCATACAGGCTTACACCATACACACACACACACACACACACACACACACACACACATTTAAAAATAAATATTTCATTTAGAAATAGATCTGGAATTTCAAATCACTTATGCTGAATTTGTGTGACATTTGTTTGCATAGGATAAGACTGGGTGGCACCAGCTTACATTTCTCTCCCTTGCTGATTACACTCTCATATTTTTCACTTCTAATTCCCACAGCTCATGGACTCTCCTTCTTTCTTTTCAATGTACTGGTTTCATTCTCTAGAATATTTTTCTCCATTACTCCAAATCATGCTAATTTATCCATTGGGTCCTGTCTCTTTGAGATCACTCAGAAAGCCTCCCATGATGATATTAACTTCATCTAAAGACTGGGGTGTAAACTGGGTTCTGTGGTCATTTCAAAGACTGAGATAGAAGGACTGAAAGTTGGAAGCCAGCCTGGGCCACATCAAGAGTGGTAAAATGTTTGCATTCTGACCTCCTATTTACATACATTCTGTGTTCTAGACATTTCTGACTTGTCTCTCTCAATCAGTATGTTTAAGAGAATCTGTCAGTTTTACAACTCAGACTTAATGCAATGTTGAGAACATTGTAACTTGACAAGCAAAACAAAAGAGAAATATGTAATAGGTCATTGTATATACAATTATTTCATGGAGCCAAAAGACTTGCTAATGCAAATAGGAGGATAAATCAGGTGATGGGGCCTCTGTGGCGAAGGCAGAGCTCTATGAATCTTTTGAATTCTAAATTGAGAGCAGCAGGTCTGAGGCCTCCCTAGAGCTGGAAATCAGTTCTGATACCAGATCAGCCACCAGCCACTGATAAATCTCAGTGGGAAGCTGACCCAGGAAGCATAAAGTGAGAATCAATATAAAAACAACTTTAAAGTCACACATGTTGGCTCATGCCTGTAATTCCAGTTCTCTGTAAGCAGAGATAGGAGGATCGTGAGTTCAGGGACATCCGGAACAATATAACAAGACACTGTCTAAAACTAAGCACCAAAATAAGTAAGCGTCATTTGGGGCTACTAATTTCATCCATTAGAGTATGTACTTTGTAAGAATATAGTGACATCCATGGTCATACCATCCTGAACACACCCAATCTCGTTATGTAATTACTGAAAATATGTGCACTCATTCCATCATCAAATAATCATTTTAGTGGTACCTAAAAAACGGCCAAGGAGGGCTCAGTGAGAAATGGTTCTTGTCACACAGCCCAATGACTTAAGTTTGGTTCCTAGAAACTGCGTAGTAGAATAAAAGAATCAAGTCCCAAAAGTTGTCCTTGGATTGCCACATAAGTATCACTGTACCTTTCTCACACATCTATACACACATACATACACCAAGTAAATACGCAAAGGTATAAGAAAATGTTAGTACCAACAAAGCTATACTTTTTCTTTTTTTTCAAATAAAGCAAATTACCCATTGCTTTGTGTATCGTCCACTCTACCAGTAGTCAGATGTAGCCACCTCCTTCGACCTCACTGATGACTCTGTGGGATGGACACAAGTGTTACTGAGACATCGATTGGTTTCTGTTAGTCACTCAGTTGTTAAGCGGCAGTAGGCATGTGAGTCAGAACTAAGTGTGTCTGAGTGTGTTCACTCTGAAGTCTATACAGGCAGTAACTCAGATATAGTATCTCGACCAAAACTGACATTTTGCAAGGTTAATTTGTACTGCTGAGCACAATAAGTATTTATGGATTGAGCTTCCAAGGGCGGTGTCATCCAGAAAAGAGCCCCTAAAACAAGGACACAGTAGCAAGCTTTGCCTTCTAGACTAATCAAAGGCACAACTCTAGTGTTATTAATGCTGTGTTGTTGAGACTCCTGTTTTATATAAGGGAACTGGTTAATATTATACCACTCAGGACCAGCTTTCATAGGACCGCATTGTGCTATATTCTCGTTGTTTCTTAAAATTCTCACTGATTAGAAGAAAAGTTAAGTGCACATGTTCAAGATGCTCATCATCATGAGTTAAATGTGATAGGTCCCTGGAAGGGTTCAGGATGAGTAAAGCTAGGTTTCCAATTTAAAAATATTCTTTCACGTCTTAGGATCCAGTCTTCTGAGTTCTAACCATTTATAAAAGACGATCTGAGGTCTATGCGCTTCTGTCTCCTGACCGCACCTGTCTTCAGCTTCTCTTAGCTCTCTCCGTTGAGCTGGAAGATGGGTTAATATCATAGGACTGTTACTGAATGCAGTCAAGTTGAAGGATCCTTATGGTGAAAAGATTAATAAGAAGACCTCTTCTATTGATATGTCAGGCCATCAAAGTCAAAAGTCATCCTCATCACAGGATACAAATTGACTGCTTAAGTAGCAAGCACTGTCTCCGCAAACTCAACAGCTTATACACCAGAGCTCCCTGGAGATTATTTTCTTAAACAATATATGACACCTTTTGAACTCTATAAATCATACCACTTCTGTAAAGGCCTCCTAAAGTCCTGATATAGGTAATAAACAGTTACTGAATAGAAATTTTTCTCTTACATGGAGATTTACATATGCATTTAAAAATCTGCACTTAAAGTGCCAGGGCCATGTTTATTTAGTTTTGTACACTTCCACTGTATGTCAAGAACTATTTGCCTTTGGGGTGGCTAAGTGATAGGGAACTTGTCTAATGTGTGACTCTAGACTCAATCTCTAGTACCACAGAAGCAAAAATTACTGAAAAAAATCCTTAATGTGGGAAAATGTTGCAGTGCTAGGCTTACATCTTTCTTTCTCTCCAGTCTAAGAGCAGCACCCAGATTTCAAAGCCAGCCTTACCTAGGCAGTGTCCCCGGCTGTGCGAGAACTAACAGAATTCTGCAGACTAGATTTTTACGTAACCTTTGTCTCCATTGTTTGACAATTTTCTTCGAAATAAACCATAGAACGAGGATTCAGGTAATTTCATGTGGTTTCTGAGGCATCAACAAGATATTCTTGTTTCAAGAACTTGGAAAAATCATACATCTAAGAGTTGTAGTTGAAAAAAAGCTGTAATTTACATATAATCATGTCCCTGTGGTCTTCAGGCATTTCCTTCCGATGTTGGTCATACCCAAACTGCCGTGACATCTGTCATATACAAGACAATTTATTGATTATTGCTTCTTCAACACCCTGGTTTAAAACTGAATCAGTTTACTCTTTTAAGCTTCAGCAAGACCATGTACAACATTCTTTAATTAGCGTACAGAAATATCAACACCATCCATGCATGCAAATCATTCATATTATATGTAAGTCTATTACATATAAGTCTATTATATTATTTCAAAAGTATAAGACTTCAGGATGACAAAACACAACTATAAGTGATCAAAACATTTTTGCACACATTAATACCCAACAAATTCTGTAGATGAATACAATATTTATCTTTGTGCCATTTTGTAGTCTTGTTTCAAAGAGTTATCTCAATAAACAGCATCTATCTGTGCTGGCTAGTTTTATATCAACTTGGCATATAAACTAGAGTTATCTGAAAGGAGGGAATCCCAATTAAAAAGATTTCCTCATAAGACCCAGCTGTAAGGCATTTTCTTAATTAGCGATGCATGTGGGAAGGTCCAGCCCATTGTGGGTGGTGCCATCTCTGAGCTGGTGGCCCTGTAGTCTATTAGAAAGCTGGCTAGCAAGCCAGGGAAAGCAAGCCAGTGACCAGCACCCTCCATGGCCCCTGCATCAGCCCTTGCCTTCAGGTTACTACCTTGTTTGGGTTCACGTCCTGACTTCCTTAGATGGTGAACTGTGGTGCAGAGGTGTAAGCCAAATAAATCCTTTCCTCCCCAACTTGCTTTTTGGTCTTAGTCTTCTATCTCAGCAGTAGATACTCTAAGACAGCAGGGATCTTATCCATCTGGCTTAACTGATCACTACATACCTAAGCCTAAAACTATGTGGGCATTTTCATGGGCTTTCTAGAAATGATTTGAAAAAAAGTAGCAGTGCAGGAGAGGCAGTAGAAAGAAACACAAAACCCTCATATTTCTAGACCACTATAATACTTTCATGCATATCAACATGGTTATGCAAAAGTATGGAACTCCCAAGAAACACTTGAAAGTGTAAGTTTCCCACTGTTCTGTCCATCCCCACAGTTTGAGGGTCCACAGAACCTCTCTGGTGGAGCTTGACTTACCATCTGGTCTAAATCAAGTAGCTCTACAAAATAGCTGGCCAAGGCACCCCACGAGCTCTCACAGAACTGATCCTTTATTTCATTGTGCCAATAAGTTGTTAACAGAAGTGCGATAGGAGCTCAAGGAATGAGTCTCTTAAGTATCTGGGCTTGGGTGAGGTCGAGGAGGCCAGATTTTGAAAGTAGGCATGTTTGGGAGAGGCTGCTATAGAGGACTGTCAGTCTTAACATCACAGTTTCTAGCCCAGTCAGCCATACACTGAACAAGCAGGTGCATAGATGCAGAAATGAATGACTGAGTAGATGACGTCATCAGGAAGGGAATATGGAGTACAATGAAGGCACGATTCCATCACCCTGCCTCCGCCCTTCTCTGCTTTGTGTTTCTTTTCTTCCAGCCTTTTCATAATGTCTCTGAAGCCATGAGAAATTCCCAGAAAAATCCCATGTTATCTCTGAGGAACATGTAAATGCTACGCATTGGTTATACCATATACCATTTATCTTCCCAGGAAATGTAAAAATCCCCCAGGGCCATATATCCACGTATGCATGACAGAAGGGCAAACCTTCCAGGAGATCAATCCATATATCTGACTGCTTTGTAAGGGATTTACTAAGTGCAAAACAAATCATTCTTGGCGCCTGCCTCTGGAAACATTTCCCTTTGTGTTTAGAGAGTGCAGTCACCCGGTCACTTGCATTCTGAGACATGAAGTCTTGCAGATGGCTTAGTGTGTGCTCAGGAAGACAGTCTTCTCCATTAGCTCCTCGGCTCTCAACACATGCTGTTTCCAAGTCTGTTTAGGGCAGCAATCTTATGGCCTAGCAATAGCCTAGTAGAATGAATATTAGGTGCTTTACTTGGCACTAAAAGATTTAGAAATGTGTTAACAGAAGTTCTACTAAAATGGCCCATCTGCGGAGCCCGAATGTACCAGCTTTTAGACACACACAGAATAGAAGAGCAGTGTTTGCAAAAGAGAAAGTTTCAGGGAACATCTGATGTCTAGTGGATTCACTTCAGTTTGGAATTTCTGTTGGCTTCTCTGAGTTAATAACAGACATGTTAAGATTTTATTGGCGCATACTCTCAGAACAACACAGGAGGGGCAAGCAGGATTCTGAAAAAAAAAAAAGACAAGCAGAATAAAACAGGATTTATAGCAAAGACGTCTGTCAATCTTAAAAAATTCTGAAAGTAGCTGGGTCTCACTATCTATCCTCTCTCCCTTCCTCTGAAGCACAGGCGTCAGGCTGTTATGTCCTGCTCCATGTACCAAGTTGGCAAGTCCCTTTGACACAGGGAACAAACTGGCCAGGAGCCATCAGCTTTCACCATTTCTGGAAACTAAGGAAATGAGTACCTTGTTCCAGAAAGAGGAGTCTGGGCATCATTCCATGGTGCCCACTGTATTAGCCATGGCTAGGATAATAAAGAAGGACAAAGAACAGTCCACTGAGAAGTACATCTTCAGCTTTAAATACCCTGAGATTGTCTTAAGAGTATTACTAAAATAAAATTGGCATTTCTGGAGACAGCACAACTTTATACAAACACACACACATACACACACACACACACACACACACACACACACACACACACACACACA
>OU015743.1:64324309-64382741 GCA_907169655.1 Acomys percivali | reverse complement strand
CACACACACACACACACACACACACACACACACACACACACACACACTACAATTTCAGTCTTTATCAAAACTGGAAGGATGATTCAGTGGTTTAGCGAATTCACTGCTCTTCCAGAGGACTCAGGTTGAAATCCCATCACCACGTGGTCTGCAACTCCAGGAAATTCAATAGACTCCTCTGGCTTCTACAGGCACCAGGCATGCATGTGCTGCACGGTCATGCATGCACACAAAGCACTCATGCACATTAGAGTCTGTCCCTAAACAAACAAATAAAACAACCCTGAAATAACTATAACTACCAACTTGTCACTAGAGAGAGTCATTGAAAGCATTGCTTTGATGCTAGCAGGCTTCATCTCTAGTTTCTTACCATGTACTCAAAGGAAAGTATGTGTAAACAAACTACAAAGATACACAAACAGTTCCAACAGTTCTTGACACTGCTTCAGCAAAGATCAACACATGGATTTTCATTTCTTAGGTAGAGAAGTGAGGTTCCTTGGAGGGTCTCTTGTAAATAAAGAAGAATAATCCCGTCCTGAGACTAATCATCCAGCTGTAGGAAGTTAGAATGTGAACCACGGCCTCAAATCGGTTTACAGCAAAAGACACTGAGCTATCTGGGCTGTTACTGGATTCAGCTGGTCAGATTCTGAGCTTTACTGACTGAAGGAACAGTGAAACGTTTGCTAAAGCAAGCTGTTATGAATTAATTTGTTATATATACTAGTAATATTTCAAGGAGAGGTTAGATACTTGCTGTTAAAAATGACATTAATATTTCTTTGAAATAAACAGAGAACTCATATGTATTATTATGTTTGTATGTATGTACACTTTTGAATTTTGTGTTTCCTTAATTATGATGTATTTCTTATAAACTGAATAATAGTTCTTTAAACCTCACCTGGAGTTGGTGTTGTTTTTATGATTAATGAGACTATGTATGTGTGAATGTATCGATCTTACTAGTTGCTCTGTAATATTATTTATTTGTTCTGTTCTGTTATTTATTATTGTCTTGTTTTGAACTAGTTAAGATTTATTTTATTGTCCATTCCCATTTGCCACTGAATTCACAGTTTAAAATACTTTGTAAGAGACTGGCATGGGTATTACATAATCAACATGGATCTTTACCTGCAGAGGTGGAGTTCTCTACCCTTCTAAAAATAAAGTTTCTTGTAACATGTTATGCTTAATGAATACACACTTCTGTGTGTCTTGCGATTTTAAGCATGCTATTTTAACCTGTACTTACTTTGAATTTGACTTACCATTCTCATCACAGTTCGTTTCTAGAATTTTAGCACATTTTGATTTTTTGAGTCTTAGAGATTTCTGGTTGATGATTTTTGTTGTTGTTATTATCATCTTCCCACATCCTAAGTCCATGTGACATTTTAAAAGACACACAGTTTTCTCAAGATTATAGGCTAATCACAATACCTAGAAAGTATTTCAGAGATATTGATGCTAAAAACAATTCATCTTACTCTCCTAAATATTATGAGAGCACATCACAGTTATTGATGCCAATAGGCTCAAAGTCTGAAACAATTCTCTCTCTGGTTGATAAGAAGTGGAAGGGTTATACTTCCTCACTTAACAGTCTTTAAAGATGGTCTGGCAAAATTGAGAGAATCGTAGCTGGTAACCGTTAACCTTGGCCTTACACTATGTTTCTTTTGTCATTAGTTTAAGATCTACTAAAAAGTTTCAAGATCCAAATGCATCTAGACATGGTCCTGATAGGCTATGGCTGTTAGCCTATGGCTTGTCAATGAAAAACAGGTCCACCCAGGAAGATCAGAGTTCAAACAGTTGGAAACAGTGCATGTTTTCAGCCTCTCAAAGTCTGTTGGCACAAGCTTCAGTTGTTCTGAGATTGGCCCAAGGCAGAAAGTCAGGTAACAAGCAGGCCATGTCCTACTCATCCAATCTGTACAGACACCTTTCAAGGGAGAACTAGGAGGACCAGCCAGTTCTCTCATGCTTTGTGCACCACTCTACGGTGCTGTAGGCCATTGCAGACTAGCTCAAAGGACCAACAGTAAAAATTCCCACCCAGACACTCACAGGAATAAGGTGTGATGAAGAGAAATGAAAATTCAGAAAAGAGAGACTACAAAAGCTCTATTTGGAGTCAGGGAACTTGAGGAGAAAGTCAAAAAAAATAAACAACAACAACAAAAACAAAACCCATTTTGCAAAAACTGTCTTTAATCAAAATGCCACTTTAAAACCTTCCATTTCTCTGTTTTAAAAGCAATTGGTAAGTATCTAATGTGTAAAAGGCACTATTCAGAACTTTAAAGCACTTATTTGCATTAGACAACACGGCTAAGCCATTTAAAGTAAGTACAAGGCCAAAAGTACTGTCATTTTAGTATTAACTTGATAACTTTTAATTTTTTATTTATCATTTGTGTGTGTATGTATGTGAGTGTGTGTGTGTGAGTGTGTATTTGTGTGAGTGTGTGTGTGAGTATGTGTGTGAGTGTATGTATGAGTGTGTGTACATGTGTGTGTGTACATGTGTGTGTGTGTGTAAAGATGTGCACATGCCACAGTACACATGTGGAAACCAGAAGGCAGATTGTAGGGCTCACTCTTTTCTCCAACCGTGTATGTTTCAGAGATGGAAATCACTTTGTCAGAATTGCCAGGCAAGTGCTTTTGTCCATGGAAACTTCTTGTCCAAAACTCTTGAGTCCAAAAATCTTAAGATTATTTCATGAACTGTGTAAATAAACAATAGTGATGAAGACACAGCTCATCCCAAGTTATTAGGCAAATGTTCTTCTCAAATGATAGCACTTACCCCTCTTGGATGGAGAGCACATATGGATTTATCTCATAAAGGTGACTTTTGGCCATAAGACAAATCTTTTTGCTGTTTCTTAACTTTTCTTTACAGAAATGACGGTTTCTACCCAGGATAGATAAGAGAAGCTATTGAATCAAAGAGCATGGTGGCTTCTTAAGTCAAGAATTGCTTACAGAACATCTTTCTTTTGTTTCTTTTTTGTTTACTTTTTTCTCATAAATTACATTCCACTGCAGTTTCCCTCCCTAGTTCTTTCCCTCACCTCTCCATTTTCCCCAGATCACCCCCCTTATTCAGAAAAGGAGAGGCCTTCTAGGAACATTAACCAAATATGGCATAACAAGTCATAATAAGACCAGGCATATATTCTCATATCAAGGCTAGACAAGACAACCCAGTAGGAGGAAAAGGGTGTCAAAGGCAGGCAAAGAGTCAGAGAGAGCCATTTTCCCACTGTTAGGAGTACCACAAGAACATGGGGCTACACAGCCATAACATACATGCAGAGGACCTAGGTCAGTCCCATACAGGCTCCCTGATCTCTGTGAGCCAACTTGAGTCCCAGTCAGTTGGTTCTGTGCACTCTCGTAGTGACAAAACATCTTTCAAAGAAAGGCCAAGTTTGTCTCTCTTTAGCATGAAAAAATTAGAATCTGTAGCAGCAGAGGCAAACCAATATCAGCTAAAGTAAGCCCTCCTGACAATAGAAGGATGTTTGTTAAATAATGTCTTTAATTGTAGGTGTTTATGGTGCTCTGAGGCCATGGGCCTAAGACTTTGCCTAAGTAACTTGTTTGGGTGGCTTCATTCCTCCATGGCTGCAGATGCAAACACTGCACCTGCTGTTAATTGCAGCCACAATTAGACTATTATGGAAATAAATAGACATTTAATTTTGAAGCTGTAAATGACTGGCCCACAATTAGTCCTGGCTAAAGCACTTACACCCATATTAAAGGAAATTCAGTTTAAATGAGTCAAATTTTCTGCATTCTCTGTCTTCTCTTTGTAGAGGGACAGAAAGAAAGAGAGACAACCAGGCATGTAATGGTAAGAGGAGTACAAGATGGTTATTCTTATTAATCATACTGCATTTCAAAGATCTAAACAAAGACAGCAGAGGTATAAACATAAACCAGGGGGGGAAAGCTGTCAGATGTGCTTCAAACAATAGGCCCCTTAGTCTCCCTTGCCAAGATAGCAACTTCTGAGTGGCACATGGAAGGATGCTGCAAGTGTGATGCTATAAGTGAGTGTTCCTCTAGTCTGTGGCTTACACTTCAGAATGGGAGGCTATGGGCATTTATGTCTAGGTGGGTGGTGTCTGACTGGATGCTCCAGACTTTGGCCTTGACTGTTTCATCCTTAGATTCCTCGTTGGGACACCGTTCAGCTGTCAATGTTTGAAAAGCATCTGTTTTCAACTTAAGTGAGCTTTCCCAGTAACATGCTCAGTCACGAGCCTACAGTTGACCCAATAGTCTTTACTAATATACGAGGGAGTAAAGGTGATTTCTTTTCTTTTGACTCCTGTAAAACAAAAAAGGTTTTGAAGAATTACATTTTTTTATGTACCATCTTCTATATATTTCTAAATGCTTGACAATACTTATGCAACCAGATCAAATTCTTATTTTCACAGATGTAATACACATTTCAGTGCAAGATAAAGCACCCATATCAGTTTTTTCTATCATTTCATCTTGAAAGGCTTATATTCCCTACATATTGCTTAAGATATTAATATCCTTTAAATTGGAAATGCACAAATGTAAATATCTTTCTTGTACTCAGAGACAAGGCATTCTACTCCACTCTCCTGTAGACCTTTAAATGAAATCACTAATTGTTTTGCCGAGATCCTGAATTTACTGGCTGAAGTTTAAATGTGCTCTTAAAACTCAAGCACAAGGAGGTTTAATAAGCACAGAAACTCTTTATCATCCCTTCAACTTCAAGACCACTTCTATGTTAATGCTGTGCGTCATAACTGTCAGTTACATATGCCTCATTTGTCGATTAATTATTAAGCACTTTAGATGGGAACACTAAAGCTTGTGTAAATGGGCAGCTCCCTCAGCTACATGCCAGCAAGGTTTTCTTTGTCGTGAGCACTGCAGAAATGTCAGGAGGATGACGTCAGGGAGTTCGAGTACTTCCAGCTTTGCGTGGGACCATCCGTAACCAAGTGACGCACTGTGGGCCATTAAAGTGGCTGCAGCGGATCATTCCCCATCAGTTGCAACCAGCAGCAAATTGTACTCGTTTTAAGGCTAGTCGGGCAGTGGGGAAGTAAGCAGACCTGCATGGACAACTTTTCTGTCCTTCCTTCTGCTTTTATTCAACACAAAGGAGAATAGCGACAGAAAGGGGGTCCAGTCTCATAGCTGCTAGAATGCGTCTATTATACCGTTTCAATATAACCACCAGATAATGATTTTCCAAGCTAGATCTTCACCTCAAAATGCAGACAAGAATAGAAGAAAGGACGAGGTCACTCAGGTGATGATCCCACTTTACTAATTCTGCAGTTATTGCCCCCCCTTTTTTTCTTGAGCTCTAGTTTTCTCAGCCATTACTGCCTTCTTGCCTACCTCCTGGTGGTGATTGTAAACACTTCAGAAACCCCAATGCTGTCATATTGATTTTTTTCTATTAAAAAATGATATATGGAAACACAAATGCAGAAACACACACGAAGCATAAACCACAAACTAGTAGAATTAGTCGGAATAATGTATCTAAAACCTGGAAACCTAATGGTTTCTACTTCAGACACATTTGTCACTGAAAGATCATTAGTGGCCTTTTTTATGATTATACTGTGGTTATAATAGTTCTTTAGCATTTGAAATGTTACTGGAAATGGAAGGTTAAGGAGTAATCACATTAGATCATGGCACTGTGTGAAGTATCCTCTGGTCTACTGGGAAAGCATTCTCTAGAGGAGAGCAATATTGAGCCTATGGAGGAAAGATGCCCTCCTGTTGTGAGAGATGCTATTGGTTTCCTTAACAAGATGAGCTTTCTCTACCAGGAATAGACTGAATATCTGCCTTAGAATAGAATGCACAAATTCAATGAGCATCCAGAGGGCTGCAGAGAAACTAGAAATTACCCTTCATTCCTATCATGTCCAATCTCTCAGATATATTTTAAACATAGTGACATGTACAAGAAAAGGTTAACAGCTCTGGTTCTCAAGTCATGGCCCTGCTCTGGCACCATAAGCATTATCTGAAGACTTATAAGTAGTAAAATCTCAGTACCACCTCAACTCTGCTAAAAAGGAAGCCTCGGTGGTGCTGTATAGCAATCCAATGTGCATGGTTGATGCACAGTCAAGCTTCACAGGCACAGTATTACAAACCTCAGAGGTTCCTAAATAGTAGCTGAGCAGAGCAGGTGGCGATGTCATCTAGAGAAGATAAGAGGTGACCTGAGGTAGCATATAAGAGATATACAGCAAAGTCCCTGGAATCACCAAGTAGCTTTGGGTATTGGGGTGAGTCACTTAATATTGGTAGACTCTAAATTCAGACCAGATCAAGCATGGTTCAATGGCCTGTTGTAATCCACCACTGAGGAGAAAAAGGCACGAGGATTAAATGTGAATTTTTGCAGGCTTGATTTTCTTGCCACATGTTAAGGGCAAAGCATATAAACAGTTATTCATTCTCATTCTATGTAAAGGAAGTGCATTAGTGGGTTTCGTGGTATTAAACTGAACCATATGTCCTTATAAATGATGGGGATGTTTTACTATGGTTAGCACTGTAGTTGGCTGAAACATGACAGTTATTTGATAAGGTTTGGATCTCACCATTTAAGATGTGTGCAACTGCATCATGGTCTCCTAACACATTAAACTATCTTCAAAATTATAAATCAGTTCACTAAAAAACTAAAACATAAATAGCGCTCAATTCTAGACTTCAAGCTTTGCTGGTCTGTGTTCAGTACCTTGGTTAACTCCTCCTTATACAACAATATAAATGTACAATGCTAAACAAAACTATTTTTTATTTGTATCTCACAAGATATTAATCTCAGCGGTTTTGCGTTTTACATTCTACTTGCTCAGTTAGCTTTGTTATGTAATGGATTTCTGTTTTCAGTCTTTAAATGTTTAAGTATTATAATTCCCAATAAGTTGACCCTCCATAGCAAAATTGATTATGATTGCAATCATGACTCTATGTGTTTTATCATTTCTATTTACTATTTTATTTTCTGTGTGCATGTGTGTATGTGTATATGAGTGTATGTGCATGTGTGTAAGTGTGTGTATTGTGGTTTGTGTGTATATGTGTATGTGTGCATGAGTGTGCTCGTGTGTATATGAGCGTGTGTTTGTGTAGTGTATGTATGTGTGTGTGTGTGTGCATGTGCAGTTGTCCCCAGAGGTCAAAGCTGTCAGATACGCCTGGAGCTGGAGTTATGGGTAGGGTTCAGACACCTGATGTGGATTTTGGGAAATCAGCTCTCATTTCCTGCAAGAACAATAAGAACACCTAACCACTAAGCAACACCTTTAGCTCTAGTTATCATTTTTACTGCCTTTAAATTTTTACTGCAACAGATATCTATGAAAATAAGACTTTAATAGTTTACTGAAATTCCAAGCACAGGGAGTACAAGAATCTAATAATCCCATTAATTGTACTGTATATGGCTACCTTAGTTAATTTTTTCTTTTACTTTTACTTTACTTTTACTTTTACTTTTCTTTTCTTTTCTTTTCTTTTTCTTTTACACTCTGCCCAATTCACTTATATAAGAAAGCACCTAATTGCATGTGATTTCATGGCAGACCATCATTGGAGGCAGCAACACAGCAATAGGGAAGGCATGGCACAGGAACAGTAACTGAGGGCTTACATTTTTAAAAATATTTTATTAATTTATTCATTTTACATCTCAATTGTTTGCCCATCCCTTGTATCCTCCCATTCCTCCCTCCCTCCCACTTTCCCCTACTCCCTTCCCCTATGACTGTGACTGAGGGGGACCTCCTCCCCCTGTATTTGCTCATAGGGTATCAAGTCTCTTCTTGGTAGCCTGCTATCCTTCCTCTGAGTGCCACCAGGCCTCCCCATCAAGGGGACGTGGTCATCTTATCAACAAGTTGGAGAAAGAAAGAGAGGAAGAGAGAGTTAAAATGGTGTTGACATTTGAAACATTAAAGCCCATCCCCAGAGACACATCTCCAACAAGGTCACACCTTCTAATCTTTACCAAGCAGTTCTACCAACTTGGGACCAAACATTTGAATATATGATCCTATGGTGGTATTTTCCCTCAAACTACTACACTGACTACTCTTTTTCTTTAGAATATGTTTTAAATTCCACTCATTTTATTTCTTCCTTTTTTATAGTCTGTGTTTTTTCTTCCCTAATTCTTTTCCTCACATCCAATTCCTTAGACTATAGATTTCCCCCAGACTTTATTTCTTTCTACCCTCAACTGATATCTGTCACTAAGTTCTCTGTTAGTTTGATGCTACAACAACTTCAATTTATTCTGATGCTGAAAAAAAAAATAGATCCATAAAAATGGTAACTACTTATGTAAACCTTTCAAAACACTACACACAAATACTGTTCTCTCGCATCAATATCCTGGGTTCTGCTTTGCTTCTGGACAGTAACAGAGGGACGTTGAGATCAAAGGTCCCATTTGTCTCCAGGAGTGGTTTGGAGTGCTCAGGGTGAGGGCTGTGCTCTGGAAGAAGAGGCTCCCATTCTCAAGGGGCGGGGAGGAGGGAGATGGAAATGAGTTCCACTTGGTGTTACAGTTTAGCTCTTTTAAAATGAGATCGTTGGCATCACACCAGTGGAAACTCAGGAGCTCCAAAAGCCTGTAGTGATACCCAAAGTGTTACAGTCCTTTGTTAGCATGGCCGAGGATGCAGGCCAATGGCTGAAACTGGCCTGAAGGCAGGTTGGGTGAGAGACACAGGCCTGGTGAGTGCTTCCATGGAGTCAGCACCAAGCTCACTTCGATGAGCAGGCTTCAGCTGCTGCTGAAGTTCTGCCACTACTGTCTGACTAGCAGTCCAGCCCCAGGCAGCCAGTGGAGGTTGTTCCTCAGAATGATAAGGCTCAGACAGTCATGGTGGAGGAGTGGAGTGACAGAGCAAGCAAGGGACATTATAAACCTTGAGCAATGGGAGGGTTTCTAGGGTAATGTGTTTGATTCACTGGGGCTAAGGATGCCAGGGGTACTTAACAAAAGAGCCCTATCAGAAGACGATGTGGAAGTCAAAACAAAACAATGGCACCTTGAAGCCTGTGTGCCAAGTCAGGAAGATGACAGTGACAGACTCTTGCCTTTGCCTAACTGTCTTCTTTGTGTGGTGGGGTCCAAGGACCCGAACACATGGAGTTTTCAGACATGCATTCAGGATGGCTCTTCATTCTTCAATTACCCTAATCTAGATAGTATTTGACAAATATGCCCAAAGGAGAACATAATCCAGATAATCTCTCACAGACAGGCCCAAGAGAAAATGTAATCTAGCTAAGTCATTACAGGCATATCAATAGGCTCATTTCCCAGGAGACACTAGATCCTGTCCAGTAGACAATCAATGTTAACCACACACAGCAATGGATAACTAGAACTTTACTACTTAATCCATTCTGGTTTGGGAAAATTAGTTTATTTTCAGGTTAATTCATTATTAACCATTCTGTATTAAACATTTGTACATAATCTATAAAGATATCTATTTTCAGTATAAATTCTGTTAAACAACATTATGAGGGTCATACATCTGAAACAATTATTTTAAAATTCTGAATAAAATCTCTTGCCAGAGTTTATCCATGAAAAATTGTGACAAAGTACATTCACGCTAGCAAAGTAAAAGGGCATGTCTGTAGTCATATTCTTTCCAATGTGTATAATGAATATTTTAAAATTTAGTAATCAAAATACTCCTCAAACATTACAAACTACTGCTATCTTTCTTGGTTGCCTTCTAGAGGTGAAGTCCCCATTCTGAAATCATAATACACTTCAGATGCTGGACACAGAAGATCTGAGCTGGATGTCACCTGGAGACTTCCTCCCTGAGCACTGACTTTCATGGTACAAGAAGGTGTCCTGCAAGCTTGCAAAGCAACCAAGAGCCCCATCTGCCCATAATGCCTACACCCTACAACAACAACTAGCATAGTACAAAACCTCTAAGGGTGGACTAGTGAGTATCACACATCCCTTGGTGGAAATTAACAGCTGTCTAATTAGACATAAGGCCCACCCAACAAGAGGAAAACCATGACTGGTACTGGAAATTTACTTAACTACCTGGGGCCAATGAGTTCATAGATCTTAGTGGAGAGTCTACAATTTCCACTTGACTACAAACCAACATAATTCCTCACTGCAGTTTAAATATTTATCCTTATTCCTACAGGTAAGTATAGCTCTCACCTCTCATCAAAAAATCTTCTGTTTGCAAGAGAAGGAGATCATTACAGAAAACCACAATCAATCAAAATACAGAGAAGGGGTTTCATGTGGTTCCCAATCCCAACACACACACACACAGAGAGAGAGAGAGAGAGAGAGAGAGAGAGAGAGAGAGAGAAATTTTAAAATACATTGAAATTGATTTCTTAGAATTTATGTTCGTGCCCATCCCAATAGTATTACCTTCTTTCCTACCAAAAGTAGTCATTCTAAATCTTATGTTTATCATTCTCCCATTTTTGTTTGTTATCATAAACATAAATAGATAATAGATGATGGACAAATGGATGATAGATAATAAAAAGATTCTTGGTTTGCTTGTTGTTACACTTTCTGGAAGAGATAATTCTTGATAATATACACTATATATTATTCTAACTTGCTCTTAAGCTTAATAATATGCTTACAAGACCCTTTTCTGTTGATTTAGATAAATTTATTCATTCTTGCCTAACCACTGTGTTTACCAATTCTGTTTATATGGTGTCTTAATTTTGGGTTCTTATTGTTGTGAAGAGACACCTTGACGAGAGAAACTCTTATAAAGAAAACTGTCTGATTGGGGCTGGCTTAAATTTTCAGAGGTTTTGTCTATTATTATCATGGAAGAAAGCATGGCACCTTGCAAGCGGATACTGTACTGGAGAGGTAGCTGAGAGTTCTACATCTAATCAGCAGGCAGCATAAAAGACTGAGTGAGACACACTGGCCAGACTGAGCTTCTGAGACCTGAAATCTCACCCCAAGCCGTACACTTCTTCCAACAAAGTGACATCTACTCCAACAAGGCCACACCTCCCAATAGTGCCACTTCCTATGGACCTATGGGAACAATTTTATTCATACCACACACACATTTTCCCCCTCTCACAAATAGTGCTGTTAAAGTCATGTGGAGATTGGCAAGGGATCGTATAACTAAAATCTTCTAACTTCACATTAAGCAGAAATCTGTAGCAGGTGTATCCTCTATTTTTGAATTTTAGTTAATTTTGGGTTTAGTCAAGTTGACAACTAAGAATACCCATTTCAAGTCTACCCCCTTGTCAATTTGATGCTCACTCATATCTCCTTATGTTGTGATTAATTTCCAAATGAAGACAATATCAGGTCCTAATAATGCCCAAATATAACTATCCAGCACACAATTGCAAATACATTATATATTTAACCAGTTCTCAATTATGGCTAACATGATATAACTTTATTGTAAATTTAGACTATGTGGCATGTCCCTTGAGGGACATTCTTTTAGTACCTCAAACTTAAATACAATAACCATGTTCTCTTGATTGATGTTACATTACATGATAAAGAAACCGAGAAAAGAAAACACAAATATCTGCATAAAAATATTAACAAAATATGATAGAAATATTCATGTCTGTTATAACTCTTTTCTGCAATAGGTCACATGGTCTTAGCTGGTATTTGTAATTAGTTATCTCTACTGCCCTTTCTGTATTTCCTCTACCCTCAGCAAGCACCTCAGCAGGTCTTGGCTCTTTTTCTAGAAGAGTGACCCATATCTTAATTCCTCATTAGTCTGTGCCCTTTTTTCAACCTGTCTGAATGAGGCTGTTATAGTTTCCCATTGAGTTTAATCAGAGGATATGGTTGCACCAAGATATGCCCTAAAGGATCTCAAGCACTTCAGACATAAATTTTCCTTACCTCCATTGTGGAAAGGCAATCCAATTTCTCCATCGTAATTTAGATAAGTTACCCCTTCTAACACTGTTACTTGTTTTGTAGCTTAATGGCTTAAGGGCATCAGAAGCCCAAAGAGGCCAGGGGGAAAGTGTGAGCTTTCAGTTCAATGCAATGTTTGTTGTGTCCTAGTGGGAGTACTGCTCCTTGTGGAATGGAAACTTCTAGACCAGCAGAACATAAGGTCAGAGGAACAAGCAGCCAACACTTTCTGAGTGGGTTACTAGAAATGGTCATGAGAGTAATGGTTCCTTTTTTCACTCCTTGATTCCTGGCCCTGTAGGCTCTGACTGTAAGAGAAACTGGACCATATGTTGGACACTGATTCCAAACATATCCTGCCTTCTCAAGTAAATCTGCCTAAGCCCTCCAGGCTGCTGCCACCTGACTGGCATTGCAATGATGTCTTCAAAATGGCCAGTCCATCTTTCCATCAGGCCAGCTGCTTCAGAATGGTGGAAAACATGGTAAGACAGAGGAGTCCATGATTGTGGGATCACTGTTGTACTCCTCTGTCTGTGAAGTGAGTTCCTTGGTCAGAAGCAATACTGTGTGGAACACCATTATGGTGGATAAGGCATTCTGTAAGTCCATGAATGGATGGTGGTTTGGGCAGAAGTATTGCATGCAGGGAAGAGAAACCCATAACCAGTGTATGTATCTACTCCATTAAGGATAAAAGCATTGTTCTTTCCATGAAATGGTCCAATGTATCAACTTGCCACCAGATCGCTGGCTGGTGAATGGTGCCATATCTGGGGCTCAGGATTGGTCTTTGCTGTTGACAGATGTGGCACACAGCAGCAGCTGTATCCAGGTTGGCCTTGGTGAGTGAAAGTCTATGTTGTCAAGAACATACATAAGCCCCATCTCTGTTACCATGGTTACTTTGTTCATGGGCCCACTGGCCAATAACAGGAATGCCTGGCGAAAGAGGATGACTGTCCACAGAACTAGAAATCCTTAATCTTGATTATTGAACTCTTCCTCAGCTGAAGTCACCTTTTACTGAGTATTTACATGGGACGTCTACTTTATGACTTGGTGAGTCAAATAACACTGAGCTCGTAACGGGCAGGGTAGGTCATGTCTCATTGTAACTTGGTGGCCCACTGTTAAGCATTCAGTCTCCACTAGGGCCCAATAGCAACCCAAGAGATACCTTTCAAAGAGAGAATAGTTGTTTATATATTATAGTAGAGCCTTGCTCCAAAATCCCAAAGGCCTTTTCTGATGCTATGGGTTTATAGGGCCTGTCAAAAGCTCCAAACAGCATTCTTATTAGCCACTGACACTTCAAGTAACATCAAGTCTCCTGAATCATACATCCCAATGATAGGGCAGCCTGGACCTGTTGCAGAGCCTTCTCCTGTTCCAGCCGTAACTCACAAATAGCAGCTTTCTTAGTCATTTGGTATATGAGCCAGAGTAACATACCCAAGTGAGGAATGTGCTGTCTCCAGAATCCAAATACTAACCGTCAACACTGGGCTTCTCTTTTGGTGGTGTGAGTGGTCAGATTCAATCATTTACCCCTTGCCTTATAAGGAATATCTCTGCATGCCCAACACCACTCAACTCCTAAGAATTTTGCTGAGGTAAAAGGCCTTTGAATTTTGATTGGATTTATTTCCCATCCTCTGATGTGTGTGTGTGTGTTACCAATGAGTCCAAAGTGACTGCTACCTCCTGCTCACTTGGTCCAATCAACATAACAGCATCAGTAGAGTGCAACAATGTACTGTTTTGTGAGAGAAACAGACAGACGATCAAGATCTCTTCTAAGTTATGAAATAAGGCTGGAAAGTTACTATATCTTTGAGGGAAAACTGTAAAGATATACTGCTGGTCTTGTCGACTGAAAGCAGATTGCTTCTGCTGGTCCTTATGGACAGGTACTGAGAAAAGGGCATTTGCTAGATCAATAGCTGCATACCATCTATCAGGAGATGTGTTAATTTGCTTAATTAAGGACACCACATCTGATACAGAAGCTGCAACAGGAATCACTACTTGATTGAGTATTCGAGAGTCATCGGTCATTCTCCATGATCCATCTGTTTTCTGCACTGGCCAGATAGGAAAGTTAAAGCAAAGATATGGTGGGACCCACCACCCCTGCATCTTTCAAAGTCATTGAACTGATGCCCTGTTAGCAGTGGTTGAGAGATGGTTGAGAGTGGTTGACAGGTCATCCCACAGCCTACCCCCAGTTATTTTCTATCAGACTTACTTGAACTGGGATATTTTTATTGGGCTTCATAGGCTCCCTTTACAGGCAATACTGAACCAGACAGAGTCTTATACATCTGCCCTTCCAGCACTAGGGGTACTGGATACGTAGGTGGGGGAATAGGACCATGGATCCAAAGCTGCCCTTGACGACATAGAAAGTTCAAGCTTAAAATGTGTCTGGGAGATCTTGTCTCAAAAATAAATAATAAATAAGTAGCCGTCTCCCTGGAGTTTGACAGACATTTCTCAAGATCAACTGTACGTTATATCTATATTATTCCATTCTGTTTAGTTCTCACTTATCTTCAGTAAGAAAGAATTTTACAACTGAAAAGCAAATAATTACAGAGGGAGTGCTTATTGACTGGTTTACACAGTAGATACCATTGTTCTAACTACAAGATTCTGACTGTTCAATTATACCCTTAAATTTTTCCAAAATTGAGCATTTGTTGTCCTGGGCCACATTACACATAAAGTTCAACTGACTATTCAAAATAATCTGAGGACTAAATTAGAGAGGGAAACTGACATTCATTTTACCTATATGTGATGGACTGTTGACAAAGAAAAAATCCATTTTTAATGTCCTGGCTGGGTGAGCTAAACTTGGCATTTATCACTGAGCCGCGACAGAGAGCTACTGAGTTGTGGTATTCTATGACCTTCTTCCTGACAACCACGGGCCAAGTGTCCAATTACTTAAACAATCTTTTCAGCATCATCTAAGCAGGACTTGCTTTTCCTACGCTAGTTTAATGAAGAGAAATCCCTGGAATTCTCTGATGGTAACATCCTAACCTCACTTTCTTTCTCTCAATTCTATGATCTCCAGACGTCTCTGCACTTGACAGTCCATTTTTTTTACCTTATGACCATGGAAATGAGATGAGGATTAATAATCCATTTAAAATGCAATCATAAAAATGATAACTGATACCTGCTTCATATTTCTTGCCCCTGGAGTTTTCAGCACAGGTAGTAAAAATAAGACATAATGCACAAGGTAAAACCTATTCACCCAAACTGGGTCTCAGCACAATCAAATAGCACTTAAAGAGGCAGTGCGGAAGGTACCATTAAGTACCAGCAGGATGAGAGTGAGTGTGCTTTCTGTTATGCCAAGGCAATGCCATAAGTAGCCGCTGATAAATGAGGGCTCCCTGTGAACAAGAAATGACCAATCCCTGTTATTACTTAGTATGCCCAAAAGCTGAAATTAAAGCCTGTGTCCACTCACTCCTCTCCTCCCTGGACCATCCTAAGGTTGTGTGCTTAGGGAGATGTCTTCACTGAAACAATGATTGCTGAACAAATCCTTACAGAAATATTTCATGGTAAAATCCAGTCTTGCTGTTGAGACACCTAACTATAGTTTATGTCAGTATAATTCTCTGTGAAATTCTAATATTACAAACACGATATTTGTTGTCAGTAAAAATATAATGAACTTACCACAGAATTTTGTACACGAAAAAGGTCTTTGTTATCCGGTGCCACATACCCTAAGAATTTATTGTTTAGATCATCTGTAAAACAAGAATTAAAAACATAACACCCACTACGTCCTTTGTCAGGGAAGCATTCTAGATTGAGTATTGTTGGTGTTATGCACTTTACTAAGGTCATTTGTTTTCTACATATTTAAAATTTAAGTAATATTAGAAATGAGCT
Organism: Acomys percivali; assembly: GCA_907169655.1. NCBI lineage: Eukaryota > Metazoa > Chordata > Mammalia > Rodentia > Muridae > Acomys > Acomys percivali. The sequence continues at coordinate 64,366,807 of OU015743.1, read as the reverse complement.
AAAAATCAGAAATAGATTTAGAGAAAGGTACATGAGCCAAATCTTGATTTTGCAAAATAGTTGATCTTCTCAATATCCTTTTGGGAAGGACATGCAATTTTTAAAATTTCCTACCATGTGTAATTATTTCAGAGAAAATAATTAGTTTCCTGAAAAGTGAGAAAACTGAGAAAATGAACAAAAGTCTGATTGATTTTCTTGCTCTTTGGAAAGACCAAAAAATTATGAATAACATAATCACATATAAAAGAGAAAATATGAGCAATCAATTTCAGGAAAGAAGAATCACTATTAATATAGTTCCTATAAGCATTAATAAAGATAAGGGAATAATATAAACTATTCTTTGGTCACAAATTGTATGCCTTGGATAAATGAACAAATTCTTTGAGTTTCAAGTGACCTAATGTCATATGAGGGGAAACAAACCCCAGAAAAGCTAAAGAACTCTATATTGAACATAGAAATTAAATTTAGTTAAGTGCTTTCCCACAAAAGAACTATGACTCATACCAAAGTGCTACAGATGTTAAAACAACAACATTAACACCAATTTTATACAAACCTTTCCAGAAAATAAGATGTCATCACATAAAGATATCGACATTACCATGACACTAAATAAAGTCATGCTACTTGGTACACAGAAAAACAAAGCCTAATAAGTCTCATGAACAAAATTCTCAGAGAAAATACTAACATATCTAATAATTTATTTCTTAAGAAAAACACATTCTGATAAATTATAGTTGTCCCAATGCAAAGATAATTCACCATCAGGAAAGAAAACAATCTTTCCAGTTAGTATACAAAACACATTTGCCAAGATTCCGCACTGAACATAATGTAGTTATTTCCTCAAAATTAAAGTATTTCCTCCCTGGAGGGAGGAAAGAGACTCTGAACACTGTAACAGCTCAGGAAACCTCCTGGGGTCAGGAGGTGACAAAGCTTAGAAGACTCAGAAGATATTATTCACATTTATTGTCAAATTTCAAATATCTTTGGGCAGTGTCCATGTCAATCTTTTGTACAATTTTCAGATTAACTATATGCCTTATTACTGAATTTTTGAGACAATTTTATGTGAGAGTGTAAAAAGTTGTTTATCATTAGCCTTTCGGAAATGCCAAACTGTAGTGACATTCAACTGTCTATTAATTGGTGTGAAATGAAACGGCTAGACAGGGACAAACAATGGTGATGATTTGAAGTAGCTAGAACTTTTGTGCAGTCCTCTGACAGGAATGCAAAACAGCATAAGATCATTGCGAAATACATTGATATTATTTATAGTAGTAAGTAAGCATATGCATAGCACATGACTCAACAGTTTCTATTTTCTTTTTTCAAGAAAAAAAAAAACATCTGTCCATTGATGTGAAAATGAGGTCAGAAATTGAAAATGGCAAGCCAAGTATTCATCAGCACAGAGTGGAAAAGCATACTGTGGTATAGCTCCAAAATAGGAAACTACTAAACAGTATAAAGGCATGAAGCACACTGTGGTACCTACAAAATAGGGTACAATTAAACAATATAAAAGCATGGACAGCTGGTGTAATGAGCAGTAAAGGCGAATATCATACATGTTGTGTGAGGTTTTTAAAAAAGTCAGACGTAAATGTCATTCACTGCATGATCCCCTATTTCACATGTCAGATGAAACAAAGGGACAGAGACAAAAAAAATCACTTCCATGCATATGAGCATCTGATCATAACAAAGAGGGGCTGGCTGCAAAAGATCAATTTCAAAGTCAGGTATCTCTCTCTCTCTCTGTCTCTTGATTGAGACCGTAGTTACTCTGGCATTGTTAGGACTCATTAACCAACAAAACAGAAGAAGTACATTTTGTTATATATAAAGTTTGCCTCTGCTTTAAAACATAAATTCCCTTATTTATATTTTATGTCACTATCTTACCACTGAAATAATGACAATAACACTTAGTAGACAGAAATGCATACAAACTGGCTTCTCTTTACTTCTTTGTTTAGTAGCTACTGTTTGACTTGGAAAAATCATATATACTCACTACACTTATTATTATTATTATTATCATCATCATCATCATCATCATCATCATCATCATATCATTTTACTGCCTGATTCCAGCCCCCTCTCTCTTCTCCTTCCAGTACCACCCTCCCTCCTCCCCTCCTCCCACTCCCCTCTCTCCTTCCTCTCAATGAAGGAGATGCCCCCAAGGGGTATCAACCCATTCTACCACCTCAAGGTGCAGCAGGACTAAGCACATCCTCTCCCACTGGGGCCTCACTAGGCAGTCCACCTAGAGGATAGGGATCCAGCAACAAGCAACAGATCCAGAAACAATTTCCTACTCCCATTGTTAGGGGATCCACATGATGACCAAGCTGCACATCTGCTACATATGCCTAGGTCCAGTCCATGCATGCTCTTTGGTTGGTGGTTCAGTCTCCATGAGCCCCCATGGGCCCAGGTTAGTTGACGCTGTAGGTCTTCTTGTGGTGTCCTGGACCCCTCAGGCTCCATCTATTCTTTCTCTGACTCTTCCACAAGACTCCCTGAGGTTGGCCTATTGTTTGACTGCACTCAGCACATCTTATGTCGTCTGTGAAGTTCAAGTTCATTGGGCCTTCCCCATAATCACAGCACCAGGGAGACTGAGTCAGAGGGATTAACATGAGTTCAAGACTTGCCTGGGCTCCATAGCTAGACCCACATTCACAAAACAATTGAGAAGAAAGCAGTCCTAGAAGAAAACAATATGATACAACTGGAGTATCTATATACAATGGGTTTTTTTTCATTCTGTAGTAATAAGCATTTATAGAGAAGCAGCCTTCAAGCATGACTGCTTTTTCATGTTAGGGAGAACTCCATTGAAAATACCTTCATACTATTTATTATTTTATTGACCTCATTTCGGACATTAAACCTATATTAGAATTTGAAATATTCTTAATATTTATTATATTCTAAATTTAAAGAGAAACTTCTATATTTTCTTAAAGCAAAAATAATAACTCAATTGTTATATATTTTAATCATTAGTGTATATAATGTGGGTTTTGTAAGTAACAATTATTTTTAAAATGTTATTATAAATCTAGAGATAAGATAAAAGTTAACTGCTGGATTATATATCTGAACTTCATTAACTAACTAGTGTTTAGTTAGTACATTTATCGCATTAACATGAGCAACATTTATGTGGTTTTTCTATAGCTGCTCCACAGTCTTTACTGTGATGCTAATTTGGAAGAACTTCACAGAGATCAGCTACGTCTGACTATGGGACACACATTCTAGGATTCCGCGTGATTGCAGTTTTCTCTTAGAACACCTCACCCCAGGTGACTCCCACATAGATTATTGTGCACAACTGGAGAAGAACCCTGAAGCACTCTTTTCTACGTGTGTTCAATGCATAGTTTTAGTCAAAAAATATATTACAGTCTTTTCTTCTTCATCACAAAAATATGTCATCTCATTTTTAAACAATATATTTACAATGACTGGCATGAACAAAAGAGAACATCTGCCTTTGAAAAAGCTAAAATAATGGAAAATATGAAAGTGAAAAATCAAAATTAACCAAAGAAAATAATCCATACCAACAAAGCATTGAGACTATACAGATTTATCCTTGTTTCCAATTGCTAGGTCGATTGCTGAACATAAAATTGTTCTATTGTGAAACTAAACAAGGAGCTGGAGAGACAGCTCAGTGGTGAAGAGCCGTTGTTCTTAAAGACAACTGGAAGTCGGCTCTCAGCACTCACATCAAGTTGTTCGCAACCACCTGAGTCTCCTGCTCATCTGCTCTCCTTGACATCTGCATGCATGTGTACATACAAACATGAAGGCACACACATGTACACATAAAGAAAAACAAAACACATTTAAAAAAATATGATCAACTAAGATAAAAATAAACTCTTTAATTTTTAATATAGAAATTAAGACTTTAAAAGGCTAAAGTATTCTTTTAGTTATGTGTATTTCTTTCTATGTGCACATGAGTCCAGGTACCCTCGGAGATAGCAATGGGTCCCTCTGCAGCTTGAGTGACAGATGGGGGCTGGGAAACCCAATCAGGTCCTCCAGCAGAGCAGTCTATACTTCCAGCTGCTTTCCTATCTCCCCAGGCCTACATTGCCTTGCAAATCTTCCAGGAACTTCTCAATTCAGTCATGCTTACAAACAAGATGAGCCATCATATCGTTGCATTAAAAGTGTACTGATATTTTATTTTCTCTTTCTTGGTGACCTCCTTTTCATATGCTTTCCTGGTACCTGTGTATTTTGTTTGCAGAGGATTATATTAAGTTCTCTGAAACATATTTTTTTTGTCATCCAGACTGTAATGCTCTTGCTATTGTATCTTAAAAGCCATTTTGATATTTTGTATATCAACTCTTTAACAGGTGTATCTCTCCAAGATATTTCTCTAGCTTAGGGACTTACGCTTTTATTCAAAATGTGAACATTACAGGGAAGAAACAAAAAGAGACTTTCAAAATCTTCCCTTTGGGTTCTGCTCAAACTATGGCACCAGCCAAGGACAATACGTGCAGTAAACTTCAAACCCCTACCCTGATCTAGCCAATGGACAGGATATTCTCCACACTTGACTGGAGAGTGGGTACTGACTTTCACATGAACCCTGGTGCCCCATGTTTGACCACGTCCCCTGGAGGGGGAGACCTGGTGGCACTCAGAGGAAGGATAGCAGGTTACCAAGAAGAGACTTGATACCCTATGAGCATATACAGGGGGAGAAGGTCCCCCTCAGTCACAGTCATGGGGGAGGAGAGTAAGGGGGGAAATTGGAGGGAGGGAGGAATGGGAGGATAGAAGGGATGGGATAACAATTGAGATGTAATATGAATGAATTAATAAATTAATTAATAAAAAACAATTCAGGAAAAACCCCAATTCTGCCCTTTGTATGAGACTTTGTCACATGCCCCCTCAAATGCCTCATTTCTGCTTCTCACTTCTCCAGCTCTCCACTTGAAAGGCTTCTTGGCACCAAAACTGCAGCCCTTCTGTTAAATACATGATGATTTTCATATTTAACCCTTTCCATAATGTTTATAATCAACTCTAAGAAAGAATAAATTCTCCTCAGAAAAAAATATAAATTTCCTAGGACAGATGTAGCTATGTAGGTAGATGATAAATATATAAACAGATAGATTATGTAGATAAGTAGATAGACAGACAGACAGGTAGATAGATGGATAGAGATATAGAAAGAGAATAGCATTAATGTGACTCTAATAAAAGCATGCATTGAACACCTACTCTGTGCCAGGCACAGTCCTTGGTCCTATAGAGACCAAGACAAGGAAAAGAGTCTCTATTATAATAGAGTTTACATCAAGGGAAAGGAAAACATTGAGGATAAAATGGGAAGAATTTAGGTAAGCTGAGGTGTGAGGGTGAATTGTGGGTAATCGGCCTCATGTGTTTACTGTAAGTTGTTGCAGCAAGCTGAGGAATGCTACTAAAGACAGCAGAGGGGTTGGCTCAGTAGGCGAAGTGCCTGCCATGTGAGATGATACCTGACTCTGAATCTCCAGAACCAAAGCAGAGGGAATGGGTGCGCATATCTGTGGTCCTAGAGATGCTCTGGTGAGGTGGGAGGCAGAGACAGGAGAATCCCGAGATGCTCTCAGGCCAGAGTAGAGAAACAAAAACGACTCTGCCTCAAACAAGGAAGAAGGTGAAGACCAATGAGAGAGCCTCTTTCTGAGCTCCGCATTTAGTGTGTGGCACATGTGCACCTATATTCACATACACAAGCATGTGTGTGCACATACACAACAATGAATAAATAGGTAAAATTTCAAAACTTCATTGTGTTTCAAACCCTATTATATATAACCAGTTTCATGATACAAACCATCCCACTTCGATTTTCACTGGTCTTTAAAGATAAGAGCAATCAGTTTAACTTATGATATTGGAAATTAATCTTTCCTTCCTTCGATTTCAACTCTCAAAAACCCCCCAAGGAAATGAAAAAGTTTGATAGTATGCAGTATCTAATTTTACACACACACACACACACACACACACACACACACACACACACACACACGGTCTGAGAAATAGCCTAAGTTCTCACAAAATAAATTAAAAAGACATATAGGAAAAAATATGATTAAGATTGCAGCTTAGTGAGAAGGTGAGCCTAGTATATTCAAGGACCTGAGTCCCAAACCCAGACCACAGCAACAACCAAAAACTAGAGGAGAAAGGTAAATCTTCTGTGTATACAAACTATTCAAGGAAAACAAAAATCAGTGAAAATGAAGAATAGCCATTCGGGATCTCAGTTCTCCATGTCTGACCTTTGCCAGCCCCTCTGCCTTGGGAGTGTGATGGTAAGGGTACCTACCCTTCTGTTCTTAGTCCTGTGCATGGAGCTCACAGAACCACCAGCAAACGTGCCTCCATGAGTGTAAATGACAGCTAGGGTGTATCATCTTGTGCATGCCGAAAGGAAAGAGCATTCGCAAATATGCTCCTTTGCAGAGTTCAGCAAGTGTTGCAAAGATGGACCTACAGGTGAAAATTCCAGCTGTCTCCAAAACCATAAACCTGCTGCAGTCTCCCTGGGCGAGGCTGATTTGCATCTGTCCAGCATCTCCGGAGCATATAGGTCGACAGTTAAAGAGGGAGGAGTCCAGGTAGGAGCCACTCCTCTTTGGCATGGCTCTAGCACACAGGCCTCAGCAGAAATCTAATCTCAGCGAGCTGGGTCAGCGTCGGCGACTTCATGTAACGGGCATGGAGCATGATTCTCACAGCTGCTGCACGGGTTTCTGGCAAGGCTTTCCCCAACCCAGATATAAACCCAGCCAAACAGAAAAAAGGCCAGAAAGTGAAATTACAGGAGATTCCCTTTTCTCCTCGCCTGTGAGGGTGCTCTGACATAATATTTTAGCAAATTAACCGAATCACACGAACTGAGAGACACATTTTGTAGATAACATTGCTCCTCATTTTTCTCTACACGTGAGTATCATCTTTGCATGGATCATAATTTCTAATTTAATAGCCCTTATTCCATTAAGGAATATCTGAAGGACAACATGTAAGCACATTATTATGAATCCACATTGATTCAGAAATAATTTACCACCAGAACCATCACTCTGTACAGTATGTAATGAGATACCTCGTGACTACATTTGACACAGTACAGTATGATATCTGCCAGTGATTAACTAGTCTGAGAGTACAGACTGAAACCAGCAATGAACAATTAAATATTAATTTCTATAAAGAAAAAGACCCCTTGAAGACTAAAATCACAATATAAAATGAGTTACTTAGAGTCAGATTAAATGGCTGTTGTGGACATACATACATATACATACATACATACATACACACATACATATATATGTGTAGATAGGTAGATATAGATATGCAACAATTATAAATAATTCTTAGATCATAAGCAATATCAAGCAAGGTTAGAAAATGAGCATCTAAACAGCCTAAGTGTCCCTCAGTAGAAGAATGGATAAAGAAACTGTGGTACATTTACACTATGGAATACTACTCAGCTATTAAAAACAAGGAATTCCCGAAATTTGTGGACAAATGGGTTGAACTAGAAATTATCATAATGAGTGAGTTCACCCAGAAACAAAAAGAGTTAAATGGTATATATTCACTTATATCGAGACACTAGTCCAAGGGGCATGTCCCATGAAAAACTTTACTTACCAGCAAAGTGGGTCAGAGGAGAGGACATCCTATTGAGACTTTAGGTGACAGAAGCCTGGGAGAATGAGGAAATAGAAGGATCCAGAGGGTCCTGGAAACCTACAAGAGGAACTGTATGACAGGCGGATCTGGGTCCTGCGGTCCTCCTCAAATTATGGCACCAGCCAAGGAAGATATAGGCAGTAAACTTCGAACCCCTACCCAGAGTAGCCGATGGACAGGACATTCTCCACCATTGAGTGGAGAAGGAGATCTGACTTTCACACAAACTCTGGTGCCCCATCTCTGACCATGTCCCCTGGATGAGGAGGCATGGTGGCACTCAGAGGAAGGATAGCAAGTTACCAAGAAGAGACTCGATACCCTAAGAGCATATCTGGGAGGGGAGGTCCCTCTCAGTCACAGACATAGGGGAGGGGAGTAGGGGGAAAGCGGGAGGGAGGGAGGAATGGGAGGATACAAGGTATGGGCTAACAATTGAGATGTAATATGAATAAATTAATAAAAAATAACTATAAAAAAAGAAAGAAGAAAAACAAAATGAGCATTTATGCAGGAAGTAGACAGAGAAGTGAAAACATTGCTTTTAACAGGTCAGTGTGAGTAAAAGTCTAGCCCTACTCAGAGGCTTGAAATATATTTAGATGCAGAAACAGAGTGACGGTGAAGAATTTAACATGTAAAAAAAAAATAAGATGGGGAATAGCAGTGGGCGAGACCATTAAAGCGGCAGAGGGGTGTCAATAAGGTTACATCCTTCTGGAAACTCTGGACAGAATCTGCTCCGTGTCTCTCTCCTAGATTTTGGCACTTGCTGGCAGTCCTTGGCATTCTGAAATGGAGGACGCATTGCTTCATCTATGCTTGCACCTGCACCTTCTTTGTCATCACATAAGCAATCCTCCTTTGTCTTTGTCTTCTCTCTTTGCAGGGATCCCAGTGGTCTCAGCTGAAGGCCTAGCCCTCCAACCTCAGCGTAACCTACCTACATTTGCACCTGACCTTTTTCCAATAAGGGTCTCCTTCACAGGTGGGGGAAAATCAGTATTTCAAGAAATCTTTTCATAGTAACAGTTCAAACTATAACAGATCATGAGATATTTTAGTTAGTTGTAGATAGTCTCTTGTTTTCAGTAGTACTGAAAGCATATATACTAAAATAAATATTTATTGGCCAACTGAACTCTTCAGTCTATATAGCTGCCTACTCTAACATAGACCATCGGGGAGGGACAGCATCTATAATCTTACTGGAATTCATGTCTTAATGCTTAACTAAAAGGATGCTTCCCTCTAATCAGAGACTTTGTATCTGCATTCTTTGCTGAAATAACTAGTTGATGGATTGTTTGCTATATTGATCTAATCAGTCATTTAAGTAGGCTGCTGTTAACTGCTCACCTCAGTCAAAACAATCTTAAGTTGGCATTTTGATGCAGCCTCTGCAATGATTCAAGTTCCTTTCCTTCTGTTGTGTAGTTTGAAGTGATATTCTTTTCATAATAATCCTCCATTCTTCTAGCATCCAGGCCAAAAAAACCTCCAAAACCCTGTAGTCTTCTACAAGAACACACACATAGATCTTAGACTATTCCACATCCCTAGAAAATGTTACATGTTGATTTCTGTTTCAAACTCTGGATTTTGCTACTATAGCTTTACTTTATTTTTTTTTTCTTAAGACAGGGTCTTACCTTTAACCAAGGCTGGGCCCCACCTCACATTTCTTTTGCCTCTGCCTCCTGAGTGCCAAAATTACAGAGTTCTACCACCTCTTCCTACTGAAGTCTCTCTATTGTCCCAAAGCCCTAGATACAAATTCACTGTGACTTAGAAATTTTTAAAAAGGACTCTAATTAGATTTCTTCAAATTATTGTGCTTGTTAAACTGAATTTACTCTTCTTCAAATTTCTTCTATGCCTAAAAAGCATACCTCAGGAACACCAAACGTAAGAAACATATGGTTTTAGAGGTTATTCTGTGTATTATCAAATACATTAAAACATAGATGACTATGTATATAATTTCAGAGGTTATTAAATAGAACCTTTACTCTTTCCATTTAATTCTTAGTTATCTTGCAAAAAATCACATTTAATTCTTTCAATCTTACTTCTTACATTATTATAAAATATGAGAGCATCATTCTGCAATCTTTCATGAAAGCCTCTTCTATACCCCATATTTTCTCATTAATCTTCAGATTTTTTTCCACTGTACAAGCTCATTTTATTTGGGGTAGGATAGACACAAAATAAATTTTAACGTGAAGCGTAGGTAAATGCTGTTCCCAAAGAACCAGATTACCAATTCAGAGCTCTAGACTCTCTGATTGACTCTAGTTAATTTGTACAACAGGAAATCTAAATGGAGCCCATCATTGTAGGGGCTGTAATCGGCTTTTGAAGGCGTTCCAGACATATAGCAAGCTTCTAAGCGCATTTCATAATATTTCTGAGAAACATTTTATTTGATTTGGAGCAATCAAAGTCTCTCTAAACAAAAAGGAGATTCATTTCTTTCTTTCTTTCTTTCTTTCTTTCTTTCTTTCTTTCTTTCTCTTTCTTTCTTTCTTTCTTTCTTTCTTTCTTTCTTTCTTTCTTTCTTTTCTTTTCATTTTTTTGAGACAGGGTTTCTCTGTGTAGCCTCGGCTGTCCTGGACTCACTTTGTAGACCAGGCTGGCCTCGAACTCACAGCGATCCACCTGCCTCTGCCTCCCGAGTGCTGGGATTACAAGTGAAACAAAGAGAAAGGATTGACAGTGCGTTACTCCTCTTCTGTCTTTAGCCTCCCATCCTGTGTGCCTCTGGGGCATCACGGCCTTTGACATGTCAGCCTCTGCTTCCTGGAGTCTGTTCCTAGATGCCCCGTACACTGCCTTTCACTGCTGTGCAACTTAAGTTCCGCACAGTGAACAGGACAAACGCAAGCTGCTCTTCCTAGTGCGGCTTACTGCAGAAAAAGAGGGCATTTGCACAGCCAGCAACTAAGAGCAGAAATACCACGCTGTTTCATGGAAGAGTAGTCCGTGATCGCAAGCACAGAGAAAGCCCTCCAGTCTGCCATATGCAGTGAACATCCATATCTTACCTGGTACTTCATGGAGCTTTTATTGTTGTTGTTAAAACCATTTCTATCATCTTTTTTATTTAAAATCATTTAAAATTTTATTGTATTTTAAGCACAGTCTTCCCCTCACCCATGTCCTTCCAGATCTCTCTTCCTTCAAATTCGTTCCTATGCCCCAACTTTAATTTCTTCCTCAAAACAAAAAACAAAGACAAGCAAACAACACAACCAAAATCCCAGTACACCAAAACTCCAGAACTTAGAAAACAAAAATACAAAATCATCTAAAAAGAGAACACCACACTGTAACTAAATAAAGTAAAAAACTGAGAAGTCGATTATTTGTTGTCAACTACTGCCAAACAAGAGGCCTGCCCTGGAGTGGCGGAGATACTCACTGTCATTTCACTGAAGAAAAGTTATTTTTCCCTCCCACAGAGATACACATGATAGTTCAGTGTTTAACCCTTACCAGAGTGGAGAGCTTTTCATTCATTCATTCATTCATTTTTTAAATATATAATTCATTGATTTTAATGTCTACATAACGAACATTACACAACCATGGCTAAGCATTGAATGTTTATATGTCAAATGTTACATTTCTTCTCCTTAATGTATTAATACAATGATATACTGTATGGTTATAATTTTTGCCTAAATGCATTTTGTCAAATATTAACATTATTAAAATGACTTATTTGGGCTTGTTATAGAATGCTTTCTCATTTTTGAAAATTTTTCCACTTCCCTACCACAAGATGTACTACTCATTTTAACACACAGTACATGTTTGTCATTGTCTCTTGAAACAGGGTCTCTCATTCTAGCCCAGGCTAGATGGTAACTTGTGGGCTCATTAGGTGGCTCAGGCTGTCCCTGAACACCAAGCACTTTTTGCACCTCACCCTTCTCTGGGCTGGAACTCAAAGCATGAGCTACATTCAGCTCATAACCCATTTTTAATACAATTTAACAGAGGAGCATTTTAATAGGTACATTCAGTATACATTCACTTAGTGGTTTGTTGTATGTGCCATGGCTCTGTTTGTCTGTCTGTCTGCCTGTTTGCTTCAAATTTCCACTTACTGTTCTGTGTTTTTTTTTTAATTATTTTTTTACTCTCTTCCGTCTTAGATGGGTAGTGTTTTGTTTTCCATACTGACTTGGAAGCTTTAATTTCTTTAGCGCTTATTTTTAAATATTTGGCATAAAAATTTTAGTTTGAAAGAGTCTTAGATTACAAAACACTCATCACAAACAGAATATTTATAAACATATATAACAAAGGACTTGTATTCCAAATGTACAAAGAAATTCTAAAACTCAATAAAAAATCAAATAGCTCAAGTTTTTAAAGTGAAGAAAGAAATAAACAGATAGCTTATCTAAGAAGTTTCACAGACTACAAATAAGAATATGTTGCAAGGGCTGGAGAGATGGCTCAGAGGTTAAGAGCACTGGCTGCTCATCCAGAGGTCCTGAGTTCAATTCCCAGCAACCACATAGTGGCTCACAACCACCTATAATGTTATCTGGCCTGCAGGTGTACATGCAGGCAGAGCACTGTATACATATTAATAATTAAATAAATGAATCTGTTTTTTAAAAAGAAGTTGTTGCCTCTACATATCAAGAAATTAAACCAGATGGTGGTGGCACACACCTTTAATCCCAGCACTCAGGAGGCACAGGCAAGGCAGATCTCTTTGAGATTGAAGGTAACCTGGTCTACAGAGTGAGTTTCAGGAAAGCCGGAGCTACATAAAGAAATCTTGCCCCCCCCCAAAAAAAAAGAAAAAAAAAAGAAAAGAAGTAAAATTAAAGCAACACTGAATACCTATCAGTGTAGAAATATCTAGAAACATTATTTTTAAAAAAGAATTCTGACAAAGGCAAGGAGAAATAGAAACTCTTATTCATTGTGGGACTATAAACCAATGCAACCATTTCAGAAGACTATTCCCTACAGACAAGCGCTGGTGCTCCTTAAGGGGCAGTAATTACCGAGTAATTACTGAGTCAAATGAAAGCTTATGTCTGCACAAAAACACACAGAACAGTATCTACAACAGCCTTATTGGCAATCATCAGAACCTAAACCTAATTATTTCAGTAAGTGAACTAAGGGACTTACATATACGTATATAATAAAGTATTATTCATTAGTAAAGATGAAATTTGGTATTAAGGCATAAAAAGATGTCGACTGACCTTAACTATATATTAGTAAATAAAACAGACAAATCTGAAGAGCCACATCCTACACAGCATCCACTATTGGAAATTTTGGAGTAGAAAAAGCAGAAGAGATGCTCAAAAGGTGACTTGCTGAGCAAGGTTCTGAGGAAGGCAGGTGTGAGTGAAAGGGTGGAGCAGACTGATAACATACCTAAGAGTTTTCCACAAGATCTCAGTGGTTGCTACACATCCTCATGCCGTCTGAGCTGAACAGCATTATGGAAGTCAGATAACATAAAGAATACATAAAGAAAGAATCAATGCAAACTATTGATTATAGGTAATAATATCCCAATATCGTTTCATTTGTTAGAGTGAACATACTAGCAAAGCATAAGATGTTATTAGTGAGGGGAATATATGAAGAGATGTTCTAGGCATTTGCAGTTTTATACACTGGCTTCTCAGCCATTTAGCAACATTTATTAATTAACTTTAAAGTTTTTTTTCTAGTGAGCTACATATATAGGACCAATTTTTGGCAAAGATGCCAAGTTAACTCAATAGATAATCTTGCTGTCAGTATACATGTTATGCATCTATATGCAAAAGATTAAAGTCTAATACCTGTCTAGGAACTCAAAATATTTAGTTTATAAAGAGTCATTGAACTTTGTGTATAATGAAAACTATGCAATTTCTGAGTTAAAAAAAAACTGAAAAACTTTGTGGCCTTGATTTACATAATAATTCTTCAATCTGTACAAAAAGTTTATACAAGATAAATAGAGAATTGGATATCACCAAAAGTTGGAACTTCTGGTCTTCTAAACAGATTAAGATAAAAAGATAAATTACAAACCAGAATAATATCTTATATTTTTCGGTGGGTTTCAAGACAGGGTTGACCTGTGCAGCCTTGGCTGTTATGAAACTCACTCTGTAAACCAGGCTGGTTTAGAACTCACAGATCTGCCTACTTCTGCTTCCAGAGTGCTAGAATTAAAGGCATGTGCCACCACTGCCTAGCAAAATTTTCATAAATTTTTGTAAAAAGTATCTGACTGAAGATTTGTACAAAACTCTCATAACATAATATGTGAACAAAAATAATTCAAAAGAGTTGGGCATTTTATTTATGGGTTCAAATATGCATTAAAAGCATTTTACACTGTTACATTATTACACAAAAGCATTATTACATAAATGCAAATGAAAACACAAGGAAGTAGCAACAGAGGCTTTCTCAAATGACAGGGTTTTGTTTCTAGAGCTGATAATATCAAATATTAGCAAAGAAACTTTGTATTCACTTGTAAGAATGAAAACTGATAATGCTATAGGGGAAATGTTTTAATAGTTTCTTATGAAGTTAAATATTCATCTTCCATACAACCTCAAGATTACATTTAAGTCACTTACTCCAAAGAAGTGAAAACATAAGTCCATGCAAAGACTTCTATAAAAAGCCAGAATTTGTTATCAAGCCAGACAACCTGAGTTCGAATCCAGGACTCCTGTGGTAGAAGAAAATTGATTTCCACAAGTTGTCCTTTGACTGCCACACAATCACTGTGGCTTGTGCATCACACACACACACACACACACACACACACACACACACACGAGAGAGAGAGAGAGAGAGAGAGAGAGAGAGAGAGAGAGAGAGAGGAGAGAGAATAAATAATAAATAAATAAACGTATGTGATTTAAAAGCACTTTTTACAATAAACTTCTGCGTAAGAGATCATGGTAGCTTTATTTGTAGGAAATCAAAGCAATGGGGAAAAATTCAAATGCATCACACATTGTAATATATGTCCATAGGATGGAAGGTAATCAGTCACATCACTTGTTTGTTTGCCAGCCCAGCAGCTTTGGGGAGGCACTGTAATGAGTTAGGGCCCTGGCCATGTGCCACATCTGCCCCGCTGTTACTAGTCTGCGGTGATATTTGTAATGTTCTGTGTCACTGAATCAGACATGCTGTATGGGTTGAGCTCCCAAGGGCAGGAAAAGAGGCTCCATACCCAGAATATATGTCAAATCTAGCCAAAATGAATTGCTGCCCCTCTCAGGGGAGTCAAGGTCCTGGGTAATCAAATTCTCACTAAGACTGGTCTCTTCAAAGGCTAATGCTGCCACAGGGCTCAGCCTCCTGTCAGACATTTGTTGGTAGGAGTAGCAAGCTAGCTCAAACTCAAGGACTAAGAGGCCACTCTTCAGAGCCATACAAACAGGCTACTTGTGATTGTGTTGAAGTGGCAGTGCAGTCAATGTGGACAACAGCTGGCTGAGGTCAAATGCCAATGTTCTGTGCCTCTCTTTCTGGGTAAGGTGCCTGCCTTTCTACACTGTTGTGATATAAAGATCTCATTCCAATTTGTAAGGTATTCTATATAGTTTTCATCATTTTTTTAATTTAAAAAATATTTTGTATACAAAATATTTTTATCACATTCTTTTTCCTACACAACCTCCTCCCACACCTTCCCTACTGGCTATATTCACTTTTGAGATTTTCAGTTATTTTCCCTAACTCCCTCTTCTTGCTATTGTTTTATGGATACTATTTCCTATGTCTTAGAGTATCCTAAAGTATTCGCAGGTGGTTCTGCTTCTAGAGAACTAGAGATTACACCTGGATCCTCCTGCATGCTGGGAAAGCACTCCTACCAGTGATCTATGTTCTTTCACATTGTGCATAAAGTGATTTTCATTGTTTGTCCATTTAATTTATTATAAACCTCTTTTACAGAACTATCTTCTAGGTTTGCTATATCAGCTCACTCTCCACATCCATCTTATTTACTCTGTAGTTTTTGTACCATATACAGTAAACTGTTCTAAAGACATATAAAAACAAATTGCTATGAGCCACAGATAAAGACTAAATTATTTTAATCACTAATCTCTCTTTTAAAATATGTGAAAACATTTCTCACATTAATTAAGGCAGTAGTAGGCCCATTTTGTACCACATCAAATATAACAAAGAAGTTAATATTGTTATTCCATTCTTTATCCTGTCCTCCTATCCTATACCCATTTAACCCATGGAAAGCTTACTTAAATAAGTGCATATGCACATATACATAAATAAGTAGTACCTTACCTTATAACAAGGTGTCAAACCCCCTAATACACACCACTGGCTAATAAAATCCTCAGTTCCAGGAATAGATTAGAGCTATTGACAGTGGGATTCCAAAGACCCCAAAACATTATAGTATATTACTGTTGGTTACCTCCAGAACTTGAAGGCCAAATCCTATTGTTAAAGATACCACATGCTTTAATTATAGAATGTGGAGAAATAAAATTGTTACTGGTCTAGAAGCTCCATCCCTATTGGCTAGCTTTATTAGAAGTGGAAGGTGCTATAAATGTTATTGGAAGAGAAAAATAAATTTTATTTAATCCTGCTTACAATACTCAAGCAGAACGCCCTTGGATTAAAGGTGTGTGCTAGGGCTGAGCCACACCACAACTAGAAACAGATTTTTTCCTAGTAAACTATACAACCTCAGGCTTAACAGTGTGATCCAATAGCCTGCAACATAAAGGCCTTACTCAATTATGAACCCTACAAACTACACTAATGGCTAGCTTGTCAAGCCACACTCACTGGTGAAATAATGGCCTGAATATTATAGACATACTTATTTCATTTCTAATTTTATTTAAGATCTGCTCTACAAGATGAAGCCTGTAACTGGCACTATTACCTAGACCAAGAACTTATGGCTAAGCAAATGTTAAGGCCAAGAGTCAAGCCTACTACTACCATTCTGATAAATGGGCAAAAAATTCAAACCAGTTCTTAGTGACTTATTGCTAGATCAATATTTTCAGCCCTCATCAGAGGAGCTTCTTCTTTCAGTAGATGCCAGTTGACCCAAAAACTCATAGCTGGAAGATACTCAGATCATATCATATCATCCCAGGGCTCAATTATCATCCTAGAAGAGGAGCCAAAAAGATGAAAAGAATCAGAGATGGTGGGTGAGGGTGACTACAAAGAACTAGCATTTTCTGGACACAACAGGGCAGTAGCATATATGAATCCACAGCATTTATGACACCACGCACAAGCTCAACCAGGCAAAACCCCAGCATGGAGTGAGTCGGAGGTGTGAAGTCCTATCTCTAGCTGAGGAAGTACTGGCACTTGATAGCTGTTGGGAGAAGAATAAGTTTTATGATTGTGTTCCTGGAAGGTCCGCCATACTCCAATGGATGACTGCACAGCCAAGGGTATATAGGCAGCAGCTATTAGGCCAGATGAGTTTTCCAGTAAATGAACAATAAAGGATAGGACACAAGATTTCGTGAGTAGGGAAAGGGATGACTCTGGGAGTAAGTTGGAAGAGGGGAAAAGTAGTATGATCAAATATACTGTGTAAAAAAATCTCAAAGAATTAATAAAAATTTAGAACTTTTTTTCTTTTTAGACTTTTTATTGTTTCAGGTGTATTAACATTTTTCCTAAATGCACATATGTGCACCATGGATGTGAGTGTTGCCTGTGGAGCTCAAGAAATGGCATCAGATCTCTCAGGATTGGAGTTACATACAAGTGGTTATGAACCACCATGTGGGTGTCGGGAATCAAACACAGGAGCAATCTCTGAAGAAGCAATAAGTGCTCTTAAGCGCTGAGCCAACTACCCAGCTTAATAAAAGTATTTTAACTTGATGTCATATTTATATAACTCTAATAGAGATATTGTTTTTAAGAAAATCTCAAACGTTTGATTTTTACCAATAAAGACTCGGGAACCAGATGCTAGGGTGAAAGCCTGGTAGCTCGGCGAGACAGAGTAAGCACTCAGCTGACCTTCCTCTTTAGCCAACATCCCAGAAGGAAAATTCTTCCCTACTCTGTCTCAAAAACCCCTCAAACAGCATGTCCCTCCCTTCAACTTCCTGTGTGGCTCTTTGTCTAGCCTCCTGACTTCCTCTTACTCCCTATGTGATTTTTTCCTCTATGTTCAGTCCCTGGTTACTTGCTCCGCCTATTGACCTAGGGTTAATTTAATTTAATCCTATTTACAATACTCAAGCAGAAAGCTCTCAGATTAAAAATGTGTGCTAGGGCTGAGCCACACCACAACTAGTAAACAACACAATCTCAGGGTTTACACTGCAAATAAATATCCTGTAACATAAAGACCAGTGAGGATAGCAGAAGAAGAAGCAGAAAGAGTGTAAGTGCTGATGGATGCGGTACAGTGCTATGGGACACTGTATTCCAGATAGGACAGTTATAGATGTTGTGACAGTAGTGGCAATCCCCACAGCATGGGTTCCCCAACCTTCTATAACTGCATAGAAAAAGTGCCCATGGGATCCCACTCCTTCTGTGGAGCTACAGGTTCTTAAGAGTTGCTCAGGAAGGTGCATCATTTTCCCCAGTGGTATAGAAGCTAGGGACCTAGACAGGAAAAGAAGTTCAGAAGAACAAGAATGGGAGATAACAATAAGCAGTGGGGGACAAATATATTCACAACATGCTTTTTGTGTGTTTATATATGCAATATATTCTTATTCTGTATAGAGAGAATTTAAGTATATATCTATTAAACTGTTAAAATATAAAGATAGAAAATGATATTATATGTTGAATTATCTTTTTATGATTTTTTCTATAGATGTGATTTTATTTTTAATTAATTAATTGATTTACTCTACATTGCAATCGCAGCTTTTCCTTCTTCTCCCCTGCCAGCCCCCCTTCTCTCCTCCCCTTTCCACCATCCTCCTACCTTAATCATTATCTCAGTGAAATTCATATAAAGTATTATCTTTCTAGGGAAATATGAACTGTGAAGAAGAGGTGAGGGTTTTAAAGGGCAAGAGTAGAACCAGTGCGATGGCTCCGTGGGTTAAAGTACTTGCCACCAGGCCTGATGACCTGAGTTTCATCTCTGAGATCTACATAATGAAAAGAGAGAGCCAACTCTCAGAAGATGCTCTCTGACATTTATACAACTGTGCAGACAACAAATAAATAAAACCATTCATTAACTTATTAATTAAAAACAGGTAATAAATAAGGGAAAACATAAAATTCAAGTTTCACATTCAATATAAGTGTTATCCAATGTATTCTCTTGTAGATTGGCATTTTCTTCATGTATACTTAATTTTTTGCCACACACACACACACACACACAAAGTATGGTTTGTTTTTTTTGTGTGTGTGTGCAACCTGGAGAACCTTGTCCTAGATTCTGAAGAAGGACTGTGACATAAATGTCCTTTTCTCCCTAATATCTCGCATGGCCACTGGTAGAATGTAACCTTCTGTGAATGACATTAAAGGAAAATGTAAACAAATTATTATGATTATTATGAATAACATCTCATTTCTACTTGTACATTTGTGGAAACTAACTGTTACTAATAATAGATGGTTTTTTATCATGTTGACAAGCACCACGTTGAGTACTTAGTGTATGTCCTGTTTAATTTTCTAAACCATCAAGACAAGCATTCACAATGAACAATGCTAAATAGTCACATTTCTGTGAGGAAAAAAAAAAACTTCCAATTTAGGGAGGTATAGAAACTCTATAGAATTATCCAGAGCCTGAGCATGCCTAGGATCCAAACAGATAGATCTGGTGGTCTTTCTTTTCCACGTTAAAAATCTGCACTCCATATGTTTTTAACACCTCAATAGCACCATTTATTATATTCAAGGTTAATTATTTGTGCAAAACAATAATAAGAGGAATTTTTTTAAGGAAGAGAAATCCTAAGGGCTCAGTTACATCAGAGATGATGGTTATGCTTTGTGTTTGATGTGGCTTTTCTTACATGTGTAGATAAGCATTTTAAGTTCCCACCTTAATAGGAGTAGACAGGAATATATGTGTCTCTAGGATACAGATTTATCCCAAACCAGAGGTGCGAAGGGGAGTGGGGAACTTGATGCCGAACCCACACCAGGAGCTGCTCCACCCTCACACAGCTGCAAAATCATTCCCATGAAAAGCTTTCTCCAACCATGAGCCATTTAAGATGGAGACACCAAGGCATCCATCTGACTCAGAACTGAGAGGATGAGAGTGGTCCACACACAAGCACTGGTGTATGCTGCAGAAGGGAGTCTCACTGGGAATTATGACAATAAGGAGTGTCACAAGCTAAGCAGAATAAACTTCTTTATATTATTCCAGTAAGGACATAAGAGGATTAAGTCTTTACTAGTTAACGTGTTATCTCCATTTTATGGAGTCTCCAATTGAGTGCTTTTAATTTTGACAAATAAAAGGTTGGTTTCCCACACAGGCCACTGGGGTAAAAAAAAAAAAAAAAAAAAAAATAGGAGGCTACCCTTCCTTCCGACTCAACCCCATTTTCTATGCTACAGCGGAATTGAGTGAAAACCTCTTTCTGCTTTGAAAGACTAGCCGTTATTCCAATAAGCTCCAGCCTGTCTGAGCAGCGAACATTTTAAATCATCATAATTATATTTCACATGGCAATAAACACTTTCCGTTTAAGTGTGCATAATTTGTCTCTTTGTCTGATTCTCTTTGTTGCGTTAGTTTTTCTCCGTGGTGAGCATAAAATAACAGGATTCATGATGACTCCCCTGAGGTTATTCATTTCATCATCACCACCCCCTCCTTAAAAATGGTTTGCTTATTTTTTTTTCAGGAGGAAAATCAAAGTTGAGTTTTAGAGAAAAAATTGTCTCTTTAAGCCTTTGGGGTGTGTGTGTGTGTGTGTGTGTGTGTGTGTGTGTGTGTGTGTGTGTGTAACAATTTTCCTTTCAGTAGGGAGCCAGGTTTCCTGGCTTTCTCTGCATGTGTTCTATGTTCCTTTAGCCAGGTCCAAGGTAGCAGTAGCTGTGATGGGTGTACAAACACAGTGGTGAGCATGTGCAGCCCTGATTCCTGCAGGATGGGGTGGAATTTTCCACTGTCTCAGCCTCCACCGGTTCTGTGGTCTAGTGGAGGACCGCATCTCCATGAAGTCTGTTTCCTAGCTCGAGAGCATCATGTGTGCACCCGAGCTACTTAGCACCCAGCCAGCTGTAGTCCAAACCACCATGTTATCAGATGACGGATGGCTTTATATCAGGTGGTTAAACCTACGAGCTACCCCATCTGGTAAATGATTTGAGATGTCTGCTCTTGCTTGATGAATGAGGAAAGCAACAATGCCAATCAGAGTGACCCCTGTAGCCTCCCTGCTGCTGTCCTGACAGCCACTATCTTGTTTGCCCTACTGCTTTACTTCTTCAATTCTGTTGTCACTCAGCTGAGGTGAGACCTACTGTCACTCAGTTGTTGCTAACTTGCATCATTAATCCATATATTTTCCTTGTGATGACCTTCAGAAAATAGATGCCAGAACACCAACAGACTCATGGTCAGAAATAAGCAGCAAGACACGAGATCCAGTCCAGTAATTTTAAAGAATATTTCCTATCGCTTTTCTCAGTTGATTTTGAAGTGATGTGGTTATTGGGATGGGGGGGGGTGGCACTGCATATGTTACAGAAGGATTTAATGTGTTGTGTGTAGGTCTGAATAAAAATCTCTCAGTGGGAACTGGTAAATGGCACAGTGTTTTCTGTCAAGTGTGAGGACTTAGGTTCAAATCTCGAGAATTCACATAAAAGGAAACAGGTACCTTAAGCGTATGCAATCCAGGTGTTCCTACAGGGAAGTAGAGACAGGAGAATATCTGAAAACGCAGGCTAATAGCTGAGGTCTCCTCTATCTGGCACATGTGTGCGATGACATGTGTGAACACACACACATGCATGTATCTACATACATAGACATCCCTCTGTAAAATTACCCGACTGTTATATCCCTCGATGACTATTTGAAGACTTTCCCAACCTCTCTTTCTGAAATGGCTTCTGATTTGGTCATCTAGTTTTGAAATATTAAAGTTACTACAAAGCTGTAACCTGCTAGGAGGCACTGCTGACTTACTCAGTATCACACCTGTAGGGAACACGAATGCTTGAGGCTACATTAACAGAGCTCAAGATGCAGTTAGAAACATTTATACCATTATTAAATTTGATTTCTTAGTTTTGTTCTGAAATTTGTAATTGTGTTTTTGTTGTCATTTTAATTTTTTTTTTTTTTTAATCTGAGAGGTGCTATGTAGGTAGGGCTTACCTAGGATCAATATGTAACCCAGGCTATGTTGAAGCATGCTATCCTGCCTCAACCTCCCAAGCACTGAGATTATAGACATATGCTACCAAACGTGCCCACAAATACTACATAGTGCTAATATAATCACAAATAAAATAAAATAAAACAGAGCTCAAAATAAAATTTGAATCTCAGTCAATGTTGCTTGCAGTTGTGTTTGAAGATACAGACTACTTATAGGCAGTATATCTTATCAATTACTCATTGTAGCAAGCACCAAATAATAGAGAGTAGGCACAAAGCACAAACACTTTGCACACCATTTTCTATGCAGTATTTATTTTCATCACCATTTTCAAATGACTGTAGAAGACTTGGGATTCAAGTAACAATTGTTTTATTTTTAATTTAAAATATATTACCCATTTAGATCTTCAATAAAAATGCTGCTTTGTCCATGCGCCCCCATCATAAAGCACAGTGTGTGTGTGTGTGTGTGTGTGTGTGTGTGTGTGTGTGTGTGTGACCATGAGCAGTGAATAAACAAAACAAAGAGGGAGTTTAATGGGAATGACAGCACAGCAGGTACATTTATGATTTAGTATCATTTCAGTTTTCATCCAAGAAAATTGTCAACCATTCCAGGAATAAAAAATAAAATGCTATGCACTGTGTAGTATAACCTCTTTAAATTGGCAATTTGTAGCTGTTTGATAATTCATTCTTAAGCAAACCTCAACTACTTGCTACCTGCTGTATTCATTAGCCTGTCCATCTTCCTATTCCCTGTAGAGCATGGGGCACCACAATTGTTAGAAAAAGGCTTGGCTGCTGTGTATATTTGCTACTTAATACATATATATGTGTGTGTGTGTATATATATATATATATATATACATATATATATATATCCCACTTGTTTTATGCAATTGTTTTAGAAAGATGAGCAAACGCCACCCCCACCTTTGGTCTCAGAGGCAAATAGTAACGTTTTCTAGATGTGTTGCAACAGATCCTTTCAGATAAATAATGCATTACACACTATGTCATATGCAGTAGAATGTTTTTAATTCAGTTATTGAGCATAACATAGAAAGCTCAATATAGAAACTACCAAATTTTAGGAGCAACAGCTCTCTGTATGTGGCACATTTGCAAATATGAGTATTTCAGGGTGCAAATTAAAATAGTTTGATGCACCATATCACACTTTCTCAATGAAAGGGAAACTTCCCTTGTGCTTACTATAAACACTTCATTTACACGTTTATTTGAGACTTTGTTAAATTAGATTATGTAAACACAGGCTGGATAGCAAGTCAGAGTTAATACATACAAGTTTTGAAACTGACTTGCAGAGCATGGCGAACATAAAGTATAAAGGACTTCACCAAGATTTATTGATTCACGTCAAGGCATCATTACTTTTCAAAGTGTGAAAAATGATCATATATTTATGACCTGCCGACTGAAGCTGTTCTGTGAATTAGCAAAGCTCTGGAGAGGAGCAGCCTGATTGCATTATCATAGAATCAGAGATGGTTGTCAATTTCCCCCCATTTAGCTTTTCTCCTTTAGTTTGTTAAAATGAAGGTGCCATACGTTGGTTGAATTCACTAATACCCTGATGAATGAGGTATTTTCCCAGTAGGCTGGCTACAAGTATAAACAGTGAATTAGGAATGAAAGACCATCAATCATATCTCCTTCAAACAGATTCCTGCCCTGAGAGTACCCATTATATATTAGGGCCACTTTCAAAAGTTCTATGCAGCATTCACCAGCAAAAACACGTTAAGTTGTCCATAAGCTTTGAAGTCCCCGGTGGAAGCGGCTGTCCTACAGTCAAGACACTTCTCTCATTAATACAATAATTATTAATCATCTCTCTTGTTTTGATAGTTGTGCTTTCTGTTTTAGAACTATACCACACAGTCTACCCTGTGCACATCACTGTTTCTCAATAGTTCCATAACAGAAAGATTGGATTGCCATCTCTGATGGTTGCTGCAGCATTACATAAGCCATGGACTAAATGCTTGTTTACATTTATATTGGGTCATCTACAAGTCTGGGATGACTTGCAGATTTATGTAGTTGGCTGGTTTTGTTTTGGGTGGGTTTTTTTCCCTTTGTTTTTATGCGGGGGTCAGATTTTTGCCCTCAGGCACCCATGTACTGCTCCCTTGGAGTTCAGTCCCTTTAATGGAGATTATGAGTATGCATCCAAGGGCAAGATTCCCCCCTTGGGGATTTATTCTGCCTCAATGTGCAAACACGATTCTCATTAAAATTAATAAGAATTGTACATATGCATCCAGGGAAGAAATAGACTCCTCCTAGATTCAGATCATCTCATTCTGTTTTATGTAGAAGAAGAAGAAGGAAAAAAGAGAGAGCGAGGCAGAGTCGGCCACAGAGGTGGGCACGCAGCCGAGGTTTGTGATTTCAGATGCACAACCAGAGTTCTCAGTGTCCTCCTCCACCATTTTTTTTTCCACTGTGAAAGCTTGTACAGAGACCCTAAGCAAGCTCTGATTTGGGTAAGCTTTTCTCCAGTGTTATAATTATTCCCAGGATGGCTTCCCCAGAGCATTCAGAGAAACAGGGTTTTGCTTATATTTGATTCCTAGCTTGGGGATTTTGGATCATTTGTATTTATTGGAATCATTGGCCCATAATATTTGTCTATTCTTTCCTTTCGTAATGCTTTAAAATACCCCTTATTTGACTGAGTAAGTGGTATTTAACTCCTGGTGTGTTTTAGGGTCTGAGAAATCAGCCTTTATTCTGAGGAAATACAGCTTTAATGCACACATTGTTAAACTTGTGTAAATTTAACGAAACAACATTTTTAGACCAAATGAATCTATGTAGCATGAAGAAAGAAAAGTCGGAATCTGTTAATCTGCTCATCTTCGTTGTTGAAACAATAAATCAACCACAAAATTATTAAGCTTATCCAAACAACACCTTGTTTTTAAAAAGTAAATAGTTCCCAAAATACTCAAATGCTTATCTCAATGTGAAGTTTAAGTCTGTTTTGTTTCTTTTTGTTTTTGTTTTATTTGAGACAGGGTTTCTCTGTGTAGACTTGGCTGTTCTGTACTTGCTTTGTACACAAGGCTGGCCTCAAAATCACAGCAATCCGCCTGCCTCTGCCTCCCAAGTGCTGGGATTACAGGCATAAGCCACCACACCTGGTTTGAGTTTTTGCACTAATAAAAGCCAAGAGAGTAGAGAGGTTAGCACTTTTATCAGCTTACCTTCACCACTGCAAACAACATATTAAATACATCTTCAAGTTCTTTAAGAAGTAGTTTTGGGAGACTGGGTTTTTTTAAGATTTATTTTAGTTTTTTGTTTGGTTGGTTTTAGTTACGTACAGGAGTGCTCATGCGTGTGCCTGCACATGGGTACGGATATGCACAACAGTTCAGGTGCCCAAAGCAGCCAGAGGTCTTTGATCCCCTAGAGCTGTAGCTGTAAACATCTGTGAACTGTCTGATGAGGGTACTGGCCACCAAATTGATCTCAGGTCCTCTGGAAGGGCAGCGGGTGCTCTTATCTGTGGCGCCAGCTTTCCAGTCCCAGACCGATTTTTGAATGAATCAAATACAGCTTGAATTGTACCAACAAAAACATAAGGGTAAGCACTGGTTGGAAAAAATATCTGATTCCCTTGCTTGGCAGCTACAACTCATCAGATATGCGGGACAGTTAGAGAAAGGGTTTAGAACTTGAGCTTTGGATAAAAGAAATGACAGAACCTAATGGTTTTCAGGCCACCAAAGCTTCCAGGAAAAGTACTCGCTCTACCCATGAGGTGATGAAACATCCTCCGTTCAGGCCCAGGAGCGTGGCGTTTAGCCCACTGCGAGCTTCTCAGCAGGTAGCTACCTTTTCAGAGATTGATAAGCCATCCAGATTTTCAAGAAGAAAAAGGAGGAGGAGGAGGAGGAGGAGGAGAAAGGCTTAAGATTCAGAAGCCAGCCATTGGTGTGATTCAAGAGCCTAGCTAAGAGAACAGGTAGATTTGTCTGAACATGCTAACTGATGTGTCGTCATGTCAAGTCCCCATCAGCCAAAGGCATCCTGCTAGTTCCTGAGATACTGGAAAAAACTAAAGTGACTATCTTTTTTATGGCATTTTTGCAGTGGGCTTGTAAAATAGCTTGGCTTAGTTTGTGACATTCCGGTAACAAGTTGTGTGTGCCACCTTTGTGCTTAAGTAATTCTATATTTCTCTCAACATGACTGCAGAGAAGACACACCACTCCAAGGTGTGACTGTGCAGAAGGAACAGGATTCTTACTTGCTTCTCATTACACACATGTCTATCTATATTAATGACTGGAAGCACAGCAGCGAGCTATGACTTGACCCAACTAGTTATATCTACAGTAGTATGCGGGCTCTGTCCAGAGGGATGAAGTGAGTCTAAACTACAATGTAAATTACATTTCTTCAATTGAAAAATAAAAATAAAAAGTAAACCAGACAGTTGCAGAGTACATAGTAGCAAAATGCTGTGTGGTATTTTACATGTGCCCTTGTTCTATTGCTGTTAATGTTAATATATAAAATGTGTGTGCACACACCCGTGTGTGTGTGTGTGTGTGTGTGTGTGTGTGTGTGTGTAAACATACATACATATGTATTTCCAGTAAAAACTAATAAACTAAATGATGAGGTTCATTTTTTGATTGGGGTAGTTGCATTTTGAACCTGTTTATATCCCAGTAATGACTCTGGGAGCCAAGGAAAGGATCAAAAAGATTAATGCAACCTACATGACATCAATCATCTTTTACATAATAATTTCATTTCTTACTCCAAAGCTGATTTCACGACCACACCATGAATGTCTCATCCAATTGCCCAGTGAAAACCTTATTTTCTGGTTTTGTCTGTGTGTTACTAGAAACTCTTTCCCCATCCCCCTCTCCTGAAGCCACTGCTTTCTTCTAAGTTCCTCTGTGGCAGACCCTTCCTCTTGCACTGTCACCTTACTGGCCAGCCCACAGCTGCAGTTTCCACACTGGACACCCTGAGTTACCAGATCACAGCATGGCTACTTTTCCAAGTACTGGCTCCAAGCAGATTTCTGTCCCCCACATTTCTACTTGATTATTTCCTAAACACTCAACTCAAGATGGACCCAAAAATTCATAACAAAACCAGAACAAACAAAGAAACAACAACAAAACAACAACAAAAATCCAAGTTTTACTTTCTTTGCTAGTAATCCCTACTGACAGAAAAAAAAAAAGAAAAATATGGGAAATGTTTGTATTTCCTCCCATGTTGCAAGTATTGTGATAGAGCACATCATTCTGAAAACTAGATAAATTATAAATGTATAAAATAGTAAGTGTAATTACTTATTTTGAATAAATACACATTGGCCCAAAATTATTTATTTCAGATTACTTGTATAAGCTCAATTTCCTTCTCAAATTAAACTATTGTGCACACAGTACTTTTTGCCTGCCACTGAACTGAAGAAATAAAGCCTCAACTGATGGCTACATGGCCTTTCAAAGAGTGAATACTCTGCGTGCCTGCAGTTATTTCTGGATACTCTGTAAAACTCTAATCCTTGATATCTCAGTGTGTGTGAACTCTCAGGCCCTTGCTGAGAGATGAACCAGAAGACTGAACTACAAATTATCTAAATACATAAATGCCAGATTAGTTAAATTCATTTACATGCTAATAGAATCCTAAGTGGACAAGGATGACAAATGGGTCAAGAGAGGACATTGGTTTCCTTGAGCTGGTGTCCCACATGCTTTAATGCTACCTTATGGGTCCTCTGCTGAAGAAGTAAATGCTCTTAAACACTGGGCCATCTCTCCCACCCCTTACCTTGTAACCTTTATTGAATTCTTTATTCAACTTCCTAATTCTTACACATACATTTCTTCTATTTTTCTTCATTCTTTGGAGTATTTTTAAGTTGTTATCTTATAAAGTATACAATAAAATTTCTTCTTTCTTTCCAATATATGAATATTACAATTCATTACAGTCTTCCACATACTTTCTTTCTATTGAGGTAACTGTGCCTCCCCTTAAAATGGAAAAAAAATTGTTTAACCACAGTTTCTTCCCAGTTTAACAGGAATGTTTTTGTGAGTCAGTGCTAGAGCATAATGTTTGGTTTGGGGTTTTCATTTCATTACATGCAAGAATCAGAAAGAATTCTTAAGATGAACGTGGGTTTCTTTTGACTGAACCATTTTTATAGTCCTTGTTTTCCTCACAGGGACAGTTAATTCTTTTCATATGTTGAACAATATTTTATTTTAGGAACATATTGATTAATCAAAATATCTACTTTCCCTATTATGTGGTTGTACTTAATTAGTAAAGCAGTATGCCATTTAACTTTAACATAAATAATAATAGAATAGAGTTGTGATCTCAGCTAGACTTTAAATCACAAGCATGTAATGCATGGAATCTGTGTTAGTCACTTCCCCATATCTTCTTATGAACATTTAGAATTTAAAGAACACAGCATCTATCTTTGATCTGATGGCTTTTATTTGTGGTTTAAACACTTGCATAGGGTCTTAACTTTTCCACGGTTGTTCATCTCTTCATACTAGCTAGTGGCTCCTATGGACCACTTATCCTCTCCTAGGAAAATACCTATGGCATATACTTTTATGATGATAACGTGTGCATTAGTGTTTTGATATGAACAAGAGCTTTTGGACAAGATCCAAAAAAAAAAAAAAAAAAAAAAAACACACATGCAATGAAAGCAGAAATAGACAAATGAGGTTTCATCAAACTAAAAAGCTTCTGTGTGGCAAAGGGAGCCATCAAGAGGGTAAGCAGGAAGCCTACAGAGTCAGGAAAGCTTGCTCACTGTGTCTGACAAGGAACGTTATTCATAATATATAAGGGGCTCCAGAAACTGGAAAGCCAAAAGCAAAGCACCCCACTTTTAAAATGTACAACAGATTTAAACAGAGATTTCTAAAAAGAAGACATTCACATATGAAAAAACTTCTCACCATCACTGATCATCAAAGACATGCAAATGAGCACACAGGTGAGGAGCACTGTGCCCCAGTGAGAATGGCTGTTACCACCGAGACAGACACTAGCACTGGGCTTGAGATATGGCCCTGAACTCCCAGCGTGTTGGACATGCAAGTATCACAAGTTTGAGTCCAGGCTGGCTACATAGAAAGATCATGAAGGGGTGTGGGGTGTGGGGTGTGGGGTGTGGGGCAGAGACCAAAGATCACAAGCTCTGGTGGAGATGCAGAGAGCAAACCTTCAGTACTGCTAAAAATATAAACGAGTCTCTTCTCGGTGACCTGCTGTCCTTCCTCTGAGTGCCACTAGGTCTCCCCCGCCAGGGGACATAGTCAAATGTGAGGCACCAGAGTACATGAGAAAGTCAAATCCCTCTCTCCACTCAAGTGTGGAGACAAGGGATGGGATAACCATAGAGATGTAACAAGAATAAATTAATAAAAATTAAAAAAATTTAAAAAATTAAAAAAAATAAAAAAAATATACATACTTAATAGATATACGGAATAAATGGAACATAAACAAGAAAAAAAATATAAACGAGTACAGCCATTATAAAAAAAGGAAGTACATTTCTCAAAAAAAAATTAAGTTAAACCTATCACATAACACAGCCGTCCTAGAGTACGGTATACATGCAGAAGAAACACAGGTAGTGTGTAGAAAAGACCTCTGTATCTCCTTGTTCACTGAAGCTCCACTCACAGTGGCTAAGAGACTAACACAATAAACATGGCATGTGTTCACAATGGAGTTCTACTACGCCATAAAGAGAAAGAAATCCTGTCGTTTGCAACAACATGGATGAGACTTGGAGGTGAGGATGAGACTTGGAACATGTTGACATGGAGGTTAACATGTTCAATGAAATGGTCCAATAAAAGAGTGTTGCGCCCAGGTTGCAAGTTTGGGGCAAGCCTGGGTTACGTAGCATGATCAAAACCAGCCTGGGCTACAGAGTGAGATTCTGTCATAAAGGAAGATGGAAAGACACTGATGTGTTATCTCACTCATATGTGGAGGGAAAATGTAGATTTTATTGAAGTTGGAAGTTTAATGATGGCTCACAGATTCTAGAAACAGTGGGACGAGGCACACAGACAAAGGTGGGCCTACCTATGCCAACGTATAGTTCAATAGGAGTGATAATTCTAGTGTGTCATTGCACTTTAAAAATCACAATTGCCATCTATTTCAAAAATAAAACAAGAGGAAAGACTTGTGGAAGCTTTCACAATAAAGAAAGTTGAAATATTTGGAGAAATAACCACATGTAAGCTGATTTAGGCATTATGCAATTGCACAAGCCTCAAAAGATACTACGTTCCATAACTATGCACATTTCTGTGTTTTATGTATATTGATTTCAAAATAAAAGTCATTTACATTAAAATGTACTAGAGAAAGCCTGTACATATAGGCATTTGGGGACTTCTGGTTTGTTTTTACAGGGTGTTCTATAGCTCTCAGACTGGCTTCAAACTCAACAGAGAGCAAAGGATGACACTGAACTTTTGCTCCTCTGCCTCCACCTCCTTAGGGGTGGGGTGACAGGTGTATGGCACCCAGACCCAGTTTTTGAGGTGCAGGAGATCAAGGCAGCCAAGCTCTCTGCTAACATCCCTAGCTGGCCCTCTTTTTGTTTTGTCCCTTGAGTACTTCCTTGAAGTTTTTTGTAATTCCTTCTCATATACTCACAATCTGATATTGTAAATATATATATATATATATATATACAAAATTTGAGTTATGTTTTTTGAGTACTTGTTGCCCAGATTTAATATTTATTTTGTTTTTTTTTTCACTAATGTCTAGGTCTATCTTTATTTATTTCTCTCTTTTATTTAGATTAGGAGGGTATTTATTTTCTCTTTTAAGTTTTTATCGTTAATTATTTCTTTACTGTGTGTGTATGTGTGTACATGTGTATGTGCATGCATATACGTGTGTATGTGTGTGTTTATGTTTCTGTGTGTGCATGCGTGTGTTTGTGCCTGTGTCTGTATGTGTGTATATGCGTATGTGTATACATATATGTGTGTTTACGTTTCTGTGTATGCATGTGTGTGTGCATGTATGTGCGTACGTGTATATGTGTGTATATGTATGCATATATGTGTGTATGTGTGTGTGCATGTGTGTGTTAGTGTGCATGTCTGTGTGTCTTTGTCTGTGTGTATGTGTGTGTCCATACGTGAATGTCTGTGTGTGTGTGTGTGTGTGTGTATGTGTGTGTGTGTGTGTGCCATGCAGTTGTATGGAGATCCGAGGAGACCATTCAAGCATAGTTTCTCTCTTTCCACTGTGGATTCTGGGGATCAAATGCAGGTTGATAAGTGGACACATGGCAAGGGCTTTTACTCACTGAGTCATCTCACTAGCCTATTTCTTATTTTCTTGAGTGACATGCTTGATTCACTTACTTTATATATTTAAAAATTACTCCATTTAATGTGTAGTGCTTACATCATATTTTATGTTTACCTATTATTATTCATTTCTAAATAGTCTGATTTAAAATTTTTTCTCGGTAACACAAAAATCAGGACACACACACATGACATACAGTAACAGAAGTAAGAGAAGAATGGAAAGTTGGAGAAAGAAGCAGTGGGAGACAGGAAAATGTCACAGAAACTGCCAGGTGACAGGTGACATTAGCAATCTCAACTGTCACCTAATGACGTGGGTTTTTTTTCCCCATAAAAATATGTGGTCTGTTGTAGTAACATTTTATAATTCAAAATTTGTTATATTGATATTATTAATTTATCAAAAATTACCTTTCTTGAAATTATTTTTAATTATTTTATTTTTGTACATATATATTTATATTATTACACATATATACAATAGATTACCTATGGCAAGAAGAACTGTGACACAATCAGGAATTATATAAGTGTTACATTCTTAGTGTGTTGGCTGTTTGTATTTGACAGTCTTGAAGAAGATATCTTTCCTATCTTTGTGCATCTAAATTTCTGAATGTAAATCAATCTCCATCACATATTGTCATTATCAACTTAGAACACATATCTAGACCTAAAAACATCTAAAGAAGATGCTCCAGTGTTATAGAGAGTTTTGGGTGACTATTCAGGTAGAAAATTGTCTCTGTCATCTGTTCATTTGGAAAGCTACTCACCTGCACTCCCGGCATACTCAGATAATCAAGTTTATTCCTTCTCAAGTCTCTGAGGGAGTTGAAGACCAGGTAGCTTAGTTATACAATGAAGCTTAATTGTTTAGGGGTTAAGATGTGGGTCTTTAGGTTAAAAGTATGTGTTAATTTTGGCTTGGTTTAAGATACCATTTTATAAAAATCAGAGTGTCAAAAATGAAAATAACTCTGTTTCCTATGAGTCTTCCCCATTACTAAGGCATCCGTGCATAAGAATGGCTGTTAGTCATAGAAATGCTGCAAAAACTATTCAGTTGGGCTTGCTTCAATCACTTTTAAAATCACTCTTATGACTTGCATCCTATCATATAATTTAGTTTATCATAAGGTGTGGCAAATGGTGCCACAAAACTATCTTTAATTCAAATAAACCCCCCACTGTAGTAAACAACATAGGAAGCCATGAATGCTTTATTGAAATATAATTGTGTTAAAATTAATAGTTAATTCATTCCTAATTGGCAGAACTTGCAGAATAAACAGAGATGAGACCAATTTTCTCTATCTCATATTAATAAATCAAAAGAAACAAGAAGAGAGAGAATACAGCATCTATCCCTGAATTGTAGAGTCTGTGCAAGTGAGAAAACAACCTGGATTACATGAGACTTTTTTATAAAAAGCCAATTAACTAATGAATTAATTAAACAAAATTTAAAACTTGCTTCGACCCTAGTCTGTTGTCAGACTTTATTTTAGGCCCTGAAAATCGAATAAACAAAACAAAATCCTTGCCCAGGTGTGGAGCAAAAAATTTTATTTAATATGCATCAGTGTCAGATCCCCTAGAACTGGTTTTACAGGCAGTTGTGAGCTGCCATGCAGGTGCTGGAAATTGGACCAGGGTCCTCTGGAAGAGCACCCAGTGCTCTTAACCTCTAAGCCATTTCTCCAGTCCAGTATGAAATCTTGATCTTAGCACTTTGGAGACAAAGGCAGGATTATCAAGAGTTTCAGGCCAGCTGGAGGTATAGCAAGACCTATATTAGAAAAATACAAATAAAACAATAATCTTTCATATTATGTAAATTTATGTTTAGTTACACAGTAAAATCACCATTGCCTGTATTAGGCAGCACAAGGTAGCACCAGCATCCGTAATTCCACATGGATACCTGGAGCTGTGAGGGAAACAGAATGGGAAGGGTCCTGCGTTAGGAAGGAAACCGTATCTAAGCAGAGATCTAAATGCAGTGGGAGAACAGGGCCCGTAAATACTTGAGTAGAGAGCGTGCAGCAGAAAGAACAACAGATGCAAAGGCTTGGGGACTGCGCATGGTGTGTTTGAGGAGCAGCAGCTGAAGCCGAAGAGGAAGAGCAGCAGGGAATTAGGTCAGCGTGACAGCCGGGCTCAGATCACACAGCACTCCAGGCCACTACTCTGATTTGCATTTAGTTCAAAGTAATATTTTGGAATCAGAGAGTGAAATTTGATTTAGAGTTCCAAACAATCATTCTGGTGGCTAGGAGAAGACACTGGGTGAGTGGGCAGGGGGGTAGGAGGGCGGGGGCTGGCTGGACAGAAGGAAAGAGAGGCCATCAGGAAACTGCTGGAGTCTTTCGAATGATGCTGTTGGAGCTGGGTATGACTGAAAAGTTAGAGGGGTGGTAATAAAAAAGGGGGAGGGAGTGGGGACTGGAATAGATGGTCGGTTAGATAAATGGCTTGCTCTGACAGTATGAAGACTGAAGTTCAGATCCCTAAAACCCACATGAAATTCAGGCAGGTTGTCAGGTGTCTGTAACCCCAAAACCCAGGTAGTACAGCCAGGTGATGCCCTGGCACACTAGCTATTCAGAGCAACCAGAATTGGAGAGGCCAAGCTTCAGTGAGAAACCTTCAATGAACAGAGTGGGAGGGGGTAATTGAAGGAGACATCCAATGTCAGTCCCCTGCACTCAGGCACTCCCATATACACATGTGCATTCTCACACAAGTATTCATTCACACTCATTCAAGCACACACATGAGCATGCATGCACATCTACATGTACACATATGAACACATGAATGTCCATGCACATCTAAATATACACGTGCAAGAAGTGGGGAAGAACATAGAAATTCCAGAAAAACAAGTAGAAGTGTGAATCCAGGGCCATTCACTGCATGAGAACTTGGAAGGGAAAAACCAGCAATTCACTTGGTGCAAAAGTTAAGTAGCTATTTGAATGAATGGGTCCGGAATAAAACAGTGAGGCCTTAAATGAACCGTCGCTCTGCGCTTAGTGTGTCCCTAAAGCTAAGATGAGAGACTGCTTTGGAGAATTACA
Organism: Acomys percivali; assembly: GCA_907169655.1. Classification (NCBI taxonomy): domain Eukaryota; kingdom Metazoa; phylum Chordata; class Mammalia; order Rodentia; family Muridae; genus Acomys; species Acomys percivali. Next base: position 64,332,167 of record OU015743.1, on the reverse strand, counting down.
TGAAATAGTACTACATGAAGTAGTGAGAAGCTCATGACTGAGAACTGACCACTGGGGTTTGGCTATGCAGGGTTGCCTTAACGGTTTCATTGAGCAATATAAACAAAACCCTGGTGAAAATCACGCTCAGGGAAGAAAGACGAATAACAAAGCACCGCCTGCAGCACAACTAATTCTTGTTGACCTTGATAAGTAGAAAGGGAAAAACCAAACCAAACCAAAATAAAAAACCAAAAGTATGTTCACGGTCACGCTCTGAATCCAAAATGTCGCTGACAGGTTTGAATTCTGAAGCATAGGGCCCTGGTTTCATTGCTTTTGGAGCATTTAAGGGTCTAAAGGGGCTGGACTGGCTGCCAGAAATGGGTCACTGAGTGTAGAGTTTTGAAGATGGTACCTTTTCTGATTCAGCTGCAGTCTCTGTTTTCTGATCCCACCACACAAACATCCTGTGCTACTCTGCTGTGGCCATGGCTGCAGCAACAACCTTCATGGACTCAGCCCTTCACCCAGCCATTCTACCATGTTGGAATGAAATCCTCTGACACCATGAGCTCACATAAACTTCAGAAGTTGTTTCTGGCAGATGCTTTGTGACAGTGGTAAGAAAATAGCTAATGCACTTAATCCGGTTATATCTGACTTGGCCATAGGCAGGGCCAAGTTCACCTTTGTAGGGCCAGATTCTAATAATCAGGAGACCCCTCAAGAATCATCATTCAAGTCAGCCTGGCCACAGAATGACAGTTTGTTTTATTATTTGTAAGGAAAATACTGAAGATGGAAAATGGAGAGAACCAGGCATAAAATAAAGGCAAAATTTGGAAGGCAGTGATGGCGTGCTCACCATAGACCCCTTGATGAGTCTGAAGTAGTGAGAAGCAAATTGCTCAGAAGTGACATATGTGTCTCAATCACAGTGCAAAACGGTGGCAAAATAATGTAGGAGCCCAGACAGGGCAGGAACCTGGAGGCAGGAGTTGATGAAGAGGCCATAAGGGATCTGCCTATTCGCTTGCTCCACCTGCCTTGCTCAGCCTACTTTCTTACGCACCCCAGACCATCTGCCAAAGGGCCGCACTGCCCACAGTCAAGGAGAAGCAAATAAACAGAGTAGGCTGGGTTATTTGTTCCTCACGACATATGCTGTGAAGTACTATTTCTGCTGCAGGATCTTTGCAGTTGTGGAATTGTCACCCCCATCTTTCCCCTGACACATGCCCACACTCTACCGTGCATTCTCCGACATCTGTCAGATCCCAGCTTCAGCATCCCTCCAGGAAAGCAGCTTGCCAACCCCATCAAGACAGCAGATGCAAGTCCATTGGAATTACATTTTTTTTTCTTGGTTCTTGCTACCTGTAATGGCTAATCTTGCCTGTCTATTTGACTGCAAATGGAACCAGCTAAAACCCAGGAAGTTAGACTCATGTCAGAGGGGTTTTCCTGACTGGATCATTTGTGGTGAGACGACCCTGCTCTAATTCTGGGCCATGCCTTTTAGTGGATGTCTGTGCAAAGCAACCTGGAAGGAAGACGCTTTTGCCTGCTTACTCCTACTCTTGTTGTCAAGTTCATCTACACTGCTGGGTGATTCTGCCACGAGTAATAGAGCTTATGACTTCAAGATGCTAACATCTATTAAAGACCAGCTGAGGTCTCCAACCTCACAAAATGAGCATCTGTCACATTCTTGGCCCTTACAACATGAGACAGCCCATTGCTGGACTAGCCATATCACATCTGTACAAAACTCTAATAAATCCCCTTTAACGTTTATAGAAATGTATTCTGTCAGTTTTGTTCCTCTACAATGCTGGCTAATAATCTATATTCATCCTTATTCCATCATAGAGTTCTTCAGTTACCCAAATCAAAAGCTCGACATCACAGTTGTCTATTCTTTCCATTCTTATAGCCAATTACCAGAAAATTGTATTGGTTCCACCCTGAAAGTGTTACCAGGGGTTCACTATGTTTCAGGGCTCTTTTGAAAATAAAATTATGTAGTATTAGTGCTTTGCTTGATACATACAGTGCTCTCAGAGGCCAAAAGAGAGTCAAGACTGCAGTTACCAGTGAATGTGTATGCCCATGTGCGTGCTGAGAGTGGAACTGGGTCCTCTGGAAAAGCAGAAGTGCATGCTCTTAACCAATGAACCTTCTCTCTAGTTCTGTTCACCACTTCATCATTGTGAAATGGGTGCTAGCTCTGTCCCCCGGTATCTACTCCCTTCCAGCTGCCTCCTTGAGCAACCAGATCAACCAATCAAGCCTTTGGGAAAACAAAATCAGTGTAGTCACTGCTGCTCTTTCCACCTTGCACAGCCACACATAGAACAGAAAGAAAGGTGCTTACCTTGAAACGTATGCCCCATTGTGAACTGGCCTTGCTCCCCCCATCTCGGTTCTCATCTCCCACCTATTGTGACAGCTCTCTGGGGCTTTGGCACACTGACTTCTTTGAAGTACAGGAGATTGGAAGCCTTCAGAAGCAGCTTCAGGAACACACGCTCTCTGACCTTCTGCCCTCTTCTTTCCTAGCCAGCTTTCTTGCATGAAGCAACTCACAGAAACCGAAATCCCTCTTTCTCAAGGCACGTCATAAAAACTAAAGCCCTTTTTCTTCAAAGTGAACCCTACACAATCTGGAAAGGTCACTCTCTTCTCCCTTGGAAATTTTCATTCTAAATGGCCCTGGTCTCCCACCCACATGATTCGAAGCAGATAGCCATCGCTCAGTTTCCTCTCCTGGGCTGTTAGCATCAGATTAAACTTGGGTTCTAACAATACTTCTACAAGCTAACCATTCTGCATCAACCCTAAGTGTAAAACAGACAGTTTTCCCTGGGTCTTCAGCTCTTTGTTCCTGAAGCCTTCTGTATGGTATAAAATGTAATTAAATAAGATTAAGCTTACTCACGGTTAGCCCATCTCTGGGGGTGACTGGACGATTGGGCTGTTGACCAAGGCACTCATGATAGTTGAGGAGAGTCGCCATACTTCCATCAAGGCTGAGCCTCAGGTGAATATCCAGCACTAAGTCTGGTGTTGCACACCTGGAATTTAGCACTGATGTGGAGGCAGGAGGATGGCAGGTTGTGAGAGCGTGTTTCCATTTGGAAAGGGACTGGTATGTAACTCTGTGTCACGAGGCTTTCTGAGCTACACAAAGTCCTAAATTCAATCTGCAGAATTTCAAAGAAAAGAAGAAAAAAGTAAAAAAATAAAGACATCAAATAAGATTGAAAATCTAACAGTCGGAGCCTCTCTGAAGGCTTTTGAAAACTCAATCTTGGCTTTATTCTTGACATTCAGTCTTAATTGTAATTAAAAGTCTTTGTGTGTTTCACAATTATTTTGCACCAGTTAAGCTTTTATGTATTTGTTGAAGGAATGAAAGATCCCTCCTTAGATTACATTTCAAATATAGAGGCAAAACCAATAGGGGAAAATGGCTTGATAGTGGTTTTTAAATTTTTTTATTCCTTCAAAATCAACACATACTTAGTAGGGAAAAATGGTATTTTCCAAAAGATCAGTGAAGAATGTGGTCTCATCGTCTTCCAGGATATTAAACCGACTGCAACAGAAAAGCACTCCGAGCTTTAAAGAGCTGTTCCTGTGCATGCAGCCAGAATTATAAATGCCCTGGTTTTCCCTATATCTTCATAATTAGCAGAATAATTATTGATCAGCACAAAGCACATAGTCTCTGGAGGCATGATTTGTGCAAGTGCTCAGCTTTTTAAGAGCCTAAATCAAAGTCATCAGTATTTAAAAATGAATTGATAGTAAATGTGGTATAATTAATCCACCTATTCTGTTTTCAGGGGTACATCTTTTCATACTAAATATGCCGTTCATTTAGGAAAGAATGTAAGGGTATGGTAATGGCAGAATAAAAATAAATTGGGACTTCATTTTTCCTATTGCAACTCCTGGTTTTAACTTACCCGGACTTATCATTGACTATGCAAGTTTAAAATATTTCTCAACTTTATTTGCCAATAACAGGTACTAAGAATAACATAGATCAATAGTTCTCAAACTCCCTAATGCTGCCATCCTTTATTACAGTTCCTCAAGTCGTGGTGACCCATAACCATAAAATCATTCCGTTGCTACTTCATAACTGTAAGGTTGCCACTGTTATGAGCCATGATCTGATATGCAGGGTATCTGATATACAACGCAGGTGAAAAGGTCGCTTGATGCCCCAAAGGGGTCACAACCCACAGGCTGAGAACCACAGGTCTAGATGGACCACTGAAATACACAATGGGTCCCTAAAATACAGGTGTTAATGCTGTTCTCTTCCCTCTCTTGTTTCCCCAGGCTTCCCTGCTTTACCCTGTGTCATGGCAGACTGTCAACTGTGGGGCGTGCACATCAAGCTCCGTAGTGGAACATTTCCTCCTGCCCAATGGGAGATGCTGGGTGGATGAGAAGGAAAGACAGAAAAGGGCATGAGCAACTCAATGACAACACGGGCTTTATTTAGGAAAACGCTTATGGGGATCCCCAATGGTATATGAACCACAGACCCTGCTGTCCCCTTTGCGGGCTTGGGCAGTTATAGTCAGAAAGAGAGCAGGAGAGAGGAGACAGAAAATGTTTTCTCTTTATTTATTTGTCATTATTTTTTGTTTGTTTGTTTGTATTCAGGAGGCTGCACCTAAGGGTAGTCAGGGAAATGCAATGAATAAAAACGAAGTGAAACATTTCTCACAGCACCGTTACAGAAAGCAGGTAAGAAGCTAAAAAACAAGGAATTTCATGTCTGGGAATTAAGTTCCTTTTGGGCCTGGAATTGTCATTGTTTAACCAACACAGAGATATTTTACAAAATGGTATGATCATTCCTTCTTTTTTAAAAAAAAAATTATACTGTTATAAGAAGTGAGAGAAGAAGGCAGCTGTGATGTCTGTCCATCCCTCTTTGTCTAATGGTTTTAAGGCTATTGTAGAACCTGCCACTCTCAAGTCTCTCTCGGTCCTGCAGTACTGAAGGTGGTCTCAGCCTGCGGGTGCTGATAACACCGTGTTTGGCCTCCGATTAGGGTCAGGAGTGACACTATACTGTTGGCTCACTCTGAATTTCCTCACTGTCCGCTGCCTCCTGTTGTCCTTATGGCACATTCATCCCCGTGTAATTAATTCCTGTACTCATTTCCTGGGCATAACACACTGACTTCTTGAAGAAAAGAATCTAGCTTGCCATACAAACTGTTATAGCCTGCTCCCTAAGACAGTGCCAAGTGTGAACTACGTAACTAACGCAAGTGTGAATGAATGGATGGGAGAAACATGGATTTGTCCTAACTTTACCAAGTGCCAGAATGGTATACTGAGCTTGTTAGGATGCAGACTGTTACCCTCAGCATCCTTTCTCCTTTTTCTGATCTGGTAGGGGTGGTAGGAAACTCCAAAGGTTTCATTTAGAGTAGGTCCCCAGCAAGTACAGATGCTGATAGTGCAGCCAGCAGCCTTAGAAGACCTCGACTTTCCTGAGCAGTCTCACAGAAGAGCCAATTCGAATGCTTACACTGGGGTTGGTCATCGGCATCAATGGGTATGAACAAATTCCCCCACGGAATAACTTTAAATGAGCAACGATATATTTGGCTCACCATTTTGGACATTCCTTTTTTATAGTCCTTGAACCCATTATTTCTCACGATACAAGGGGAGAGGCAGGAGCCCATCACAGAGAACATGCTCTGAGGCAGCACAGCTCACCTCAGGACAGACAGGAAGCACCCAGTGAGCAGGACTGGAAGTAAGGGAGAAGGAGGGGGAAGGGGAAACCATCGTAACCTGTTTCCTAGAACTAAGTTCCCCTCCTATGATCTCTAGCACCTTCTAGAACAGTGCTTTCCGCTGGGACCTTGGGCTGTGAGGACATTTTATATCCAATCGATACTGTAACCACATCACATGCTGTTTGTGAAACTAGCAAAGTGATTCCAGTTTTCTAAGGGTTTACCAGGAATAATCCTTACTAGTCAATTGGGTCATTTTATTTTACAGGGTTGGTTTTTTTTTTTTCTGGCTTGTTTTGTGTTTTATTTGTTCCTTTTTTAAGTTGAATGCTGAAGAAAGACTGATCACAAAATAGATTATCAAACTATAGATGTGTTTTCTTTTATTCTCTAATTTAAAAAAAAAAGTATCAGAAAAGGGAGCTCTACAAAATACTAAGAAATTTATCAGTTTTCATTTTCAACAAACATGAACAAAGAAAAAAATGTTCTTCAAATATACATAAATCAACTTGATTATCTGAAATTTTTTCTATGGGATAAATAATGTCAAATTAAGAAAGATAGAGGGAGAAGTTGAGGTTAGCCTTGGCTACTTAGTAAGGAATAAGTCAACCAGGGCATAATGAGACCCTGGCTTTAAAACAGTCACACCCAGATATTGTCTGCTAGCACTTGGTGTACAATGTATCAGGATGATGTGTTTACAGGAATGTTATCTTCACACTGGCTAAATGAACAGAATCTATGATTGGGCAGTGCTGGCGCATGCCTTTAATCCCAGCACACAGGAGACAGAGGCAAGCAGATCTCTGTGAGTTTGAGGCCAGCTTGGTTTACAAAGGCAGGCAAGATAGCCATGGTGCTACAGAGAAACTCTTTCTCAAAAAATTGCTAATTATAAAATAAAATTGAGAAGGGAAGGAAGAAAGGGTCATGACTCTTTCTTCTACAGTCCAGGGTCAGTTCAATGGATTCTGTTGTTAAGATGTATCTCAAATGTGACTTTTTTTTTCATTACTTGCATTGAGCTAGCCTTAACTCAAACTCCAGTTTCCTCTGACCTGGGTATGATTCCTATCTTTACTACTGGATTGTTCTTTTCATGTAGCCAAAGTTGGCCTTGGAACTCTCTATCCTGTGTCCACTTCCCAAGTGTTGGTGTTAACTGAACTGTACCAACATGGCAGGCAGGGAAGGGGAGAAAGAAAGAGGAAAAAAAGGAAAAAGAAGGTGAAACCATGGGATTTAAAAGATCCTATGGTTTGCCTATTTTCTAGAACAAAACCCAAATCTCTTTATCCTACATCCTACTGTCCTCCTTCCTCCCAGACTTTTTGTCTTTTCCACAGCATTATGCTCTGTCAGTGAATACATCTCTTGCCTACGTCTCAGAGCGGCATGCCAGCACCTCACACCTCCCGAGCAGGCCCGGAGAGTCTTGCCTGCTGCTGTATCCCACCCTTAGTAGCTCAGGTTCCCTGTCAGCATCTCCTGACTGAATGAAATATGAACTACAAACTGGGACTCAATCCAACTTAACAATAGAAGAAATTTACCTTACCAGCTTCCCTTTTTCTGCCCTAAATTCCTCCTCAGGGGATTCTTGCCCACACCACATGTACACACGTGCTTACATGCTCAATAAATTAGTATGTTGCTGTATTTCTTACATCTCTATGAATGAAAGAATGTTGTGCTATTGTGCAATCCCAGTGTGATATAGATGACTGTAAATCACTTCAAGAGTTATATTTCCCAGGCTTATTCACATTTTAACAATGATCTTAAACTAATAAAGCTAAATTCCTAAAATGTAGTGTTTAATGACTACAATGCCATTTATAATTAGAAATTATTTGATGTAATCTCAGTGCCCAGAGATAGTTATTGGTTAAATTGTTTTTTCAGGAGCTGGAAAGATTGTTTAGTAGTTAAGACTATTTGGTGCCCGTCCAGAGGACCTGACTTTGATTCCCAGTACCCACATTGGGTAACTCAAAATTGGATGTAAAACTAGCTCACAGGCATTCAAAGCCCTTTGGCCACACACACACACACACACACACACACACACACACACACACACACAC
>OU015743.1:64266883-64324299 GCA_907169655.1 Acomys percivali | reverse complement strand
ACACACACACACACACACACACACACACACACACACACACACACACAGACACACAGACACACAAACACACACACACACAGACACATAAACACACACACGTTAAATAAGTAAATAAACCTTGCCTCATGTATAAATTATTAGAAGAGGAAAGATAGAAAAATCTATACAAAAGACCCAAGACTTCTACCATGTATTGTTACAACTTGGGGGAGTATATATATATATATATATAATGTGCTATGTTTTACTTCTCTGATGAAGAGAGGAGACTCTTAATAAATATCGGTGTCCCTTTTAATTTTTGCAAGCAGCAAAAACAGAAAGGTTAACTCAGAAACTAGTAAAACTCACAGCTTGTGAAGAAATCTTGAGAATGGACTGGGTCACTGCAGAAAACATTACTTGCTGGAAGAATTTTATATTTTAATTTTTATGTATTATTGTGAGTTGATGAAGTGTGTGTTTATGTGTGAGTGGGACCCCATCCATGCAACAGCACCCACGTGGAGGTCAGCAGACAACATTCAGGAGTCCAGTCCTTCATCTTAGTGTAGGTTCTGGGGATCAAACGCAGATCACTAGGCTGGTGAAACAAGCCCCCCCTCCCCAACCCCAGCCATCCTACAGGCCCTCTTATGGGCAGTTTTGACTTTTTGAACTATGTCAGTGCTTTATTTGTTCAAAATTTTATAGTAAATTGAGAACAATCCATTTGAAAGGAAAAATAAAATAAAATAAAATCATTGATCAAGGACCTTACCTGGGTGACTGGTAATGCATCACCCTGAAAGTAGGCCAGCGCTGAAACTGCCCACCAACCTTGACTATCACCTGGAAGCCTCACTTGCAGTTTCCATGCCAGTGTGGATAAGATAATTCTCAGTCTCCTCTGGATGTTTTGCATACATCAAATGAGGCTGCATGCTGATACCATTAAGAAATAGAGTTTTCCCTGAGAAAGAAGAAATAGTGGAGTAGGGAATGTTGAGGGGTCTGGGTGTGGTAACCCATACCTTTAATCACAGCACTTCAGAGGCCTGGGAAGCAGGAGGATCAGGAGTGCAAACCCAGCTCAGGCTCAGCAGTTTCGCTGTCTCCAAAGAATGACCAGTGGCTGGAGAGATGGCTCAGCACCAAGGCGCTACTGCACAGGACCTGAGTTCTCTTCCCAGCACCCACATCAAGTGGCCCACCCCCACCTGTAACTCCAGCTTCAGGAGGAGGCTTCTGGCCTCTGCCATCACCTGTACTCATCATGCACACAGCCACAAACGGGCAAACACACATATGCATGATTACAGTAAACGGAAGCTCTTATTTGTATATTTGTTTGTTTATTTATTTATTTTGGTTTTTTTTTTTTTTGAGAAAGGGTTTCTTTTTGTAGCCTTGACTATCCTAGATTCACTTTGTAGACCAAGGTAGCTTTGAACTCATAGAGATCCATCTGCCTCTGTCTCCCCGGGTACTGGGATTACAGGCATGTGCCACCTTGCCCGGCTAAAGCTGTTTTTAAATGAATAAATAAATAGATATTGAAAAGCAGGGGAGATGATCTTCTTTGGGATGCATTGTTGCTAAGCACATACATATACATACATATACATATACACATATACATATATATGTTCAAAAAATCTTATAGCATATACCTATATCCACCCAAATAAATATTCATATATATGCATATAGACAACTTATGTTTTATATGCAAATCCCTTCTGTATTTCTTCAGTTTGCTGAAAATGCCTAGAGAAAATTATGTCAGTAGCAATGAAAAAACCAAAGCCTCACAACTTGGTTTATAAACACCAGTCTCCACAAAAAGAAGCCAGGGCATCTCTGAAAAATGATGAATACTAGACAGGGACAAAGAGCAAAGATTTGCTTAAAATCATTGAATTTAAATATGATGTATATATTTAAGAATACAATGTCATGATGACATAAGACAGTAACCTTTTTTGAAGAAACTTTATTTAGTGTTTGACTAGGGCACTTAGAGATAAAAGACTATGATGTACATGAACTGCCTCACATAGGCATTCGGGGGGGTGTGCGTGCATGTGAAGTGCTCATATCTGGTTTTGTTTTGTTGTCTGTTTTTTTTTTTCTTTTTGAGATACAGTCTCGTTTTACAGTTCTTGGCACTCACTGTTTAAGCTAGGTTAGCCCCAAGCTCACAGAAATCTGTTTGTCTTAGCCTCCCAGTTGCTGAGATTAAAGGCAGCTTTACTCATGTTTATAATCTTACCACTTAGGAGGCTGAGACTAGAGAATGACTATAAGTTTTAAGCCAGCCTGGGCTATTATTCAGTGAGTTTCAGGCCAAGCTGGACTAAAGAGGGAAAAGCCATGTTTCAAGTCAAAAAACAAAAAGGAAGATGGAGAGATAGATGAGACACGCCTAGACATTAAGCACCACTGACTCAGAAGAAAAGACATATTTTTAATAGTATTTCTGTAACTGTTCTGTGATTGAAGTTATTTCTGATGAAATAGTTTCAAGATAAGCAGTGTTTTTTAATTAACACTTCGAGCATTAGATGGTAAGACAGAACGTTGATGGATATGATCTGGGTACTGACAGACGGGAAGATGCATGGATGGAATATTAATTTATTCATGTTCTCATCTCATTTCCTACTGCACGGACACAAGCAGTAAACTGAAAGGTGGTAAATAAATTATAAGCTGAACTGAGAAAAATGATTAAAGCATAAGAGAGAGGGATTTGAATAGGATTGCCAGAGGGTCCCCACTAATAGTCTTGCAGAAGCACCCGAAGAAATTTGAGGAGCTGGAACAGGAGTGGAAGGTGCTCCCACAGAACACGCCAGGAAGAGAGAATGTGGTGGCATCTTGCTAAATATGTCAAGTATCTCCGTGTGATAAGAAGACCTGATGTGCCTATTTTCCTTTTTCCCTAGTGTCACTACTTCCATTTGGCTCATGTTCAGTCACCATTTCTTTGAGAACTACCAAGAACAATTCCTGACACTCTTTTCACATGCTAGCGTGAGTCCACGCCAAACACCATGAGAAACAACAGCAGGCCAGAAGCCCCGAGGAGGATGCACATGCGATGCCTGCCATTCCGAGACCAAGCAGGAGTGAGACACCACAGAGCTTAAGAAATGAATTGAAAATACTAAAAATAAAAAAATAAAAATAAATTTTAAAAAAAAGCACCTTTGTGTGGGGTTCTGTCATCTGCTAAAGACTTTGACAAGTCATTGGAAGAGTTTGATCTGAGAAGTAACATAAAGTAAACTTTATTCTGAACAAATTGCAGTGGATATATTAGAAATTCTGTAGGCAAAAAAAGGGTAGAAAGAAAGCAAGCGAAGAGTGCTGAGATATCCGGAAAAGAGGATGGTGGTTCCTGGTGTTAGCATCCTAGCAACAGCGCTACAGAGCTGGTGAGAAGCAAGAAGAATGGAGAGTTTCAGAGATCACAGGATGAGAGAGGAAATAAGGGAGTGAAAGAGAGTTCCAGATAACCGATTGCCACAAGGATGGGCTGGATGTTGATACAGGGAAATGATGACTGTGAAGGAAGCATGTTTTAAGGAGTTAGATTTCACACACAGCAAGTTTAAGATCCAAATGAAGAAAGCAGCAGGTGATGTCAGAATAGATCCAGTCACAACAGGCTTGGGGGAGGGGCCCATGGTCGAGAGGTTGTGCCAACCTCCTATGTCACAGATGTACCCTATTTTTATCCTTCTGAGCCTACAAAGTACCCCAAATTTCAGTACGGACCATTTAAGAATGGAAACTCGTTCTGTGCATAATACAAAAGTAGAGAGTTTAAAATAAATGTCTGTCCCCCAAAGAACCTTACTTTCTGATGAAATAAAGACAATATTTGAGTTATTTATATTTTTTCTCTCTAGACTGACTATACAACTTATAAGCATGAGATCAAAACCTACTGTCACTACAAAAAAAAGTCTTCTAATAACATCCTAAATATCAGATTTTTAGCTGTCAACAGCACTGTATCTATTATCTATCTATCTCTCTGTTGTAAACATACAGGTGGCAAAATATTCACATGTAGGAGTTAAGAGCATAGATGTTTCATAATGAAATTATTCAATTTATGTTTCAAGGTAGAATAATTCTTTCTTCACTGTTAGACTTAAAAAGTAAATACATAATAAATGCATGGCTCCTTGCTTTCCCAGCCAGAATTGCTTGCGGAGATGATCAGCTATGGTGAGGGGGAAACCATGCCAAGTTTCTGGTGTGCCCGTGCACACTGTTTTTGCTCATAATTAATAGCTCCTGTGCTTGCTAAGGTTTTGGAAGGCAGCTCAAAGCCTACCTAGGTAATGCCTTCTGACAACATTTTAAAGATCAGTTATGTCATATGGCTGCCTTTTAGAAAAAAAAAGAAGTCAAAATGCATAGCTGTGCCATATGGCATCTCTGAAGAAACAGCCGGATTGGACAGACAGTCACTGGAGAAAGTCCCACAGCACTTGGAGAAGAATGTGGTCCTGTTGCCAAAATGTGGCCTTTGTTAATCTCCTAACTATTATTGTGCAGAAACCAATTCATCTGTATTAATTATAAACAAATTTTAATTACTTCAGTAAAAGCCTATTATACTGATATCTGATGCCAAGGAAGCTGTTTTAACTCTTTCTAAGTCTCCAAAGCAAACCCGGGGTTTTGGAACGTAGGTGTTTTCTGCGAGGCAGGAATTTCTCTAGCTGTGTGTAAAGCATACAGTTCTGACATTTAGTTTTCCAGTACTTTTAAGCAATCCCATGATGTTTTTGCTTTTCTTCCCGAGGCTATCAAAAGGCAGCTAATGCATACAAGTTGTTAAAAACAGATTATCCCTAATGTCTGGGAGTGTTTAACTGTACTTTGTATTCTTTTGCTCAGATTTTAAAGTTACAACAATAACAAAAGGCAGTGTGCGTTACAAAGAGATTATGCTCAGTAACACAGAGCAACTCAAGAAACATGTGACCTGACTTTGCTGAACCATTCATCACGCAGTCCTCTCTGGACAACATACAAGCACAAATATCCTGTGCCTCAGCGCAGCATATCCTCAGACAACATGGAAACCCAAATCACCAGCAGGTTTTGTGGCGGCAGCTTGGCCAAGAAGGTTGGCTGGTCTTTCCCTCATAGAAAGTTTGCAGTGGACACATGGTGGCTGCACTGTACGCAGCCGTTGCAGTTGGCGGATATCCAGCGGGGAGAGTGTCCATCAAGCAAGCCGCCACCGCCACTGTGGTGATGGAATTGTCTTTGAGTTCGGTTTCGCCAATGTGTGCTTTTATTTTATTAGGCCGAGCGTCAAAAGTTCCTCTCCTCCTGGAGACCATTCCTTCTGGTATCCATATCACTTTGGACCTCGAAAGTTAAACAGTTTTAAACAAACAGAACCACATCCTGCCTTCTTCCTTCACTGGACTTTGAAGTGCCTCGTGCAAACCTCGCAGTATTTTTTTTCTCGTTTTTCAAACAGGAAAATAATTTATTTTTATAATCATAGTGGGTGAAGTCTAGAAAGCAGTGTGCTCTGTAAATTCTCATTGGGGAATTCAAGGAACACGGCTTTAAACAATGTCACAAATATAATAGAGGCTCTGGCCAAGGATGTTTAAGATGGCAAACATTGAAGTGAAACCAATGTTTTCGGTTCTTCATGAGTACAGATCAAGTGTGAGTGAGGATCTGTGGAGCTTTTGTCTGCGCCATTACTATTTGTGCCTACTGCATCCGTCAAAGCATCCATTCAACTAGAAGCCACAGAACTCCATCTGAAGATCTCCCCAATCATCTTTACAACTATCTCCTCCACTCTGCAGATGAGAAGTTGGGGTACAAACTGACATGGCTTATCTGAGGACATAGAGCCAGGTACTTACAAAGTCAAGAAGTCTTTATGATCTCCCCATGGGGTGCTTGTCCCATGACACTGTGCTGTCAGATTCCTGTTAGTACTGATGTAAATTAAAAACATGTGCAGCGCTGGAGAGGTGGCTCAATGGTTAAGAGCGCTTGCTACTCTTTCAGAGGTCCTGAGTTCAATTCCCGACGCCCATGTGGCAGCTCACAACTGTCTGTAACTGCAACTCTAGTTCCAGAGGATGCAACACCCTCTCACAGACACATGTAGGCAAAACACCAATGAAAATAATTAAATAATTTTTTAAAAAAACCACGAGGGACCAGAAACTATGGAACATGCATAGCAAGTTAATTTCCTATTTCATAGTTGTCAGCATTCTCTCAGCACCTATAAAGATTCCTTCCATCACCTGTAGATTGTGTTGACGCAAGTGACACCACAGCACCTGATTGGTGAAGATCTTAAAGAAAATATGAATAGCATTTCAAAGGACAAAACACAATCTGTGCTGCCTACGGCACTGGACTCTGCACCAACTTCACATCAGTGCAGAGCTGCTTGGATTTTTGCCAACTTTGAAGAAAAAGCCCATTTTCATCTAAAATACACCCATATACCACCATATACCAAAGTTACCATAATTATTAAAAAAACAAGCAGTTCCTGGAGACAGACAATTAAAGCAAATCAGATTCCTGAGAAGGAGTCTACTCTGTCCGCAAGCCCCTCTCGTGTTACACCCGCACTGCTAACCCCTGGTTGAAACAGGGCCCATCCATCACCTGATGATTCTGTCAGCCCATGTCACCATTCCAGTAAGCATTATACCAACTAGCCCTGTTTCTAAAAGTGATAAAGGCATTTATTTTCACCTTTTTACCTTTGTCTCAAGATTGATTCAAAGCATTGTCTCAAGCATTATTTCTCTAGATCTAACTTGCTTTGGTTTTGAGACCGAGTGTTGCTCCAGCCTCAGACTCCAAGTGCTAGGATTACAAATGTGCATCACCACATCCAGTCTCTCCTATTCATTCTGGTATTTCTACCTAAGAACTGACGCAGGAGCGAGGATGGAGCTCAGTGAGTAGAATACTTGTGCCATATGCACAGAACCGTTTCTCTCCCCAGCATCGTGCAAACAGAGGCTGGCAGTGGTGCACATCAGTAATCCTAGCTCTGGTATTATGAAGCAATTTCCTCCCAGGTTGAAACATTCTCTCCTAGGAGGAGGCTCCTGAGACTGTAGAAGTAAACAACCTTATAAACCTAAGACAGTTGAAATTTACAGGACTCACAAGGCCTCTCCCTGAGGTTACAGAAGCAGCAAACTACTGCCGAGGGGGTTAGTTCTGACCAGACTAGTGGCCTGGGGAAGAGTCTCTGGTGTGTCACACTGGTGTGTCAGAGAGCGCCAGAGTTGCAGCTTTTCTGAGTCATCGCCCATCCTGGGTACATACCGCATGTGGGTTGTTTCTGATCCTGTATGTTACCCTTCCCTGGTACTCCTTTGACTAATGTCAATAGATGCATTAGTTCAGCAAGTTGGACTTTGATTCATTACTTCCACCTGTTTTTTGTTTCCCTACCTGAGGTTAGTTGACGTTTGTCTCCAAAGGAAAAGCATCATGCAACATGGGGAAGTAGAAGAAGATCCAAAAGTCAAGGTCATTTTCTGTTGTGCTTAAGGAGTTCAAGGCAAGCCTGGACCATGCCAAATCCTCTCAAACAACCAATAGTTGTTTAATAGTTGTTTAGTAGTGATAATGCTAAAATACATATAACGATATGCTAAATACCAAAACAGTGAAGTTGCATTACCGTACTTTTCAGACTATAAGGTGCACTTTGTGTGTATGGCAGAGGGAGGAGGAATTAGGGTGTGCCTTATGTTCCAATTGCTGCTTTTCTTGTTTTACTGCTCTACAAGCTGAGTGTGTGTTATGGTCAGGTGCATCTTATAGTCTGAAAAATACAGTAATATCAACACGTAGCCAGCGAGCACCTGCATGCTGATGCTGCTGTGCCTGAGTGGCATGAATTGTCTCTCTGAAGATGGGACCTGTTTTTGAACCTCAGGAGAGGTTCTGTTGTCTGTGCAGAAAAAGGATGCCTGAAGAAAAAGCAGAGATGAGGATGACATGGCTTGGGTGGAGGCCTGGGAAAAGGTAAGTGTGCTAGTTAACTTTGCATTGCCATGGAAAAATAAAAACAAAAAGCCAGGAATAGCTTAGGGGAAGGAAAGTTTATTTGGGCCCATGATTTCAGACAGATTTTCATCTGTCATGATGGACATAGTTTTCCATGGTAACAGCAAGACTTAAACCAGGTGCAGGTGTAGCCCTTAAAGGCGAGCCTCAGTGACCTTCTTCTGCCATCCAGGAACCACTCTCTACAGATTGTAGAGCCACAGTGGGCTGGGGATAGAGCTCAGTACCACAGTGCTTGGCTAGCATCCATTAGACTCTGTACCAGTAAATAAATAAATAACATGATGCCCCAACCTTGGGATAAGTGTTTAAAGTGTGAATCCGTGTTGGACATCTCAGACTCAAACCGTAACACAAGTAAAGTGGGAGGAAACATCAAGGAAATGATGAAATGTTCATGGCTATATGTTTCTCTTCTCCTTCGTTGTCTCTTGGTCTGTGTGGTGTTACTGTGTCTAAATATCCAAGGCAAGACACTTTATGAAGAAGATAGGCTGACATTGGCTCAAGATTCTCGTGGCTGCAAAGCTCAAATGGCATTGAGCCAGCATTTGCAAGAGCAACCGGTGTCTAGGTCACATCATGACCATGAAGAACAAAGAAATACAGCCAGGTAGAGAAGGAGAGACACACATGGGGAAGCTTCACTTTGTAATCACTCGCTGACTCCAGATTTAAACTGGACGTGAGAACTATGTCAGACGCATGCACAAAGCTTGTGTTAGTTAGCCTTCCTAATGACTCAGTTCTTTAATACATTTGTTGGGGCACCAATTATCACTCCTAGCCTATAACATTACTGCTTTATAACTATAATTTTGTTACTATTACAAATAATAATATAAATATCCAACAGGCAGAATATCTGATATGTGAACCCGCCCCCCCCCCCACACAAGGGGTCTGGACTCATAGGCTGAGAAGCAGTGCTCTCTACCCAACATGATATGCAGAGAGACAAGTTTTATTTGGCTCACTGTTTCAAAGACTTCAGTCCATGACTGGGTGAGCCTGTGGCACAGTGAAGTAGGAACATGTGACAGAAAAACCTTTCACGTCATAAACAGGAAGCTAAAAAAGCTGTGGCAGCAGGGAAGCAAAGGGTCTGAGAACAAAAAACCAGCTCCCAATGTCTCCTTCTAAGGCTTGCCTCTCAACAACCTAAAAGCCTTTGAATAGGCTGGAGTGCTTCCCAGTAGCCCCAGCCAGGGAGTCAAACCTTTATCACATGGACATTGGGAATACACTTAAAAGCCGAGCTACAGTGGTACCCTAGTTCACAAAGGCCCATCAGCTCTTAACAGCACCATACTGGGAGCTAACTTTCCAGAACATGAATTTGGGGGAAGAAATGAAAAGCATAGCACTTTCCAGATTCTCTCTGGAAACGCACCTGGAAAGGTAAGAAGATGCAATCGGAGGCCCAAGGGAGAAAGAGAATGCAGAGCACACTGTAGTGCAATGGCATTAACTAGCTTGCCTTTTCTTTTAGAATTGACATGAAGGTACTTTCTCATTGCTACGGTAGGAGTTGCCTTGCCCTGCTTCCTGTGCTCTGATAGGCTGGCATCAGTGAGCCTGTTACTAAACCATGAATAAAGCCACTGCTGCTTGTGGACAGGCAAGCAAGATCACTAGTTACCTGCAACTGGGAGTTGTCTATGCCTGGATTTTCCTGTGAATGATTGTTATAAAGCCATGAGCCAAGCCCTGATCAGTGGTCCTTTGGCTTCCTGGATGGAGCCATTATCACTTGCTTCTGCATTGCTATTGCCTGTGAGGTGACAGCAGACAGAAAACCCTCAACCAGAGCTGGGTTGATGCAGGCACCGTGCTTTCAAACCTCTAAAACTGTGAGGTAAATAACTTAGTTTCTTATGGGAAGAAATATTTTTATTTTTGTTATAAGAACTAGGTAACAGATTATGGTTAATGGAGAAAATGACTTCAAAAAAAAAAAAAAAAAAAACCAAGAGAGTCTTAGCAGTAGGCAACTAGGGGTCAAAGTTGCCATCACTGACATCTAGGGTTGCATTACTTTTGGGGATATGTCTGTCCTGTGCACTGTGTAGGACCCTCAGCCTCTGGGTGGTACCATGGATGCCAATACAAGTATCCCTTTCCAACTCTAGGAAATTGAAAGGTCTCCAAACTTTGCCAACTAACTCTTGAGAGGCAGAATTCCCTGTGCCCATTAACCATTGGCATATATCTATAACCCATGAAAGGTGCCTCTAACAGTGTGAAGTGTGATTACCCCTCCACCCTGACTGCTCCCACACCACTCAGAAATGGCATCCTGTACTCTCACTCCATTTTACTTCATTATAATAATGGGTAATAACATCGTTACTGGTGAGTGCATCTTTGCAATTTCTGAGCCATTGTCTGTGCCATACTGCATTTCATAGAAGAGATCACTGCCTAAGAGGTAAAAGGATAGAAGAAGAGAAGAAATGAAAAGCAGGACACTAACGTGTGTTAATTCTGTTTTTAATATTAAAATGCTCCATATTCTAAGCAGAAAGATGACGATACGGGCATTGAAGGGGCAGCTGAAAACACCTGGAAGGGGCTATGAAGGGAGCTGGTGGCGAGCCTTCCATCAGGAAGGAAAATGGAAGACATGCAGGGACAGAGATGAAAAAATAGAACTTTGACCAACAGCAGGAACCTCAAATTTTATCCCTTAAAAGACCCTGCCCTCCCATGCCTGAGAGGAAGCATTCCTATTACCAACTGACACCAAAGTATGTCACAACCAAGACATGGAAAAAAGAACGGTCTTCGTGCCTCGACAATAAATTCAGCTTCATTTCCCATCTTCTACATAGCGTCTGCCCCCACCCGAGTCCCGCGTCCCCATTCCCACATCATCCTCCACACCCCTCTCCTTGGATCTGTCCCACTTGGTGTCTTACAATTGGGCCTTGAAAAGTTGAGAGTTGCAGCCAAAAGCAGCAAGAAAATGCCACGGAACTGGCAGTGTGCATTGTGAAGGGAGCCAGAGCATCTGCTTCAGAGCGGGGCGATGAAGCAGAGCCACGGGAAGAAGAAAGGCTATTAGGCCACCAGCCGCCAAGAGGGAAGAGCCACAGGAACCCAGATTAAAAGTCTGAAAAGCCTTGGAACTCAAAGTAAAGGATCAGTGGAAAGTGGCAGTAAAGCCAGGGCTGGCATATGGAACCACTTGAGGGGTCTGGTAGTCAACCCAATAAAATCCTACACAGAGCCTGATGTGAGAAAGGCCAGCGATGGTTGACGCAGGGGTCCGCAAGCACTGGCCTAAGAACTGTGGCAGCAGGGAAGCAAAGGGTCCGAGTCAGACAGCAGAAACAGCCCTGTGGGCACCAGCTTCCATAAAAGGCAGAGCTTTCTAATGCCAAGTCGTTTTCTTCATTATTCTCTGGATTCTTCAATGGGTCATTTTCAGAGGATGGGCTGCCCCTATACATTCTGGATCTTTCTCTTTATACTTAACACCTCTTCACACACACACACACATACTCTCTCCCCCACCTCTCTCTCTCTTAAAAAAATGCTAACATAACTCATTAATCTTAGATAGAACTTCGCCTTACTCTTTACTGGTTTTCACAGGCCACATTTCATTTTTCTCATAGGCTAGTGGGAAGGAGCCTCTCAGGCACAGTAATCGCTGGCTCCCTTGTTTTCTGCTTACCTTTATTGAGCTTGGAGCACAGACTGGCTAATGTCCTTTAAAAGCTGGTGTGTCTTGACTCACCCCATATACTCTGTTCCACTGCCAAGTGTCTGTTATTATAAATGAACAGAGTGGAGGAAAATCTTCAGTTTCTAATTTGTAGGCGGGCAAGTGTTCTACCTGCGCTTGCTCGTACAAGGCTTTGCCCATGCGGCTCTAACTTCCCGATGCTACAAAACGCAATGAGCAGTGATTGCCAGACGTAAGTGTGCTCGGAACTCCCATGATGCCTGCGTCACATATAAGCATTTCAGAGAACTTCCAGATACTACGTGAATGCAGAGATCCAGCAGTAACCGTAGAACTCAGTACTGTGGTTACTCAAAGATAATACTCCTGCGGTAGACACGTGGCCACCCTATAGTTTAATTGAGCAGACCATAGATCACTGGGAATGGGGGGCGATTGCAAGGCATGGTGGGTAATACCTGCGTGGCTATGTGGTGGTAGTTTCTGCTTCAAGCAGCGTAATCTGTGCTTTGAGTAGAAGGGAAAGGAAGCTGCTTTTACTTTTCTTTGCCCTTTGGAGGTGCATGTTTTCACTGATTCATCCCAATGAGGAGAGACAGAACCAAAAGCTTCTATTTTTTCCTGGCATATTAAATGCTTATGATAAGCATTCTTCATATGTTGATTCCTTTCATGTGCAGTCTCCTTACTGGCCATGGCTGTCGTCTAAATGGCAGGAGCTTCATGGGTTTCATTCACTCTCTACCCTTTGTCAGTAGGAATCTGGACTGCTTTCGGTGTCTCTCTGGGGTTAGCCTCCAACTAGATGGCGAGCGAATCAAAGTTCTCTGCCTTTCCCACTGTCGAGAGAGGCTAGGCCTACGTGTTCTCTGAAGCTTGCCTCTTGCAATGAGTGAAATGCAGGCAAGAAAGGCACTGATGCTGTATCACTGGGGCAAAGGCATCCTGCTAGAAATCGGAAATCTTTCTTGAACTCTGACCCTCAGCTGACAGCCATCATTCCCCCTGCCGCCCAGTGGCTCTCCAGTCCTCTTTTGACTGCCCTCCTGTACATTCCTCAAAATGGAGCCAGAATCCAGGCTTCATTGAACCTGTTCCAACACACTGTATAGAAAAATGGGAATGGTTACTAAAACTGTTTACTGCGTGTAGTTTCGTTGCCTAGAAAAATCTGGTTAAAATCAAACCAATAAGTTAGTTTCAGAAAATGTAAATTTGTATGCACCCTGCCAGCTCTTAAAGCAAAAGCTCCTGATTATATCTTAATGCCCAAGAGGTTGTCTTTTCTTTCTGATTTTGCCTTTTCATACCTCTGTTCTGACAGGTGAAGAAGGCTGTAACTCAAAGAATTACTTACCCTCAAGAAAAATATTTAGAAACAACACCATTTTTTTTCAACAAAGCTAAAAGGGATTATATCATTCCATAATTCAACAGAGGACAAAAAAGTGTGTGAATTTAATTTCCCTAGAACTGCTTAAATGAAAATGAAAGAGGTTAATTCTAACTTTTACAGGGAAGCTTTGAACCTTATTAACTCTAACTGGTTCTATAAGATTATAAATTAAGCATTTATTTCCTTCATTTTAAAACTGATATGTGTGCTATCTTGCTTTCTTTTTATTCTTTTTAAGAATTTATTGAAGGAGGTCACAAATACAAGTTTGTTAAAAGCATAAGCTGAGAAGTTCTCAAAAGCTACATAAATCACATAGAGTTCATTTTGCATAACCCACATTACTTCTGGCATTGCCTTGTGTAAACAGCAAATCCTAAACTAAATCCAAAGTCTCCCTGAACAGAAAATTACACTTGAATTTTTATTTAGGTGTTATTATTTCTAGTCACCATTTGTTTTGTTTTGGTTTTGGTTTTCTGAGAAAAAGTTTCTTTGTGTAACCCTGGTTGTCCTCGAACTCACTCTGTAAACCAGGCTGGCCTCAAACTCAGATATCTTCCTACCAAGCCTTGGAACTGCTGGAATTAAAGGTGTGCATAACTACCACTCAGCTTCCACTCACTATTTGACAGTTTATGCAGGAAATCTTCATGGATTTTTCCTTAAAATTCAACATGATATTAATCACCTTGGGGGGAAGACTTTAAAACTTTATGGGGTATTTATTACATAATTGCTAATATGTTTAGTCTTTTTAAATGACATTTTCCCAAGCTTTCTCTTAGATATCATCTGTCACCATATGCAGCTAATTTAGCAATAATAGTAATGATCATACTATCAATTACTTCTTGAGTAAACTATACTTGATTTTGATAATAGCTGTACAAATGAATAGAAGAAGTTGTCTTCACGTTATCCATGAAAAACTGAGGTTCAAAAATCAAGTGCTGCCTGACAAGTTGGATCAGGGGGTAAAGGTGCTTGGTTCTCACATGATACCCTATGTTTGAATCTGGTACCCACACAGTAGAAAGAGAACAGGGTCCCCAAAGTTGTCTTCAAGCCTCTATACATACACTGTGTTATATACATCCACATACACTTAACGAATTAATTAATTAAATGTAAAACTAATGATTATTTTAAAATACTGTCATGTGCCGGACAATGGTGGTAATGGTGGAGCCAGACTTCAAGTTCATTCTGACTGTGGCCCTAAAATCCTTTCATCTATATCAAATTTTGTTTGCAAAGGACCAAATAGTAAATGCCTCAGATGTCAAAGCCCATATCCTCTCTCATCACCCTGCCCTTACAGATCAAAATTGGACATAGAAATATGTTAATAGGTGATTGAGAGATGGCTCAGCAATTAACAGTACTTGCTTTATAATCATGAGGAGCAGAGTTCAGATCCCAGCACCATTATATAAGAAGAAGCCAGGTATTCTACACAAGCCCTGTGACCCCCCCCCCAACTCCAATGGAGGGCTGAACCTGGCTTCCTGGCTGCCAGCCTCGACAAGAAAATATGAGACCCAGCTTCAGGGAGAGATCCTGATCCAAAACAATAAAGTAGAAGTATTAAAGGAGGATGCCCAAAAGAGAAAAGCTTTATTTGGTTCATGGTTTCAACAGCCTCAGTCCATGACTGGGTAGCCCTGTGGCACAGTGAAGTAGGAACATGTGACAGAAAAACCTTTTACCTCATAACCAGGTAGCTAAAAGGGAGAAGAAGAAAAAAAAGAAAACAGGGCGCAAAAGTCCCCTTCAAAGGCATGCCTCCCCACTCAAAAAAAAAAAAAATCTAAAAGCTTGACCACTTCCCAATAGTCCCACCAAGGAAATCAAACCTTTATTATATGGCAAGCGAGAGCACACTGGGTAACTGATCTTTTCTGACACACACACACACACACACACACACACACACACACACACTTGTGTGTACATTCACACACATACAAATAAATAGATCTTACAAAAGGAAAAAAGGGAGGAAGGAAGAAAGGCTTGCAGACAGGAAGGAAAGAAGGAAGGAAAGTGAATGAGCTTAGCTTTATTCCAATAGAGATTTATTTGCAAGAGCAGATGCTAGCTGTAGGTGACAGCTTCTGTAGTTTATCTCCCTACATCATAACCTAGAGGCAACTCTCTGCCTAACTCCACATGTGAAACACTGTATCAAGTGCTTTTAGTCTAAGATACATCACCCCTCCCTTCTGAATGACCAGCTACAGAAATAGTGTCAGGAATGGAAAAAAGAAAGGGAGCCTAGATCAGTCAGTGTAGTAGGTTACTTTCGTGGAGAAGGAAAGGCTTCAGGTGAAACCAACTGTTCTTAAGCTTTTCTGGAACATGACCCTTAAGTAAAAAAACTAATGATCTTCAAACTTTCTCTCCCAAAGAAGGACAATTCAACTTATATACTAACATTTTTATGCGTAAATTCCAGGAGTTCATGGACTTTAAGCACATGCAAAGACACATGGCAAAAGACACTGGTTTAAGACTCTAGAGTTATACATTGAATCATTTTGTCATTGTTATTGTTTAATTGTGATTATAGCTTAATAATTAGTTCTTATAAGAAAGGACATTATTCCACATGAGTCTGCTTTAAACACATCTCCCCATGACACAAAGAATGGGCACTGCTGTTGGTTATCTTTTTCAAACAACAGGTAGCTTTTGGACCTTGATAATTTTAAATCCAATGCTACTCAAGTTAATAGCGATTTTTCTTCCTGTTTGTGATTATAACTAAAAATAATTCTCTATGACTATATGCACACACCCCACATTGTATGCTTAGCAAGGATTTCCTTTGGCTGGCTACAGAGTAAATTAATTATAGATAAGAGCAACAGGGGTGCTAGTGCAGGAGATAATGCAGTTGGTAAGTACGGGGACTCTAGAGCCAGCGAGTTAAAAACCTCCACTTCCCCACCTGATGTCTAGTAAATGTGGAAGAGAAAACAATGTGGACTTCAGTTCCTTCCCCGAAGGAGACTAGTAGCTGTTACCCTGTGTTTAGTGTGGCGGATACTGGCCCCTATGTTAAGCACTGTTCGTGCCTTATAACTTCCATGGCCTTATGGAATTATTCCAGAGAGAAGGTGAGAAAACTGGGGAGCAGAGCATCATATGCCTATGATCACACTAGCAGATAGATGAGGCAGTCTTTGAACTACAGCAACTTAGAAAAAAAAGGCTGTGTTCTAACCACTGTAGTTCCAAGTGTCCATCTAGATACATTGTTATACAAAGTAAATAACGTGTGCAAAGATGAGCCCTGCACGATGGCACATTCCTGTAGTTCTAGCACACGGGAGGCTGAGACAAAAGGGTTGAGAGTTGGAAGGTAGCCTGGTCAATATAGCAGACCCTGACTTAAAAAAAAAAAAAAAAGTTTTAAGAGTAACTCTTGATTTCAAATATTATTTGAATATCAATATTAAATGTTGATATTTCAAATTGCAAAGCTTTTGTTAACATCTACTACCCAACAAGAGAAAAGGAAGCAAAAGTTAAAAAAAAAATCTCTTGATAGTCTCTAATTGTAAAGGAAAATGAACAGATTAATCCACTTCCATATCCCGTAAGGAAGCAACTCAGTGGTTCCTACTTGTGATTCCAGCACTCTGGAGCTAGCAGCAGGAGAATGGTGTCTTCCAGGAGACCCCAAGCTACAGAGTGAGGCCATAACACAAAAAAAAAGTTTCACAAAATTCAACCTCGTTATTATATAGTCCATTACAACAAACCACTGTAAGTCTAGAGCGCTGTGCCAGCTGGTTTGATGCAAACACTGACTATGGTTCAGCTACTTGCACACTGATGGCCAGCTGGTTTGATGCAAACACTGACTATGGTTCAGCTACTTGCACACTGATGCCTTTTTTGTGACAATGAAAAACAACACTTAAAAAAAGAGAGAGAAAGATTCAGTGAGACACAGACCAAGGGCTAAGATCAAGAGGGAGTTGGTTGTAGGAGGTCTACAACAAAGAAAAGTTACTGATTTCCAGGAAACATACAAGAGAAAAATGAAGTTTTGTTGTATTGTTTTTATGTTTGACCTTCATGATGGTCAGATGAAAACATTGACAAACATAGAAACTGCTGCAATCTGAAACTATGATCCTCAACCATGGAGACACTTAAAATTTCACTTGGGAGTGATTTTATTTGTTTTTTGTTTTGTTTTGTTTTGTTTCTCTGAATCAAAGCTGGGCTTTTTTATTAGTTTAATGCTGGATTTTGGTTCGGTTTTGTTCCTGCTGTTGAAATGCTGGGGACTGAACCCAGTGCCTAAGACATTTCAGACGCGTGCTCTACTGCTAAGCCACACCTGCATCTCTGTAGAATGTTTTCATCAGCTAGAACAGAAAAGGGCTTGCCTCTTCTACTTTCAATACTACTGGCCCAGATGAGACATAAAGGAGACTCATCTTAAAAACTTTGTAGTGCTATTTAGATGTTGTCAGCCTGACTCAAAGCCACGCACTCTGAATTGTGCTATAAAAGCTCATGGCGGGCCATGGACACAGAGAAGGTCGGAGAGAATGTTTACAGCAATTTTGTCACATTACAGATGCAGATATTAATACCTGAGGTCTCGCTGCTGGGCTGAGCCTGAAGAGCAGTATCCCGGCTTCAGTGGTGCCTGCTGCAGAAAAGCATGTGCAGCCACAGTTACCAAAGAGGTGATAAGAACATGAAACTGCGATCCAGATCTTGCAGATTTTGATTTAATAAGTCTGAAAGGAAGCCCCCCAAAAATCTATGTACTTTTAAAGATTTTATTTTATTTATTATGTATTCAATGCTCCATCTACATGTACATCTGCAGGCCAGAAGAGGGCATCAGATTACATTATAGATGTTTGTGAGCCACCATGTGGTTGCTGGGAATTGAACTCAGGCCCTCTGGAAGAGCAGCTGGTGCTCTTAACCTCTGAGCCATCTCTGCAGCCCAAAAAAAATCTATATTTTTAAAGTAAATCAATTGCCATTGTAACTTAAGTTACTGGCTCAAAAGGAAATTGAATTGTGGGTTGTTTTAGTCTCTCAGAAAAAGAAAAAATAAGAGTATTACTCAAAGGAAAAACCTTTTTGAGAGACAGTTCCTTCTACTGAGAGCAGCAGTAGTGGGCCAGCCCTCAACCCATTGCCTACTAAAAGGCCTAATAATTGTCAATATATTTAGCCAGTTGACAGATTGTATATAAAATCTGTACTTAGTTTTTTGTTGTTGGGTTTTTTGTTTGTTTGTTTTGTTTTTTGTTTCGTTTTGTTTTTGTTTTTTCATTTCAAATGCTAGGTAACATCTCTGAACTGCCTGAGCCTTTGTTTTCCTGGGACGAGCACTTTATATGCAACAGCAGTAATATAGGGAAAGCAGTGCACTTGTAACTTCAGGGGAAATAGCATTGTAGGGTGGAGAAGGATGCAAATAGGAAAAAAAGACTGCTATTTGGAGCTGGGTAGCCATGTAGGAGGTGCAGTGCTCAAGAAGTGAGATCAGCTCCTGGACATAAGATTTTTGTGAGCCAATGTCCTGCCCTGGGGTTATTGATAAGATCCAAACCCTCTAAGCATTTGTCCCACTTAAAGGACAAAGGGAGTCATTATCAAAGTAAGATGGGCTTTCTCAGGAGGGGAGTGTTTTGAAGGGTAGTTGCTCTCCCACTGAGTTAGAGCATGGCTAAGCTTAACCTTCACCACGTGGGGATGGGAAAGCTGGCTCCCCTCCTGGAGGGGTTGGCTGTGGGGTTGTGGTAGAAACTATAGACACATTCACTGTTCCATTATAATAGTTCCTCTTGAAACATCTGGGGGCTTACAGAGACAGAAGCACCAACTAAACAGCATGAATGGACTGGACCTAGGCCCCTTACACATATGCAACCGATGGGCAGTTTGATCTTCCTCTGGGTCGCCTAATAAGTTGAATGGGTGCTGTCTATGACATGGACTCTGTTGCCTGCTTTGGATTACTTTGCCCTAACTGGGCTGCCTTGCCTGGCCTCAGTAGATGAAGATCTCAGTCTTCATATGCCTTGATGTGCTGGATTGGGGGGGCTCCCCATTTCTGAGGACAAGGGGCAGCTGGGACAAGAGGAAGAAGGTAAGAGGAAGGGAACAGGAGGCGAGAAGGGAGGGGATATAAAGTGAATATATAAATTAGAAATAAGCTTTAAAAAACCTTTAAAAAAGAAAAATCTCTAGGGAGACAAGTCAACCTTGCATTCCCTGTTTTGATAGTAAGGGTAATTTTCAAACTCCATTCAAGTGACTTCTTCCTTTAAAAGGGGCACCCAGTGCCAAGCATAGTACTGAAAGCCCTTAGTATCAAAGTTCAGAGGCTACAGCAGGAGAATCACGAGTTCGAGGCCAGCCAGGGCTGTGGGATGAGCCTCTTTCTACAAATATTAACAACAGAAAAGAGGTTACAAAACGTAGGTGAGGTGGCTTACACATTTGTAATCTCAACTGAGACAGTTGGGGGACCCTATGTCAAAGAAAGAAAAGAAGACACACACACACAGAGACAGACATACAGACAAGAGAGAGAGAGAGAGAGAGAGAGAGAGAGAGAGAGAGAGAGAGAGAGTGTACTACCACCAAAACCCTTCACCAAAGGCGTTTTTGTTGGTCTGTTGGTTTGTGACAGTCTCACTTACACAGCTTAGGCTGGCTTTGAACTCCTGATCACACAGCTGAGGCCGCTGAAGGGCTACAGAATTAAGATATCACACCTAACTTTGCTACCAGTTTTTGCCCCTAACCTATCAAACTAGGTCTTGTTCCTTCACGGAATTGACCTGACAGGGGACTGGCCATCAAGGGAGCTGTGCATGGAGAGTTGTATGGAAGTCAGAGACAACCTCTCAAAGCCACTTCTCAACCCTTGGCAATTGTGAGGTTCCCAAAATAGAGGAAAAGAAAGGAGACTGTTTTTTCTGAGAATGGATGGGGATTTTTGAGGAATTTGTGGCACATTTTCTTTTCTGCTTCTTTCATTTTTCCTTGAAGAAGTTCTAGCAGGTGACACTGTAATGCCTTGGAAGAAAAGCAGGGCAAAGGACTGAAGCAGGTCATCAGGTCATCACTCTGGCGGCCATGTTGATCCGACCAGGCTACCCAAAGCATTCCCAGAACAGGTTACAGCATGTGGAGATCGGGCAAGATCACCCGGGAAGTACAGAAGGCGACAAACACAGGGAGCACTCCCTTCCAAGTTCTGACATATTCCGTGGCTCCAGCCGTTAACAGCTGTGACCCCACAGAGTGCCTTTGGGTCTCATCTGAGGGCTATGTTTCTTTGCCATTTGATTCCCAAGAGGACTTGTTTTAGAATCAATTGGTTGGGTTTGGAGAGAGGCCCCTTCAACCTTTTCTGCCCTCGCATTTAGCTGAGATGTTTAAGAAAACAGAAACATGAATTCCATTGGTGTCTATATCCCCAGCCTGCAGAGAGAAGGGCAGCAGAAATCCTAGAGAGACCCTGAGACTGACCCAGACTTGTGCTAACCCAGACTACTGTGGTTCAAACTGTGCTTCTGTCCATTTTACAAAGGGAGACTTTTTGCTAGTTAAAGCAACCCTTGGTTCCATTTCCTGGTTGGTTTCCTCTCTCACCATTGATTTCAGAATGAACCACCTCCAAAGTACTGCTTAGACTAGAGCCTACCACACGGCATGAAAGATGATGAGAGGTAATGTTCACCACTTTGGCCAATGATGCCATCCTCTCAGCAAGGCAGTGAGATAGAGTCTGAGTGAATTCGAGTGGAGTGAGGTGATGGACTGTGGGAGGCCAATATAATTTAGGCAAGAGAACCTTCAGTGGTCACCAGAGTGACTGGAGTATGAGCTGCTTCTTCCAACGTTTTCCCAGTAAGTATAGCATGCACACCTATAACATCAGTGCTCAGTAGGCTGAGGCAGGAGGATTGCCTCAAGTTCAAGACCCTGTCTGAAAACAAACACAAAAAGCACTAAGAGTCTTACTGTGAGCAATGTGGCAGAACCCCAGTGGGAAGTATAATCAGTCCCTCAGATGGAACTCCTGGGACCTGCTCAGTTAGGGACAAGAGACCAGATGCAATTTTATGCTGAGAACTTCATATACATATGCTTGGTAAACCCAGTGACATAACTTTGGTGTATCGTTATTCTAGTACATTGGCTCATGCTTTTATATAAAATGCCTAAAAGCTGCAATCAACAATTGGCTATCACTCATGGTATTCACCTTTAAAAAAATTCTCTGACAAAACTGTGTTTCAAAAACTAAAAATCTGAAACTACATTAACAGACAAAAGGGGCCTTTAATTGGGTACCTATCAGACGACACTATCTAAATGAATTTTCTATTCTATTAAAATGACAATGATTTAAACTTCAAAGCCAACTCAGCCCAGCTGTTTACCCTGCCACCCTAAGTATGCCTGTAAGATAGTTGCATCTTTTGTTAGGTGTCTGTTACTGCACTTAATTTGTCTTTGTTCTTTGTAGAAATCTTGATGCACAAAGAACAGGGGATGCTTTGAATGATCCTTTTAACACAGTCTTATACCTGTGTGAAGACATGTCTAATTCCAAAGGGGACACAGAGATGGAACTCACAGAGAATGCAAGAATGTTAAGAGGTTGGGGGAAATTGGAATACCACAAAGCTCTAGGGGAATTATGGAATATTTATGAAAATATGTGATGCATTTTTGAAATGCAGATGCCTCTGGAGCTGGAAATGTAATCAGAGGAATGAAAACTGTCTTTAATAAATCTTCTTAATTAAAATCTATTGTTCAGAAAAAAATATAAATCCTCCTCCAGTGTTAGAAATGGTAGCAAGAGGTGGGAAAGCAGAGATCCGATAGAATGCCGATAGAATGCCGCAAGAATGGTGATTCAGAGTCCTTTTAAGGTGACCAAGAGTGGTGATTAAAAGTACTGTTTTTTAACACTAAATAAGTAGCATTTGGTAGACCAAACATAAATTGTTTACCATCCTGGCTGGAAACAAGATGAAGACAACGGGGTTTTTCATGCAATCACAGGTGAAAACAGAGAACATGCTGCAACTCTTGTCTTTCCACGTGAACTTGCTTTGTTTTCAGTTGAAAATGCTTGTTTAAAGGACAGAGAAGCCAGTAACAAGATACAAATCCGGCCCGCCCTTCCTCCCGATATTCAAATATCTCTGAAAACCAAAGAGGATCCTTAAAAATGAAAATGCCTACATAGTTGTATTTATGAGAAAAATACAAAATGTCCCACTCCTATTTATTCTTCAGTTGGCGTTAGTTTTGAAAATCACCATAGCTTTTAGGTAAGCCAGTGTTTTGTGGCACAAATGTCTTCACATATCAATAGCTGGAAATAGGCTGCTGGGGCCAAGGATGACTGATGACTGAAGATCTTCACCTTACCACTTCGAGGACTGGAGCTTTGGAGTGCCAGTGAGCTTGTGTTAGGAAGTTATAATAAATGACAGACCTTGAAATCATCACTATATAATGCCTTTCCTTGGCTACATACTACAGATGGCAGACGTCTCTAGTCACAAACCAAGCAGAGTCTTAGTCCAGGGACAGTTATCATTGGCCCCTTAAAAGAGAATCGCAAATGATCTACCCCTTCTGCAGCCATCACCCATGCAGGGTTCAACTTTTGAAGAGCTTCCATGTTTTTTGTCTTTTTGGTTTCAAACTCCCTTGTGTTAAATAAACAACTTTTTGAGCGCTTATTTTGTTACTTTCTAATAACGGTCCTCCATTCTCAACTGCTGATTGCTGGACAGCAGGGGGGAAGGTTAAGAGCCATATTCATGCATGAACATACTTCTGTCATGGTTGTGGCATTCTGTGTAGCCTTCTGGGCATGTTCTGAATATATTTTTAAAAAAAGGCTGCGGGCCTTTGTTCAAACTGTGAAAATATAAAGGAGGAAAAGCAGAGACTTCACAAGGCTCACACAGCTCCTGAGCCTTGCTCCTGACCAGCTCATTGGCGCTTTCTAAATTTATTCTGGAAATGCAGAATTCCAGGCCACAAACTAAAGCCTGCTGACTTACAGTTTGCATTTGAATATAATCCCCAGGTTCTGAATGTTCATTTTAAAGAGCGCCTGAGATACTGTTCCTAAGTAACTGTCTTTGTTTTCCATTAAAAATATCTAGAGTGATGGCTCAGCGGTTAAAGAGCATTTACTGCTCCTCCAGAGGCTGTGAGTTAGGTTCCCAGAGCTCATATCAGGTGACTCACAACCATCTTCAACTCCAGATCTGAGCAACCAGATGCTTTTCATCACCATGGGCATCTACATGCACAAGCACATAAACATGCACGCGTGCACACACACACACACACACACACACACACACACACACACACACACAGAATTAAAAATAATTCCTGAAAATTCTGCTTTCCTTGAGGTATCTGAACACTACCAAAAAAAAATGTGTCATACAGATATCTTATGAAAATACGATGTAGGAACATTTATTTGAGAGTGGAATGTTGAGCTAGACGTGGTGGCTCATACCTATGATCCCAACACACTTTTTAAATCTGATATGTAAGGCACATTTCATTCCATAAATGACCTTCCCGCTCCCCCCCATAAAATATAATGAGTCAAAATTTTTATTTTGTAGAATTTGTTTCTACTTAAGGAATCTGGGCCAAACTGCAGGGTTTGTAGGGCCTGCTGCATGGGTGGTATATCCGATCTGTGATTGCATTGGTGGTGATGGGTGCAATGACTGAAGCATCCTCTAAAAGACAAGAGATGAGATCTGGGGGAGAAACTTAGGAAAGAAGACCCAGCTGACAGCAGTGCTCCTCCCATGCTGCCTGCTAGTTGGACAATCAATCTTCAGGTGAGTGTTAGTCCTACTGGGAAAAGAGAAGTTCTGAAAAGGTAAGAACTGCGTAAAGCAACGTCACCCTGAACATGAGTAACAGCAGGCCTGTATTTTGCTATAGATTTGTTGGCCAAAGATCCCTTCTAGTCCTCCTCCTGAGCTGTGAGCGAGCTGACTGTTTTCCTACAGAAGTAGATGCACTACAGCATCCTGCATGGAAACAGCCTTAGTGGACGATATGCTCTACACGGCTCATTGATTGTTTCAGAGAATTAAGGGAAATTTGCTGACTAAAATATTGCCCCCTGTGCATCTTTCAAAGGATAAAGCCAATACAGACCTGGATGTGCTACCTGGAATTATAATAACTAAAGTATTAATTTCCAAATACAATTAATTATTTAATAAGTATAAGCATGTTTAAATAAGCCACATCATTATATAAGGTATCAATGATATAGTAATTGTTTTTAAAGATTTAGTTTGTTATTTTATTTATTTGCACACATCAGTTTATGTGGTTGCCTCTAGAGATGAGGAGGTGTCAAGTCCCTCAGAGTTGAAGTTACAGGCATTTGTGAGCTGCCTGATGTGGGTGCTGGGAAAATACTAGACCATAGTCCTGTAACAGAGCTGTAGGGTCTTACACTGCTGAGACATCTCTTCAGTCCCAGCATTATAATGATTAAATGAAAAAGGTGAGTGCACTGTTGATCGATTAAACAGCTGGTCGACCTTTGCTGGTCTGAGATGTTTACACTAAATATTTATACTAAGCCTATGTTTCTATTACTATAGGAGAGGAGAAAGAAAAACTTGTTTCATTTCCGAGGTCTAACTGGGTTGAAGTTGAGGTATAGCATGTTTCAAAAACATTTCTAAATTATTGAAGAATATGACTGAATTTTCAGGGGAAAACATCTTAAATAGCTTGTTAAACTATCTAAACGAATTTTAGGCTTAGTTAATACACAATCAGGATATATATGTATGTATATGTGTGTGAATATATATACATATATATCAAACCCATCACACATCAGAAAACACCGACACACATATATTTAAAAACACGAATGACCTTTCTCTCCATACTTTATTCATTTAAAAGCTCAGTAGTGCCAAAACTCTTAGCACTCTTAATACTGAGTCAAAAAGAAGTGGTATGGGTGGTATTTGCCACATGTAAAGCAATTCAGCTGAATGAAAGTATTGTAAACTTTCATTTATCAATCAAAAAGTATTTATTCAACACCTATTATGTGTCAAGTACCATGAAATAAACAAGTCAAAGGCGCTTGTCTTTGCATAACTAGAGTGCCATGACGTACACTTCGTTATGGACAGCGTAACTACCAATTTAAAATGTATGACATAAGATGCATAACTTCACTGAGCAAATTTAGGAACAATGAACTTCGGTGGGAAAATTATAAGATTTTATTTTGGCTTACACCACTTCAAAAATCAGCTTTCCAAAATGGGGTTGAGAAATACCCAGTTTAAATGAGAAACGTGGATATGTTAGTTACTCTCAGTATGTTTTGTGACTCAGGTCTAGAAGGCCATAGAGGCTAATTACTCGATTACAGATGGTTTCATATATAAGCGTATATATGTATGTTGGGTACAGGTGTGGGTCTGTGTGTGAGTGTGCGTGTGTGCGCGTGTTCCATTTTGTGCAGTAAATGCAGTACTGCAGTATGGGATGTGAAGCATTTCAATGTTTAAATGGCAAACCATTTTTTTTTTTAGTCAGAGTCTAATGGTGTCACCTTAGGTAACCTGGAACTCAGTACATAGACCAGGCTAGCCCTGAGCTCATGGCGCTCTGTGAGCATCTGCCTCTCACATGCTGGGATGAAAGGTGTGCAGTTCCATGCTCAACAGCCAACTCCTTAAAGAAACACCAACACAACTTACTTTGTACAAGTCTTCAAAACGCAGGCTCTTTGTTTGCTTTACAAATTAAAAAACTATTGGAATTTTGCAACTTTGATGTTCTGAATACGAGCTAATTTTAAAGTAGTATAGAGAAGTGTACATGACTATAGTAACACATAGGGTCATAATAACCAAACTCATCATCTGCAGGCATACGGCTAAAGCTGGCTGAGATGCTTATTTTGTTGGAGGGAATGACGGCAGCCAACTTTTTTGCTTGTTTGTTTGACTTCTACATTTTCAACTTAAAAAAAAATTGCTTAGGTTAAAAGTTTCTAAATAGATAATGTATTTTTTACTGAACAGTGTGCCTGTACCAGGTTTATGTGGCTCAACTGTTTTGAATAAAATAAACCATCTCTGATCTTGTTCTCCTTTCCACCATGTCTAAAATAAAACCCTGAGCGAGTTATGTAACACAATTACCAAGACTTGGAATAAAATTTGTCCGTAGAGAGCCCCAAAAGCAAATTACATGAAATCCTCCAACAGAAACACAAGTAGTGCGCTAGTGTAGACAGAGGAAAACCTAATTACGGCTTGCCATTCTTCATGTTTATCATATTCTATTTGTCACAAATGCAACAATAAATATTTTTTTTTGTTAGAAGCAACTCATGTGGTAATTACGGATTTTCCTCAACGCAGGCAAACAGGAGGACTTTCTCGAGGAATAGAAAAATCACAGCTTGGAAGTCATTTAAACTTTAAGATCTGTACGAAGGAATTTTAAAAGTGCTAATTAAATACGTGTTAACATTCTGTATAGGAACTCCTTTTTGTGAGAGGTGAATCACAAGTCTCTAAAGAAGGCAATGAGCACGCCTCAGACATTCGCATAGGAAGGCATGCTTCTTTTAGGACTAGTTTAAGGGAAAATAAAAAGTATCTGAGGGTAGCATCTCTGGAAAGGGGGAAAAAGAAAAAGAAAAAAGAGACACCTAAATAGAAAGAAGGCAGTAACCTTTACAACAATGAAACTTTAATGATGTAAGAAACAAATCTGCAATGAGAAGAGAAATGTGTCAGCAAAGTTTGTTGTTTTATTTTTCAGCTGAGCATATTACTGTCTGGTTTGTTTGTTACTCTAATAGCTTTGTTATGGTGGGCAGGTATCTATCTTTCTGAGTAACTTCTCTTCTTAAGCTTTTATTGTTGTGTTGCTGTCTTTGTTTTTGCTCAGAAGCTTGATTCCTCCTCCTTGTGTTTTCTGATAGAGGGTTTAGTCCCAGTCTCCTTTGATGGGCTGGAAAGACTGCATCAGTAAATCTTTTATTGTGCTTTGGATATTGTGTCATGTGTGCACCTCCCTGGCAGGGCTAAAGGAATCCAATATATTATGGACTCACTCTGTTTTCAGGCGATTCACTCTCCCCTACAGTACATCCTTACTCAGCTGCTGCTGTCTTTTAGGCACCTAATATGTCTTATTTTCCCATGTTGCAGTTCAACATCAGCTGATGCTCAGGTTGCCCCTGTAGTTACTCTTTGCTACAGATAGAGGAATTAGAAAGTAATTCAAGGAATAAACCCTAAAAGTTAGCATCTCTACATTTTATGGACCCTAGGTCTTTCAAGGAGGAGGCAAATGGGATTAAAGACTGCTCAGTCATTCTTTCCCCATCAGCTCAGGGAGGTATGTTCTTCGGCATCTTTTAGTAAGGAAAAAAAAAAAAGCAAAAACAATCCCTTTATTTAATGATTTATTCTGATAGAAACCCAACTCATATAGAGGGCTTTTTCCCAAAAAGAAGCCTAGAAAATAACCAGTCTGACTGGGCAACAGGAAGATCCTGTAAGATCTGTGGAGACCCAAAGCACATGCTTTGTGTATAATGAATATAATCTGTTACATGACTTTCCTTTGATTTAGAAATTCAAAGTTTTCATTATAATTTCATACTTACACAGGCACAGTTTATAGGAAGAAGAAAAACAAGCATTAATTTGTTTGTATTACCCCTTACCCAACTCATAATTTTTATATATTTTGTGTGAAATTATTGCTAATTTATTTTAATTTTAAAAAGGCAGCTTAAGTTACATTGTGTTGCAAGAGTCAGTCATAAGTCATACATCACTTTATTAATTTTAAATAAGGATGGGTACATAATTCTAGAATCCAGATAACTCATTTTCATCTTGGAGGACAGAAAATAATGCAAGTAACAGGGCAACAGAATATCAATACGTTTTTTATTCCCTTAAGAATACATAGTAAGCCTTGACATAATTTTTCACAGAAATGAATCACAGTAACACGTACATAAAAAATTATATTTTAAGATTATTAATGATATTAAGATTAATGCTGCTAAATGTATCAGGGAAAAAAACTAATATAGAAATTACTATAGACTACATACCTTGATAAAATGGGAGATTTATGTGAAGAACATCATACTACCAAATACTAAGTCAGTGTTTTAATTCATTAATTCATTATAATTCATCAGACAAATTCATTAGACAAATGTCCCAAGGAGAGGGCAGAATGTACAATGAGTGTTTTCTGGAAATGAATTGCTAAAAATGAGTAGCGTCTGCAAAGACTTCAGCATTGGAAGCCAGCTGGGCTGAACAGGGTGGGCTGGGGGGCTTTCACCCGCTGTTAAACGTTTGAAACACCACTTAAAAAAATAAAGCCATGAGTGTCTCATCAGTTCTTATGGGATCAGGCTGACTCTGACTTCCATGCATATTTTCCCTCTTTGCAAAGATGAGATTTTAAAACATGCTCACAGGACATTTTACATTGATTTAGGCCAGTTGGGGAAAACATGGTTCAGTGTAGGATTTCAAACTGTTCCACTAAATACAATAACATTTGCAGTCGTGGCATTGTTCTATAATAATTTTAAAAGATTTCATTTTACTTAACATTGCAAGCCATTATCTGATCATATTTGACCTACATATTAATATTTTCATTACCATTCAAGTCCATTTTTGTTCTGTACAAATTGTCAGCACTCTTCACAGAGGTATTATTTATTTATTCTAGAAATATCTGGAATTCTTTCACCCTATGTTTTCCTTAGGGACTCTGTTTCTCCCTCTAAAGTATCGATATTAATATCTGGGGGAGGGGAAATACCCAATAAAAAAAGAGGAAGAGAAAGAGGTCTCTCTTAATGGTATACTACAGGAGAAGCAGAAAAACAAAGGGGGGAAAAGAAATGATAATTGTTTTCTCTAAGGCTATTATCTAATGCGAAAGCAAATAGTCAGTCTGGAAATCAGCTAACAGAAGGGGATTAGAGAGATCTGAGAGTGGCTTGATTTCTAGCAGAGCTGTCTCTGCAGCCAGTGATGAGACACAGGCAGGGCAGCTAGGAGAGCTCCAGATGGCTAGGGAAAGTGGTCGTCTTGGGTTACTGCAGGGCACCGGGGCGGCCAACACTTCCCGAGCCCAGGAGAGCATCCTTAGGGAACCAGCCCCTTGTCCAGCCGGGACCACAGAGGGCTAGGCTGGGAGCCAGGCCCCCGGCCCGCCAGCGCACCCCAGCGAGCCGGGTCTGCCCATTGTTAACATATACTTGACCTCCGTGACCCCCCGCACGACACAGATGTCTCCCACCTCCACCTCCCCCACAACAGCTTCCCCCCCTCACGCCCCCGCCCAGCCTCCCGCACCTGGTCGCGGCCGCGCCGCCGCAAGCCTCCCTCCCGAGCGGCCGCGGCGCCCCCGGGTGCGGGCGCGCGCCGCAGCCGGCCTGGTGCGGGCGCTGTGGGCGCAGTGCGCTGCGCGCGGCGCTCCTGCTCCCCGGCGGACGCCTGGACGCCCTGCAGATAAATGCAGTCGCCTTCCTCGAGAGCGAGTGAGGGCGGGCGAAGCGGACGCAGACGCCGCCTGTGACAGTGGCAATCCCCTGCGCCCCACATCACATTCGTCTGCCACAGCAGCAACAACAGAAGAGCGGAGGGAGGGAGCGAGGCGGGAGGAGGGGAGCTGAGCTCGGCGCGCGCCGGGCTCCGCGTCGCAGGCTGCGTCTAGCTGGCGACCGCCACCCCGAGCTCCTCGCCCCGCAGCTTGCTGTGCGCGGCGGCGGCCGTGGGCGCTCCGCAAGTGTAGGCAGCCTCCGGGCGAGCGCGCGTGGGCGAGTGGCCGCGGACACTCTGGCATCGCGAGGGAAGCGGCGTCGCGCCCTGGTCCTCTGGCCCCGCGGGCCGGCACCGACCGCAGGAAGTTTTATTTGCAGCTGGGAGCCCGCGGCGGATGGTGGGACTCTCCGGCCCTGTGCAGTGTAAGTGCCTACGGGCGGGCTGGGTCGGCGGGCGGGCAGGCGAGCGGGTGTCTGGGACCGGCCTCGGGCTGGTAATGTTAATTGTTATTCCGATGACCGTCAGCTTCGTTTGGATTAATTCGACCGAGAGGCTCAGGGCTGAACTTGACGCTCAACTAGAGTAGGACGGCGTGGCAGGGCAAGGAAGAACATCCTGTTTTCTGGATTCTGCGATGACACCGAACTTAGCTGATCAGCCAAGGCAGCATTTTCCCCATTTTTACATTAGAGCCACCCCCCACGCTCTTTTTATTTTATTTAAATTTTTTTAATCAAAGGAGACCAAAAAGATAAGCGTGTCTCCTTCGGTTAAACACCTGGCCAAGGTGCCAACGGTGTGTTTGGCAGGTGACATCACACCCACATCGTGGATTTTTAAAACTGGAAGCGAAAGGCTCATTCTTATGGTGGACACGTTAGTTCTTGGAACAGATGAAGATTCCTAACTTGGTACCGGACTGCCACTTGGGAATGGGTAGGGGTCCTCTAAGCTGCACCGCAGCGCTCTGCGCCCTACCTGACAACTTTCCCCTTACTCGGGTATCTGAGGTGCTTTGATGGAAAAGCCCCAAAAGGACGCTCAGGCGGCTTCTTTGAGCCAAGTCTCCTGCCAGAGGGCAAGTCCTGAGCTTCGCAGCCGGGGACACCTGGGTAGCATCGCCTCTAAGGTAACCTCAGTGCCCTGCTGGCCCAGCTGCCCGGGCCCTCCAGGGTGATCCAATAGTAGCCCCGACCTGGTGACGCCCGCCTATTCCGAGCCCAGTGCAGATCCTAGTGCCCAGTAGCTCCTGCCCAAAGAAATACAGACCCGAGCTGCGTCGGGAGAATTTCTTACATTTTCCAAAAATCCCTCAGGGGCAGTGCCCGGGGCTAGCGGATTCCCGGGACCCTCTATTCACCATCCTCTGGGCGAATCTAGAAGGTCTAGGTTGCTCTCCACATCTACACCCTCTCCCTGGGCGAACCTTACCCTGACCAGGAAGATTTAAGCAAAAACCGGTTAGATCGTTAAGTCCAGTTTTGGAAACTGCCCCCCACCCCACCCCATCCCCTTTGAGGTCTGTTAAGCTTTGGAAAAGTTTTGAGTGTTATGATTCCGGGCAGTAGGATGTGAACCAGGACTGTTACTAAAAATAGCTGCCTTGCCTCCTCCTCTTCCCTCCAAAGGCTGTTACAGCGTGGAGGATTTGGCCAGAGTCTTGGGAGCCTTCGGCCTTCCTAGACCCTTGCAAAGAGTAGTGGAGAAATCTTGCAAATTTAGCTTTCCTTGGGCACCACAAATCCCAGAGTGCCCCAGCACTGACTGGTGCTTCCTGGGAAAACGCTCAGAAAGAAGCTTTAAAGGACTTATCTAGTATTCCCTGGGAAGAGACACTGAAGAACAGCCAGAGGCCCAAAGCCAGGGAGTGAGGACCAGGGGAGCTGGAGAGGCCACTCCAGACCAACTTCATGTGCTTGACGTAACTCTGAGCCCTCTTGAATTTTTTAACTTCGCTTCCCTTAATTAATCTGCCCAGGGCCTGTATATAAATGGATGTCCACAGCTGCTGCACATTGATTTATCTCCCGATAAAGGTCGGGTTGCTGACCGAAGCATTCTTTATACCTTCTGTGTGAACTAAAATGTGTTTTACAGGATTCTCCAATCCCCCCCCCATCCTAGTCTCTTTTCAACATCTGTACCGTTTTTAAGTGCACTCAGTGGCTCTTATTATCATTCCCCCCCCCCCTTGCATAGAACAGAGGAACTGGTCCTATGCCCGGGGAGGCCACACTCCCCAGAATACAAATGGAGCAGCTTCTCTGTGATGAACGGTTTGTTAGTGCTGTAGGCCTCCTTTTAGTTTATTGCAGCACTTTGCCTTGACCACGCAAGTGTTCTGTTGGGTCCAACTTCCCTGCTCACACAATTCCTTAGAAAGGAGCAGAACACACCATTGTTTCCTAAGCCTGCATGGCCTCAGTTTGGGTGTTT
Source organism: Acomys percivali (assembly GCA_907169655.1). Lineage (NCBI taxonomy): Eukaryota > Metazoa > Chordata > Mammalia > Rodentia > Muridae > Acomys > Acomys percivali. Next base: position 64,292,024 of record OU015743.1, on the reverse strand, counting down.
ATGTCAGTTGTAATGTGGCTAAACAAAAACACACTTCCAGTGCTATTTATATGCCTGTATTAATTCTCAAAGTGCCGTCTAGTTCGAGCATTATGGTGGCTGTCAACGAAGATACATAGCTATGCGATTTCATTTTCTTTTTACTATTAGTTTTAAAAGAGAGGTCCAATAGTCTAACATGATGTTAACAAGAATCTTAGTTTGATACAGTTTTTTTTTTTTTAAATTTTCTAACCAGGATGGAAATTAAGAAAGTTGGACATTTTCCTTATCATATTGTATTTCACATTTAATATTTCATTTATTCTTCGAAAAGACAGAATTCCAACAAAATTACCAGGGAACCATTCTGGGCGCACAGCAATTGGGGTTCAGCTAAGCCCATGCTATGAGATGAACTTCATGGACTTCATATTAAAAATATTTGTTTAACCGTTAATTACAAACCATTTGGATGGCAGCTCCTTTATTTGAAAAACTAGATACTGTGTTGGAGAATTCTGGTATGTAAATGTGCGGGTGTCCAGTTCTCATCTAATAAAAGCAGCAGATAGAGTGCCTGGATTTTTTTTTTTCTTCTCTCCAATATTTGGAAAACTCAAAGCAGACCAGAAGTCTCTGACATGGTGCTTTCCTTTGTTGAGGAAGCCTTTCTTACCCACCAGCACCTGCTAATGACTTGATGTTTGAAATGGTCTTTGCAAGGAGTTTCCTAATAACAAGTGGCCTACCTTCAGTGCAGTGGAAGCTGCAATATGAAATGGCAAGTTCCTGGAAATAGCAGGAGAGCAAGCCTTAAGTTACAGCTGACTTACTGTTTTGTAATACTTACCCAATCCTTCTTTTCTGAAAGAAGGAAAACGTTGTCCTTGATATTAGAACCAGTGAAGAGATTTTCCCATCGAGGTGTTAGTTTAAATATTTTTGGGTAAACACTTTAGAAATTGTAAAGAGCCTCACAAATGTCAGGTGCCATTATAATTTATGTTATTGTAAAATAGAGGCTTAGCTGCCTCCTCTTTCTTTTTTTTTTTTTTAAAAACATTGAAAAGGGATCACAAGAAAGAAATGCTTCCATTAAGAATGCTGGTCAGTGGTTGTCAGTTTAGGACATTCTTCACTGTCAAATCCTGTTTCTCACTTCTTTGATATGAACATCAGCTGCCAGGCACTGAATGCAAAGCCTTCTTCATTGAGGTTTTATGCAGGCAACATAGCCCCTCATAGCATAGCAGTCTGAAAAATTGGCACCTGCACAATTTGCATGTGAAAAAAAACCAAGTCAGTTGCATTTGCTGGAGCCTGTTACTGTAAGTTATGTGAGAAGGAAAGGCTATTTGTTTGTTGCTGTTTGAGCATGTCAAGGTTTTTTATTATATGGATACCTTATTTACCATATTGTGATCTTTGGTCGGTATTGATAGCAAAAGCAGGGCGAACTAAGCTTCCGTTTTGTATAAGTTACTTATTTTAGAATGAGGTTTAAATCATCAGTTTACAAAAGCCATTTAGACTCAGTTAGAAATTTTCAATGTGTTTTGGAAGAAGGCTGTAAGAATAATCTATTAAAAGTTAAGTAAATGCATACAATCAGGCTAAGGGGAGTATCAGTTGACAGCAGTCAGGGATTTTCACACTTGCAGACTTCAGTACCAACTCAAAATCATGAAGAATGTAGACAAACATTTCAAACTTCTAAACTCAGTTGGGGGGGCATTGCTCTTTCTCCTCATTTTACTTGTTAAATTGTGTTTGTCACCTGTATAACCTTTACAAAACTCTATCTGTCCCTCTTTATATAAGCCAACCAATAAATGATAAATCAACTACAAAAACCCCTGTGAACCTCAAACTATTATCCATCAAAGAGGACATTTTATCCACAGTAAGATATTTGTCATTATCTAAAGAGACACCTTCCAACTTCACCTTTTTACAGCCATTAATATAAGAGTTCCTAAATAATGTTTAAAGAACAGTGAACATTTTATTAAAGCAAACATTAGCTCAGTTTAATGGAGGTAATTGTAAATGATAAGACAGAGCAGGTTATCTCTGTGTTGCTTAAACAGAAGGAACTGCTTTGCACCATTTCCAGTAGCCATCTGTAGAGGACAAGGGTTTGCACCTGTCTGTCCACACTAATTATAGATTGAGGCCAAAAGAAATGAAATTCGAGGAGGTTTTCAGCTAATGAAATCCATACTGATTTTATTGTAAATGTGTTCTATGTACAGAGAATGATGGTTGGGTTATGAGTAAATAAATTGTTACGTAGCTGCTGGGCACTTGGTTTTGGGGCACAATTGTGCTGCGCTGACTTTGATATTAAAAGAAAAATAAAGACGGCAACTTGGACATGGGTGGTATAGCCTTTGTTTGGTGTCCGTAGTTACAAGTTAGTAAGCAGCAGTGGGTTTAGCCGCTTAGATACGTGCAGTGTAAAGCAGCTTAAATGCCAGAAATGTTTTCATATTCTGAATTGCAGATGAAGGGAGGTCCTGTGCTAACTTATGCATAGAAAGAGTTTTTTTAAAAAAAATTAGAAAGCCTCTTTTCTTTTTCTGCATTTTCAGCTTCACATCCATGAGAAATTAAAACAGAATGAGTGAGGAATGCATCCTTCAATGAAAGGTCACACGAGTGTCTACCACATCTGTTTATAGTAATTATGAACATAATTAACATAAGAATTACAAATGAAATAATGACAAGCTGAGCAATGAGATATAATGCCATAATGGTCATATGTTGGAATTCTCACATTATAGCACACTAGACTTCACATACTCAAAGAAAGAAAGAAAATGCTAGATTTTTATCTGGATTAATGTTTCAAAACTTATCTGCCTGGGGCAGATGGACTCCTTGCTTCCACAAGAAGGTAACCCATTATTAAGAAAAGTATTCGCTGGAAATTAAAATTTCGATTGAGCTTGATTGTTAAGTTATCTGCAATTCTAGGTACTGCTTTCTTTTGGATACTCAGCCCATGATAATAATTCTTGACTACTATATTGCTTTGGTTTTTGTTTTGATTTTCTCCAGACAAGATCTCATTCTGTAGCCCAGGCTAGCCTAGAACTTACTAATAGAACTCAGACAGGCCTGTAACTCATACTGACCCCCCTGTATCAGTCCCCTGAGTGTTGGGGGTTGGGTGTCACCACACTTAACATGTTTTTGTTTTTGTTGTTATTGTTGTCATTTTTTAAATTGAATGCTTTGAAGCAAAATCCTTGGTTTAGGAGTGCCGTGGAGCCTGAAGTCAGTGCACACCAGAGCAGCAACACTGTATTTTCACAAAAACAAGAACACAGATGGTTTACCTGCTCTGCAGTTTTCTTTGTGTCTAGTCTTTGGGATACCTTTTAGAGAAAAATATGTCTTTTCTGAGGTTAAAAGCCACATTAGAACTTTTTTTCATTTTTTTGTATATAATAATTGTATAAAATAATGGGTTTCATTGTGATATTTCTGTACATATGCATTTAGTGCATTTTTGTTAGCACATTGTAACAGAGCACGTAATGGGAGAGAAAAAAAAAACAGTGAGCATTGTATGGTGTATTTTTCCCCATTTCCTGAGTTGCATTGGATTTCGAGGTGTTTGTATACAGTCTGTGCCCAAGCTGATCTAACTACAGTGGCTGCTGCTGTCTACTGTGAATGCAGCTTTCTATCATAGTGAGACGAGAGGTGAAAGGACACCCTTTACCAGAGCTGAAAGGATATTCTGGAAGACTATTATTAAATGTAAAACATGTAGGTTTGACAGATTTTTTCACCCATTCAGAGCTCACTTGCTTGTGTCATGTAGCCTGCCAAGTGGTTTGCTTCCTGCCCGCAGCACCCAGTCTCTAACTACTGAACCTGGTCACTTTTTGAAGATTTATGGAGAAATATTACCTTGTTCTTGTGCAGTGATACTGCGAGGCTTTCCGCATTATTGGATTACTGGAGGATTGTAGCCGAACCCCTTTTATCTGACATTCATTCTATGACAAGATTTTCACACATGCCCTTCCCCCACCATGCCCAGCTTTCTTCACTTTGTGTTACCTATCAAATTTCCCTTGATTCTTTTCTTGGGGGTGGGAGCAGGAGTGCATGGGGGGGGGAAGGAGGGAGGGTTCATCGCACATAAGAGGAGTTTTGTTGTTTTAGGCTAGGTGAATTGGGAGGTACTTGATGAAACAAAGCCACTCTTACAATATGCCTACCGCTCTGCTCTGCTCTGCTCTTTCTCAGCTCATTAGCCCCTGTTCCTGCCCCATTTTGTCACCTACTACTGACTTCATATATAAGCTATTTTACGACCCCAAGTTCCACAGCAGTTGTGGCTGCAGTGTATGCCGTGACATTCTGTGGTTAATTGAACTCCCTCTCCGGAGTGCAGGCAAGGCTTCTTAACCAGGCTTTGGTGCCTAGAAACACAACCCCGCTGAACGCCCCCTCCCCCCAATGAGAAGCCCTTCTTTGCTGCATTATCCGCACTCCATTAAGGATCTGATCAGATGTTCAGATTGTCTGATGGGTGCATTTAAAAGTGAAAAGGGGCTCCCCGAGGACTACTCAGGTGTATCCTCCTCCTGACCCTGCTGGGGTGGAGGAGGAGGAGGAACTCTGGCCCGCTGGTGGAGGGAGCTTTAGCCCTTGCTTGCTCTGATTGATGCTCAGGCTCTGGGTGGGTGAAGAGCTGTGAGGCGGCTCAAGCCAAGATTGATTGCCTCAATTTCGAACTCCCACCTCCCAAACAGACTCTGGGATGTACACAGAAGGAAGCTCCTACCCCAACACGACTTTCTGAAGGTGGCGCAGGTGTCTGAGTCACCTGTAGCCACCAATCACAAGTGGTCCTCCTTATCACAATGACACTGGCTGCCCTGCATCTTCAGCTGGGTCACAGTCAGAAGCGTTAAAGGGGGATGGAGGCTCTTTCGTATCTCTCCTGTATCTTAGTGTGTGGGGGCAGGTGGTGGCTGGGTTTTGGTCTATGGGGGGGGGCGATAGAAAGAGACAACTCCCACAGGAGGTCGTCCTGGCAGACTTCCGGCCTGTTGTGTGGCCACAGTTAGATTTGTTTTTGCAAAATATGTTTTTGGATGGAGGTGAGGTGGTGAAGGTGTCACTGTCAAAACCACAGAGAGCTCTTGATCCCGCTGACCTTGACGGAACCTCTAGTGTTGGTGGAGCCACAGGGCTGGCGAATCCAAATATTTGGGAGGTGGGGCTGATTCGAGGGCTCGAGTTACCCTGTAGCCCTGATTGCCATCACCTCCCAGCCTTTCTGGGTAGCTGTCCTCACTCTCTGACCCCATCCTAGGCCGGTCTCCGCCCCTGAATCTCTACCCTGTCTTTTCCTTCAGCCTGCATCTCTCCCCTCCCTCTCTTCCCTCTCCCTCTCTCCCACTTTTCCTCCCTCTCCCCTCCGTCTCGCACGCACCCTCTGTTTATTTTCCTGCCTCCATCTGGGCCCTGCTGATATTGTAATCACCCTGATGCACGTTGGCTCCTCTCCTCTCCCTCCCGCGCGCACACACTCACTCACACACAATGTGCCATCTCGACCAGCCCTTTACTTCTGATAAGCTCCGATGTGTGTTTAATGAATACAAAGCGGCTGTGTGGGGGCCGCGCGGCCGGCCGCCTCGCGCGCTCGCCGCCGGAAGGTAATCTCCGCGGCCGGGCTGGGGGCGGCGGGGCGGGGCGCGGCGTGGGGGCGGCCCCCCAACGATCCGGAGCCGATAAGAACCAGGGAAGTGAAGATGTAACCTGTTATCCGGCGCTCTTCTTAGCTGCCAGAGGGAATTTACATTTAAAGATTACAGAGAGAGAGAGAGGGTGAGGATCTGCCTTTTGTTGTGCGGGGGTGAGGAGGAGGCAGCGGCCCTGGCCTCCGCACTATCTCCCGTCACCTCTGCTATCCAGACGGGGACTCACGGAGGTGAGATTACTGAGGGCCTTATCTTTAATTGGGTTTAGTGTTGCCAGTCTGAATAGGTTTAAAGAGACTCGATAAAGAGGGAACAATAGATTATTTGTTGATCGGACGCTGGAGCCCTCAGATGTAAAGGAGAGAGGAAGAACTCTTAACAACTTGATTAGCTCTATTTTATTTTGATTTTGAGGTGACAGGGTCTCTCTTGGTAAAGAGAAGAAGGACCAAGGTAACTTTGCTGTTGGAATGATTGACAGTGTTTGATTCCCTATGCATGCTTGCTTTCCCAGCACTTTCGCACCTGCCTCACCTTATCCCTCTTTAGGGTTGATAGTGAGTTCAGGACTGAGGCTTTGAGGTCTTCCGGCTTCTGTGTTTGGTTTTGTGTGGCTTGTTTTGAACAGCTGGTAAACTGATGCTTTGGGTCCTGGAAGGAGTGTGAACAGCTAATGAAGCCCACTTTTAATATGGACGGAGGAGAATAGTAGATTTTGGTACAACTCTGGCTAGAAAGTACAACATCACTCTAGGTCGGGTAGAGAGAGATTATATTTTGTATTTGAACTATGCCATCTTTTGCTTGAAGTCAGTGTGGAAAAAAAAAAGAAGCAGGTTGTCACTTGACTCATGAATGTATTTCAAAAATTCACGTTATAAACTTTAGAAGGTTCTTAAAAGAAGACGATTGAAACGCTTGCTTTTGCCTTCTATACATTTTTTTTTTTTTTTGAAGATAGGTGTTTTGACAGGTACATAGATGCCAGCCAGTAACTAAAAGCCTAATTAGAATTTGTTTAAAGCCAGAGGGCCATGTTTCCTTGTTGACAGCAGCAGATCGATTGGGGAAGACAATAAGTCCCATTATTTTGCTTCCATTGACTGAACATATTGACATTGCTGGTTTGCTGTTGCCTCTGACCGTGATGAAACACGGAAATTCACAGAGCGACTGGTCAGAGTGGCACACAGATTCCTGAATGTCTTTTCTGCCTTCAGGTTACCTTATCACCCAGGCAGAAGGGGAAAGGCTGGTCTTTGGTCAGAAGGAGAGGACTATTTTTGGTTAAGGAACTGTCAGATGGCATGCCTTGAGGGATATCAGTCATTCTCCGCAGAATTGTACATTACATGGAAATGCAGGGTTGTTCACAAATTCAGGGAAGCAACTTAGTGAGCCATCTTGAGTATTTTGCATACAAGAACACCCATTTCCAAGATTTCCCTGTACTCTCCCTGGAGATATTTACAGTAGATGGCCAGCTTGTGTTTGGTTGCTAGCCATTTTGTTCTAGTCTAGGGCACTCAAGCAACCTAGCACCTGTCTTAGAAAACAGCACTTAGGGTCTCTGCAGACATAGGGCCTGACTCTGCCTTCTCTGCGGTCGCTTTTGGTGGATGAATCAGGAAAGGAATGGGATGTGACTCCCTCCTGTGCAGGTGTGTCCACAGACAGTGAGTGGTATGGATTTATATGGTTTCCAATGAGACGCAGCCATAATATACTTTGCTGTCTTCTTCTTATCACCTGGTGATTTAAACACATTCACATAGTTTCTGCATAATAAAACCAAGTGCTAGGTGGACACTGGGTCCGAGAACTTGGGGCCACATCAAAAAATAGGTATAGAGTAAAACCAGAAGAGGCTAAACATAGTTCTTAAAAAGTTTAGTGCCCATGACTTAGGTACAGTAGACAGTCACTGTTGCCGTAGGCCACGAGTGGATGCCCTCTGCAGTGTTTTAGGACAGGACTAGTCTTTTAGACCATTCTCAGGAAAATGCTAGGTTTCCATTTGATCAGCAGGTGCTGTTGAGATGAAAGCCATGTGTAAATTTTCAGAAGTCTAAAAGTGTCAATTCAGAAGAGGGAAGTGATAAGAGAAATGCAATCAGTTTTCCTGTTTTCAATTTGTGCAGGATTTGAAGAGCTGTTTTGTTGAACTGCTACATCTGCTCCAATATGAATATTGAACTACTTCCACTAAAAATAACATCCTATAATTTGGAAGCTACTGCAGCCTTTTGTTAATGTGAGTGGGTTATTTAAAAACAAAACAAAAAATAAAAAAAATAAAAAAAACCAATTTTCTATTTTGACAATCTCTTGCCTAATGTGCATTTTCATTTGCTGCCACCACTTTCACCCTCAGCAGATAAATAGTGTTATAAAATTAGGGCCTCATCTTGTTTGGCTATGAAAAGAGGTTTCCATAGGTGAAAATCCACGTAATAGAAAAAGGCATTGCACAAAACAGAATTTGCTTTAAAATAATCTTTTAAAATGAGGTGGTTATTCCCTCCATTCTCAGCTACTACAGTCTTTAACTTACTGGCAACTACTGTGAGGACGTTAACACTATTCCATTGCATACTGAGCACTCTGCGATGCATTTCACTTTTAATATACCTTCAAATGTAAGTTTAAACTAATCAGGGATATTTTACCTAACAGAGCTTTCAAATAATTTTTTTTCATGCTTAAATAAAATGATTAAATTATGCTTGAGTGCCTGCATACAAAGGCTTTGGCCTCTATAGTACTGCTAATCAAATAAGTTTTATGGGCCACATTAGAGGAAAAATTGGATGCATTTTACTGGTGACATTTCTAGGAAAGACGTGTTCTTTAAACTCATCTAGTATTAATTAAAAGGAAAACTCTAGAATATACTTAAAATAATCATAATAAAAATACCTCATCTATATAATAAGAATGTGAGTGGTGGCACTAGCTACATATAATATAGTCACAGAACTTGAAGTAGTAAGAAGATATGTGGACAAGGTTAGGTATTCATTCGGTCTTTGATTGTACTTGGTTTGACTTGTGGCTAAAGTCATTTGTCCTGGGTGAGACCTGATCACTGCCCAGGATCAATTAGCTGTGTAGCTTGTACCTTCACACTTGACTGGCTAGACACATTCTTCACAGAGAGCGCAGAACAGCTCAAGAAAGGATAAAGGGGATAGCAGATACCGTGACATATGAGCACGTGGACTTATAAATGTAGTACTTATTTTGAAATATCAGTTCACAGTAAGAACTGATTGAAGAACCAAGTTTAATGCAGCATTGAATGACTGATTGTGTGTATGCCATCAGATAAAGAATACTACTCTCAGGCAGTGTCATTTTCAATCTGAAGACCAGGGAGCAGTCAGTATTGTGGTCTTCTGATGCGCCATTAGTCAGTTTGGTACCATACAGGTATATTCTTTGATACATGTATTTTGTCACTTTTGAGGAAAGAGCCTGAGCTAGGAATGGCGGCTTACACCTATAATGGCAGCACTTGAGAAGTAGAGAGAGGTGGATTAAGGGTTCAAAGGAATTCTTGGCTGCATAGCAAATTTAAGGCTTGCTTGAGCTACATGAAACTGTCTCACAAAACCCTTCTACCCAGGGGGAGACAGAGAGAAGAGAGGAGAAGAGAGGAGAGGAGAGGAGAGGAGAGAGAGAGAGAGAGAGAGAGAGAGAGAGAGAGAGAGAGAGAGAGAGAATGAATAGATTAAATTTCATATCATGTCAAAAACACAATCAGTCCCATTGCTTAGAATGTTTTGTGCCCCAATAGAGAAGAGTTTTCAGAATTATGGAATGATGCCCAGGCTCTTATATCTGAATCACTGGTAAAGTAATGTTCTGTGGTTGAAGTTTAAGGCATGGTGCTTTTTTGTTTGGAAAAAACTATTTACATTGCTTAAAACCAGTAATATTTCCAGTGACAGACAGACAAGCTTAACATTCTTTCCTTTGAGGCTGGATGTAGCTCAATTGGTAGAGGGCTTGCTTAGCTACACAGTGCCCTAGATTTTATCCCCAGCGTCACATAGACAGGGTGTGGAATCCTACACTATAGTTTCAAGTTGTAACGTTTTGGGTACTATAACTCATAACTCATGAAGGAATGACAGTCATTTGTTTTTATAGATGCTGTATTGACCAAAGTCTCAAGACAAATCAGGATTTAGGTGAACAGAGAAGGCCTTTAGAATATAGATACTGTGAGGGACAAACACAAACAACACAAATGTAATTTTCTGCTAAGTCTCCACCACCTAAGCACTGTAAACGCCTTGGGAAAAGTTATTGACTGGCCTCATTAATCTTTTAATATCTGGGGCAAAGACCACTTCAGAGTATGCTGAGAGACTTCCGACACTGCCACATAGTTGCCTTGAGAGAAAGGCAAATAATCGCCAGACGACAGAGTCTTACATATTATGACCTTGATCCTAACTTTCTCATATATTTTTACCATAGTCTTGAAGTAAATGACTAGTATCTTACTTTCTCCTGTCAGAGAACTCCAACCTCTGGCTCAGACTAGCCACTGATGTTCTTCTAGCTTTACTTTTCACCCCATTTTTACATATTTTAATTTGTTAATTAGTTAACTTTTTTTTTTAAGTCAGGGTCTCACTGTGTAGCTCTAGCTGCCCTGGAACTCACTCTGTAGACCAGGCTGGCCTAGAACTCACAGAGATCTCCCTGCCTCTGCCTCTCATGTACTTAGATTAAAAGTGGGCTCTACTATGCTCAGCTTTGACAATAATTTTTAGAATTGAAGTTTCCTTGTGTTCCCCAAACCTGGTCTTCTTTGTGTCTGTGTTCTAATAATTAGGACCTGATTCTGTGAAAGCCTGTTTTAGTGATCTCCTTAGTATACACGGTTTCCTTTTACTTAGCCCACATTTCTGTCACACTGAGCAGAAGGCAACTGGTCCCTGTTATCATATCCCTGAAAGCCTCCAAATGTGTGCTAATGTGTATGTGTCCATCTTTCTAAATCTAATGTCACTCATCTGCCTCAGATAAGTTCATCCTGCACTGAGCTCATGAGCAACTAACTGATCTAGTCCCGTTTCTATCTGTCTAACATCCTGGAACAGATTGTTACTCATGGTCACATGTTTTCCCACCCCAGTGGACCGCTGTAGATCATTATCTCTGGTTTTGTCATCTTAAGATATTTTCTGTCTGACAGATAAGAAGAAAGAGTAGTTTCTTTTAGTTACTCTTTATTTATTTATTTTTTTGGATAAGGTAGTTCTCTATGTAGCTCAGACTGACTACATATAGCCTAGGCTGGCCTGCAACTCAGTTCTTGCTACCTCAAGTCCTTAAGACTTGGAATTGGCTGTAAACATACTCCACACCCAGCTATTAGGAAAAAGAGTGTGTAGCATCTTTTACTCTAGAGACATTTAGATTTGTAACTGGTTGCAGGGCATATAGCACTTTATGTTATAAAAAGAAGGGCCTGGTGTGAGAGGCAAAGTGGGATGCGCTTTCAGTGCGTTCACTGACTTCCTTGGTAGCTTAAGATATATCCCAGTTTTCAGATGAATACCTCAGAGGTAAGGTGAGGAATGTCTCCTATGTGAATGCCTAATAGATACCAGGAATAGATTTTGGAGTTTTCTTTCAAGTATAGTGTGTATTCTTGGCAATGGGTTCGGCACTGTTAGTCTTCACATTGCTGGGAGATGGATTACATAGGGTCTCCCTGACTCTCCACCCACCTGCATGAGGAGAAAAGGCACAGGGAAGTGGGAGCCATCTTGGACTGTAGGTTTCCTGTGTGAAGTGTTAGGCATTATTCTGGCCTTTCAGGGACAGGGATGGGAGACTGGATCAGTTTATGCAGCAAGGAGGGACTTCTGTTAAAATGAAACAGGCTTTATGTTTTCCCTTCACGGTCACTGGGCCGGACAGTGGCCTTGTGCAGGGCCACAGGAGTGAGGTAAAGGGAGTGGAGAGAGGTCACAGTTAGCAGGCATTCACTGTGCTCCATAGTCTCAGAGTCTGGACCTGAGTCACTTGGGAAGGTGTGGAAAATGGCCGCTTTAAATAACTTTGTGGTCAGGAACCAACAACTTGTTTAAATAAACAATAGTACATTGCCACGTGACTACAATCCTCAATTTAAAAAACCCTGAAAACTTGACCCTGTGCTTTGTCTGAAGGGTTTAAACACGCAGTTATTGCCATCGGTCCTTTTTGTACCTGTTCTCTGCTTGTAAAATCAATCAAGATTAAAGTACAGACACTAGGAGTTCGTTGGAAATTTTCCTAGCTTATGAAATCATAAAGCAGAACTGGGTTTCTTTGACAAGTAGAAACCATTGCATTTGCTTGGTTTGATCAAGGTGAGCACGTCACTGCCATTCAGGAAACTATTGCTGTTGATAAGGAGCCCTTTATTGGCAGGACTTAGGGAAATTGCTGTTTTTAGTTGTCATTAGAAATGGAAGTCACAGGAATCACTCTTACCTCATAGGCCACAGAATATCTTTTCACTGATGGTCAAAGTTCAGTGTGAGACCAAATGGAAGTTCTTTGCCACAAAGGAAAAGGTCTTTAAAGTAGAGATTTCATTACCACTTGATTCCATTGGAATAGGTAGTAACCTAAGATATATTAGATGAAGTATTCCTAGGAATGTTCTGGAATATTAAAAAGAGGTCAAAGAGCTAAGGTAACATAAGGGGAAACAAGAAAGAGTGGGGAAGGAGAGCTGTGTGTGTCCAGGTGACAAAACAATGGAGCTGGTTGGCAGTGGGGTGTTTTATAGAGTATTTCGGAGGACTCTTGCTAGAACTGTTGGAGGAGTTCCCTTTGTAACCCTCAGAAGATCAGAGCCTGATGCTGTAGACAAATAGGCAGACAGTGGTCCCTAAAAGAGCCTGCACTGACAGCGATGCCTGGGATTTGGCAGGGCACACTGCAGAGAATGTGCAGATCACTCTCAGCCTCTTACTTGATACTAGTTACTCTTTCGGCAGAGTCTTAGGAAGTTTGTCAGTTTGTCTGGTTGGTTAGTCTCTGTAGAAGTTCTCCATCCCTTTCCCTGCCCACAAGACAGAGGAACATGTGATAGATCCTGGAAGACTAGTAGTTGATTTTCTGAGTCCACGCATGTCCATAGACACCATGATGGGCAAACACAGCAGTGAAGCACAGAAGATAATGCCGGAGCAAGAATGGTGGCGTTTATCAGACCGACATGCTAATCCTCTCCTGTGAAAGTGTTCTTCAGTAACTGGTAAAGTTCTGAAGCTTTCAGAGTAGGTAGATAGGTATTGCCCTTTATCCTCCCCAGCTGGCTTTGCTGACCTGCTCGCACCTGTGGTCTCATTTCTGGCTGAAATCCTACAGAAAAGAGAGCCACATCTGCCCTCTCTCTCATGGGGAGGAGGAGGCAGCGACTTCTCATCCATCCTTCTGCTTAAACAAGGGAGGGAGGTGGGGTCATTGAAAGTGGAAAGGGAAAAGAATGCAACGAGTCTCCACTGATTGATATGTTCAAGTTAAGCTTTCAGATGGCCCCCAGGGGACATAGGCAGAGTGTACCAGAGACAAGTAGAGGTGAAGAGTAATAAGAGAGGAAAGAGGCAGCTCATGGAACCCAAACTGACTTTCTCCAAAGAGTTGCACACTAGCTGTGTCACACTGGAAAGAGACCTTTCTTAGAGGGTGAAAAGTGAAATGTGTACTCTTGCAAGGAAATCTAAAGTAAATTGGTAATTCCTGCTGTAAGTCAGGTCGTTAGGAGGAGACCTAAAGCAGGTAGTGGGCTCTGTCCCTGCTGAATATTATACCCGCTTGGGACAGGTTAAAGAGCTACAGGCATAGTAGTATACGTTGGTTACAGTGGTACAATAAGTAGGTTTTATTTTTATGTGTGTGTGTGTGTGTCTGTGTGTCTGTGTGAGTTATGTGCAGGCAGAAGCCAAAAGAGGCTACTGGATCTCCTGGAGCTGGTAGTTGCAAGTAGTTGTAAGTAACAAGATGTGGGGTGCTAGGAGCTGAATTCTGGTTCTCTGGAAGAGCATCAAGTGATCTCAACTGCAGAGCCATCTCTCCAGCCTCATTAGTGGGATTTTAGAGGTGGGAGTAGGTTGCCATTTAAACTTGTCTTGAGACAGGAAGGATTTATCAAGCCCTGGTTGCTGCTATTGGTCAGCAAGCAGTGTTTTATAAGGTAAGAATACTGTGATGGAGAGGTAGTGGAAGTGGGAAATGCATTAACAAATGGCTGCAAACTAAAGGCCTTGAGGTAATGAGTGCAGAGCAAGAGCAAGTAGCATAGAGGTTCCCTGCCTGGGCTTGGTGCCTTTCATCCCTTTCCCTAATGAAAGGCAGGATAGTTCAGCTTCTACAATAAAGGAGTTTTTCTAGCTGGACTTCTCTTGAGCAACAGGTACTATCATGAAGCAAATTTAAAGCCAATGTTAAAAAAAAAAGTCCTAGACTAGGCTTAGCCACGAGCCTTGTGAAAACTGTTCCTCAGGAGTTGGTCCTTTTGTGACAGGGATGTAGGGGAGGGGAGGGAAGGCACGAAGGCTAAGACCAAGCAGTCTTGTGGCTCTTTGCTTTGTTTGCTGTGCTGGGGATTGAATCTAGGGTTTTTGTACATATCCAGTCAGCATTCTACCAGTGAGCTACATCTCTGGCCCTTTGTTTCATTAGTGTAGATTGTAGGTACTGCAGAAGGGTGGCCCTGGTTGAGTTTGAAGGATAGGAAGAAAATAAAGCCACATGCTAGAGGCATTTCTAAGAAAAAATTAATTAAAGCATGCATCAATAGAGGGCGGATTCACTGAGGGGAGGGGTTAACCACCAGAATAACTGTGAGTGCACTTCTCTTGCTACAGCCTGCGGATTTCTTTGGGCATTTGTTTAAGGGGCAGCCTTCCTGCTCTACCACAGGCATAAAGTATTCCAGCCTAAGGGAGGAGCTGGGGAGCCTTTTAGTTTCTCCAGGTTCCAGCTACCTCTGGGAAGTGGAGTAGGGATCCCAAATGGTAGGCATAGTCACATCAGTGTATATATATCCTTGGGCCTTGGCCTTGGCCTGGATTTGCCTCCCTGAACCTCTTTTAGAAGGTTGTGACCTTTCTTTCCATAGATGCCTTCTGGGGACACAGAAGAGTAAGAGGTAATCAGACCTGCTGAGGCTTTAGCCTCCCATTCAGCAAAAGCCACCTATGCTGCACATGTGTTTATGTATTGTAAACAGTGAGCTTTGGTTATAGGATAATTTATAAAACTTCCCTCAACTCTAACATTACTTAGTGGTGAGGATGTAGCGAGGGCAGGATGAAGAGTTAAGGATCTGTTGGTGGGAACAGAGACCGTCCTTGGAGACTGGCATGCATCAGATTCCAGGCTCTCTGCTCTTGGTGGGGAGGCAAGAGTAGACTCACCATGAGGACTTTGAACCTAATTCGTTCTCTATAATGTCCTCTATGGACCAAATACATTTTAATGCAGTAATGCTTTTCAAGTCTTCTTTACGTGAGAACAAATATGTGTTAAAATATTGTTGCTACATATAGAAACTAATCTTTTTAATACTTTACAATCAGCAGATAGTGAACTTAATATAGTAGGACATGTTGGGACTATGGCTTTTATTTTAAAATGGAGGCCTCATATTAGAAAAGTAGAGTAATTGTTTTGATATGTTAAAGACAGAGGTAAACTTTATATCTTTATATTTAAATTACTTGGTATCACCGTCCTCCCCGCCCTCCTGCCCCATTTCAGAGAATTTAGTATTGGAAACAGCATCAACATTGAAACTATTATGAACCTGACATGGTGTCTCCCTCTTGTGACCCCAGAACATATGAGACCAAGGGATGAATTTGGACCCAGGTTATTACATTGCCTGTCTCAGAAAACCAATCAAAGCTCCCATCCATACATGAGGACTTTTAGAATAAAAGTCATAAGATCATTTTATTTCATATAGATTGAGGCACACAGGTAGTTAGAAAATACTACAGTGAGTTAACCCAGTAAGGTGTATTGTACTTTGGCAGTGACATTTATTCAGCCTTCTTTCCAGTTACCATGGCTGCCAAGCCCTGAAAAGCTGTCATGTAAATTATCACTAAAGTATGACATAGCAACCATAGTGTCACTTCTATAGTGACAGTACACCAACCACATGGATACTGGTCATAGAACGTTGGAGTGTCAGGATGTTATCTGAGGGCTTTGGTTAATGTTGTTGTTCTAGTTCATCATTCTGCGCTTATAGATCTAGTACTTTCTCATGTTTTTTCCTCCCTTACTATTTGTATTTATCCAATATATTAAATGCATATATATAAATAATACATATTCTTATCATGCTGTGTTCCTTACTTTTAATTGTTTTTATTTTAATAGAAATTTATATAATAAAACCATGCTGCTATTCTTGTAAGAGAGATAAGCATTTTCCTAACCATGTACCTATAAATGCAAGTTATTTCAAAAAAATGGTAACTTTTTTTTTAATCTTTAAGACCCTGTTAAGTTGAAAGATACCTTCTGATACATTTAAGATGTGTTATATCATACTATACTTCATGCATATAAAATGGGAGAGTTAATAAAACACAAGATCACATCATGTCAAGGCCTTGTCTTGTTTTGTGCAATGTCACTTAATTGGAAAACACCTTGTTGATCTTTACTTTTGAGCTTTAATCGGATCTGTCAAAATTGATTTTTTGATGGATTTTCTCTTCTGTTATCAACTATGCTTGATAAAAAATAATTTTCACACTTAAAGATCTTCATGAAACTTCACCAAAAAACAAGCCTTTTAAAAAAGGCCAAATTATGTTATTGGTAGAGAAATCGTTGTTGAGATATGGGGTTAGATGAAAAGAGCAAGGGGCAGAAGAGTGTGGGGTGCTTGCTACATATGCTCAAAAAGTGCCCGTAATTCTAGTTGTGACAGATATGCAAGAAACTGACAGTACTGTTGCTTTTAGGGAAGAAAGTGAGGCCCAGGCATCAGTGATCTGAACAAGCACTGCCTCACAAGTCCTTCTTACTTAACCTGCTATGTCTTTCCCTTCAGTTCTCACCAAGACCATAATAGCCTGGCCTCAGATAGCACAGGGAAGTCGACAGGGATGAGGTGCACACTACTGTCATAAGGTTGCTGCTTTTGGGGCTGTCCTGCTATGGAATTGTCAACCTCTCCCCCCCCCCCTTTTTATTTTTAGAAACTCCCAGTGTATCTCTTTCTGTGGTCACTCCTTCATTTGGAAAATACTGAATGGGTCTGTTGACTTTGGGAACAAACATGGATATGTGACTGGCCATAGCTAGCTAGGGCTTTCTCTTTCTGTCTTCTCCAAGCTCCTGGTGCCTCTGTGCTTTTGTTGCTGGGCTCCTTGTGTGCTTTCTGAGGGAAGCCAGACTAGGTCCACTTCACCTTCTCCTCCGCCTCTCGTGAAACGTTTCCCACTGAGGCTATGGTCTCTCTCCCCATGGAATTTCTTCATAAGATTTAGCTGGTTGACAGGCTCCTTCAGTGTGGGAGTGTGGATGGAACAGCTCGGGTCCTCTTGATGCCTTGTTAAAGAGTGAAAAAGCTCGCCCCTTGAACCCAAGTTATTTACTTAGAGTTCTCTGGAAACATTTAAGGGCTAAAACTAAAGAGCAAACTTTGGTTTCAACAAGTCTTTTGTTTTCTTGCTCCACCTCTTTCCACCTTGGTCCCATTTTTATTGTGTTCTCTTTTTAAAATGCTCAATTTATTGCAGGCATATTTTTGGCTCGTATGCTGTAGCAGTGACTAAAAATACAATACCCACTGTGATGCTTAAGTTTGCCGGCCTGACTGGATTAAGAAACGCCTAGTGCATTAATGAGGCATTGGGCATATCTGTGAGGGTTTTCCTCAGAGAGGACTAATTGAGGAAGGGAGACCTGCCGGGAATAAACAGTAGCATATCATGGGCTCAGGCCCTAAACTGAATATAAATGCGGAGGAGGTAGAAAGCCAGCAGAGTGACAATTCTCTTTTCTCTGCTGTCAGACTCCCAGCTCCCCATGCCCCTAGATGGGAACGATCTCACTTGGTCAACCTCACATGCCCCTGCATGTGTGGTGATGGGCAACATCTGGCTTACCTTGCTTTAAGGCATCATCACTGGTCCAGGGCTTGTTACCACTCTCCTGGAGGTCCTTAAACTTCAGCAGCTAGAAAGAGCCCAGTAAGTAGGGGTAGCCACACAGGCTGCAGGTGAGAATTACACAAAGGCTAGAAACAAGACTTTTCTCTATTTTTGGAAAAGTTACTACTTCAGGTTTGAAAATACCCCAAGTTTGCAAGTTTATGAGGCAGAGAGGTGGGGGGATGAGATTTTGGGTTTTGTAAGAAAAGGTAATAAGCGGTTACCTGTGTCAAAACTGTGCTTGCAGCTGGGAGGTTGTAGAATCTTTTTGATAGAGGAGACACCAACTCTAGATGCAGAAACTTCCAGAACGCCCCTTTTCTTTTATGTGAAGGTTGCTAGCATGGATCAGGTGCCTTTATTTGAGGAACCCAATCTTTGGAAATAACTGTTTCCCTCTTCCTTTACCCCCTGGAGATGGTACTTCACAGATGAAGTTATAAGGGAGAAAATAAATCACAATACATCATTAACAGGATTTTTTTTTTTTTTTTGTCATTTCAAACTGTGTACCTGCATCTTAGCAGTTGCTATACCTTAGTTTGTTAGCTGATAGTAATAGGACTTAATTCTATCTATATCATAGCAGCAACTTTCAGAAAGAAAAATTGTAATGTTAGCAGGTCAGTTTTGAGAAAAGACCTTTGATTTTGTTTTATTAGGAACCACCAGGCTAAAGACTTTAATTATACATACAGGTGGGAAGTGGCTATAATGCCGTCCATCAAGAGGAAGGTGGCCAAGCCTGGTAAAGACCAGAGTATTATGACAATTTGAGGACCACAGAATGATCACATGGCCAGTAGGTAGACAGGGAAAGGTTTGTGAAAGTCCCAAGAAAGTCTACTTTAGCTGGGTTCATTTGTCTGATTTCCTTTTATTCTGGATCGCTGCTATGTGCTAAGTGTCATGCCACGTATATATGGGGGATAGGATAGCGAACAAAATAAGAGGGAGACAGTTAATAAAGATGATAGTTACATGTGTGAAGGCAGCAAGTGATGTTAGGATGGTGGGAATGCTGGGAGGAAGATGCACTCTCATGGCTGGGAAACAATTTCTGAGGTCGTATTAGCATCTGGCCATGCCTCAGTGTGTGCAGAATCTTGAGGGCAGGGGATGAGGCAGGAAGGATATGATATCTTTTATCCATGCTGTCCCCTTTTTTGTGTCACATGAAGCAAATGACCATACCCATAAAGTAATACTGTGCTCTACCAGTATAAGATCTCAAGGCATGGAGATGATTGGCTAAGATCTCTTTCTTAACAAACTCAACAGAAAGAAGTCTATGCCAAAAACTTGCTACACCAAACATACACCTTTAACTTTGGGCTAATACTTGTTTAGTCTAATGAACAGCCAAGAGAAACAATTTAAAGCAAGTGGGGTTTATTGTGGCTCACTGTTTCAGAGGTTTTAGTCCAGAAGAGGCCAGCTACTCTTGCAGGCCTGTGTTGAAGCAAAATGATCACAGAGATGGGAGTATGATGTGGGGGAGGAAAGTGCACACACACACACACACACACACACACACACATCTGCGCGCGCACACGTGGGGCAGTGAAGCAGGGGAAGAAAGTGAGCTCCTGCTGGCCCACTGCTTCATCCTTCCAGTTTCGTGCCATCTGTGCCCTTCTCACCTTCAGTTGTTATCCCAGATACTAAACAGTTCTGGAAAGGCCCTCTCAGGCACTCCTAGAAGTGTTCTTTCCTTACCAATCACCTAGACATGTCTTAATCTAGTCAAGACTCATCATCACAGACTATATGAGCATAAACTGCAATTTGTCAGTCACAGTGTTTTGCTCTGGGTTGGTGCCAGTGCTGCTGGCCTTACAGGTCTGAATAATTCACATCTTAGACTACTGACTGTTGGGCAACATATTGACGACCTTACCCCCTCATCCCAAGACCAAGTTCTCAGCGTAAAGGAAATTTATTTGCCTCACAGGGACAGAGGGCAGGAAATAAGAGACAAGAAGAAGAGATGGGATGAAGGAGAAGGGGAAGAGGGAACAAGGGAGGAAGAGGTGGGGTGCTTGTCTCCGGGAGACAAAGGACTGCCTCTGGGTAGAGAGAAGGCAGACACGGCACATAGAAAAATGGCAATTTATTAAAGGGCTTAAATTTAATTGGGCATGTTAATTAAGTGAACCAACGGGGGCTCTTGATTGATGAACTTCAATAGTTTGATAGCTGGACCTTGGTAGTCTGCCTCAGGAGGAGGAAGTGGACAAATAAGGGAAGAAACCTTGGTGGCTAGCCTCAGGAATGCAATCTAATGGTTCTTAGCAATGAGAGAGAAATGCACGGCCTGCCAGAGCCATTTGCCACACTTGAGCTGGCCAGAGTCCCTTCAATGGATGTACAGCACACATGGGAATTAGCACACACGCACACAGCAGCTAGCAGGAAGGAGGCAGCCAAGCCTGATAAAATGACAGTGCTCTGGCAGCCTCCAGAACACAGAAAGATCCTATGTCCAAGAGCTGCTCAGGAAAAGATTTGTAAAAGTCTTACAAGATGAATTAGGCTACTGTGGTCATTAGGTTCATTTGTTTGATGTTCTTTTTTTTGTTCTGGATTGTTTCTATATACCAAGTGCACTGTGATATATGGAGGATAGAGTGACAAGAAACACAGGTAGGAATCCTCCCAGAGCCTGGGCGTGGGAGAGGGAGGCATAATCAAGAAGCCTATGGTATATATCCTCTAGTGCTAGATGAATGAAGACAATTAAGAAACAATGTTAAAATGATGGGAATGGTGGGTACGAAAGAAATCCCCATGGCTTGGAAACTCAGAGGCGATGAGTACTGGAGTGAGATCTGGGTGTTATGAGGGATCCCCCAGTCAGTGAGCAGAGCCTTGAGGGCAGGAGACCAAGCTGTAGAGATGGCACGCTCTGCCTGGGAGTATATGTGAATAGGTGTGCTCCGAAGCCATGGCTGAAGAGAAGGCTGGAACCTGTAGGTTGGGATAGGGTCTTGAATGATGGGGCAAGAATGAGGGCTGTGCGTTTCTGTGAGTGTGTATCAGGAGCTGGGTAGTTAGTACTAAGAGGAAGCTTATGCATGGGTGAATATCAAGGAAGCTTGAGCAACTAGGATATGGAAATGTAGTTCCCATGACCTGTGGCATGGGGCATTGCAACAGACACACACACACACACACACACACGCACACACACACACACACACACACACACACACACACACACACACTGAAAACAAAACAAAACAAAACAAAACAAAGCATGTCCACTGAATTCTGTTAGAGTTTGAGTGGACTCTGTAGTCTGGGTTGAGGTGCTGAGCTCTGCCATCTTCTTCCGACTGAGAAGTACAGCAAGGGTGCCTCCAAAGGAGAATACCAAGCCTTGCTGAGTGTCAGGACATAACAAGGTCCTGTCTTCTTCGATACAGTAGGTTTCTTTCATAAACCAAGAGCCAATTGGGTTTTTGTTCATATAAATGCGTGTTTTTTATTCTAGAAAATGTTTTCAGCCAAGAAAAGTTAAAGTTTAGTCAATCAAGGCTTGATAGATAAAACGAGCATGTGTAAATGTTCTTTGCTTCGGGGAGGGGGTAATCATATATTATTTTCTAAAAGAAAACCTTCCTCAGATGTTGATAAAAGTCTCTCGAGAATGTGTTCAGGCAGTGAAAGATTTCCTGGCAGTGACTGAGCAGTACTGTAGCGGGCAGCTGCACTTGATCTCTTCTGAGGTTGATTTTGATGTGTGTAGTCTTTACATCCTATTAAATTTTTGAAAGATAAACTGATACAAGAATGATTTGCCAAGGCCAGCAGCTCTTCCTTTTAAAACCTTGGCTCAGTGTACACATTGGAGGGATGGGGGAGTAAGATAAAAGCATTATAAATATGAGGTTAACTGAATTCAAATAGAAGGTTCTCTCAAGTTATTGCATTCCTTAGAAAATAAATACATTGAGCATATGGTTAAGATTGATCAAAAACGTATTCTGTATGCCAGTGATTACATTCCCGTCTGTGATTAAGGTTTTCTGTCTGCATCTGGTTTTCACATTATATTTCTGTAACAAGAATCCTTTATATAGCAGAGTTCACTTTCTGTATTTTCTATTAGCTGCAGCTTGAACTACTGCACGGATCGCAGATTTAAACATGTGCTTTTCATTACTTCATACCATTGAGAAAAAGTAATATTTGTTTGGGAATGTATGTTTTCCACAATTTCCATGGTAATACAGCACGTTGAGCGTTTTTAATAACACTCTTGTAGAACTACAAATTGTTTGAGGCATTCTACCCTTAGTGGAGCTCAGTTTTCCAACTTTGAAGAGGTTTTGTGGATTTGCAGGCTGAGGGTTGAACAAAGAAATTATTAACGATAGCGGGAAATTTTTGAAATTTTCCTGTTGTTGATGTGTGATAGAAACTTCACTGGAGACTATGTATACAAATGTCTGAACATATATGCCATAATGTATATTGCTGTTGTTCATTTTATTACTGTTTCTTATGGGAAGAGTTTTTAATATGTCAGATATATAAGACTCAAATATATTCCAAGTCTAGGGATTCTCTCTCTCTCTCTCTCTCTCTCTCTCTCTCTCTCTCTCTCTCTCTCTCTCTCTCTCTCTCTCTTTCTCTCTCTCTCCCTTCCTCTCTCTCTCTCTGTCTCTCCCCTCCTCTTCTCTTTCCCTTTCTTCCTCCTTTCCCCTCTACCTTTCTTCATTTCAAAGTTTTATTGATGGTGGAATAATGTTTCATTTATAAGACAGCTAAGGAAGGGCATGATGTGCACCTGTAGGTTTGCATTCTGTGGTGTTTGAGTGTGCATTTGTATACTCTTAACATTTAAAACTTATACATGTGTGTATTTGAAACATTTGGTAACATTGTCTTTCTGCTAACTCATGCACTTCTGACTCCTCTCCTCACCTCAAGCAGATGCTAGAAGGGAAGTTCAGAAGTGTACCACTGTGTTCTGTTCTAAATGATTGCTTCTCGTCATGTAGTTTGTCTCTCAGAGGTCTCTCTCTGTGTAATTCTCAATGCAAGAGTCTCATGTACCTCGGAACTGAAATTCCTAACACTCTTTTTGTTAAACACTGGCCTAAGTCTGCATGTATGGGAAGACACAGACCAACATCAGCATTTGTTTCCTCAGCTTCACTTATTTAGGGAGACAGTCAACTGTGGCCCATAGATGGCTTACAAGAAATCATTAGCTGATATTTTTTGTTGAAATTGTTGAAGAAAAAAAAAATGTTTTATATATCACTACTGAAATCTAAAAGAAAATCTGTCCACTTTCTTCTTTGCCTGTTTTGTTTAGCTTCTGTTTGCTTGTTTGTTTCTTGCCTTGGCATAGAAGCATGGGAAATATCAAAAGAAGAAATTTATTTCATCTTCCAGATGGAGTCCTATTTAGTATGTATAATTGTATGTATTTCACTCTTTAAGCATGGCCCTCCCCATACTGCAGTACTTGAGGATTTATGTAATCTCAATGTGTTATACATATCTATGTATCTTGGTCACTTTCTATCTGAAATATTAGCTTTGTCATTTTTAATAAAATTATTAGTTTTTACAGTAAATTCAATGTTTTCAGTTTTCAATTGATTGTCTTCAATTCTCTTTGAGACAATTCTCAACAAAGGACTATCTAGGACCACATTTCTTCTAATTTGTGCATATATGTGTATATATGTATGTATGTACTTATTTATTACCATAGAGAACCAGACCACCGTTGACTCACAGCAGAGCCACATGGTAGCATATAAAGGCCACAGGTACTTTAATAGAATACTTCTTTAAAATATATCAGATCAGGACTACTTAAATAATTTCTGCTCATGAGCCCTTCTGCCTGATAAGTATTTACATGATTCTTTATATATAGGCATATAAAATAGATACACAAACTGAGCACTGATAGAAGAAATTTACCTTAAATTAATACTTGGCTATATACTTCTTCCTTTTTCCAACAGATGAAACATATTTGGTTACTAATGCAACTACTCGGCAGGGTATACACAGCTTCAGTATTTTTCAGAATTGATCAAGTTTTGATTTTATGACTGTCAATACTGAGAATGCTGCTTTGCATAAGTTTATAGTCCAGAATGTCAAAGTTTACATTTAGGGCCATTTCAGAAACTGTTAAAAATTCTGCCCTTATCCCCAGCCAAAATTCAGTTAATGATTTTTTTAAAAAAAATGAAACTCAAGTCAGCAACTCAAACATCCATTTTTGAAACCAAATACACTAATCCAATCCAAGAACCCACAAATTCATTACGTGCTGAAGAATGACACTGGAAACTATGAAGTCTTTGCTTTCTGTAATTAAACCCTTCTGATGTTTCAGAGAACTTCATATGTCCCTTACACCATGGCCGTTCATAATGTATGGCAGCCTCTAACCTGAGCAGAGGTATTTCAGGCAGCGGTCCTTGGCCTCACGTGATGGCTTGCACAATATACAGGCCATACACATGCTCAGACTCAAGGTAGCATTGAAGTCATGTGCTTGAGCATGGACAAACACTCCAGAAACACACCAATTCATGCCATTTGGGGTTTTAATGAACTGTTGTCTGTAGTCCTTTTAGAAGCCTCTTAAGACTGCCTAATTTCCTGAGGGGGATTTCCTCCCCCTGTATATGCTCATAGGGTATCAAATCTCTTCTTGGTAACCTGCTATCCTTCCTCTGAGTGCCACCAGGAACAGTCATAGGGGAGGGGAATAAAGGGAAAATGGGAGGGAGGGAAGAATGGGAGGATACAAGAGATGGGATAACCATTGAGATGTAAAAAGAATAAATTAATAAAAAATAAAAAAAGACTGCCTAATTTTTCACAACCCCCTATATTTAATTAGGTGACCCCGTGTGAGGTTGCGAGCCATAATTTAAGGAGCTGTTAACATGGATGGACTTACCAACTTAAATCCCTAAGATGTAATTGGTCTAAAATACAGCGTTGCCTATGGTAATACTTTCTGACGTTGCTTTTCTGAGGCTATACTGTTTTGTGCTTCTTGAATTCCTGCTTTGTGTGCATATGCCTCTCTTAAGCCCTTATAGTTCATAGGAATTAAATCAAAAATCATTGTGCTGCTTTGTGGGAAATCCCACTTCTGTTTCTAGTACTGGTAGGAGAGTAGTAGACACAAAATAGAATTTCTGAATGGATGAAGAAATAGATTCGAAAGCTGCCAAT
>OU015743.1:64225814-64248937 GCA_907169655.1 Acomys percivali | reverse complement strand
AAGAAAGAAAGAAAGAAAGAAAGAAAGAAAGAAAGAAAGAAAGAAAGAAAGACCCAATTCAAAACAAAACCAGAAGTGAAATTGCCAGGGACAGACAACTGTTCATGTCCTTTGTAACTGAACATTTGGGTAATGCACCTGGTTATATATGTATGTTTTAATGGATGTATGTAAATCCTGTTATGCACGAATAAAAACATTGCATTCATTTACCAATGCTGTTTTACTTTGCAAGTCGGTTTGCCATCCTATTAGGCCAACTCTTGCATTTCAAATAAGCCTCATGACAGCTATTAAAAGAAAACTATATGAGCCATAAATACCCAATTATAAATGTAGATGATGCAGATATTACTTCTTTGGAGCAGAAATTCAGAAGTTTCAACTTCCAATTCAAACCCTCTCACTGGATACCATTCACTTTTAAATTAAATTCCTTTTATTAATGTTTCCGAGTACTTAGCCTTTCAATTTTATATATTTTAAATAACTTGAAAGTGCTTATAGTTCATTTTCCTGTACAGTTAGTAGTCTAAGGTCTACAGAAAAATATTTTAAATCATTTTTCCTGAGAGAGAGAGAGAGAGAGAGAGAGAGAGAGAGAGAGAGAGAGAGAGAGAGATGTTATTTATAATTTCTGCAGGTTTCATAGATACCGGATTGAGGGAGAGGCTAACTAGGGTCATCCTTGGTTGCTTAGTGACTTTCAGGGCAGGCTGGCTACATAAGAGCCTCTTTCAAAAACAAAACAAAGCAAATAGCACACAAAAATCCCCAGTTGTTCTTTTTCATTTCCTAAATAACGTTTGCTTTGTGGGGACTATGTAGTCTAGAAATGTCTATTACTTATCATCTCTATGCTGGTAACTACTGTTTGCAAAGATGGTATGCTAATTCTGATATCTGAACAGCCTTCCGGGTTATCTTTAGAGCTAGAAGATTTATCCTGCAAACATTTCATTTAGAGAGGCTCAAACTGAGGCTCACACGGGTGAAGGGACCCACTAGGTGATTCATCCCTTTACAGTTTCCCTAGTCCTTGTTCTCCTATGCTGCTTCTAAATGCTGTTCTAGTCGGACCATGTTAGCATGCCACAGTCAGGCTCTCTGTCTTTTATTCACCCATCCGTAAATCACACTCACTTATTTTCTTCCCTCCTACTGCAGGATTGTAGAGCTAGGTGGGCTAAACCCCTATGACAGTGAGCACTAAACCTACGCCAACAGTGTGTCTGTGACTTTATAATAATTTGGAATGTAAGAGTTAGGTGTAGTTCATTGTGACCATGTTTTGGGGTAAGGTCTTATTATGGAGCCCAGGCTGGCATCAATCTCCCAGAGACTCACTTGCCTCTGCCTCACAAGTGCTGGTTTGAAAGGCATACATCATCATGCCTGGCAAATATATATGACATGACGACCAAAAAGGGAGGGGATGTTTGCACATCTCAGAATATATCAGGTACCAAAAGGTAACTGTGGTCCAGCCCTTCCATCTGTTCAGGATGTTTACAGCACTTGTTGTTGAAATTAGTGGATCCTGAGTGTGGGATCCTGTAAAGGAACCAGAGGTTAAAGGCTAATACCTGTATTGGGAGTCCAGGACTCTGAGGGTGAAGGATGGGCAATGGGCCATCGAAATGCTCACTTGAGAGCTTGCTTATCTTTTTCTTGCTCAGTTAGGAAAGATAACAGTTCTTTGACTAAGAATGGGACATTCTTTATTGTTGCACTGAATTGTAGTTCCAGCGTGAACATGCCGGCTGTAGTATCTCAGGAAGCAGTTTCTTTGTGCGGTTGCAGTTCTTTGGTATTTAACTGTAGCTCAAGGAGGGAGTAAGCCATTAACTTAAATGACTCATAACTGGAGAACAATGGGATGTCACACCTGACCAAGTAACAGTTTGATCTGGCTGGCTTTCTCAAGCAGCTGTTTGCATTAATTAATATTAATGTAAATGTGCTTTTCCGAGAATGTCTAGCTTAATTATGTTTTTCAACCTATAGAGTTGCAATCAAAGGAATCAAGAAGCCCTCCTAGTCTCAGAGGGAGCATGCAAACTACTGTTTCTAAACAGAATCCATCTCTGACAGAACATTGAGGCATGTCCTGTGACTGAAAGCATCTTTATGTCAGGCCTCCGGCTGGGCTCAGTCCCAAGCCCCTAAGTTTCTTTACACCTCTGGAAATGGTTCCTGCCACCAAGGGATCTGTCTGAAATGTGAAGTTGAGAAAAATGAAGCAGCTTGCCCAGGGACAAGTTAGAGGAGGGTAGGTGGAATTCCCTGCAAAACCTGTGTTCCCCATTTTCTCCTTGAGATGGGCTGCCACTTGATGGGGCTGGGCTTTTAATGGCACCTGGGAGAACATCTGAAGGGGTGTGTTTCAGCTCGAAGACCAGTGACAAAGAACATAATAGTTTTACTTCTTTCTCTGTGTGTGTGTGTGTATGTGTGTGTGTGTGTGTGTGTGTGTGTGTGTGTGTGTTGCTTTGTTTTTTGAGACTGTCTTATGTAGCCCAAGCTGGCCTGGAGCTCACTGACCCCTGATCTTGTGTCCTCCTGCCCCTGTACCTCAAGAGTTGGGGTTACATGTACGGTCAACATGATGAGGTTTAGGAAGTCAGTGTTTCTTTCTTTCTTCTTTTTCTGAAATTAGCAGCAGAAAAACATCACGAGCCTGAAGTATGAAGAATGATCTTGCTAAAGCAGGTTAGGCTCCTGCTGTTCTCAGTATGTTCCTATTTCCCTTTTTCTTAAGTGAAATATTTAGTTGTTTTAGTTTTTAAGTTCCCTTCGCCCTCATTTATGTCTGTGCACTGCCTGCATCCAGTGCCTGCATCCAGTGCCTGCAGAGGCCTGAGGAGGGCATCAGATCCTCGGGAACTGGAGTTACGGATGGTTGTGATCTACACTGTTGGATACTGGAAACTGAACCCTGGTCCTTTACAAGAGGAGCAAGTGCTCTTAACTGCAGAGCTTTCTCCATTCCCCCTACCCACCTCCCCCAAAAGCACAATGCAAGAATTGTACTCCAGAAAATTTTCATAGTTGAATGTAGCAATACATGTCTTTAGTACCAGCACTGTGGAGGCTGAGGCAGGAGGATCATGAGTTTGAGGCCACGTTAGGGCTACGTAATGAGACACTATTTCCAAGACATACAAGCAACCAACTTTAACAAAAAGATATATGAACAACATCAACAACATAACCACAAAGGAAATTGTGTTGGGTGTGGCCCACCAAAGCTGTCCTTGTTAAATAAGGTACCATCTCTTTTGGCTGATGAGATATGGAACCCCAACTGTCTGCTGTTGGTCTGCTCAGGTGGGAGACTTCCTCTGTTTTGATGAGCAGAAAACTGGAAAGCAAATGACATAGTCAACACGTGCACAGACAAAACTGTTAAAAATGTGCAGTTGCTAACCATGATGTTGTTTGGTGGAGACTGCTGGGGTCCATGGCTCTGCTCTCGGGGCTCTTAGGCACAGAGGCAGAGCCACTGCCAGAAACAGGTAGCTGATCCCATTTCTCCTGCTGCCAGCAAAGGAAAGCAAACCAAACCGCCCCGCAAAACCCAAACCAACACACAAATGGCAGTTAATTTCTTAAAATTGTAGGCAGTGTCTTGAGAAGATTTCATCTGTTCCCACATTTCTTTCTTAAAAGTGAAGTGATAAGTTGGTGAGTATAGTCTCCCTTGCTTTATTAGAGGGATTCCTTTACTTCCATATGGCCTGTTAACATGATGGTATGGAGAGCTTGGGATTCAGGCAAGAACATCATTTTGAAGGTATGTGTAAGAATGTTACATTGGTCAGCTGTTTGGCTTCCACTACGTAATTAGACAAAATAATTTTTAGAAGGAAGGCCTATGAGAAGGGATCTTCTACAGGGTTAGGCTTTAATAAGAATCTGAAGGCATTTCAGGAAACCACAGCATCCTAACAGTCTGCACTGATGGAGTACTACATCATTTGAAAGTTTGAGGACGGCAGCTGCTGAGTTTGGGAGCAAAGCATTACCCTCACCTTATAGTTGAACTTGGTGTAATTCCATACTAATGCCCTCCTTACGGCTCGGTTGGTGTGGTGACTCTCCCACTATGGGAAGGAATATGAATGGATGAATTTGAGATTGCTATCATAATTATTTATATATTCTCCCACCCAGAATGCTTAACATATATCTTGATGAGGGTAAGACTAGAACTGAAGCTCGGACCCTGCCATCTTCTGGTCCACCTCCGAAGCTCCATGCCAATCACAGTAGAACTTTGCATCCTCTTACTGTGTAACTTCTCTCTCCGCCCCACCCCGCTCTGGTATTAGTTGTGTACACATGGCCTAGTGACAACATATGTAAAAGGGATCAAAAATAAAGATAATTTTTTTGTCCTTCGAAATCACTTGTGAAATAAACTTTATACTTAATGTTTAGTCTTCCGAGCATATTCCAGATAGTTCGGTTTCTAAAATATCAAGAGTGACAGGCCTCACAGGTGAGACCCAATTTCTTAGTTTGTCAGCATTTGTCAAACACAAAGGCTAAAACAGCTGAGAAAAATAGGTGTGATCAATCTCTCAATCCCCTTTGTGTTCAGTGTTTTCCTAAGGAACACTGTTGACAGGAGCATGGGCCCTGGTTGGTCCTCTGCCGTCCGCTGCATTGAGGGGTACCTGATTCTTTTTCCATCCCCGTCATCTGTATTTTCACTGTGTTGTTGGATGTGAAACATTTGGTATTATGGCAGTGTTTATAAAGCCTTTCCTGTACCCTCTTGGAGAACTGAGCCATTTCGTAGTGTTTTCCAGAGAGGAGACAGTTTTCTCAGGCTTCTGAAAGAGTTTTTGTTTACTTTCTTAAACTTCTGTGCTCATTCATCTGTCAATTTTGAGCAGCTTTGGCTTTTGTGTTGAGCTCTTTTCTGGGGGTCAGTTGGTGCAATTCTTGTTTTATCTTTAGCTTTCTGATGGGTTTGTACTGTGAACAGTTAATGCATTGTATTGATGAAGATGTCTATCCAAACCACAGAGCATTGAGAGGGCTGATTTCTTAGATGTGTGGCCATAAGCAAGTCACTTGGCTATCTGCTTGCTCTTCGTTTGTTGTTGTTGTTGTTGTTGTTTCGTTTGTATTAAAATAGAAAGTTTTGGTATAGTGGTGCATGTCTATAATCCCAGGGCTTAAATGTAAATGCAGAGGGTGATCAGGAGTTCAAGGTCACCCTCTGGTACACAGTGAGTTCAAGGCAAGCTTGGGCTACAGGAGACTCCGACTTTAAATGAAAAATAGGAAAAGGTAGAAACATGTGTGCTGCATTCCATGTATCATGGGATGCTTGCAGTGGTATTAATAAATGGGCTGTGCACCAGTATAAAGCCAAAGGGTTATTATTACAAACCCCAGTCTTAAAATAAAAGAGAAAGCGTTGGACCCACAGGCAACAGGCAGCCCACAACTAAGCTTGTTGGGCTTAGTGAGTCTTGTCCATGCACATGGGGGTTTTTGTGTATCTTTCTGTGAGCTGCCCACCCTTTCTCTATTTTTATGCCTATCCTTTACTCATTCGAGTCATCTCCTATCTCGGAAACTGGATACTCAAACATAGACTGGTGAGACAAACAGTAAAGAACACACTTAGTGAGAGCCTGACACACTCACACAGCCTTTCAAGTTTGAATAAGTGGGTGTATCTTACTTGTGGTCTGAGTGTAGGTCACTCAGTGATTTCTCTCTGGGTATGTGATGTCACTAAGGGTTGGATGCTGGACGACATTGCCCTTTCGGGTCCATGCTGTTTCAAGACACAGGTGCTTTCTTTGCTGCTTAAAATAGACATTATGTCCATCACCAGTTCACCTTCATAAAGCTGCCTTTTATATGAACATCTTGATTTCTTAGTTTTAATAGTTCCAGTCCAGGCTACCTGTGCGGTACCACATAGAAGACAATCAACAAATGTTTGCTTAACAAATTAGTGCATGCATGCTGCCTAGGATTCACAGATATTTCCAAAGAATGAAATAATATGCATAGTAGTTAGTAACGGGGAAATTAAGAAGTGAATTCTGAAAAAAGTCTTTGGTAAATAGTTTGAATCAAACATCTCTTTCGGTGATAGGGAAAGAAAATACGTATGTGTTTGGCCATATGACTTTAGCAGTTGCTAGTAGCATGTTAGTTATAGTGTCTATATAGTGTAATGTGTCTATCAATTCATCATTTATTGGCTATAAACACAACTTTCTATGTAACACTTAACTGGCACGTGAGGATGAGTAGGCATAGGTTGATCAATGAACACCAAGATACATTTATATAGAAACAAGAAAATCTGGTGTGTGTGATTCTACGCTAAGGTGACTATAGCTACCAATAGTTCACTATTTACTACAAAGAACTACAACAGGGGATTTGAAATACTTTTTTCCGAAAATGATGAACATTTGAGGAGATACATACATTTTACCTGATATAAATAATGCATAATATATGTATATATCAAGGTATCACATAGCACTCCATAAATCGGTATAATTTTTATGGTTTTTTTTTTTTTTTTTAGTGCTGGTTAAGAATTCATTACTAGACTAGAAGAACCTGGCTTAGTAAATAAAGATGCTTGCTGTCAAGCCTAACAACTTGAGTTTGATCCTTGAGACTCAGGTGGGAGAAGGAAAGAACTGTCTTCTTTAAATCCTTCTCTGACACCCACACCTGCACAGTGTGTTCAGACCCTTTCCTGACACCATAAGCCACACATCAAACTTAATTTATGAAGTAAGCCTGAAGTTAGAAACAAAGTACAGGGCTTTTGGCAGGTATGTGTAACTATTTTTAAAATTTTTTATTATTATTGTGTATTTGTGTGTGTGTGTGTGTGTGTGTGTGTGTGTGTGTGTGTGTGTTGGTATATATGCCATGTTGTTTGTGTGGAAGTTAAAAGAATCTACTTGCACAAGACTGTTCTCTCCTTACTGCTTATAACCTGGGGATCAAGCCGAGGTCTCCAGGCTTGGTGGCACGGCCCCTGACCTGCTAAGGCGCCTCAGCAACTCTTGTTTGGCCATTTCTCTTTCATTCTTGTCACCACTGGGAGGATGCGTACACTTTCTCAGTCTTCCCCATGAGGCACACTGAGTAAGATTTTTGCAAAAGACAAATATTAACAAAATATTTTAATCTTTTTAGCTACACAGGAAATTCAGCCAACAGTTTCTCAAATCAATGATGATAGATGAGTTGCAATTTGATAAGCTGGTAAAATTTATCTTGAGACTGCTGGGATAATTCATTCAGTAGATTATATATATACATATGTATATGTATATATATATCACATATATACCATATATATATATATATATATTTCTAGAAAAGCATAGTGCCTTATTTGAATGCTCTTGATAAAAGTGTTTTCCCTCTTGTGTTTGTTCCAGCATTAGCATTCGATCCTTAGGGGGCACCGAGTAAGACTTTGGGGTTTCAGAGGCTGTCACAGTGTACTATACCTTGTAAAAATTATTTTGTTCATTTGGCAGGGGTTCTATAGTCCTCTTAGTTTGTGCTTTTTAAAAATTCCTGGTGGAATGATGCTGGAGAGATGTCAGTGGTTAAGAGCATACACTGCTCTTGCACTGGACCTGAGATAGGTTCACGGTACCTATGTCAGCTAGTTCACAACTGCTTGTCAGTCCAGCGCCCGGAGAGTCTGGTACCATCTTTGACCTCAGAGAGCGCCTGCACTCACTGTTGCTGTGCCACATGAGTTCATGACATTTGCAGGGCTATCCAAGCACCAAGTATAGATAAGTGGTCAGTGAGCTCCAAGGTCAGCAGCATTTGGTTTGTCTAGGAGCTTGGGAGAAGCACAGTTTCTGTAGTCGACTGAATCAGCATCGCTGAAGGTTTGCTTCCCTGAAAGCAAACAAACACTGGAATGGATCCAGCAGTCTGTGTTTGACGCAGATTAGGGGATTCTTAGGCATATTCACATAGGAGAACCAGCGTGACAAATTGCTGCTTTCGTCTCCTTGTATATTCCTGAGAGATGCCCCTTATTTCATCACAAGCCAGCTTAAATCCCAGCTGCAGGAAGGTCAAGTAAATTTATTTATTTATTTACTTTTATGTATTTATTTTAATGGCATATTAGAAAATTCAGACTTGAACAACTGCAAAGAATACGTATCGAGGGCCTCTGCCTCTAGCCAAGTATTCGGGTGCCACAGAGTGAGCCTGATAGGACAGAGGAGAGAGGCTCAATAGCATCCAAGGCTTAGGGACCATTTATGGTGACCTCATCTCACGGAGACCACCTTCAAATGATTCATGATTTTGTGAAGTTAGCCAGTCTTCTTCAGTGAATACTAAGGCAGTGTCCACAATAAAAATCAGCTAGTTTTGAAAATCTAAGCACATTAAATATATGAAGCTTTCCTTACCCTTCGCTGTTCAAGATAAATACGTACTCAGCACAGCTAAAAAGTGGTTCCTCTGTCATGCCTGCCTGGGGAGATTGATTTCCTACGTCTCCCAGATCCTCTGTTTTCTCTTTGTGCCGGGTAGGCCTTCAGTAAGCATAGTCTGACACGCTTTGTGGCCTTTGCCTCCCATGATAAAATAGATTGAAATGATTCCTGGCACCATCTGCTGAAGAAGAGCAGCCCCCGGAGGACTGCGCTCAGAGAAAGTGACTGAATGCTAAGAAATGTGCAAGTCTAGGGACGCAGACGAGGGATTTTTTTTTTTTTAAAGAGCATGAACATTAATACATCTTCTTGAGGTTTGATGGGACATGTACTGCCTACTGCCCCATCTGGTGCTTATGATAGCATGGCATATTAGCATGCTTCAAGTTCATAATGTATTCAGGGGAGGCAACATCTCTTGCATACCAATTGAGGCATCCTCTCTTTCAGAACTGCTTTTGAATTTCAATGATGTTTATATCTTCCAAGCTGTGTCTGAACAGAGCATTTCCGCTCTGAGAGAGAGAGAGAGAGAGAGAGAGAGAGAGAGAGAGAGAGAGAGAGAAATGTCTCTTTCTATCTGCCCATTAATTTGTCTGCACTTCTTTCTCTTTTCTTCTTGATGAATAAAGCTCAATATTTTATTAGTCTATGAATTAATTTTTTTTCTTTTCTGGAAACCACAAGGTACTTGATCACACACATATGGCATTTAATCCATTATGTCCTTGGAAACATTTGTATAAAGGACAACTGTGGGAGATAACTGTTCTTCCTAGGTGAGCCACTTTCTGAGGATGAGTCCTCTGTCTGATTGTGTATGAGTCTCCTCTGCACCTGGTGGTCAGTCATCCATTTAACAAGGAGCTTCGAGGAGCTCAGTCTCTGAAGTGACACTGTTAGAGGCACAGAACATTAGTACTCAGCAAGACTGTGAGTTGCTCCTTCTTTTCCGATCTGGAATGGGATATGACAAACCTTAAACTAAGAAAGAAATGCACGAGGTAATTCAAGATTCAGGTGAGGCAGCTAATACAACAGGCGGAAGAGTGGCTGAAGTGAAAGCATGGCAAGGCCATTCAGATTGCGTTATCAGGGAAGGTACCTTTAAGGAAGTGACATTTTTAGTGAGGTCTCGGTGCCAGGAAGATTTAGTGGTCTAGAAATATCAAAGGTAACACCCTGGAGATGCAAGCATGATTGACGCTTAATAAGGCACAGAAACTGAACCGAGTTCAGGGCTGGCTGGCCCAGTGTTCTGAGCTGAGCTGGTGGTTTGTTTGTCTGGTCTTGTTTTCCCCTTCTCCTCTCTGTGTATCTAGAAGGCATCAGAGGGTTAAGCTAGTCAAAAGTGGCTTTTCAGAAGACAAATTGAGCTGCCTCTGTGCCTTCTCCTTAATAGGCATCTCCTATAATGGAAGAATGAGATGTGCATTAAATCCATAGAGATTCCCATTTAAGTTGTCATTAGCATGGATGATTATTTATTTTAATTGCTTGCTTTAGTTAAGTAATTTTTTGAGGCATGGCTTCATGTCCAGGGTGGCCTTGAACTCACCAAGTAGTGCATGTTCTCCCTGAACGTCATACTTGTCCTGTCTCCACTCCCAAATGCTAGATCACAGGTATGTGCCAATACTCTGTCTAGCATGTATCACAGAGGCACATTATCATCTCTAGGATTTTAGCCTAGCCATTTGTTTGGTGTTGGACTTTGAATGATTATTTTACCTCCTTTATCTTAATGCCTTCTCACTTTCTGAAAAGGAAAATTTATGCCTAAAACCATAGTATTACTGTGAAAATCAAATGAGACAATTTAATAAAAGCCCAGTGCCCAGTGCCCAGTGCCTAGTACGTGTATGGTCTGCCAAGGATGTATCAGTTCTAACAAAATGTGGTTTGAAAGAACCATAAACAGGTCACAGTGTATTGTTGCTAAAGTTCATAGCTGGTGATACAAACTGGACGCTGTGTCCTACTTTTAAGCTGTCTCTTGAGTTTGAATATTAGCACTCTTGATAATTAGCATTTTGTAATTTATTGCAGTATATGTCCATAGAGTGAGTGCATATACTCTCTCTAGAATATTCAGATATTTTTAGGATGAAGAAGAAGCCAGATTGCTTTTTGGAGTGGGGTGCAAATCTTGGTTACATGAAGGATCCTATAAAGATTTTCAATTAACATAGTAACCGATTATTAATTATTTGCATGATTATCAGTTATTAGTCTTTGAAGGAGCATTCTTTAGTATACTCAAATAGAGCAAATAAAGACTCCCTTAGTTTTTTTGCATGAATAGTGTGCTTAATTGCTAGAAATAATCCCCATCATTTTTATACTTTGTAAAGTAATAGCTTGTTGGAATTTCATGTTGCCTTGTGGGATTGAGGTAGAGACAGATGTTGCTGCAGTTCAGCGTCTAAATAGAGATAATGTTATTATTATCTTTGACCTAAGTACTAAATGTGTGTGTGTGTGTGTGTGTGTGTGTTTGTGTGTTTGTGTGTTGGACGGGTTGTAGATTGAATTGTTATATGTTTGTTTTTGGTGAGAGTTTACCCTCACCTGTGTTGGGAGGTGATTTTCAGTATTTTCTCCTGAAATGCTCAGAGCAACAAGTCCTACTTGAGGAAAGTAGAGGAGAGGCAGCATGGGTGACTCACGCAGGTTTAGTCAGCACTTAGGAGATTCTTGAAACACTTTCTGATGTCCAGTAGCACTCTGCAGTGCTGTATGAGAGAAGTTGCATTTACTGCTGTGTATCCCTGCTGGAATGTAATAAAAAGAGAGGGTAGGTAGAGGGTTAGAGACTGAGAAGTGGGAATCCCAGTTGAAAAGAAAACATCTGCCTGTTGAGTCCAGAGATTTTTCCATTCCCCTTAGTTAAGTGCCAGCTGATTGTGGACATCTTTGAGATGGGGAGGGGTTTGTGACTTGTCTGGAGAATCTAGAGGTGACGGTGGTGATCTGTTGGCCTGCATAGGTCCTCCTAGAGTCTGCCTGTCTGTTGAGTCCCCTTCTCCTTTCTAAGATGCCTTGCTATAGAGACACAGGAGTAGTTTGTTCTCTTGAGGAAAAAGAAGGACCAGGGCAGTCACTAGGGGGATGGGTACATTCACCAATCAGAGCTGAGGTCCACCAGGGCGGGGCCTCCAGGAGAACCTGTGAGTCGCCGTGCAGTGTGGTGTGGTGCAGCTGCACCTGGCTCAGGTGAGAGAGTTCAGGTTAGTGTTTCCGCTTGGGTGGTTCAATACTTCAAACTGCACTGCCAAATCCCTCCCCTTATCTCATCTCCCTTTCCCTTGTTAAATATCCAGTTTACAATTACTGTCAGGTTTAGTTACTTGGCAACTGTGACCTTCATCTGGCCAGTTTCTCTCCGCCTGGTTTTCCGTTTGTCCTAGTGAGAACAGCTTTCTGTCACCTCCTCCATGCTCGATTCCTTAAGATGCATTTCAAGACGCAGTAGACACAGTCATGTGTGTAAATTAAGCATGCCACATTCAGAGGACCGGGCTAAGTTTCAAATGCATAGCTCTTTCTATCTGTCTTTCCTATTCTTTCTATTCTCCTTCTGTTTCTGTTTCTTTTCCTTGTCTCTTCATAGGTTATTATTATTTTTGTTAGGCTGGTCTAGAACTAGCCATCTTTCCTGCTTCTACTTCCCCAGTGGGAGGTCCACCAGCACCAACCACCACACTCACCTGCCTTTGCCCCTTCCTCTGCCCGCCCCCCATCCCCCCACCCCCTCCACACCTTCCACCCCCTCTACCTCCTCCACCTTCCTTTCACAATATACTTTACAGCCTTGTTAGGTATGGAAACGCACCACAGCAAGCTTTAGTAATTGTGAAGCCTTATAGTAAACTTGGGCACTTAGTGATAATGTCAGGGTTCCCCCAATTTTACGACTGAAAGGCAAGAAGGGACGGTATAGCATTTATTAATGTCTCTGGGATGTGGAGGAAAGCAGACGTTCTTGGAAGCCTGGACAAACAAACAAACAAACAGACTGTATGGAATTCTCATTTAACCAGTATAGATTCATTGTAAGTGTTTACATATGATGCTAATTGTTTATTGAAATTAGATCATTTGAGCTGTTTCCCTTGGTGAACGAGACACTTGGCAACGTTGCTACCGGGGCACTGTTAGGACACACAGACAATATATACTGTTTATTTGGATCCTTTTTTCACCTATGCAACAAGGCCTTTTGTTTCCTCTGTTTTCTTGGAGAGCTGTAGATTGAACTCGGGTTTTTCCATGTGCCAAGCATGTGTTCTATGCCCGAGATGGAACCCCAGCCTAGAGTCTTAACTTGAAAGAATTGTGTCTTCTTTACATAAAGCATTGTGCCTGGGATCAGATCCTGGACTTATGATTCCTCTGTTGTCCATCTGTGTAATGTAGGCAGGTGTGCAGCAGATGTTGTTGGAACTAGTGAGTCGATTAAGTAAGTGGGAGCAACGTTGTGACATCCGTTGTCCTAAGACGACCTAGGAGGCAGTTGGAAGCAAATGATTTGAGATCAAGGACTCAATCATTTTGTTGGGGCCTAGTGCAATGAATGTTGTTCCGTTGGTTTTGTTTGAACAGAAAGTATGGTGATGAATGTTTCAGAAAAAGAAATGCTTGTAGGTCAGTTGTATCAGCTCTGTAATTCATGCTTTCATTTGTACTTAATTGATTTCTTAATGTCTGATATACCTTTTTATAGCCACTGGGGTGAGCTAAGGTAGGTGGAGTTTTGAGTTTTGAGTTTGGTGTGTGAGTGTGCGTGAGTGTATGTGTGTGTGTGTGTACGTGTGAATGTGTGTGGTGGTCAGGCTTGCACTGTAAGTGTTTTATCTGCCAAGGCAGGTGGAAATCCTTGCTCTCATAGACTTACATTTTAATGAATACAGACAGTAAGCCACAGACACAAAATAACAGTGGATTTGTGCTGTGTTGGTAATTATCAAGAAAGAAAAACAGCCAAGCAAGAAGGAGAGTCCAGCACAAGAGGGTGCAGATTTCATCTGGGTGCCTGGGATGGGCCTGAGAAGAAATATTAGGTGATGGAAGGGGCCCACACAGCTACAGAGTGTATGCCAACTAGGCTGGGACTGTAATGCAGGCAGATGTGTGGCATAGGCGGTTTGACGAACAGACAAAACAATGCAAGTATGGACGTGACAGCAGGGAGAGTGATCTCCAGAATTCCTTAAGCTACTGGAAGGATTTTCCTACCTAAGAGGAAAATCTCATTCTGAGTACTCTACCAGTTCCTTTGTTGTGTACACACATAGTCCCTGAATGATGTCATAACATCCGGTGTTGGGATGACATCATCTCGGGGGCAGAACCTCACCATGGTGTGTAGTTATCCCTTTAGAGATTGTTCCGTGCATACATCTTGCTGACATTTACTTTAGTTATTGTCATTAGGTGGATTGGCTTCTGTTTTCAAGTACTCTGTATGGCAGAATGAATCCGTTAAGCATCCCTTAGTGTGAGTGTTAAGTCTCTTCAGGGCCCTGACTACTACCTCTACTACAGTATTTTTATAAAGTACTTTCTAAGTTCTAACCTGTACAGAAACTAAGAAACAGGCATAGAAAAAGTACATTAATAATCAAAGAGAAACATTCTGAAAAATTATTGTGTAAATTACAGCTTTAGGAGTATTGTTTTCCACTCGTGGTGGGCTGTGATGTAAACTCTGTGGTCCACAAGCTCTTTCTTTTTTTTTAAATTTTTTTTAAATTAATTTATTCTTGTTACATCTCAATGGTTATCCCATCCCTTGTATCCTCCCATTCTTCCCTCCCTCCCATTTTCCCCTTATTCCCCTCCGGATTACCTCCCCCTGTATATGCTCATAGAGTATCAAGTCTCTTCTCAGTAACCTGCTGTCTTTCCTCTGAGTGCCACCAGGTCTCCCCCTCCAGGGGACATGGTCAAATGTGAGGCACCAGAGTATGTGAGAAAGTCATATCCCACTCTCCACTCAAGTGTGGAGAGTGTTCTGACCATTGGCTCGTGCTGGCGAGGATGTGGGGAGAGAGGAATACTCCTTCATTGCTGGTGGGAATGCAAACTAGTACAGCCACTTTGGAAATCTATCTGGTGCTATCTCAGAAAACTGGGAATAGGGCTTCCTCAAGACCCAGCTATTCTACTCCTTGGAATATACCCAGAAGATGCTCCAACACACAACAAGAAAATTTGCTCAACCATGTTCATAGCAGCCTTATTCATAATAGCCAGATCATGGAAACAGCCTAAATTTCCCACAAGCTCTTTCTAATGAGAGGTCTGCATACTGAGGACTGCCAAAGTAGCTTCATG
Source organism: Acomys percivali (assembly GCA_907169655.1). Taxonomy (NCBI): domain Eukaryota; kingdom Metazoa; phylum Chordata; class Mammalia; order Rodentia; family Muridae; genus Acomys; species Acomys percivali. The sequence continues at coordinate 64,234,121 of OU015743.1, read as the reverse complement.
GAACTGAAGCTGGTCTGTACTCCAGCGCCCATCATGGTATTAGAAGTCATATATGACTTACGAATGTGCTTCTTTTCCCTTGCAAGGCAGTGGAAATCTGAAATGGTATTTGAGTGGACATATTGACTTGGCTGGATGAAATCTATGTGTTTCCAGAATAACATAGGCCGTGGCTTCAACTTCCTACTCAACTCAGACATGCTTAGTTTAATTATCTGTGTAATTTCCTTCGTTCGGTTTACATTTTTTGGCCACCATGGCACCTTCTCTCCTAATTGAGCTGTAGCTATGTAAGGGTTGTCTGTAAGAGTAAATGAGTTTCGAAGATTATACCCTAGGATTCACATTTTATTTATTTTGTTTTATTTTGATTTTTATGTTTTGGTGTTTCGACATGGCTTTCTGTAGCTTAGAATGGGCTACATCTTGCCATCCTCCAGCCTGACCAAGGATTGAATTTAATATGAAAAGCACTGAGTAGTAAGCCTAGGAAAAGGCTTTGCTGAGTGCTCCAGGAACCTAAGGCCAGGAAGGTGGAGCCCACCACCAAGTTACTTAGAGCCTCTTGGAGTAGATAAAGCCAAAACAGGGATTGTTTTCTGCAGACCAATAAGAAATTTCAAGCTCAGATCTGCCTAGGAAAAATTTTAAAGCATGAAGTAATTGGAGGCTGAGTTGGAGATTCCTCGAGTGATTGTTACTTGGGGAAAAAAAAAGTTTTGAACAAAAGTCTAGATGCTGCACACACCTGGAACCTGGGTAATAGGTAGGGCCACTGACTTCAGTGGGAACAGGAAAAGCCAGCAGAAGAATTTGTGGAATGATCTCATGCACAGGTTGAATTTGATTTTTTAAAAAAAAGAATATAGAAGCCATGCTGTAGACAGTAACTTGAGTGTGAGATTAAGAACCAAGGTGTAATTTAAAGTGGAAGACTTAAATTACAAATATCTTCAAACGACTAGATGGCTCTGAGAAAACGGAAGCTATGTTAATGGTAATGCAAAGCTTGTATAGGTGCTAGGAAATTTATTTTGTAATTCATTTTTATATTCCTCCCATTGCATGTAAGCTTTTATTTCTTATATTTTTTTTTAACGCAGCATTTATTTTTCTCTTAGGTATAAGAGAAAAATAGTTACAAATCTCCTTCCTTTCAGGACACCCTGTGTAGGACTACATTTCACTGCTTCTTATGTTATATATGACATCCTCATGGTAGCATCAGTTGACTCCTAGTATCCTTGCATGCACCACCATAGGTTTGCGGGGCGGGGGTGGGGGTGGGGGTGGGGGAGGGAATGCAGCAGTGAAGTGGCCTTGCCTGGCAGGATGAGGCATGCCTGTAAGTCAAATACTGGGAAATAAGAGACAAGAGAATTCTCGTGAATCTGAGGCCATCCTGGGTAACATCATGAATTCCAGGCCGGTCCCCCTCACCCCTGAAAACATAACCCTCCACTCCCAGAAAACCTGGCCTTTGCACTCAGTTCATCAGGTGTCATTTCCAGATCTGCCCTCTGCTTACTTTGCCTCTCTGTCCCTGTTTGCTCAGTCTGGCTCTCTTGAGTGTTTGGTAGGCTTCCAGATGGCGCTTCCTAACTGGCTGGGGAAGCAAGGGAGGTGAGGAGATAGTGCCTCTCTTAGCTAACATCAGGAACGTTCTCTGTGCATATATGAGGGACAGTGGTTTTTGTTTTTACTTTGTTCACCACCCCCTACTGCTTATCTTTCATCTCTTGAGAGCCTAAGAGAGACACAGATGACTCAGTTTCTTCTTAGTCTGCGAGCCATGTTTCCCCAGAGATTCTGCATCCTGGTCTGTCACAGGCCTCTTCACTACCCACCTTTCTGTGGAAACTTTCAGGAGTCACCTTTGTCTTCACATTCATAAAATATGGAGACAGACAGCTGTCAATCAAAGCCTTTTATATACAGGGTGATAGGAATTGAGAATTATTTAAGCCAAATAAGCACTATCTGACAACTTTTAAGCTAAAGAATAGAACAATGAAGAGTAAAGAACAAGAAATTCAGAAACCAGTTTAATTTAACTTACAGTTTTTTTTTTTATCATTATGATTTTTCATATGTAACATCTTTAGTGTAGTACCAATATATATTTGCTATTATAAAATTATGAAATCATTATACTACTTTTTATTTAAATATTATGAGGTGAGAAGTTTCTTAAAGTGTTTATTTTGGAAAGGATGTTATGATTTCTTATTTGAGGCAGGGTTTCATGTAGCCAGGCTTTCCTCTGTTCCTGACTGTGTAACTGATGGTGGCCTCAAACTCACGACCTCTCCTGCCTCCAGCACTCAAGTGCTGGGGTCACAGAAGCGCCTAACCATGGCTTGTCTCAATCATTTTTCAAAGATATTCCACAAAGTTAGTTTAGGGACACTTGAGCATAACTCAGCTAATCTTAGAAAATGGATGTCAGTTTCCTTAAAAATAATTTTAAATTTGAATAAAATTAACTTTTTGGAGAAATGATTTATTTTGGAAGGGGTGGGTTGCTCTATAATCAGGCTGGCAAAGAGGTCTGAGAATGTCTTCAGCTTAAAATTCTTCTTTAGGGCAACCTGTTTCCCATACTTACCCATTTATTTTGTACAGAGAATTATGTGGCTTCGTGGAAGAAGCAGGAAGTGAGCATCTCTGAGATCTGGATATCACTTATCACAAACTACAAAGATAGAAGGAAAGAGTAGAGGGAATACCCTTATAATTTGATTGGCAGTAGTGGTTTCCAACCCTTGTCTCTGTGATACACATGCCTGAATCCGAACATCTCTTGAAGGGCTCAAATAAGGAAGTGGGTATGCTTTGTTCATTTAGTCAGCGGACACTAACGCTTTCCCCTGTATGTGTGAGTGGGTGGAGAACGGCCACATCCTGAGGTTGTAGTTTCAGCTGCTGTTTACTGGGATCTGAGTATATTCCTGGCACATAGTAAGTGCTTTAGATTCATAGTTTTGGTTAATGACAGACATATCTGCACAGGCGGAATTGTAATCCGTGATGCTAAGTTTGCTAACAAGTGCTAACAGAGCAGAGTGTAATGAAAAGGAAGGGCCAGCCATGCAAATGAAGGCCCAGCCATGCAAATGAAGGTAGAGGAGGTGGTGTTCACTTTGTTTCTTACATGATCCTGTTCTTATTGTAGTTCAAGCACATTTGAAAGGCAGGAAGTGTTCAGGCATCATCTGTCATGGTGGAACATATAGGGGAGACAATTAATAGAAGAACACCCCACCTTTATAGATGAGAGTTCTGGGAAGGAAAGCCACTAGATGCTTTTAAACGAGAAGGGTCATGTCTCTTTATTTTATTTCTTTGATGGTACTGGTGATCTTTTTATATTTTAGCCCTGAGACATGGCCCCATGTAGCTCTGTTGTGTCAATTTCCACCAAAATTGAAACATTCCATCCTGCAGGGAAGCTCCTTAAATAGGAAGGTAAACAATTCAAAATAGGTGAAGGGTGTCCCTGAAACTGCCTGGCTCCTTCCTGCAGGAGTAAGCCATAAAAGCCTAGAGCCCCTGTCAGAAGACAAGCTGCAGAGACTGTGAGACCACACAGCTGCCTGGAAGAAGCAGAAAGCAGCTGAGCCTCCGGGAAGAGGTTTAGACCAACCCAGGCACCTGGAAAGAACATTCTGCAGCATGTTGAGCTGCCTGCAGACTGCAGTGTGTTCTGCGTCCCCAGCTTTGTGAGCTGTCTCACTCGTGCTGGGGTGGCCCTGGCTGATGCAGCTGTTTTTGAGTCATTTCTGTACCTGTATGTAACTCCTCACCTGTATTCCTGTACATAGCCCCAATAAAACTCATTGATTCACCAAGCTGGCCTGTGCCTGTCACAAGTTTCCTGGGTAGGGTGAGTAGACTTGGGCGTTGCATCTCTCCAGGAAGAGTTTTGTCATACAACAAGGCCTAGCCTCGAACTTGCTATGTAGCTGAGAATGACCATAACCTCCTGATCCTCTTGCCTATATATCCCAAGCACTAGAATTTAAAATACCTGTTGCCACCATACTCAGCCAATACTGAGGACTGAGTTAACGCCTTGCCTTAGAAGTGCTAGGAGAATACTCTACCACTCAGAGCTCCCACCCATTTTTTAAACTTTATATCTCTATTTATATCTATCTATCTATCTATCTATCTATCTATCTATGTGTGTATATGTATGTATGTGTGTGTGTATGTATGTATGTATGTATGTATGTATGTATGTATGTGTGTATGTATCTCTGCCTGGCCTAGAACTTGCTATGGAGAACTTATAAGCCTCCTGATTCTGCTTGCTTAGGGTTAGAGATACAGGCAAGCATTACCATATCTGCCCATGTTGCCGCCTTGACTCTCAGAATGATGTGGAACCCATGAGAAGAAAGTGAGCTCTACGAGTGTCACTAAATAAGCACAAGGCATGAGGGGCCTGTTGCTGTACATCCAGGGTATGAGAAGCAGTAGTACCTAAGGTGACTTTAGGTTGGGATTTGGACAGCTGGCTGCTGTCATTCAGATCTGAGACTAAGACTTAAGAGGAGGTGAAAGGTTAAACTTCCGGGGCTACTCCAGAGCTGATTGCTGAAGTAGTCAACTGGGGGTCAGGTCACAGGCATGGAGAGTAAAGGTAAATGTCTGATGGTAATCTTGATTTCAAGTCACCAGTGACCACTGAAACCTGGGAGTGGTCCACCAGAGGAAAGTGTGTTATATAAAGAGAAGAGAGCCTGTGAAAAGGAGAGTGGGGGTCCTGAAGCAATGAAGGAAAGGGAGGAACTGTTTAGGGAGGTGTAGAGAGTCAGATGTCTCTACAACAAAGGGACAAGGTTTTACATAGTTATGTATTGTAACGAGTTAAAGGGAAAAGAGCCAAGAATTTGAAAGATACCAAGGAAGGGTGCATGGGAAGGCATAGAGCGAGGAAAGAGAAGAGGGGATGATGGAATGATATTTAATACCAAAAGGTAAATGAAGTATTAAAAAGGAGCACATTGATTGTTTATTCAAACCTAAAAGGTCAGGCTTGAAAGCATATATACAAGTAACATTATAAAGACTGAGCAGGGTATACTTATGTAGGAATATATATGAATGTATATATGTATGTATGTATGTACATATGTATGTATGTATCTATATGTGTATTTTTATCCTTTATTGGAATCAGCCTGTGGTAGATAGCTATTGGGGTTGGTTCTTATTCTTGGCAACACTTATGCTAAGAGGAGTTTTTTGGTTTTCTTTTAAGTCCTTGAACTTAAGACAGTCTTTCAGCCACTGGAGTGCTGGGAAGACAGGTGTGAGTTCAAGTTCAAATGTTTGCTCTTCTTGAGGACTTTTCCTTTTCTTCTCCTCCCCTTTATTTCTTTTTGTTTCTTCATAGTCACTGTTTCTTTTTTCCTGTGGGTGTGAACATTCATGTGTGGGTGTATACATGTGACGGTGCCCATGTGGACGTCCGAATCTCTGGTGTCAGTCTTGTGTTCCTTGAGTTGAGACAGACAGATGCCCCAAGTGGCCAGAGGGCATTGGATACACCGGTGTTGGGGTGACAGGTGGCTGTGAGCATCCTGAGGTGGGTACTGAGAACTGAACCGGCACCTGCATCCTCTGGAAGAGCAGTAGTGCTCTTACCCTCTGACCTGTCTCTCCAGCTCCCACACCCTTTTTATGGCGATTTCTGGAAAGAGGGCTATGTGAAGAGGGACTGAATGACTAGCAGAAGGAAGCCTCTGGTGGCAGAAGGGTGGCTCTTCGACACCTGGAAAGGTGCTTGCAGGCACATAGGTATATATATCACAACAGTCTTCTTGCCTTCAATTCCTGGGTGTTGTGATCACAGACCTGAGGGAGCACGCTCAGTTTCCATGACTTTCTTGCCTCACCTTGTCTGGTTCTGCGCTAGGCTGGATGTGCTAGCTATTGCTCACTAATTCTTTTCCTTCTTCAGTTTTTCTTATCTTTTTCATTAATTCTGTTTCCTTGTCCCCTTTTCTTGGTCCTGTGATGTTAGGGATATAACCTAGAACCATACACAAGCTAGACATGCATTTTACCACTGACTGCTGCAGTGGAAGCCTCTTTTGAAAGTTCCAGTAACTCTCCTTCCTTTTCCTCACCACCTCTCTTCCTCTCTCCTGTCTCTTCTACCCCCTTTTCATTTTCTTTCTCTCTCAATTTCTTTTTTGTTACTGTCTTTGTTTCCTGCCTTCTGAGGCAAAGTTTCACACTGTAGTGTAGTCTAACCTTGGAATTATGTCAGTCCTTCCGCCTTGTTTTCTCAGGCACTGAGATTACAAATGAAAGCCTTCACTTACCAGGAAACTGGGACAGAGGGGAGGACATCCTATGGGGACTCTAGATGACAGAAGCATGGGAGAGTAGCAATGTAGAAGGATCCAGAGGGTCCTAGAAACCTACAAGAAGAACATTATGAAAGGCAGATTTGGGCCCAGGGGTCCCGCTCAAACTAAGGCACCAGCCAAGGACAATACAGGTGGTAAACTTTAAACCCCTACCCAGATCTAGCTAATGGGCAGAACATTCTCCACAGTTGAGTGGAGAGTGGGGTATGACTTTCACACGAACTCTGGTGCCTCATATTTGACCATGTCCCCTGGAGGGGGAGACCTGGTGGCACTCAGAGGAAGGACAGCAGGTCACCAAGAAGAGACTTGATACCCTATGAGCATATACAGGGGGAGGAAATCCCCCTCAGGAACAGTCATAGGGGAAGGGAATAAGGGGAAAATGGGAGGGAGGGAAGAATGGGAAGGATACAAGGGATGGGATAACCATTGATATGTAACAAGAATAAATTAATAAAAATAAATAAATTAAAAAAAAAAAAAAAAAAAAGAAAGCCACAAGCACTGGCCCCTGTGTTTTCACTTCCACCTCCCCCTCTGGCCTTTCCCTCGGTTTTGTCATAACGTTCCTCTAACTTCGGCCTCAGGGAAAACTATGGCTGTTACCTTTTCTATTCTGTGTCTGGTGGGTTATACTTTCTTGTTCCCTTGGGGTTTGAAAAAAATCTCTCTCTCCCATTGGGTTAGAATCTTTATTCCATCCCTCATGAGGCCAGGGGCATGAGGCCTTGTGTTAAGCTGGCGTAGGCAGTGCTCACATGTCAGAGAGTTTCTGAAGTCCAGACAAAAGGGTCTAAAAGGAGTTTTGAGTTTTCTGTATGTTGTGACAGAAACAAAGGTGTGAAAACCGTGATTGATTTAGGATGAGATAAAAAGTGCAACTTCCTTTCCTGGTCCTTTCCTGGTTGCTGAAAGTTCAATGCAAGCCCCCTAACCAGTGGTCCTTTAAGTTAAGGCAGAAGAAGACATTGTGTATTGAACAATAGTTACTAGAAATGCAGTTGGAACTAAGCACTCAATGTGCTTTTGTGGCAAGGAAGAATGGAACATCTTCCTGTAAATCAGTTGCTTCTCGGGGCAGTGGCATCCATCTTCCTGCACCCCTCTGAGTAACTGCACTGATAGGGATGCTCCACTCCAAGCAGACACATCATTTTGAGAAAGGAAAAGTCTCAGAGCAGAGCACCAGCGTCTGTTCTTGTTGCTGTATTAAGGGATGTTGATATTCTGGATAAGGGTTTTGCATTCATACATCGATGAGGCGATTGTTTCAGATACCTCTGGGGATTCTGATCTGCTGGTCCACCCTCCCAATCCAGTTCTAAGGCATGGCTTTTGTTTTACAAGAGAAAGAATCTCTCTGTGTCTCTGTCTCTATCTCTGTCTCCCCACACGCCCTTCTCGTGTGTGTGTGTGTGTGTGTGTGTGTGTGTGTGTGTATGTGTGTGTGTGTGTGTGTGTGTGTACCATTGTTACCATGCTTATATGAATGTGACTAAGTGGTTGTAGTAGTAGAAGTGGACACTGGAGAATGCTACGAAGCTCTCCACTGTCACAGCCTACTATCTTTCAGCTAGAGGTTGTTAATGTTCCAGATTTCTGGGCGGTGAAAAGAATAGAGGCAGGTTCTGAAATGGTGGTAAACAAAAGACAGTGCAATACTGAAGGCAAATCAACCTCTTAATTTTGTCTAGAATCAGCCAAAGAAAACGAACACATACCATCTAGCAGGGCAAAATCTAGAGTTTTCTTGTTATCATAAGATTCTTCTAATAATTTATTTTCTTCAGAGAAAGATACTCTATGAAATAGTTTATTTGATCTAACAAACTTTCTTTAGGCATCCTGGCCTGCAGAGAGAGGGGAGGGGATGTGTGTGTGTGTGTGTGTGTGTGTGTGTGTGTGTGTGTGTGTGTGT
>OU015743.1:64204287-64220055 GCA_907169655.1 Acomys percivali | reverse complement strand
AATAAATAAATAAATAAATAAATAAATAAATAAATAAATAAATAAATCTTTTTTAAAAAGGAAGTGGACAACATATCAAAGGAGACATTGAGATGAACACTGAAAATAGGTGGTGAATTAACAAGAAAAAGACTTAAAATAAGTTCCCTGAGAGCAGCACAAATCCATGGGCTAAACATAAATATTTAGAGGATGGTTTGACAACATGACCATCTAGCTAAAAAAAACTTAAGCCCCTTTGAGGACTGTGGCCAGATTAAAAGTATCACGATCATTTAATTCTCTCTTGTGGAGCAAGTCTCAAATCCAATACACACAAAGCAAAAAGTAAAGTGTTACCTTGGTGACACTCCTGTCACCATTTCACCACTGGTATATTTGACTTAGCAGACTGACATTATAGCATGTGGGGTCTAGCGCTGGGTAAGGCCTCTCATGTCCTTTCATCACGAGTAGCACCTTCCCGCTCTATGAAAGTACCCAGCAGGGGACGTTTCCTGGTCAGTCTGAGATTGATATCTGCAACCAAAGTGTGTGTTGTCTTCAGGAATAAGGTCTTCCCATGTAGTTAATGGTAGGCATCCACAAGAAGTGGCCAAGAAATCGGACATCCCAACAAAAACTAAGAAGACAAACAATGGTGGCTACTGGTGTCATAAATCAAGTAGACCGAACAGATGTCTACAGAATGTTTCACCCCAGTAACAAAGAGCAAACGTTCTTCTCAACAGCCCATGAGGCTTCCTCTAAAACTGGGCACATATTTGAACACAAACCAAGTCTCATCAGATAGCAAAACTGAGAAAACAACACCCTGTATATTCTGATTAAAGTGGTCAAAGCAACAGCTATATTGATTACAGAAAGTGAGTAAATTCATGGGGACTAAACAGCACTCCACTGGGTGATAATGACTCATTGCAGAAATCAAGGACAGAATAAAAATCCTACAATGAAAATGAAGACACTCTGGGCACGGTGGCGCATGCCTGTATTCCCAGCACTTGAGAGACAGGGCAGGTGGATCTTTGTGAGTTCAAGGCCAGCCTGGTCTACAAAGTGAGTCCAGGACAGCAAGGAACCCCTGTCTCAAAACAAACAAACAAACAAACACAAAACCCCCCACCAAACCCAAAAATAAATGAACAAATGAGATGAAAATACAGCTTACTAAGTTGTCTGAATTTTTTTTTGTTGTTGTTCTTGTAGTGGTTTCCTGTGGTGCTGTGGCCACATGCTAGCAAGTGTCACTGAAGCTACGCCCAGTTTTTTTGTTTTCTTTTCTTTTTCTGATTTGTTTTGTTTTTGAGAGAGGATTTCTCTGTGTAACAGCCCAGAATATCCTGGAACTCAATTTGTAGAGGAGGCTGACCTTGAACACAGAGACCCACCCCCTCCCCCCTCCATAGTGCTAGATTAAAATTCCATTGCTTTGGTCTCCCTTTAGATCAGTCTTACTAGAGATTTGCTTATTTTTATTTTGTGTGGGTATTTGAATGCCTGCATGTATGTATGTGCACCACTTGTGTGCCTGTTGACCCCTAGAGGACAGAGGAAGGAGTCAGAATCGCTGAATTGGAGTTACAGTGATTGTGGGCTGCCTGGCACAGGTGCTGAAAACTAAACCTGGGCCTTCTAAGAGAGCAGGAAGCACTTAACCACTGAGCATCACTCAGACCCAAAGTCTGTCTTTTTTAGTAGGAAAATCCTTATTCACCTTTATGACTAAGTATCTTTTGATAAATATTGGGCTCGAATTGATGTGTGACTCATAATGCAACCTGTGCCTTGACTTGTAACACTTTACAGTCTGATGGAAGGCACAAGGAAAACAACTAATTATGTAGTTATTGCATAGGTATAACAGGCCTACCAAGGCACTTTCGACAGCATCAAGACCACCTTCTTCCTGTAGTGGGTCTGACCTGAACTGTATTCTCTAGGCAGAGAGAAAAGCCTGGAAGTCAGAGAAGTTTGCAAGTCATTAAACTAATGAGGTGTGAGGTGAGATAAGAAAGGAGAACAGATAAAATCTAGCTTCCCTGAAGGTCTTTTAGAGGAGTCTGGATCCTGTTCTCAGAGGGAAAGGAAACTAGTATTAACATTTTAAACAGAGAAGTAATCAGATCTCATAATTAGGATGTAAAGTGTGCTTGAGTGTTTGTGTGTGTTTGTGTGTGTGTGTGTGTGTGTGTGAGAGAGAGAGAGAGAGAGAGAGGAGGGGGAGGGAGAGACGGAGGGAGGGAGGAAGAGAGAGAGGGGGGAGAGGGAGAGAGAGGGAGGGAGGGAAAGGGAGAAGGAGGGAGAGAAACAGAGGGAGAGGGAGAGAGAGAGAGATAGATTGAGATTTACCATGGAAGTCTCAATCCCACCTTATCTGGGATGACAGATGTGGGCCACCACACTAAGAAAAATGTAACATTCTTGAAGATTGTGATTTTCTTTTCATCTTCATTTACCTTGCTTGCATTTGCTGGCTCAAACAATAGCCAAAGACTGGGTGTGGATTGAGTGAATTTTTGTTTGGTTTTAAGTCTCACTACTTCAATAGTTGGTCTTTGCTAGCCTGAAACTCACTGTATAGACCAGGCTACAGCCCCCCTGTCCATGCCTCATGGCATGGTTGTTGAGTCTTCATGTATATGCTTCCACACTGAACTTACTTTTGTGTTTGAGTCAGCGTCTCACTGTATAATCCAGGGTGGCCTTGAACTCACTACATAACAAAGCCTTGTTCGGAATCCATGATTTTCCACCCTCAGCCTCTTGAGTGCAAGGATTACAGGTGTACCACTCTTTCTAGATCATTAAAAATTATTATTAAATTTAAAAAGTATCAGATAGATAGATAGATAGATAGATAGATAGATAGATAGATAGATAGATAGATACTTGATAATGTGAGGTCAGAGGACACTTTGGAATTGGTTCTCTCCTTCTACCTTTCTATGAGTTCTATGATCAAACTCAGATAATCAATCAGCCTTGTGCAACAAGTGCCTTTAACTGCTCAGGCATCCTGCCAGCCCTAGCTTGAACATATTTATTTATTTTTAAGTTTTTACTGTAAGAATCCAACCTTGTTGAGTTAAGCACCTAGGGAAATGCTTTACAACTCAGTGACACCCCAGGCCTTAGAGTTCTGTTTCCATTTCGAAACAGTCTCTCTCTGCTGCCCAGTTTGGCTCTGAGTTCCTGGGCTCCAGGGATCTTCCGGTCTTCAGCTCATCATTAGCTTGAACTGTAGCTGGGCACCTATGCTTGGCTGCACTATTTTTTTAAAAAGTATTTTAAGTTAAATTTTATTTATTTTTTATTTTTTAATATATTTTACTAATTTATTCTTATTACATCTCAATGGTTATCCCATCCCTTGTATCCTCCCATTCTCCCCTCCCTCCCATTTTCCACTTATTCCCCTCCCCTATGACTGTTCCTGAGAGGGATTACCTCCCCCTGTATATGCTCATAGGGTATTAAGTCTCTTCTTGGTAGCCTGGTATCCTTCCTCTGAGTGCCACCAGGTCTCCCCATCCAGGGGACATGGTCAAATATAGGGCACCAGAGTTTGGGGTCCTGCTCAAACTATGGAACCAGCCAAGGACAATACATGCAGTAAACTTCAAACCCCTACCCAGATATAGCCAATGGCTGCACTATTTTTAAGTGAGTGCTAAAGAGCAACAACAATTCAAATGAGTGGATGGGCCTGCTTGGCAAGTCTGTCATCCCAGCTACAAAAGATGCTGAGGCAAGAGAACACAAGTGTCCACACAAAACAGCCCTCACTTCAAAGGGACAGCATAGTTTATTTTGGCTCCAAATAAGAGTTACCATGGCCTGGGAACATGAGCCAGCTTGTCCCATGAAGAGTTTCAGGAAGATTTTACAGTTGCAGAGAAAAACAAAGTCTTACATCATGTTTCAGATATATCGGTGGAAATGACAGGAAGCAAAGAGGAGTCTCGGCTGTGGGTTTCAGATGCCAGAGGATTGCATTTTTACCTCAGCTTGTTGGAAGACAGCAGTCTGTTACTGTTAGGGTTTCAGGTAATATGTCACAAAGATATTAGGTCAGGAACAGGTGACAACTAAGATAGCTCAACATAACTTGGCTCCAGATTCATAACACGGCAATTTTCAGGTCAGTTGCCCTTATGAAATCACTGACACAGGTATGCCCATCTTTTTCCTTGCCAGCTTCAGTTCCTACAAGTTCAAGTCTAGCCTTATCAATTTACCCTGACCCTGTCTTAAAATAGTGATGATGGTGGTGGTGGTGGTAGTGGTGGTGGTGATAGTGATGATGATGATGATGATGATGATGATGATGATGATAAAGGATCCTGTGTATAGCTCAGTAGTAGAGAGCTGGCCTAGCATGTGCCAGGTCCTAGGTTTTGTCCTTAATATTGTCAGGAAAAAAAAAAGTATTTACATGTGACAAGATTTTTAAGATAATACCATGTGCTGCATGGTTTGACCACTGCAGCTTAATGATGTGGTCCCAAACACAGTGGCTTCTGGAAAGTCATGTGGAAGATGGCATGACTTTCAAGAGTGTGGGTGAGTGGAGTTGAGAACTGGATGGTGGCAGGTGTAGAGAGGTTGCTGTACGGATGGCAGAGTGTCACTGATTAATTGAACTTACCCTGAATTTTCCCTATGTGGCTCTTCCTTGTGGTCCTGGTTTTGCTTCTTGACATCACCATGTGTGTCTCAGTTTCTCATTACTAAAAGTTCAACATCTCAGTTCTTCTCTCTCTTCTTGTATCCATGTCTACACTGGGAATTTGTATCCCTTTTTCCTGGACTGTGTTTATACTGTGGTCCTAACTGCCCCTCCCTCCCTTACTTCATTTTCATACATTTCTTTGTGTATAGTTCTATTTATTTATTTGCATGTATGTGTAGGTGCTCATATGTATACTGGTGTGTGCATGCACAAGCTAGAAGCCAAGGCTGTTTCTTTCTTAGTCAACTTCCACTTAGGATATTGAGTCAGGGTCTCTCATTTGAATTTAGCATTTGTCAATTCAGCTAGTACAGCTAGCTAGCTCATTCTCGGCATGCCCCGACTCTCTCTTCATTGTTCTGGGGTGATAGGTAGACCTGCTAGATCTGAAGTCTGGTCTTCATACTTTATTTACTGAGCCATCTTTTCCATATCTGGGTGTTTAGCCTGCATACTTGTCTGCGTACCACTTGCGTTCCTACTACGTGCAGAAGCAAGAAGATGGTGTCAGAATATTTAGAACTGGATTACAGATAGCTGTGAGCCACCACCTAGGTGCTGAGATTTGAACTCAGGTCCTCTGGAAGAACAACCAGTGATCTTAACCACTGAGCCATCTCTCCAGCCTCTTCTTTTTTCTCTTTCTTTCTTTCTTTCTTTCTTTCTTTCTTTCTTTCTCTTTCTTTCTTTCTTCCTTTCTTTCCAAGGCCTTGGTGTGTAGCTAAGGCTGACCTGAAATTTAATACTCTACAGGCTACCCTGTGACTTGTAAGCCTCTGTCTCAGCCTCCTGAGTGCTGGGAAAACAGGCACTAGCTATCACACTAGTCTTCCCTGACGTTTCTTATTCTCTTCTCTTCTCCATGTCTCCCTATGATATGGAGACTAGCTTGGCATTTGGCTACTGAAAAACTTCATTGTGTCCCCATTGCTTGTAAGGTGAAGCTTATCAATATTATTTTCCCCGTGTAGTACATTATATTCAGTCCAAGAAATTCTCAGTTACAACCCCACTCGTCCCTGGTCTATGGCTAAGCACCGGCATACACCCTGTGCACCTTCCATTCTATGGCTTTGATTTGCTAACTACTCCCTGGTAAGTGGAACTGACTGGATTGGGGAATCTGAGCTGAAGATGCTCTCAGTCTTTTGTTGTACATTTGCTTAACAAACAAGCTACTGGAGCAAACATTATCCCTGCCTAAAGAGTATGAAGACCGCATCCCTGCATAGTGGTGCCTTCCACACTCTGGGATGATCTAATATCTCTTTGCTCAAGTGGTTTCTGTTAATTGGAGCACTTGGGGTTTCTCACTAAATACTTTCAGTTTAGTTTTGTTTTGTGTTTGAGACAGAATCTTGTTTTGTGGTCTGGCTGGCCATGAATTCACAATGCACAATGCACTCTCCTTTTGTTTCCTAAGTGCTGATATTACAGACGTGTGTCATCCTGACTGGCTAAGTATCTTTTTGTTTTGTTTTGTTTGTTTTGGAGACAAGGTTTCTCTGTGTAACCCTGGCTGGCCTGGAATCACTGTGTTGATCGGGCTGGCAGCAATCTTGCAGAGATCCACCAGCCTCTGCCTCCCCGAGTGCTGGGACTGCAAACTATGAGAAGCATCTTATCATAGCCACTCAGTGACCCTTTGCTGATTGCCTAGACTAGGAGTCTGTGCTTCTCATTCTGGAGGAGGAGACCCCTTTTTTTTTGTCTAATATCTCACATAGGATGTGAAGTGTCAAGGAGATGCACATGAAACCAAATCAACACAAGCCGGACAGTCAGGCCTCTGTCCTCTAGAGACCCCCCTTGATAGCTTCCAGGAATACTTCAAGACAACCCAAGAGTGGCGGCTGGAAGGAAGGTGACAGCTTTTGATGAAAGGAGGTGTTCCCACAAGATGTATACTGCCAGAATCTCCCAGAATTGCCAAGACCAGTGGCTCTTCTTTTCATAAAATCAGCACTTTACCTACACAAGATAATATTCTAGCCAGCAGCACTATCCGGCTCTTCTTATGCCTGCTTTTCTCTTGATCCGGAGGCCATCTCTGTCTCATACTAAGAGAACTGGTGGAGACAGTTCCCAACAGCATATCTTCTTTGATGAGTGTGTCCTTTCAGCAACTCTCCTCTGTTTTATTCATCCTATGTTTTGATCTGGGTAATCATATAAAATACACACACACACACACACACACACACACACACACGCACTCACACACTCATACACTCACACACACACACATATATAATTATTCTGTGTGTGTGTATGTATAAGCTTATAAAATAATATTTCCCTGTGCATTTTTTCAAAACTCCCCAGTGTTATTTTGCCCTCATTCTTCTTCCCTCTTTCTCTGTATTCGTGTTCACTAAACTTAAGACTCAGAGGAAATGAATGAAGAGAGCGTTGAGAAATTTTAAAATTCAGAAACACAGGTGCCTGTTGCTAGGCCGTTTCTTCTAGGCAGTAGAGGGAAGGTATATCCATGAAATCTCATTTTAGAGTTCAGGTTCCAAACCTCTCTTCCTAACTAGGTATTGTCTACTACAGATGTGATAAACAAAGAGCGGGAAGCACTTATATGCTCAAAAATACACAATTTCTCTGTTCCACAGTGAAGATAGTTTTTTTTTTTTTTTTTTTTTTAAACAACTAACAACAAGCTGTGATGGTGAAAACTGTCAGTTTAGAATCTAGAATCACAGAGGCAACAAATCTCAGGACACGTCTGTGGGATTTTCTAGATTGGACTGGCATGGAAAAATAGCCACCCTCAGTGTGGACAACACTACTCCATGGGCTGACATCCCGGGCTGGAGAAGGAGGAGAAAATGAACTGAGCACCAATATCCACCTCACTATCTCCTGACTGTCAGGGCAGTGTGACCAGCTGCCTCAAGCTCCATGTGGCCCTGAGAAAATGAACTGTGCCCTCAAAATGTGAACCAAAGTAAATTGCGTAAATTGCATTTGTCATGTATTTTTATCATAGCAGCAAGAAAATCAACAGTACACAAGCAAAACTCTGTTAGGATAGAGCCATACCAGAAAAAAAAAATGTGTGATGGCTTTGCTTGTATTATCTGACTTCTAAGTCTGCAAGAAAAGGAACTACAGATCTTTCCATTAGAAAGAAATGAGGAAAGAGAGACAGAGACTGAAGATGGAGGTTTGAAAGATTGGCCTAAGGTTTTAATCTAAGCTAACTTCAGTCCTCAAAGTTCATGCTACCTCAGCCCAAATGCTACTTCATTTATGACTTGAAAACACAGAGGCCATACTCACTAGTGTTACAGCTAGCACTAGTGACACATTAGGAACTGCATTATTCCAGTGCAAGTGCCAGAGTCACACGTGACAATCTAAATTTTAACTATAATTAAATAAAACTTAAAATGTCCCTCTGACCACACCAGTCACAGTCACGTCACATGTTCAACAGTGAGTGCATGAGGCTCATGACTACCATCTCGAAAGCTTGCTCCTTCATCATCACAAAGGTCAAGACCCCTTATGATAATGGCTCTGCTGTGACTAAACAGTCATAGTGGGAAGTGGGATTAAGAAGGCCTTTAGCCTAGGCCTAATCATCCCCAATGGCTATTCAGGTCAGCCAAATCACTAATCTCATGCACAGTCTTTTATCTGATATCAACTGTAGGAGAAAGTATCTGTTTGAAACCTGAAGCCTAAGATGAAACCCACTACGTCATAAACTCCGAGCAGCAAGCGTGAGAACAGACATCTTGAATGCACGTCATTAGTAAACACCAGGGTAAGGATGAATGAGAGAACACAGCCAACAGCACAGCCCTGGAATGGAGTTGTCAGCAGCTGGTCCAGAATCAGATAACAGCCGTGGTGCATCTGTGCCTTTAATGGGCATGGAATCTGGTAAAGAAGAGAGCCAGCCAGAGACCAAGGAAATTCATTCTTACTGCTGTTACTTATGAAAACTAATTTCAAGAAAATGAAAAAGGATTGGGTCACCTCCATTTGGTACAAGAATTCCTCTGTTTTCTTTTGAGACACGGTCTAGTATAACACTCACTATGCAGCCAAAGATGACCTTGGACTCAGGGTACCTTTGTCTTCCATCCCTGATTACTGTGATGACAGGTGTGTGTCGCCACAGCAGGTTATATTCAGTTCTGAGGCATGAACCAGACCTGAATGTTATACAGGCATGCTACCAATTGAGCACTGTCTCTGGCTCCTTATGTGTAGCAGTTCTCCAGCTATGTTAGACACAGCCATCCTGTTTCTGAATGCCAACATCATGAGCACAGACTTTTGTTTGACTTAAATTCTAACTTTCTTGGGATTTTTAAGAGTGACTGAAATAGTAGCATCCGATTCAGGCTGTTGAGTGGATGGATGAAGAAATCAAAGCTAGGCTGTTCAAGTGTGTGTGTGTGTGTGTGTGTGTTTGTGTGTGTGTGTGTGTGTGTGTGTGTGTGTGTAATCATACCATATGAGACGGTAATGCTCCCCCTATGAACAAGAGACTAACAAAAAACACAGGGTAGGCATAGGAAACTTCCCTACAAGTTGTTGGTTGATGGAATTGGGAGACTACCAAAAGAGTAAGAGCCTACCAACACTGCCTCCAGTTGCCTACCGCAGTGTGAAGGTAAGACTCTATTGCTCAAAACACCACATATTTCAGAAGATTAGAGACAATCAAACTAGAACTGATCTGCATGTTTCCTGCCTGAGGGGTAAGGCTCATAGTGTCAAAGCAATGAGCTCTCCTACTCAGCTATAAGGTCTAGAGCCACAACAATGAGCAGCCCAGCAAGATATCTTCATTTGGGCAATAGTAGTATTCTTGTTTTGGGGCCACCAACAGCTGTCTAATTAGACTTATGGATCACTCCGTAGAAGGAAATTTGTGCCTGGTGCTGTAAAGCTAGCCAACCATCTGCTGCTGGAGATGTCACGGACCCTGGAAGAGAAACTACTACTGTCCTTTTCCTAAACCCTGGTAGCTTTGAATTTATCCTCCTCCTCCATCAGTCTTCTTTTTTTAAATATATTTTTGTTTTTATAATTTATTCACATTACATCCCTATTGTTAGCCCCTTGCTCGTATCTTCCTGTTCCCACCCTCCCTCCTTCTTCTGCCCTACTCCCCTCCCCTAGTCCTTTGACAGTCGTCTGAATGCTGGAACTATAGGCAAATATCATCTTGTCCAGTTCTATGAGGACATAAGATCAGAGAAAAGAGAAGGTCTATTCATGTTTCAGAAATATTCATGACACCTGTTTTCTTAGTTTTTTCATGTTTTGATAACAAGATACTGTACCCTGGGTAATTTATAAATTAGGAATCTGATTTACCCCACACACATACACACGAACACAAACACACTTTCATACACACATACTCACTACCCACACTTTTACCCTACCCTACAGATTCTCTCTCTCTCTCTCTCTCTCTCTCTCTCTCTCTCTCTCTCTCTCTCTCTCTCTCACACACACACACACACACATACACACACACACACCCATTAGCTGTCAGAGAAAATTTCATTGGATGTTTTGAAGGAGATTTTACAGCAGAGCCTTCATAACCTAAGCATGCCCTTAGCCCCACACCTCTTAGTGTTGTATCACTAGCAATGCATGAAATTTGGGCTATATGGTGACACATGCATGCAGCCACGGTGTTCTGGAAGCTGAGGAAGGAGAATTACCTTGAGTCTGAAGCCAGCCTGAGATACATTTATGAAACTTTGTCTCAAAAAGTAAACTGAAACAAAACAAAATAAAACTCCAGATGAGTTTTGGATGACATGTAGGCATCATGAATGTATGCCAAGAAGAGAAATGTACTAATACTTGCATGGAAGTATCAGAAATTGATGACAAAGTTGAATTTAGTTTTAGATCTTCATAATCTTCCTATGTTATGGATGTTTGCCAACTTGGGTTATGTCCTTTAACATCTAAGATTTGCCCTTTTTCCTGGGATGGTGAAGTGTGGCATACTAAACATCGGTAGCTCCCTGTAGCTGTTAGCCAAGTGATCTCAGCAGTGAACAGGGACATCACACAGCGCACTCCACGGTGATATTTGGTAGTCAGGGTTAGGGGTACTAATGCTCTCCTCCCATCCCCTCTCTTTGCTTCCTTGTCACTGGGTTTGCTTTAAAGACGGAATCTCAGTATGTGGCTGGGGCTAGCATGAATTTACAGTGCTCTTCCTGTCTCTGTCTCCAGGGCTCTGAGATTACAGGTGTTCATCTCTATGCTTGGCTTTAAATGTATTTCTGAACAGGCATGTGTAACAGTAACCTTTATTCACCTAAGGTAATTGTTGTCTGGGAAGCTTGCTGCCTCCGTCTGCTACCCTAGGCCTAGTCCTGGAAGCTTCTAGCCTCTGTACAATCTAGGCCTAGAATGCTTTCAGCCTCTGAGATTTAACTGCTGAATAAGCTCACCCTTTCTAGCCCTTTCTGACCTCTGGCTGGCTGGTTCAACTCAGCTGTTCTGGCTCAAACGTCTCTCCAAGTTGACTGATCCAATCTGGTGTCTCTCAGTTTCTAACTGAACTGTTTGGCTTCAAACTAACTCCAGCAATCTGTTCTAATCTTCTGGTGCCTTCTCATTCTCTGGCTCATTTGTCTTCAACTGTGTCTAGCCTATTCTCTCTTCAACCTCTCTCTGTAAAATGCTCCCAGTAAAAACTGCCTTTGAATTCCACAAACTAAACTGCCACAATTTCAACTCCACTGCACTGCCTCTCAGCTCACTGACTTAACCGAACTTCTGAACAGACTGTTCAGCACTCAGAGATCTGTATTCCTCTGTCTCCTAAGTGCTGGGATTAAAGACGTGTAGCATCTCACCTGGGACTAAACTTTTCTTTACCTGAAACTTGTTCCTATACCAGGATTGGTCTTGAACTCAAAGACCTGCTTGTTTCTGTTTGTCTCTTGAGATTAAAGGTGTATCTGTATTCCAGCTGGATCACACAGACCTAGAAGGTCTTAATCTCTTGCCAGAGCAGCTGTGTCCTGAACAAAAATTCCCCTCCAGGCATGGTAGTTTAACACTTTTAATCCCAGCATTGTTCTTCCAGGCAGAGATGGGGGCATCAAGAGTAAAGGTCATATCTAGTTCCTTAGTGTGTTTGAGGCCAGCCAGGACTACAAGAGATCCTATCTTCAGAAAACAAACAAAAATGCATTTTTGAAACTACATTTTATTTATTTATTTGTGTGCGTAGGTATGTGTGCAAATGCCTGTGGCACTCGTGGAGGACAGAAGACAGCTCATAGTGGTCTATTCTCTCATTCTATAGTATGGCTCAGAGACCCGAATCAGGCCATGACGCTTGAGAGCAAGCACTTTGACCCACTGAGTCATTTTATGGGCCCCATAAATGCATTTCTGATGTATGATATTTTCAATTTCCAACTGGTTATTAGAACATAATCCCAGTAGAAATCCTGGAGCATCTGTACCGGAATTCTACTCTGTCCCTATGTGCTATTAATGGTAAGCATCACATTAAAGTACATTATCTTTGAACTGGCTCCAATACAGAGAACAGACTGTCATCATTCTTCCTATAAAATGCGTGTTTATTTTATTTTGTTTTGTTTGTTTTTTGAGACTGGGTCTTGCTGTGGCTCTTGCTACCTGGAACTTAGTATGAAGACCAGGCTGTCTTGAGTTCACAGAAACCTACCTGCCTCTACCTCCCTGAGTGCTGGGATTAAAGCTGTGCACCACCACACCCAGCCTATACATGTTTGTTAAATGCACTCCCAAGGGAGAATTAGCAAGTAGTCAGTGAGTTGCCTGTTGTTTCCACTGGCTGGTGTGTGTGGTACATACACATTTTCTCATGCACAGAGACTCGTGAATGGTGAAAAAAAAAAAACCCAAAACTTATATGTTGTGATTGTTTCATGGGCAGTTGAGGGAAACTTAACAGTGTATGTATGAGCTCTAATGGGCAGTGAGGAATATGAAGATGAGGGCAGGCCATTCTACATGAGGGAAGCAACAAGGAAAGTCTTAAAACAAAAAAATGTTCCACAAAACCCAGAAGTAGGAATACCCATCCCCTATATTGACAGATCACAGATTCGATGAACTTGCAAGTGATGAATCCACATGGGAAAGTACAGGAGACACTGGTGTCCACTATGAGTAGGGAACGTCCTAGGGTTTTAAACACATAGTATCATCCAATCTAAGAGGAATACAGAATAGTCTTCCCATTTTTACTGTGCAAAATGAAGGTTCAGGCTAGCTAACTTAATGAAGAGCTTACAATTGATGGTTGAAAGCATTGGTTTCCACTGATCTCTCCAGCATGGCATGTAAGCAAGGCCATTGCACAGTGCCTCTCTTTCATACCTTGAAAACACACCTGGAACTATTTGGACTAACATTAAGTGAGACAAGTGCCAAGCCAGATTATGTTATATCTTTTTATATTAAAGAAAAGGGAAATCGAAAACACATCGCCTGTAGAGGTCCCTGACAATGAGCTCCATATTGAAATGGTATTGGTAATACATTCTTGCGTGCTGTAATTTTTTCCATACTCCACCATCTTTGGTGCACATGTTCTGGGTCTTTGCCAAGTGGAAGAACGTTGCTGCGCCGGGAAGACTGTCTTGTCTAGAAGTTGGGTGAATCATTATGTGAGAAGTAAAGTCGACTTTCGTTTCCTTTACCTACCTTCCAGATCCGACCAGTTTCTTCTTCAATCTTTTTCATTTTCCACCTCCCTTCCCTTCTTTCCTACCCTCTTTGTATCACTTTTGTGTCACTCTTTCAATAAGTGTCACAAATTGTCCTCCCCGAAACTGAAAAACAGACAGGATATACCAGGAAAGTGTAATAATTGTCATTAACTTAACAATATTACTTGTGATGCAGAATACCCTCATGTTGGTTTAACTACATCTTCTAATTTGAAATGGGGTGAAAATGCTTCTATGGTTAGGTCATTGCTCTTCTGCTGTTTGCTATAAGGGTTTCAAGAATATATATTTCAAAAACGTTGGAAAAAAAACAATAATCCCAAACAAATGCAGCAGAGCTCAGCATACTTGAAACATATTGTCCACATCGGTCTTAAATCTGCGTGCTCCGGCATGTGTCTGTGTGCACGGCTTAGGCTTGGCCACCATTCTCTTTCTCCATCACTCTCCTGGGTGAATTGTGCCGAGCAGCGCAGAATGACTCACACATGGTCCTACTTTGTCGTAGTTTGTAGGGCCTCTGGGTTGGAACTATTTGATCAGAGAAGCCAGCAGTCACAGAAATTTGGCTAATGTCAAAACCCAAAATATGTACATGTCCACATATGTGCAGTCAGAATGGTTCTTTCTTGTTTGAACTAGTAGTGTCCTTCCACACGTTGATCAGGAGTTCTTTTTCCTAAAACTTTGATGACAGTAAAAAAACAAACACCTTCCTACCTGTGTTAATGATGATATTCTGAAGAAACACTGTGTTCCTTGTGTGGCCCAAGATTGGTGTTGAAAATGTTTCCTGGTTAAAGCTATAAGTATACCCAAGGTCTTTCTAGAGCTGGACAGAGATAGAAGTACAAAGATGGTCTTGAACAGAAACCTAAATCTTAAGTTTGAAGAGGAAGGTCATTGTGGGCTTTACTGTGCATCTCTTTTATTCTTGGTGTAAGTATGTGAAAGGACAGAGCTGTGAGCTGTCTTGGTTAAGGTATCCTTGTCATTGGAGGTGGGGGACTGTGGCCTAGGCTGAAGGGGCCTGCTTCCATTATGCATCAACAAAGCTCCTCAGGGCATCTTTCCCTTTGGGGCCTTTCTCCTTGCTCTGTTCTTTCCCTGTTTCTCCTTTTTCCTTCTATTGCTTTATGTATTTTTTTTTCTTGCCTCCCATTTCCCCTTCCCCTTCTGCTTTTCCCTTCGTCTCTGCACCCACGTGTTCCAACTCTGTGTATCTGGCCTGCCTTCCCTCTCGGTTCCCTGTGACTGTTAGCAGAATGAAAGCCAGATGGACCAGCAGTTCCCACTGTTATCTCCCAGCAGACTTTGGCAAGCCTCCCTCCCTCCTTCCTTTCTTGGCATGACAGAAGTATTTGCCTTTATTTAGGGAGACTGTATTCGCTGCTGTACCTCTTCCCTCAGCTGCAGTATAAGCGGAAAGCTATTTATTCTCTTCTTGCTGGGGTTGGTTGAGGAGAGTAGACTGTGCAATGGATCTGTTGAAGGAGAAATTTGAAGCCTGCCTAACTTATTTATTTTTCTAGAATAAGGGATTACTGATGCTGGTTGTTAAGTGCTCTGGGATAGCAGTAGAAAGGAATTCTTTTTCACAGTCAGGACAAGTCTGGAGCAAGTTGTGCTTGTATCAGTGCCATCCTGTCCCTCAGGACACTTCTGACCTGGGGTTATCCACTGTCACAAGACAATCATAAAGCAGAAGGCACAGAGCCTGACACTGCTGACTCGATTATGAGCCAGAATATACTTCCTAGGTGGCTGTTGGTTTTCTTTTATTACATCATCTCTAAAATGGTATCAACATTATTTCAACTTTTAAGATGCCCTATTGTATCACACTCTACATATTACGAAAATTCTTCTTCCTCCTCTTCTTCCTCTTCTTCTTCCTTCTCCCCCCCCCCCCCCCCCTCTCTCTCTCTCTCTCTCTCTCTCTCTCTCTAACAGGGTATCACTAAGCAGCCCTGTGATTTTAGACCTCTTTGTGTATGCAGATCAGGATGGCTTCAGATTTAAAGGAACCCCTTGCCTCTGCCTCTCAAGTGCTGGGATTCCTAAACTACTTTTGTTTGTCTGAGATGCAAGCTTAGGTATTTCAGACCGTCCTTGAACTCCTGATCCTCTTTGCCTTCACCTCCCAAGTGCTGGGATTCCAAACCTGGGCCAGGACATCTGCTGTTGCAAGTTGCTTTGAAGAAAGGTGAACTAGGTTTGGGATTATAATCATAAGAATTTGGCATTTACATTTTCATTTAATAATTGAAAATTATTTACTTATTTTGATTTTGC
>OU015743.1:64195530-64204277 GCA_907169655.1 Acomys percivali | reverse complement strand
TGTGTGTGTGTGTGTGTGTGTGTGTGTGTGTGTGTGTGTGTGTGTGTACATGAGCCCCAGGATGTCAGAAAAGGACATTAGACCTCTTGGAACTGGAGCTACAGGTTACTGTGAACCCCTCACTATGTAGGTGCTGGGAACTGAACCCAGTAAGTTCTCATAATGTTACACTGAGCCATATTTCTGGCTATCTTAATATTTGACTTGTAAGCAAATTTGGGAATTACTTGTTATAATTTTCATACTAGTTTTAAAAACCCTGTTCTAAGTAGAGTATTATTTTTCCTTTTTTTTTTGAAAGTACAAGTTGAAAATGTTTGGGTCTGAAGCTTAAAGGTACCTCAAAAGTGCTTTTGGGATGTCTGCCATTCATTTTTATAAAATTGGATCTGAAGAAACAAGTGAGAAACCATTTCAATTTTAACAAGAAATCCATTGCCTTGAAAATTACATTAGCCTCAAAAATAGGTGGATATGTCAAGGGAAAAATATACTTAGAAGCCCCATGTTCACACTGTCATCCATCACTAGGAGGTTGAGGCAAGAGGACTGATGCAGGCCTAGACTATAGAGTGCGACATTGCCTCAAAATAGTCAGTACACATGGGGGAAAAGGGAAGTCCACTCAGGAGGAAACAACTCGGGCTTATACATGGTCATCATTGGGAAAAGAGGGATTTGGCCTTTGTCAGTTTTTACTTTGAGACTTTCATGTTCGAAGATTATTAGTTGGAGTGCTGGTCTCATCCTTGTATCAAGACAGGGTCTGAATTCACACACGCTTCCTGAAGAATAGTTCAACTTTACTGTAGACAGAGCATTTATGTCTTTTAAAGTAGGACACATAAAGCTGAAGATCCAGGGAGCATAACTTGTTCCATTTTAATTGGTCATAAATCTAAGCAAGGCAGGCATGGGAGGTGTTGCCAGAAATGTACTGTGAAGTGTCTGCTTAGGCCAGCACCTCCTCACGGCTTAGCTGATGCTGGATTTCCGTGACTTCTGAGCTGCCGGGGCAGGTTCATTACCTTCCTTTTCTTCATTTCTTTTCTTCTACTTCTCACTAAAGTTGCCTTCAGCTCTGAGTGGAGTTGGGCTGGTGCATAGAACAATACTAGGGGAGCATCTGCCCAAGCGGGAAATAACTACAGTAATTTTCCTGGTTACCAATGAGGTCTTGCCATCTGGGCTACCCCTTCTCAAGGCGTGCTTGGATGATAAAAGTCCTTTTTAAATGTCCATAGATAAGTGTATTTTACTTTGTGTGCCTCTGAACAAGACAGTCCCCACTTTGTGAAAGCCAGGTGTTTAAGGAGTGAAATAACGTGTTCCTGGTGGCATTCCCAGATCGTACTGAGAAGCACTCCACAATGCCAGACTCACCTGTGGATGTGAAGACGCAATCTAGGCTGACTCCTCCAGCGATGCCACCTCCCCCGACCACGCAAGGAGCTCCGCGAACCAGCTCATTCACGCCAACGACATGTAAGGACTCGGTTCTGTATTGAAGTTTTCAGTTTTGATGGTTAAATTAGAATTCTCCTGCACATAAAAAAAAAAAAAAAGAATCAAGGAAAAATTAAATCCAGTATCAAAGCCCTTATGCAGAATCAAGTGCGAAAACCTTGAAACTTTGCCAATAGGTGATGGTTATTGAACCTCAAGAAAAATGTCATGTTTTTAACCTAATTGGTACAATTGTGAATATTTGCCTGCCTTTATATTATTACCTCAACATTGTACTCTGCTACGATGTGAGCAAATGAATAATGTTGCATTTGCTCCCTTGCTCTAGTTACGCCCCTGACTTTTCATTCATGTTAATGTAGAGCTCTTTGTTGTGCTTATTCAGTTTTATTTAGAACATAGAAACATGCTATAATTATTTCTAGTTCCTTCTACCATGCTTTCTTCTATGCCAGATAGCTACCAATAACATTAAAAACAAAACAAAACAAAACAAAACAAAAACAAAAACAAAAACCACCCTCACATTCAGAAGTTTAAATGGCCATTGCTTGATGCAGCAGTCACCTATGGAAACCCTTTCTGAACTCAGCAGCATGATTCTTGTCATGAACCTGCCAGGCTTTTGTCAAAACTTGCTTTGTTTGCATTCAGCTCAGGTCCTGTGTTCTGAGTCAGTGGCCTATACTTCTTCCTGTAGCATCCCAGAGAAGGACAAAATTCTGACCACCGAGCAACTTTCCCATTCTAGCAGGGGTGCTAGGTAGGATGGTTTTAATCAGTCTCATGCCTCTGATTAAAATAGTCATCAAAGCTTCGTGAAGCTAAGAAATATTTATCTGTTATTGATGATACTATTAATGGACCATGTGCCATGAAACCATATGAATGAAAAATATCTGAGAGGCAAAAATAGATCCACAGTCTCTAAAGATACATATCCTAAGCACTCAGGCATGACGGCTCTGCCGTTTAAAAGGTCTTTCCAAATGTGTGTGGAGCAGAAGGCTGTGACATGGTAAGTTGTAACCTGTCATCTAATGGTTTGTTATCCAAAGTCATAGTGACAGGCATATGTCTCCTCTGACAAGGCCTGGTGAGCTAGCGTGGATAGACCCCTTTGTTCCTCATTGAGATTAAAGATATTTAATTCTGTTTTGCTTTGCTTTTGAGTCAGAGTCTCACTGTGTAGCCCTTGCTGGCCCCAGACTCGCTATATGTAGTCGAAGATGACATTGAACTCTGTGTCCTTGTGCCTACATCTCCCAAGGCCTGGGATGCCAGGAATGTGCCACAGCACACCACGACTTCTCAGCTAGTTTGTATAGACCATTGTCTCGATGTTCAAATAAGTTTTATCAGAAAAGAAGTTAGTAAATTACTGCTAATCCATGCTCTGGGTTAAATTGAGTTGTCTCCTTTAAATTTCTTAAAATAACTCCTTAGTAAATCCCCAACCTATTTTGTCTTTCTATTTTCCTATGTAAAACTTACATTTTTTCCCCCTAAACAAATGGTTAAGAAATAAGAGGGAAAGAAAATAGCCTTCTAATTGGGTGGTATAAGGTTAAAACTTGAAAGTCCTCTTCCTATAAACACAGCTGTCAGTTGTGTGTACAAAACATGATTAAAAATGTTCAGTGATAAATTTAGTCCCCACCAAATGTACACTTTCTCTAGGGGAGCAGTTTAGGGAGAAAGCATCCTGTTATATTGATGTAAGCCTGTGACAAAAGGCTGACATCCAAAGCTGTTTGTGCTGTGTTTGAAGCGTTTCAGGTGGTGGGCATATGTGCACAAGGGAGGCAGGGCTGGCTCCGTGCAGCAGCAGGCTTCGTTTATTATCAGCTTCTGTACAGCAGACTGCCCCTCTCTGTAAGGAGGACACGCAGGGTTGACAGAGTCCCTGAGTTCCAGTATGCAGTGATGGCCAAGCATTTTGCAAAATGTCCCAGTGTTTTTGAAATCACACAGTCAGAGCACCTCAGGGCAAGGACTCTTAGAAGCAGTTCCTTTATGCATTCTTTCTATAAATGTATTTACATTTTCCTTCTGATTTTGTGCCCTTGACAGTAACGAATGGCACCAGCCATTCACCTACGGCCTTGAATGGCGCTCCCTCACCACCTAATGGCTTTAGCAACGGGCCTTCTTCTTCCTCTTCCTCTTCTCTGGCTAACCAACAGCTGCCCCCAGCCTGTGGTGCTAGGCAACTCAGCAAGCTGAAACGATTTCTTACTACCCTGCAGCAGTTTGGCAATGACATTTCACCAGAGATTGGAGAAAGAGTTCGCACCCTTGTACTAGGACTGGTGGTAAGCAAACAGAAATCAGTTTTCTGGGATAAGAGGCAGTGTGTGGGTTGGGGGTGGGGTAGGTAGGGCATGAAAAGTAGACGCCCCAACTCCAGAGCAATTTCTATATCTTCAAGTACTGTGCAAATATGTTTGATTCTACAATAATATATTTTCAGTTCTACATTATGAATGGACCCTATAGTCCTATAGTCAATCTTACTATTTTACTGATAACAATATGGGGATACAAATGAATAGTTGGCTTGGCCATAAATGCTTGTATGTGTATACATTGGTTATATGCTTCTGTATTTTATATATATATATATATATACATATCTATTTATACATGTATAAATATACGGACATGTGTGTAGGATTCTTCTAGTATACATAGTCTCCTGCATAGTTGAGGGTTTTCTACAGTAACAGAGTGGTTTTCTTATGTTAATTAGTCACTTAATCTAATTTAGTGCTCATTTTAATATTTTTGCTCTAGGATTTTTACTATTGGCTTAGATGAACAAAGACCCATAGCAAGTAATACATTCTTGTTTCACACAGTTTCATATTTAAGGCTAATTGGATTAAAGATTTTATTGTAAAATATACATAGAATTTACCACAATTACCATTTTAACTGTACAGTTCACTAGCATTTAAAATCCAGGCACATTATACAGTTGTTGCCACTAATGCATCTCTTTATGTAGAGCTGCTACAAGTGCGTACGTGTTTGTGTGTGTGTGTGTGTGTGTGAGAGAGAGAGAGAGAGAGAGAGAGAGAGAGAGAGAGAGAGAGAGGAAGAGAGGGAGAGAGACAGAGAGACAGAGAGACAGAGGGGGCACACTCGTGTGTATGTACTCATGCACCCATTGGTGTATGTGGGACAGGTACATTGAATTCAGGGCCCCACACATGCCAGACAAGTGCTCTCTTATTGACCTGCATCCTCAACTTTCTGGAGTTGTTTCTTTTTCTCACCCTAAAAACTATACTCATCAGACAGCAGCTCCTCACGTCTCTCCAACCTGTAACCATCTAGTGACAATTAGTTGAACTTACTCTATAGCACAGGAGGGCCTCAAACTCTGCCCTTCCTGGCTCAACTTCCCGAGGTCTGGGATTACAAAACTCATGGACCTTTTAATTTATTTTTAAAATTATCTTTACTACTAATTCTTTAGTTTAGGTAAGCTTATTTAAACTATTAATCTAGAAACAAATATTGGCATATTCTTTTGTGTTCTGTATATTATCAAACTGGAAATGAGAGCATGTAACCTTTTTAAGACGCTTTCCCTTCACATCACCTTTACATTAATTGTGATTTTTTTTTTTACACAAATGAGTGGTGCCCTGATCCTTAGTCAGGTTGTGTTTCCCTACACTGAGCCATGGGGGAGTGAGGAGTCCCTGAAGAGCCCTTCTTCCCCCAAGGCCTGCAGTGGAGCTGAGGTCTGTCCCACAGATCATTTCTTTTCATTAGGTAGATCGATCATGGGCAAAACAGGAACAGAACATGGGCCTTGGGTCGCCAATGCCTGCATTTAATAGCTTTTGCATTTAGAAAACAAAGAATGTCCATATTTCCCAGTCTGCCAGATGCTCGGTCTCTCAGGACAGAAGGACAAAAAGTGATTTGGCAGAGGTGTGTCACTGTACTTACGATTCTAGATCCATGACTTAGCTTCTCTTTTATGTTTATTGTCTCCTTCCTCCCTCCTTTCTTCCCTCCCTTCTTTCTTTCTTTGTCTTTCCTTCTTTCTTTCTTTCTTTCTTTCTTTCTTTCTTTCTTTCTTTCTTTCTTTCTTTCTTTCTTTCTTTCTTTCTTTCTTTCTTTGCAATAGAGTCTCACGTTGTAGCCTTGGTTGTCTCACAGCGTACCGTGTAGAGCAGTCTGGCCTTGAACCTGTTTCTTCCTCCCATGTTCTAGGATTAACAGTGTGAGTAACGCCCCCTCCCCCTCCTCCAGCCTCATTGTATATATTCTTAAATCTGTATAATATATAGGGCTTTCCACATGTAAACAAACTAAGGAACCAAGAGTAAATCCACGACAATAATTATATCAAATAAGTGATGAATTTCTTACTAGTTTAAAAAACATGCTTTGAACTGGGTGTGGTGGTGCACAACTCTCATCCTGGCATTCAGAAACAGAATGATGGAGAGTTGGGAAGGTAATCTGGGCTATATAGGAAAATTTTGATCACCACACCTCAGTTTTTCCAAATATAAATTACAGTATTAAAAGAGATGGCTCAGCAGTTAAGAGCACTGTCTGTTCTTCCAGGGGTCCTGAGTTCAATTCCCAGCAACCACATGGTGGCTCACAACCATCTATAATGAGATCTAGTATCCTCTTCTGATGTACAGGTGTATATGGAGGCAGAACACTGTGTATATAATAAATAAATAAATAAATATTAAAAAAAATTTTTTAGTATTTTTCTTAATTCAAAGTAGTTTCAAAACTTAAAAAGGAGAAAATTTTGATAGCCTTGGTAGAGTTTTCTACTTATTCAGTGATAAACTTATTTTCATAAAATAAGTTAAAAAAAAGTTTTAGCTTACCTAAAATCCTTATAAAGAAGTAGAAAGTAGCTATTAGGTCCTATTAGGTCCATATATAATAGGAAGTGACTTTTTTTTTTTTTTTTTTATAGATAGGAGCTTACTATGTAGTCCTGACTATACTGGCTAATTTGATATATAAACCAGGCTGGCCTTGAACTCATAGAGATATGCCTGTCTTTGTTCCCCAAATGCTGCTGTTAAGGACACACAATTGCACACCTAGCCTGGAAGGAAGTGACTATTTAAGTGAGGAGGGAGGAGAAATTGATTTTTTTAGTTTGGTTTTCTTCCCCACCCCCACCCCCACCCCCCCAGAAAGGCTTTGGGAAGTAGTCCAGGTTGGCCTACAGTTTACAATGTAACTAACTGGACTTGAGCTCTTACTCTTTGTAGAGTTTACACTGTAACTGGGACTAGCCTAGCTGTTAGCTCTTACTGTTTGCAGAGTTTACAGTGTAACAACTGCAACTAGACCTGAGCTCTTACTCTTTGTGCATCAGTGTCCTGAGTGTGGCCTCATAGGATTTCAGGTGTGGGGCACCTTGTCCATTCTTAGACCCTGGGACGTTGGCTTTAAGAATCTGACCTCAGGACATTTTATTTAATTCTTGGGACTAACCTTTAAAGGACAGATTTTTATACATATTTCCCACATGGAGAAACTCATATATAGTTATTTACTAAAATAAATGAATGAGACCACCCAGGTGGTATGGGCATGCCTATGTTTGGAGTTGGGCACTAAATCATAATCATAATGAAATAAATGGTAATGTTATTTAGGTGAAATTAAGAATGGTGTTAGGCAGGGTTGTCAAAATGATAGCTTACCAAAAAAAAAAAAAAAAAAAAGATACCCTGACCTGTATTCTTATAAACAGGAAATTGATACTCATAGTTTCATGTCAAAATGTTTTCAGTTTGATGATATAAAAATTATTCCCTTCATATTTGTTATAAAAACAAAATAGAAGGGTATAGACAGTAGAGGAAGCAATATTTTAATATTATTGAGTCATAAAGACCTGGGCTTTGGTCATCATAATCACTCTGCCCAAGGACTAAGGAAAATGTCCAAAACACAGTTAGTTTATTCTCGGCCTTTCCTATAAGCTGAATGTCTGTTAAGTAAATGATCTTGTCAACATATTATACACTGTAGGACCCAAATTCTAGGTCTCCGGGGCTTGTTTATTGACACATGATAGGCTAGGAATGGGTTTGGGTTGTTTTGTTCTGCCGCCAGAATAAAGCTTGCTTCCAGGGTAAATGAGGAATATTTGCAGGATGTATGAAACTCAGCGGGTTCCCATTGGCTCACATCTTCTCTTCCGCTTCAGCAGCACAGCCTGTACTTACTGCGGCCACTCCCCTTGAACAAAGGCACGCTTGTGGACAGCACAAAACGGAGAGTTATGATACACCAACATGATATCTGTGTTGAATGAGAAAGACTCCAACACCTGCCTTGTGTTGTATTTAAATACACCCAAGTGTGGTTGCTTTCTATAATAGTTACATTAAGGCAGTGGTTCTCAACCTGTGGGTTGCGATCCCTTTGACCTCTATCACCAAAAATATTTACATTGTGACTCATAATAGTAGCAAAATTACCATTGTAAAAAAGCAGCAAAGATAATTTTATGTTGCAGGGGTGGGGGACTTGGGGACAGGGTCACAACAACATGAGGAAGTAGGAAGTATATTAAAGGGCCTCAGCATTAGGGAGGTGGAGAACCACAGCACTCAAGGGTTCTTCATAATTAGAAGAATTCTCTGAAAATCCCAGTAAGCGTCCATGGCCCTGCTATCCAAGTACAATATTTAGAGTGTTCTCCCCGACCCCCGAGACAGGGTGTCTCTGTGTAGCCTTGGCTGTCCTGGACTCCCTTTGTAAAGCAGGCTGGCCTTGAACTATCAGAGATCCAAGTGCCTCTACCTCCCAAGTGCTGGGATTAAAGGTGTGTGCCATCATGCCCAGCCTGTGTTTTCCTTTCAAATGCAGATTTTAGAGCTGGGGTTACAGTAAGCCGTAGGACATGATCTTGACTTTACAAAGATAGTAGATTGTACATTGGAAAATACCATATTTTATATAGATTATTATACTGTTATAGCAATATTAGTAATGTAAAAGTTTCTGGTTTTTTTTTTTTTTTTTGGTGCTTACTGAGAAAAATGTGTGTATAATACATATTTTCTCCACAGAACTCTACTTTGACAATTGAAGAATTTCATTCCAAACTGCAAGAAGCTACTAACTTCCCACTGAGACCTTTTGTGATCCCGTTTTTGAAGGTACTGCACAGCTCACTGGGCTGGAAACTATTTCAAATCACATTGTTCCTAGGCCATCACTGTCTTTCTTTCTAGAAGGAGGTCAAAACATTTAGGGGTTCTTTG
>OU015743.1:64173030-64190530 GCA_907169655.1 Acomys percivali | reverse complement strand
GCTTAATGGTTGAACATGGCATACACGTGAAACTTCTAGGTGGTTTTTGTTGTTGTTACTGTTTTTGTCATTATTTTGTTTTGTTTTTGTTTTTGAGACAGAGTTTCTCTGTGTAGCCTTGGCTGATCTGAACTCCCTTTGTAGACAAGGCTGGCCTCAAACTCACAGAGATCCTCCTGCCTCTGCCTCCTTGAGTGCTGGGATTACAGGTGGGTGCCACTGCGCCTGGCTTCCACATGCCTCATTAGTCTTATTAGGTAGCCACTGCTACTGTGAGGTCATGGGTGCAGCCGGCATGTCATGTCCGGAAGGTAGAATTTCACCGCTCTTTCCTGCCTTTACATTCTTTCTTCCCCTTCTTGCATGATCCTCACTGAGCCTTAGGAAGGGTGAGATAGATAGCTCATTTAGGGCTGAGTTGAAGCCTTCGGCATGCTAAGTTTTTAAAGGAGCTATGTAATCTAAGTAAGGGTGTGAATGAACCATGATATGGGTCACAGGAAGATGGTTTACTTTTGCATCTCTTGCCAAGCCAAACACATTATAATCATAGGAAATGAGTACTCTGTTCAGGTATTGAGATATTCCAAGTTTCTAGGAAGACAAGTACGAGACTGGGAAAAAGAGGATTTGTTTTGAGGAGGGTATAACAGGGGAAGATTTAGATAGCTATGATAAAGGCAAAGATAGCATTCTTGTTCTGATGGTTCCTTGTGTGCATGTGTGGATGCATTCAGGCCTGCAGACTACACTTACAGAGGTCTCCTGTCTTATCCTGCCTGTCTTATACTGCCCTTATTTAGGACAGTAGCTGCAGTCAGATTTCCTGTGATAGTTCTTTGGGTGGAATATTCTTTCTCAAGCAGATCTGTATTTCATAATGGAGAGATGGAAAATAGGTTTCCTTACTGTTGGGAGGAAGGGTAATGAGGATGTGTTGTGTAAATACCTTTGTATCTTGTGGGAATTTTATCAATGCCAAGAAAATATGGGTCTCTACAGTATGATTTTGCATATATTTCCTGCATCTTGTTTGCATATGCATTTTCTTCTTCTCTGGTTATTTATTTGTACATCCTGCTCTACTATATGAAATTTTATAGAGTATATAGCTGTCTGACAGCCGAGTTTTTTGTTGTTTCAGTGAATGTTTTGTTGGTGCATATGGTCTGACATGGATGAGCAGCCACGGTGAGAATTTGGAGTCTATTAAAGTGGCTCATTAAAAAGATCAATCTGTTTCTGTAATAACACTGGGAGCCATCAGTCACCGGAAGAGGGAAAAACTGACACCTGAGGAGAAAACACATTTTGATAATTTGTTCATGACATGCCATGAACAAAAGAGCGCTCTATATTTTGTTTACAACTTTGGAGGTTTAAGTTCTGTGATGATTGGCAACCTAATGTATTTCAGGGATGGGCTTTGGCAAGATTAACTTTATTCTTATTCATAAATTTATTTTCACTGGCTATGTTTTGTTTTGTTTTTTTTTAAAAACCATCATTGTTTTTTAATCGAAACAATTTTATGTAACTTAGGCCAGCCTTGAACGTAGCCTCTTATCTTTCTTTTAAAGTCATGCATTTTGTTGTTGTTGTTTTTCAAAATAGTAGGGAAAGAGAAATCTGATTTGTAGGGGACGCTTTTTCTTTTTTTTTCCTTTTTTTTTTTTTTTTTTTTTTTGAGATTTTCTTTAGTCATTTTGTAATGAGTTGTGAGGAAAGGGATGGTGGACTTGGTGAACTTTTTTTTTTTTTTTGAGCCAATTAAATACAATGAAAAAATAGAGGGAATAAACAGCTCTGCTATCTCACTGTCAGTGTTCTCTTTCTTTTCCCAGAGCGTTGGTACGGCATGTGCTTATTTTGCCTTGTAGTTGCACTATCACCTGGTACTCTACTGTTCCTCAGAGAGCTATCCCTACTTATGAGAGCCAATGAGACCATCCTTGCTTCTGGATGGGTTCCACTGCTTGTTTGCTTTCTCTTAACCCACTCAGATGACTGCTCCTGGGTGCCAATTCCCTTACTCTTTATCATCATTTTGATATGAACTCGTTCCTCCATTTAACGCTCTCAGACTTCTGTTTCAGAAGCTGCAGAACTGGATTAATATGCACCCCGCCCCATCAATAATTAAACATTTTCAAAAAGCAACTTGTTTGTATCTTAGACCCACATCACTTGTCACCTGGGAGTGTTCTTATGGATGACCAAGTCAACTCCTTCTCTTCATATTTGAGGAAATCCAGGCTTAAAGATATTGCTCAAAGTCACAAAGCTTCTTAAAGGAGAATTGGATGTATATTTGTGATTAAATAAAGAAGTTGTACAAAATATGTTTGAATACACAGGATTTAAATAAGGAAAGCTCAATTAAGTATTAGATTCTGTTTTCATTCTCTAATTAGTTTCTTATTTGTAACTGCAGAAGTAGGTAAATGCCATAGTATAATGTTATTAGGGTTTGTAGGTGTTTTGTGATGATAAAAATATCCACAACGAGCCAGGTTTCCTGCCTTCATGAGTAAATTCATAAATGCTGAAGGTTAGAGATCAAAAGGCTGTCATTTTGAAGCTGTGTTGGTTGAATATGTAAGGTTTGGCACTAGCTTACATGCCAACTGAACTGTGTATGTCCATTTCTTTTTAGTAATATGAATGAGATGTCAGTGTTTTTGATTTTCTGTAAAAGAAAATGTACATACACATTAGGAGAAAACTGCTTGAATACTCAGCTCTATAAATAAGAACCAAGTAAGTCTGATCAACTGCATTTAGCATCTCATGAAAAAAGTAGAAATTTTTTTATGATAACAGTCATATTTTTCATGCATTATTTATGCATTCCTTGGTTTCAGGGAGCATGTAGTAATCTCTGTGGTAATTGTTTTCTTAGTCACATCAATGATGAAGCCTTCTGGTGAAATAGCATTGGCTGAGAAAGAAGATGTGGTAGCCTTCCTTCTTGCCACTCCTGTAGGCTCCAGGGGCTCCAAACAATCCCTATGCCTAGTTTCCCATTTGTGGTGTGAGTCCTCATTCTTGCATCTTACATGTTATGAATCTACTCATGCCTCCAAGCCTGACTCAGTAATGTATCTCTATCTGTAATGTGAATCAAGGGTTCCCAGTTACAATTCTGTAATAACGGCCACTGTTTACTGAGGTCTTAAGATGTGCCAGGCCTTGCCCTAAATAGTTCAACCACTAATTTACAGTATTATGCTTGGATTCAAGAAGGTTATATACTATGTCTGAGGTCACATGACTTACGAGAGGGGATCCTAACCCTACGTTCTGCAACTTCAGCACTTCTGTTCTCAAAGCTGTGGTTTTCTAGTACTGGCTTCTACTTCCACAACTGGAGAATGAAGTACTTTGATGAACTTGTTGGATGTCAGATATGTGTTCTTCATTATTTCTTCTAGTCCCTTCAGCAGGTCTAAAATAATCAGTCTTCATTTTGCAAATGGAAACATTGAATTCCTGAAAAAGTTTAGCCTCCTGTATTCATATGGCCAGAAATAGCAGAGAGAAATGCTGGAGCCAACTCCGCAATTCAAAAGCCCCTGTTCTTCTAAGTGTATGTACATTCTGGAAAAATCTCTCTTTCTCTCTGATGTATCTTAGCAATTATCCTTGTTTTCTAGATCCTTTGGAACATAGGTCTTGTATGAGAATGTAGAATCCCAGAGCTCCAGTTGTATAATATTTACTTTAATAAAGAATTTATTCTTAGCCTGGGAATAGGTGCTGTATAACTACAATTTCTCTACTCAGCTAACCATGGCAGGAGGATCTCAAGTTTGAGGCCTGCCTAGACTTCAAGTAAGACTATGTTTCACATTAGGGTTGGTATATAGCTCACTGGAAGATGAGAGAGCACTCTGACAGTGTAAACAGTGTTCTAGTTCAGTGTCCATCATAGAGAAACAGACAGACACATGCACATGCGCACAGAGTTTAGGTTCAGTGGCAAGTCATAATCTCACAGACTAACATTCCGTTAATATCAAGTCTACAGCAGATGGGCACATAAATAGAGGCTCAAGGAACCCCATGGAAGAGGAGGCAGGAAGAGTGTAAGAACCAGAGACACCAGGAGAACAAGGTCTGAATCAGCTGAGCAAGGCTCATGTGGACTCAGAGACCACAGGTCTCAGCAAGCACAGAGGATGCACAAGTCTTCCCCAGACCTTCTGCTTATATAGTATAGCTCCCAGTTTAGTATTTTCATGGAATTCTGGAGCGTGTGAATGAGTGGGTCTCTGATTCTTGTGCCTTCCATTGGGTTCTTTTCCTTCTGTCGGTTTGCCTTGTCCAACTTGGGTGTGATTGTTTTTGTTTTATCTTTATATTTTATTTTGTCAGGTTTTGGTTTTGTTGTTATCCCCTAAAAAGCCTGAGAGACAGAAAGGGTGGGAAGGAGAGGGAAGGGAAACTGAAAGGATTAGAGGAAAGAAAAACAGTAATTGGGATATATTATGTGTGAAAAGAATCTATTTTCAATAACAGGGAAAAAGAAAGACCAAAATCTCCTCTTTGAATTTCCAGTGAAGCTTGGGATGATACATTACATATACTAATACTGGAAACAAAACACAAAGAAAATAAACCTCTCCCACTTAAAACACAATGCAAGCTAAACTTACCACAGTTGTTTTCAGTAACATTTACAATTGCTTCTTTCCCAATAAACTTTTTGTTTATTTGTTTCTAAAAGATATATCTCTGAAGTACGTGAATGACCATAGCTGTGAGTGGCTCAAGAACCACATGTGGAGATTGGCTCCAGGACCAGGGGACACTGAGGGCTCCTACTAGAATATGCAGATGACAAGTTAGAACAGGGGGACAACTAGAGGAAACACGGGATATTTCTGCAGTGGCAGAGATTAGAAGATGCAAAAGGGACAGTCAGTGACACGCGAACTGTTGAACAGATGGTCTGTGTTAGAAGGCATGTGAAAGAAGAATTCCTCCCTCCCACTTGGGGAAGGGAGGCCCAGGTGGCTCCCTGAACCAGAATGTCATAATCTTTGAAGGTCCACGAATCTTTTGTGTGTCTGGAGGAGCAGACATCCACCTGCCTCTCATATCTTTCTGAAGACAGTTGTGCATGTTGCCAGAACGTGTCTCTCTTGGGTAGTTGTAGCAATAGAGAGATGAAAGGTGCTTTTCTCCATCTGGCCCACTAGTGATAGTTCTGTGGCATTCCGGAATTTGTTTCTCTTTCCCTCACCATCTGAACATCCCCTTTCTTGAAGACTGATAAGAAAACACAGAAATCACTGCAGGTTTTCAATGGAGAATTAGCTTCAATTTTCTTTTTAGGGAGACAGGATGATTTACAATGTATTTTTGTTCTTGTTTCAGATAGACATGAAGAGAAGTTTTATAATGTAAAGTTCTTATTTAGAGTCATCAATTTCTGAGCAATATATGAAGAGACTTCTTGTACAATTATGCTTTGAGAATGGTTTTTCCCCCTTTGAGTCAAGGTCCAGTCATTCTATGAAGATCTTAACAAACAACACATTTCAGAAGAGGGAAGACATGTTTGATATTGAGTTTTAATACCCTTAATCTTTTCTCTAATTGAACCATTTCCTCCTAAAGCTGAGATATAGACATAAAAGGTTTAGGAAAAAATAAAATAAGTCTGTGCTTGATGGAAGGGATTTCAGATCATTGTTTCCTTCCTGCTCATCCTCTCAGAGGGACAGTCCAGGGTTGAACATAGCTGTGGAGACATACAGCAAACAAAGTGGGAAAACAGCCCTGGCTGTGCTTAGATGCTTGCTCAGTGGGAGAGTGGATGGAGCGCAGAAAGGTCTGAGTAAGGAAGGATGGACCAGAAGTGTATTAGAGACCACCAACGTAGTCTGAGTCTACAGAAGAAGACAATACCTGAGTTCTAGAGTTAGTGTGGGGGGTGATAAAGGAGGGAAGAGAGGGTAGGCTGAGTGCACTCAGTTTGGAATGTCTGCTGACCTCAAGTAAGTGAGTTATGTATCCATTTGTAACAGAAGCAAGATTAGAAATGTAGATGCTTCCTGCTTTTTCCTTTCTTTTTTCTTTTTTTTTTTGGGGGTCTTACTCTGAACTCTAGGCTGGCATCAAACTGGAAATCATCTGTGTCAGGTTCCTAAATGCTGGGGTTACAGGCATGCAGCACCACACTGGGGCGAGTCTTCCCCATTCTAAGGTTTCTTAGGCAGTAGAGCATTGTCTATCCCCAGGCAAGTTTTATAGAAGTTTTTTTTTTCCCAATGTAAACAACACCTCTAGAAGAAAGCAGGCGCTCAGACCCACTTGCATCATTCAGGAGGCCGTTCTTGACTCTCCCTGTCCCCTGCTCTCCATGCAGGCTTATTTTCCTTGTTTCCCATCTCCTTGAGTGATGGATGCCATCTGTTGTGTGCTGCAGAGGGACGGTCAGTGCACACTGCCCATCAGGGCTTGACAAATATTTCCTATGGTCCTTTAAGAAAGACTTATTTTTTTATTTTTTGATTATATATGTGTGTGTGTAGGAGTGTCTGTTTACACGCAGTGTGCTGGAGACATCTGATCTGGAATTAGAGGTAGTTGTGAGCTGTTTGACCTGGATGCTGGGCGTCAAACACCCATGAGCTGCAAGGAAGGTCTATGCTCTTAGTCACTGAGCCATCTCTCTAGCCCCTCATGTGGACCTTAAGGTTTTTCCAATGTTGATTGATAATCTCTGTGACTGAGGAAGTAGGAAAAAAATAGCCTCAATATGGTAAAGAACATAATTAGGCATTTTAATTGGTTTTTTTTTTTTGGCATTTTAATTGTTTCCCTGCTATTTTTAAAATGATTTTCCCATTTTATTGAGCAGACATCTGAGGCCAGAGTGCTGAGTCTCAGCTGGGCTTAGGTCAGACCTGGCTCCCTGTTTGGACTCAGTGTTGAATGATGAGCTATATCATTCAGACAACAGCTTCTGGCTGGGGAACCATCTTCCACGTAGCCTTGAGGCATATTGTGGTGACTTCTTTGTACATTTGAGTTATTTCGGGGGGAACATCAGTTTGGGGCAGTGAAAAGGTATTTAATTTTGCCTAATACACTTTGAAAAGGGCAACAAATAAAAATGCAAATATGGAATTTACCTAAGCAAATGAGGTATGGACGGTTATAGGCATTTCTAAGACACAGAGACAAATGACAATTAAGTTGTTTTAGTTACTACTAGGGACACATGTCTGACTAGACAGGGTGATCCTAGGAAGCTTCCAAGCTCCATGTCAGTGCTATGTTCTAAATGATAACTACCCTCAAGGAAATGTGTTTTGTCACT
This sequence comes from Acomys percivali, assembly GCA_907169655.1. Lineage (NCBI taxonomy): Eukaryota > Metazoa > Chordata > Mammalia > Rodentia > Muridae > Acomys > Acomys percivali. Next base: position 64,183,197 of record OU015743.1, on the reverse strand, counting down.
TTACTGGTTCTCAGAGTGAGGGGGACTCTGTCTAGAAGGCAAGGACCTTATAGAGAGTGGGCCAACTCACAAACCTGCTGTGCCTGTGTGTCAGGGCTTGGAAAGGGCTTTGCCCTCTGTAATTGGGTCATTGAAGTAAATGTAATCATCAGAGGCTCACAGAAGAACGGAGACAGAGAGTAACTCTACCCATCTGAGGATTGGCAGGGTTCTTCCGCTGTTATATGTTGCTGTGGATGTCATTGAAATAAGAAGAAACAAAAGCTATAAGCTTTACTGGTCTGATCCAAATGATTCAAAGATATATGGAAATGCTATGGAGTATATTTTTATTTCTGCACACACACATATGTAACACACACACACACACACACACACTATAAATAATGCATTCTGTAAAACAAAAGTGTGTGTGTTTCACACTTAAACTTGGCCAGAAAACCGTCATCTCTGGATGCATTAACCTTTATAGTAATGCCATTGGCATTAGAATATTATAACAGGAACCTTAGAATACTATCAATATTAATTAGGACGGTAATGATAATTAGGATATTGTAAGAGAAGCATTGGGTTTCTGGGTTTCTCAACCAGAAGGGACCTCAGATATCATCTAGTCCAGTGGTTTTCAAACTTGATTTTTAGCCGCAGATTGTTCATTTCTTTCAAAATGAAATCTTAGGCAGAACCTTATTTTATAAAACAGGTAAGAATAGTCCGTGGGTTTCGCTGGCCCTTTAAATCCTGATTGGCAGGGCAAACCGTTCTTCGTTGCCTACAGAATCCCGTGTGCACGTCAGGTGTCAAAGTTTGAAAACCACTGATCTAGTCCAACCCTTTCATTTTACAGATGAGCAAACTGAGGTCCAAAGAGGTTAAGTGACTTGCCCAAGGTCACACAGCTAGTCGTGGAAGAGCCAGGACTAGCTCTCAGGTCTCTTGACTTCCAGTCCCGTGCTCTTTCCACTACACCACACTGCCAGTAAGGTAGGTGCTGGGTTAGCATTATGTTCATAGCTCGTCATAGTCATCACTGCTTTCCGACTGATGTATGCTGGTAATATGTACTGAAATGTCAAACTGTATTATTCAGAAGTGTATAGGGTATGAAAGTACACATTAGAATCACGGATACAGACTCACAATAAATCAATATCCGCAATGTTTCTTTCCACTTTAAAAATGATTTAGGTAATGTCTGAGCTATACTGATACTTCAGTCTGATTCCAGCGATCAATAGGTATGGAGTCAGTATGTTAAGTGCAGACACATGCTCGAGGGGAGCAGCATGGAGGCTTCTGGCTGCTATTCCCATGGTGGCCATGCATGGCTGTCATTGGCAATATCAGCCAAGTCTCCCGTCTCCTCCTTTAACCTGTACTGGTCATGTACTCATTTTGCATTAAACCCTGCAGGCTTTCTTTCTGTTTCTTGGTGGGGGGCTTGCACTCTCTGTCCCCAACCCCTTTATCTTTCCCCGGCTGGAGTGCGTAAATTGTCACTAGGACTCCATCCTCTAAGGATGATGGGAAGGTCCTAATAGAGCCCTGCTGCCTCCGATTATCTACACCCTTGACTCAGTTTCCCCTTCATTGGCTCCTTTGCTATTATCAGATAAGAACTATCACTAATGCCAGGAAAGAAGAAAGGTGTCTAATAGGCTCTGTGCATATTTGCCAGCTTAAGACTGAAAAGGCTCATGGAATTTTGCAGCCCGTGTGAACTGCTGGGGTTCTTATGAAGCCATTTCTCTTTGGAAATAGACATTACCAGTATTTCACTGGTGTGATTTGGAGAGCCAGCTGATGACAAGATGTTAGCTTTTAGGCTCTGCTTCCAGACAAAGAGACATGCCCCCCCATGTGCTTCTTTCCTACTGAGTCCATTGGGTTGGGGAAGTAGAAATGTATTCAGCAAGAACCTGCTTGTGTCTGCAGATCCAGGGTCAATGATAAGCTGTCTGGTTTCACTTGTGAAACGCATCTCTCCTGAGTGTCAAGTTCACAATGCAACACGGTCCATGGTGAAGTTCATTTGGGGCATTTCTGTCCTGTTGTAAGACCTAACAACTCCAGGCAGGGCACATAAATTCTCTAGGGATGAATTTGTTCAGTTGTAAAGTCAAGTAGGTGCCAGGGCTGAGAGTAACTCAGTGGTGGAGAATGTCCATGTTATTCCTTGGGTTCAACTCCCCACACCACTCTTTTAGAACAAAAAGAAAAGGCTGGCCAGGTTTCCCTTCTAGTCTCAGCTATCTGTATGACTGTTGACTGATTTCATTTTTGGTGATGGAAGATAATGTTGGGGATCTAGACTTAATATATGAGTTCAGTAGAACGCAAATAGAATATGAAAACATTTTGTGTCTTTGAGATCAAGTTGTGTGACCATTAGTCACTGGTGGCCATCAAACACCTGAAATGTGACTAGTGGAAAACTGAGTGTTGACCTTCATTTAATCTGAAGTAGTTTACATTTTAAGTTGCCATTTCCAATGAAAGAGCTCTCAGGTGTTCTTGGGGACAAAACTCAGATGCCAGGTGGGATGGATTGGCTGACATTCTTTGTCTAGATAGTAAATATGCTTTACTCTGATAAAACATCACCGAATAATAGTAGGTCTTTTCTCTGGGGTTTTTGAGACAGGGTTTCAATATGTACCCCAGGTTGGTGGTACATATCTTCCTGTCTCAGCCTTTGAAGGGCTGGGAGAATAGGTGTGAACCAGCTTTGCAGTAGGCAGGGACTAGGGTGGCTTGTTAGAAATTAAGTACCTTCTTGCACGAATGTGTCATCTGTAGGAGACTGAGTTTCTTCCTATTTGTAACTTAATCACATGGACTGTAGCTGCAAGTGTTTGCTGGTTCTGTTGTAAGTGTGACATTTCTTGCTCTTGGCCAGATAAACCTTTCAGGCTAAGTTTATACAGAGTTTCTTAGAAGCATTAATTTGTATCTTACTGGCCACCAAAGAAACATTCTCTTGCATAGTAAAGCTCAGGTTGGAGAATCTGGACTATACTGAATACTTTATGAAACAAAACTCTTTTTTCTTCCCTCCTCAGAACCAAAGAAAATGGCTTTGACAGAGAGCCTTTGCACTCAGAACATCCAAGCAAGCGGCCATGCACTATTAGCCCAGGCCAGCGGTACAGTCCAAATAATGGCTTATCCTACCAGCCAAATGGCCTGCCTCACCCCACCCCACCTCCACCTCAGCATTACCGTTTGGATGATATGGCCATTGCCCACCACTACAGGGACTCCTATCGACACCCCAGCCACAGGGACCTCAGGGACAGAAATAGACCTATGGGTAAGCCTGAAGGATCTGTTTTTCTTCTTTGGGGAATTGGATGTTTAAAGATTTGTGCTATTGCTTCTCAACTGAATTTGAACATACAATCTTGTAGAAGTAAGTGCCTCTCTTTGCGTTGTCTCCTTTATGAAACTCTATTAATATGCTGTGTCTCTTCTTTAATTACTTGTATTTTAATTAACTAATTAATTGGCTTCGAGACAGTGTCTTGTTGGATAAACCAGTCTGGCCTCAAATTCACAATCCCTCTTCCTCCTGAGTGTTGGGGTTCTAGGCATGCACCAGGTTACTGGGGCATCACTTGTTTGCTTTAAGAGAACAGGCTACCATTGTGTCTTCAGAGAAGAACATCAGATATAATATAAAACCATCAAGTCTAGTTTCAAAAGCAAGATGGATTTTCCTTGAATTCTTTTATTTGCTATGAGGTTTCATATGCAATACTGCCAAAGAGGCTTATTTATTTATTTATTCACTGAAATTTTGTGTCAAAGTTTATTTCAACATTTCTTGTCTCCATACTATCTCATATTTCCAAAGTATTATATGGCATGTTGTCTGTGGCCCAACTTAACATCTGTTCCTTCAGGGATACTTTTATACATTATTCTAAAATGCTCAGGATAAGAGTAAGTGTCCTTGGTTGGTGCAGTAGTTTGAGCAGACTCCAGGGACATTACATGCAGTAAACGTTGAACCCCTACTCAGATCTAGCCAATGGACAAAGCATTCTCCACAGCTGTGTGGAGAATGGAGACAGACTCTGACATGAACTCTCATGTCCCATATTTGACCACTTCCTCTTGGTGGGGAGGCCTGGTGGCACTCAGAGAAAGGATAAGCAGGCTACCAGGATAAGACTTGATAGGCTATGACCATATGGTGGGGAAGGATGTCCCCTTCTGTCACAGACCTAGAGGAAGGGAAAAGGGTGAAAGAAGGAAGGAGGGAAGAACGGGAGGATACAAATGAGGGGATAGCAATTTAAATGTAATCTGAATAAATTAATTAATTAAATTAAAAAAATTTTTTTAAAAAGAGTAAGTGTCAATTTTACATCAAATATCAGAATACGGAAGGAGTGGCTTTGGGCAAATATATATTCTGTTTGCCTGTAGCCACATCTTCATTTCACTGAAAGTGAAGTTTTCAGGGGACATTACCTTGTGTAGAGCAAATGTCCACCATGGGAACGTGAGCATCTGAATGAAGGACACAAGTTGTGACAGGTCACTGTGGTTGATGTGCTGACATCATGTTTGTTAAGTGTGCTCTTCTTGGGGTCACCTATAAGTCCTAACTTTTGTTAAGTAATCGACTGCTCTGCTTTCTGCATCTCACACATCAGGTGTGATAAGCACCTACTTTTGTGGTAAACAAAAGCAGTTGTTAGCAAACACACCTAACATGGGCAATTTGGGATTCAGTAGGCTGCAGAGAAGGGACAAACTCTAGGCGAGAAAACAGAAAACTGAGCTGAGGATGCAGAGCTCTGGGAAGCACAGTCCACCACCTGGCCACTGCTTGAATAATAATGGCAGTTGCTTTTGTCGCCTTCACAGGCAGATACCTGATATGCAGAAATTGATATGAAATTTCCAGCTTGATTACTAGGAGGCAGGAGTTACCATATGGAGGGTTCGTTGCCTGTGTATGTACAGCCTTCCACATGTTTATAAAGCAGCAAGGGAGAATCGGAATGGGAGGAGAGATGATGGAGGATTTGGTTGTGAGATGGTTAATTAGTACTTCTGGCTCCCACAACAGTGATTTATACATTTATATAGTGTGTCAGACAAATGGTGAAGCATATAATTTGTGCTTCCTTAGTAGCCAATCTGTCTAACGTGCATGCAGGTAATATTTCTAAAGAGATTTCAGAAGTGGCTATATGAGTTCCCAGTCTGTACTGATCCTTCGACTCACACACATCAGATATAGTAGCAAACCTCCGTCTTTACAAAAGCTTTCCATTTATTCATGACTCAATGCCTGAAAGCTGTAAGTGCTCGTTTTTATTTTTATTTTGAGACAGGTTCTCTCTACCTAACTCTGGCTGGTCTGGAGCTAACTATGTACACTGGACAAGTCACAGGGATCCATTTGCCTCTGTCCCTCCCAAATGCTAGCTTTAAAGGTGTGCACCACCACGCCCAGCTCTAACTTTCCATTTTAAAACAACAGTGGGGTCACCTGGCCACTGGGAAAGTGGCTCAAGAGATTTACAGCTGTGGTCATAGAAAAGGCCTCTTTCTAAGACAACAACTAGCATTTGGTGAAGTATTAGTTATTATGAGCTGGGAATAGGGTAATGAGCATGAAAGCAATCGTGCTGATGTGCACCGACTATGTTTTCATGTTGTAACATGAAATGTCCTCTTATGAATTCTGTCACAACCATTAGTTTTGTGCAGTTTTCTCCAGACCATGTGTCTTGCCTTTTAATTATACCAGCTTTGCTAATCCCTATCAATGTATACAACTACTCAGCCATCCTTAAAGTCTGGCAGAGTTTAGTGTGTATTAAGGTAAAATCAAACCTTGATGGGTGGGAAACAAGTTATAGTGCTATATAGCAAGTTGCCATGCTGATGGGTATAAGAAAATCAGCAGAGAGGTGTGTAAATGCCTCTTACGTGGGGGCTCATTTGCTCATTAGAATCCTTGAATGAAGTAACTTTGTAAGCAACATTAGTTTACCAGTAAGCTTAAAATTTGGTCCCATTTATCTAGAATCTTCTGAGACCAAGAACAACTTAGGTCTGAAAATTATTACCAAATATCTCATGAATGGGAAATGTGCTCTTAATTCGTGGTGCCCGTTTGCCCCTTCACGTCCTTCTGTGTTATCAGTGTGATCAAACTCGTGTGGGGCTGAGAAGTGTGTGAAATTGAAATAATGATGAACGTAAACATTCACTTTCTTAATATTTTCTTTTCCTTTTTTCCTTTTTTTGGTTTTTCAAGACAGAATTTCTCTGTGTAGCCTTTGGTGTCCTGGACTCACTTTGTAGACCAGCCTGGCCTCGAACTCACAGCTATCCCCCTGCCTCAGCCTGGCTGAGTGCTGGGATTACAGGCGTGTACCACCACTCCCAGCTAATTTTTTTCCTTTTCTTATTCATTAGACCTAACCATGACCCCCAGACTTCAAATGCATGAACCAGTCCTTTATTCAGTATTCATCAAATACTGAAGATCAAACATGTTTCTAATGTTGTTATTATTAATTAATAATATTATTAGTTATTACTATAGTGAGATGGACCCTCGCATCCTATCACCCATCAATTATCCTTGGGGTTAAGCATGTGTATCAGTATTGACCTAGTGTACTAAAGCCTTACTATACTTGTAACTTCTGTAGTTCTTGATTCTTACAGGCAATTATCTAGATGCCACTGTCCTTGTCCCGTTTATATTCTTACCACTATCTACTTGTTTTCTGCGATGACTAATTTTACCATTAGTGCTTTTTTCCCTAAAAACACAGGCAACAAATAAGTCAACAGAAATTACATATTTGCAAACATTTCAACTTGAAGTAATCACAACAAACAGAGCAATAACTAAATATTACTTTCCCTCAGAGTCTTTTCTGTTATGCAAATCAGTGAAACACATTTGCAGTATTCCCTTTTTACCAATAGGTGGCATTGACAAATTTAACTTTTAAAATGTAACTCTGAATATTTTCTAATTGGACAGAAATAATGCAAAACATTTTATACTTAGCATTTATTTTTAGCCTAGGAAAGAATTGTCAGGGATTTATTTAATCCAATCAGTCATAGACACACATATATTCATGAATGAAAACTGCCTTTTGACTCATCTGTTTTTTTTCCCCTATAAATCAGCTCAGAGAAAGATGTCAAACCGCTTACGTTTCACAGTAAGTGGAACACAGTGTCTTCTAAATCTAGTGTCAGTCAGTTCTTCCAGAAGGCCCTCCAGGAGGGGTCCTTCATGTCTGGAACCTGCAGACTTTCCAGCCCCGGTTTTCTGTAGTGTGAGGAATGGATACCAACTGCAGGGATTCAGGCACTTAAAGTGGAAAATGATGTCACAGACTAATTGCCTTCTTTTGAAAGAATGCAAAGCTCTTTGTCCACAGTGATTCTGTAAGATGACCTCTGGCCAGACCCTTTTGCCCTTTCAGGGAGACACATGGACGTTTTGTTCTTGTGAGCATCTTTGCTGCCTTTTCACATGCGTTAATGTCGGTGGTGAGCCAGGAGTAGTTGTTCACATCTGTTATTTCTTACTTGGTGGGCGGCGTCAGGTGGATTGGCCATGAGTTCTAGGCCAGCCTGCCGTAGAGAGAGACCAGGTGTTAGTCCAGCCTGGTGTAGAGAGAGACCATGTATTAACAAAACAAAAATTGGAGCTCACTTGGGAAGCATTTTCGTGCTGTCTTACATTTGTGTACCCATGGATGTAGGGCGTAGAGATCCGTATCAGGTATCTTCCTCAGTCCATGTTTTAGTTATTTTTTTTGAAAAGAGGTCCCTCTATGTATCTAGAACTCCCTGAGTCACTTAGACTGCCTGGCCAGGGAGCTCTAGGAATACCACTGTCGCTACCTCCCCAGGAACTGGGATTAAATCATGTTCTTTTTGTTTGTTTGTTTGTTTATTTGTTTGTTTTTCAACACGGCACTGAAGACCCAAATTATGTTCTCTTGTTTGTGGGACAAGTATGTCATTGACCCATCTCCCCAGGCCGTGTTACTTTTTCATAGCAGCAGCAATACAGAAGAGTCTTTGCAGACATGATCTTTGAGCTAGAATTTTTAGTTCCTTGTCTTGAAAACTTACTGATTATTTTATAACTGGCATGTCAACTTTCTTTTTAAATAAAGAAGATGCTGTGGTGCTATATATGGCTCCTCATGCCCCACCTCCTAGCACTTTGTAGACTGAAGCATAAAGATTGAGAATTTGAGGCCAGTCTGGGCTTCAAAGTGAGTTCCAAACCAGTCAGCTCTTCACGGTGAGAGCTTGTCTCTAAAAACAAACAAAACAAAATAACTGAAAGAGACAACGAAGAAGATCTCATTTCTTCTCACTTTTTTACATTTTGTTAAGTTGAATGATCATTGGTAGCTTTCGCATTATCCAAGCTTTTGGTCATAAGCCTAGAAAGTTTGTGTTTATTTATAACTGTGCTGAAATGTGAATTTCTTACCATGATTCTTTTGCAAAAATATAACCCATGTAAAGTAGGTTACACTGTCCTTACTTTTTTTAATTATTATTTTTAATTAATTTATTCTTGTTACATCTCAATGGTTATCCCATCCCTTGTATCCTCCCATTCTTCCCTCCCTCCCAATTTTCCCTTACTCCCCTCCCCTATGACTGTGCCTGAGGGGGACTTCTTCCCCCTTTATATGCTCATAGGGTATCAAGTCTCTTCTTGGTAGCCTGCTATATCCTTCCTCTGAGTGCCACTAGGTCGCCCCCTCCAGGGGACATGGTCAAATATGAGGCACCAGAGTATGTGTCATAGCAGCCTTATTCATAATAGCCAGAACATGGAAACAGCCTAAGTGTCCCTCAGTAGAAGAATGGATAAAGAAACTGTGGTATATATACACTATGGAATACTACTCAGCTATTAAAAACAAGGAATTCCCGAAATTTGTGGACAAATGGATTGAGCTAGAAATGATCATAATGAGCGAGTTAACCCAGAAGCAGAAAGACTCAAATGGTATATACTCACTTATATCTGCATACTAGCCCAAGGGGCATGTCCCATGAAAGTCTTCACTTACCAGGAAACTGAGACAGAGGGGAGGACATCCTAATGGGACTCTAGACGAGAGAAACATGGGAGAATAGCAAAGTAGAAGGATCCAGAGGGTCCTAGAAACCTGTCCTTACTTTTAATGCACTATAGGCACATTTGATGCTGTATTGATTGGCTGATTGATGATTAATTGATGGTAATTGAACCCAGGGCCTCATCATGCTAATTCTAGTCTCTTAACACATCCTTGTTACTTCAAACACAAGAAACCAGAGCCCAAATTTCTTGTGTTCTTCAGAGTTCAGGAATGCTGTGTGTATGTGCAGCTCTCAGCTATGAGGTCTCCTACCAAAATCATTATGTGTTCAATCCTATAGCTGTTGCTTTGTGCTGATGGCAGATGGACTGCATGCTGAAGGCTTTTGGGGATTGAGCTTTCTCCTCTGTATTTGTAGGGTTACATGGCACACGTCAAGAGGAAATGATTGACCACAGACTAACAGACAGAGAATGGGCGGAAGAATGGAAACATCTCGATCATGTAAGTCATCAGTAGTCTTTTGGGATAAAAAATGTTCTGCAAGCAAGTGGGGTGAGGTATTGTGGGTGCTCTGATGGTATCTCATGTTCTGTTCTGGTGGTGTGGGGGATGCGAGTGTGACTATTCAAAGTAGAGCATAGGATCTGATTTTTATTTTTAATTTTTTTTTAATTTTTTATTTTTTTATTAATTTATTCTTGTTACATCTCAATGGTTATCCCCTCCCCTGTATCCTCCCATTTTTCCCTCCCTCCCATTTTCCCCTTATTCCCCTCCCCTATGTCTGTTCCTGAGGGGGGATTACCTCCCCCTGTATATGCTCATAGGGTATCAAGTCTCTTCTTGGTAGCCTGCTATCCTTCCTCTGAGTGCCACCAGGCCTCCCCCTCCAGGGGACATGGTCAAATGTGAGGCACCAGAGTACGTGAGAAAGTCATAGGATCTGATTTTTAAATTGATGTGAAGGCTGCTTAAGAGAATATTAGATCTTGGAAGAACACAGATGAGTTGGCTGCTGGTCTTTGTGTGTGTGTGTGTGTGTGTGTGTGTG
>OU015743.1:64102500-64122440 GCA_907169655.1 Acomys percivali | reverse complement strand
TATCTATCTATCTATCTATCTATCTATCTATCTATCTATCTATCTATTATCTATTATTTTGAGGAAGGTATCACCGTGTAGCCCTGACTGTCCTGAAGCACATTATGTATATAAGGCTGACTTGGAACTCACAGTGATTCATTCCCCTGCCTCTGTCTCCTTAGTGCTAGGATTAAAGACATGTACCACCATGCCTGGTGTATATATAAATACATAATATACAGGTATGCATATATATTATATACATATACACACATGTACATGTATGTATACACATGTACACACATATTTTTCTGCTGAGTCTATTTAGTGTTGCTCATATGTGTTTTGCATTGACTGCTTGGGATTAGATGACCTATCAGGGGGCTCACCTCTAGAGAGGACTGAGTCTCCATTTCTCTTCAGCAGCCAGCCACTAATTGCTAAAGGTTGTCATCTAGGTATAGGGCCTTGTGAGACTGCCCAACTATGTTGGTGTCTTAGTTTGGCTTTCACTGCTGTAATGAAACATCATGACCAGAGAAACTCTTATAAGGAGGACATTTAACTGGGGATGGCTGACAGATTCAGAGGTTTAGCCCATTATTGTCATGGTGGAAGACATGGTGGCACGTAGGCAGATATGGTGCTGGAGAAGCAGCTGAGAGACTTAGACACACTTCCTCCAGTGATACTACATCTATCCCAACAAGCCATACCTCCTAATAGTGACAATCCCTATGAACCTATGGGAGCCATTTTCTTTCAAAGCACCGCAGTAGACATACCAACTGATGATGTCATTGTACATGTCTTCTTGAGATACTGTTGAAATTTCATGGGTGCAGCTTCCTTGTCATGTATAGAAGACAGTATCCCAGAGGATACATCTTTGTCTTCTGCTCTTAGAATATTTCTTCCCATTTTCCTCAGTGTTTGCTGAACCTGAAGCATAGGTGTTGTTTTGTAGATTCATCAACTGGGGCGGGTCCCCCTACAGTCAATTGTTTGCTACATTTTAACTAGTTGTGTGTGTGTGTGTGTGTGTGTGTGTGTGTGTGTGTGTGTGTTTCTTTCTGTAATACTCTCAGCCTGAAGGAAAAGAAGAAAAAAAAAAAACTCCTTTGAAGAGTGGTAAGATAAGTATTCAGGGGGCTGGAGAGACAGCTCAGAGGTTAAGAACACTGTTCTTCCAAAGGTCCTGAGTTCAATTCCCAGCAACCACATGGTGGCTCACAATCATCTGTAATGAGATCTGGTGCCCTCTTCTGGTGTACAGGTAGGCAAAACATTGTATGCATAGTAAATAAATAAACAAATAAATAAACCTTTAAAAAAAGATAAGTATTCAGAATGCACTTAAGAACTATACTGGTTCAGAAAAGTGTAGTAGAAGGTTCTTCTCTCGAGTTCAAACTCTCCAGTCACAGGTAATTGTCTAGCTTGACAGTACCAGGCTTGGATTTCTTTATACCGAGTCAACCTGAAGTTCAATTAAACAGCTGCTGGTTACCACTAAGACTGAAGTGTCACTATTGCACCTGTAGGTGTACTTCACCATGCTGCTCACTGCTGTGGTTCATAGGCATTACAACTCTGTATGACTTCTAATTGCTTTTCTCTACAGGTGGCTTGGATATCACCTTAACATACCTTGAGCCATAGTCCTCAAGGTGGAGACTTAAGGTCAGTTCCAGCTCGATTTCTTTATGTCCTGTGTGTGAAGTGTGTGGCATCTTCAGCAAATAGGCCTACTTCCAAGTTCTATTAGACCACCAAGAACAGTGGCAATAGAATAGTATTTTAGGAGTTTCTTGGATTCCCCTTATGAAAACCGCAGAGGGAGACTTCCCATGCCTGGCTTTTGTTTGATGGTCTGCAGCTCTCGAGGAAAGCATTATCACTCCAAGTGGAATAGCTTCACTTGTGATGTACACACACACACACACACACACAAACACACACACGCAACCCACATACACACACAATCACATGCGCACACGCATGCATGCGTTCGAGTGTGCGCGCACACGCACACACACACACGCACACACACACTGTTGTATTTTTAAATGGCTCTTGAAATTGTTTTTACAGTTATATATCTTTCCTCTCTTCCCCCCTTTGCACTTTTTACTGGCCTTCTCCCTCCTTATTTTGGCTTCCTGGTTTCTATATAAGGATTTAGCACTAGGCTCCACAAATGAGCAAGCTCATGTGTGTTTGTATTTCTGAGTCTGGATTACCTCTCTCAGTATAATATTTTCTAGTTTCATCAAACTGATTCCACTATGGTGGAAGGGCTCCTTTTTCTTTTCATCCTTACACCAATACGTGTCATTTTTGTTTTCTTGATGTTATCCACCAGGCTGGAGTGAGAAGGAATCTCAAAGTGTTTTAAGTTATGTTTCCCTGATGGCTAAGGGTGCTGAATGCTCTATCAGATGTTTATTAACCCTTTGTGTTGCCTTTCTGAAGGACCAACAAATTGGTTCTTTAGTCAGTTTGTTGGCAGGGGAATTTAGCTTTTGGAATGTAATTTTTGTAGGTCTTTATGTTTTCAAGGTATTAGTTACCTATTGGGTAGTTTTCAAAGCTATTTTTTTGTCATTCTGAAGATTGTCTTTATGCTCTTGACATTTCTTTGGCTGCATAGAAGCAAATTTGACTATTTGTGAATAGAATATTTTTCCCAATTTCTCTTTCAGATTGCTTATAATTAGAATATAGGAAAGCCACTGAATTTTATATGTTGCTTTTGAATCATGCTACTTTGCCGAAATTTTTAGAAGTTTTCTGGGTAAAATATTTAGTCTTTTAAGTATAAGGTCATGTCGTCTGACTGAAGATAGTTTTTCTTTGGCTACTATTTATATCCCTTTTATCACTGTCTCTTATCACTCTAAGGGTATGGCAGTATATTGAGAAGGAACGGAGAGAATAGATGCCCTTGTTCTATTCAAGATTTCAGTGGAAGCATCTCCATTTCCCCATTTACTGCAGGGTTAGGTATAGGTTCTTTGTGTGTAGTTTTTGCTATGTTTTTTCTAATGCTAGCTTACTATGAAGAGTATTGACAGAAATTGCATCATCATCTGAATAGGCAAGAGAAGCCTTGTTACTCCACCTAAAACATCTGAGTATAAGCGTTGGCAGATAGCATAGTCAGGAGGCGGAAGAAATTCTAACATACTTAATTTCTGTCTGCTTCTTTAGAAAGTCCTTAATATGGCAGAAGTCCTGCTTTACAAAATGCAATCTAATTTACATTTTCTGGGCTTCCAAATCTCTTCTGTTTCCTATAAAGTGTCTACTTCTGTGAAAGTTTGCATATCAATCCTTTATCTCAGATGTGAGTATCCTGTGCTGTTTTTCTTAGTAAGCACCTTAATTAAAAAAAAATCAACGATATTTTCATCTTGTAGTATTACTATTGCTTCTCTCTCAATCTCTTTCTTTCTTCCTCCCTCCCTTCCTCCCTCCCTCCCTCCCTCCCTTCTTCCCTCTTTCTTTCTTTCTTTCTTTCTTTCTTTCTTTCTTTCTTTCTTTCTTTCTTAACTTTACATCCCAATTGTAGCCCCTCCCTCTTCTCCTCCTGGTCCCACTCTCCCTCCCTCCTCCCCTTCCCTCCCCTACTTCTCAGTAAAGGGGAGCCCCCCAAATGCACCCCAGCACATCAAGTGGTATCAGGACTGAGCACACCCTTTTCCCCGTGGCCTGGAGAGAGGGAATCGATTCAAAAGTAGCAACAGAGTCCATGTCAGAGACAGCCTCCATTCCCCTTAGTAGAGGACCCACATGAAGACTGAGTTGCCCATCAGCTACATCTGTGTAGTGGGACCTAGGTCTAGTCTATGCATGGTTCTTGGTTGGTCCTTCATTGTCTACAAGCCTCCGTGGGTCCTGTCCCCTCCGGGTCCTTCTATCCCCCCCCCCCAACTCTTCCACAAGACTCCCTGCTTAGGCCCAATGTTTGGCTGTGAGTCTCGGCATCTGTTTCGATCTACTGCTGGAAAGAGCCTCTCAGAGGACAGTGTGCTAGGCTCCCTTCATGTGTGTCTTTCTGGGTCTGGGTTACCTCACTCAGCATTGTGATTGCTTTGGTTGAAATAAGCTGGCAAAAGTGGCACATAGACAGGACTCTGCCTACTTGATTATTTTCTAGCTTATCCATCTGGCCCAACTCTGTACCTTATCTCCCTCTACAGGGAGTCAGTAAACCCCATTCTCACCCACTCCACACACACTGTGTTTCCCACTCTCATTTAAGCCTTCAGGAAACAAGTTCTTTTTCGTGACATTTGTTTACTTGTGTTGGGGGAAGGGAGTACATCATTTGCACATGTAGAGGTCAGAGCACATCTTGTAGTAGCTGGTCCTCTTCTTACACCACAAGGGTCCTTGGTTATCAGTCTAGTCTGGCATAAGTGCCTTTACCTGTTGAGTTATCTCACCCAACCCAGGAAATAAAATGCTTGAGGTGTATTTCACCACTTACAATGAAGATAAATTCTCAAGGAGTTTCTCTTGTCTTCTTTTATCTGGCTTTTCTGTGACAAAAATGGGCCATACGTAAAACCCAAAATAGTGTCCAGCAACTGTGGCTAAGCACTGGGCTGCATTATCTCAATTAAGCCACAAAACAAGTGTATGGGGCAGTTACTGTAGGTGCTTTTCTCTTTTCCTTTTTATTCAAATTTTGCACGTTATATTTTGTTACTTAGTTTTTATAACTCTCGCCATACAGAGACATAGGGAGGCACATGGCTTGGTTAATTGCCAAGGGTCACAGAGCCAAGTCATGAAAGGCAAGGCTGTGATCCAGACTATCTGACAACAAAGCCCATGTTTGTAACTGATTTTATACGCTGCTGCAAACATTAAGCGTTATTCTTGCTCTAAAAAAAGATTCAGTGTTGCTAACTCATTTAAATGCTATTCTTTATTTGGGTTTTAAAATGGTTAGTGAAAAAACATGTTATAATTTGGGGGAAACAGCTGTACACTTCATTTCACTTTTGTTGTATGGATAACTGAGAGCTCTATGGAAATCAAGCTCTTTTTTTTCTTTTCTCTGAAGAACCGAGTAAGTGGCTCTTTGCAAAGCAATGAAGTAAGAAATGTATTATTCTCCAATTGGATGAAACACATGCCATTAGAAGGAATACGATCCCTAATCTATCTCATTCTCTCTATGGTGAAATGTTCGTGTGCCTTAATTAAGGAAGAGAGAACATGAGAGTTCAATATGAGTCAAAGTTTGTCCTGTTGTGAAGCAGCCTAATGGATTTTCACACCTGATTTCCATCTGCAGATGTAATCGGGCAGAATGGAAAGAGTAGAGGCGCGCTCTCGTGGAGTTCAAGGAAGCGCCCCTCCAAACACCATACTCACAGCTCAGGTTTAGGAGAACAAGTCGATTTTTCATCATTTCTACCAGGAGCATTAATCAATACGATCAATGTGACTATTTAAGAAATGATGTTTGGACACAAGCATTGTTAAGAGAAAAGGGTAGTGACAATTATAACTCCTGGCTTAGGAGATGCCGTGGCCCACACAATGTGATACATGGGCACCGTGCAATTGTTATGCAGTGTTTCAGAGCCAATTTGTGTGTGTGTGTGATGATTAAAAGATGAGAAATTGATTCTCTAAGCAACTTTTCTCTAACTGACGCAACCAAGTATTCAGTGGTTGCTGGACATTCATGTTTCCCTCTAATTACTAGGTAATCATTGGTAGAGTTTACTTAACCTAAAAAAAAATCCATTTATTCATTTTGTACCTTTCAATTGAAAGTTGAGTGTGATAAAAACCATCAGTGGCTAAGCTCTGTACCAAGGCAGGAGCTGTATTGGCATGCCATGACATATATTTTTCATAAAATTTACAAAATAGGCTAAGTTCGTGGGCAGAGGTAGGAACGAAGCTAAGTTTGTAGACTGTTCAAGTCTCATCCTTGCACTCCTATGTTATCCTTTCTGTACCCATTAGAAGCCAAACTCTCTATTTTTCCCTTCCTGTTGACCTCCCCATCTCCTTTGAATTCCCTAATATTTCTTAACCCTTTCTCTACCAAAACTAACTCTATTAGTCATACCTTCTGATGCTGATTTCGCCATTTTGAAGGTGTTCACTGCCAAACATGCATTTGTGAATGATTTAGAAACCTGAAGAAACCTCATACTGTGAAAACACACAGAATGACATCAGAACGAGAACATGAGGTGCCATTCATGCCACATCATCATGAAGATCGATTATCCTTGGGATGATTGCTTTTCCTATGAGGTGCCATCCACACCACATCATCATGAAGATCGACCATGCCTGGGATGATTGCTTTTCCCTTTCCACCAACATCCGTGCTGTTTGCTATGTGATCTAGCAGGTTAAAAGGAGATCATTCCTGATTTCCCACTCGTGGCTTCAGTATTACTTTGAGTTGCCATTTTCACGAGAGTACGTCATGTTATGGTCCTTAATCATCTTTTGAATGGATGGCTTATTCTGGAGAGTGAGAACCCACTTTCCCGACTGCCAGATGAGGTACAGTCTACACTGAAGAGAGGCACACCTCTCAGATGGTCTTATTTAGGGGAAAACAACATTAAGAACAAGGAGTTGGTACCATACAGAATCCACCTTCTGAGCAAAGCAGAGTGTGGAAGAATTCTGAGCCATCCCCAAGGCTGTGATGGCAAGTGACTTCTGGAATATGATGATGTGCATATATCTGGTATCCACTGTGTGACTCAAAGGGCCTTAGTTGATGACATTCCTAGAACCAACTGGAGCACTGTTCTATATATGCGTGTGTATGCATGTTGAACCTAATACTACCAGCAAACTGCTTTTCTACTTCAACTAGCTTAAGGAGATTATATTGTTTACCACCAAGGTCTTTAAAGATTGCAGGTTTAAACGTCATAACTATAATTTTTAACACGCTTAGAACATAGAGCTTTCAAGGGCAAGGAATCCTACCCACCAGTAGGCATATTTGTTGATATGTTCATGGGCTCCATGACTTCCTGAAAAGATATAGGTTGAGCATGAGAAGTGAAGGGAAATGAATCCAAGTTTAACAAGTTAGAATTTGCAATGAAACACAGCTGGACCTAACTTGTAGCTGCTCTACTTACTCATGAGCTTTGACTCAGCTATTTAGTCATCTGGGCTTGCATCTTGTGATCTGTAAGTAAGGATGTTTTCCTTGGTGTGTGAAAAGTGCTTAGAAAACATAAGCTGTTCTTATCATACTACCTGTTGGCATCTGCTTTGATAGTTGGGGCTTTTCTTTTTTTACTGGTTTATCATCTAGGAATATATATTTACATTACATCTCAATTGTAATCCCCTCACTCTTATCTTCCTGTTCTCACCTTCCCTCCTTCTTCCACCCTATTCCCCTCCCCTAGACCTCTGACCTGCGGGGCCCTCCTCCCCCACCATCTCACCATAGCCTATCAGGCCTCATCTGGATAAGCTGCATCTCCTTCCTCTGTGTTCCCACAGGGACTCTCCACCAAGGGGCAATGCAAATCAAAGGCACCAGAGTTTATGTCAGAGGCAGTCCCCCACTCTCTCTTCCCCTTCTCCATGTGGAGAATGAACTGACCATCAGCTACATCTGAACAGGGGGTCTAGGTTCTCTGCTTGCAATGTCCTTGATTGGTGCACTGGTTTCTGTAGGGCCTCCTGGGTACAGATCTGCCAACCCAGTCTTGATAGTCTCCTTCTGGAGCTTCTGCAATAGCCTTCCACCCCACTCCCCCACTGCCATCCTTCCATTCCCTATCTCTTTTATACAACTTACATCTCTTACCCAACAGTCCGGCTATGAGTCTCAATATCTGTCCTGATCCCCCACTGGGTGGAGTCTCTCAAAGGATAGCTAGGTTAGGCTAATATCCAGTTTTAAGTGAGTATATACCATGAATATATTTCTAGGTCTGGGTTACCTCACTCAGGATGACTGTCTCTAGTTTCATCCATTTGCCTGCAAGTTTCAAAATGTCCTTGTTTTTGATAGCTGAATAATATGCTGTTGTGTAAATTTAGCCATTCTAATGGGTGTAAGATGAACTCTCAGAGTAATTTTGATTTGCATTTTTCTGATGACTAAGGTCATTGAGCATTTCTTTAAGTGTTTCTCAGCCATTCGATATTCTTCTGTTGAGAATTCTCTGTTTACCTCTGAACCCCATTTCTTATTTGGGTTATTTGGTTTGTTGGTGTTTAATTTCTTGAGCTCTTTATATATTTTGGATATTAGCCATTCGACAGATGTAGGGTTGGTGAAGATATTTTCTCAATCTGTAGGCTGTTGCTTTGTTCTGTTGACAGTGTCTTCTGCCTTACAGAAGCTTCTCAGCCTCATGAGGTCCCAATTATTAATTGTTGACCTTAGAGCCTGTGTTGTTGGTGTTCTGTTTAGGAAGTTGTCTCCTATGCCAATGAGTTCAAGGATCTTCCTTACTTTTTCTTCTAAGAGATTTAGTGTCTCTGGTTTTATACTGAGGTCTTTAATCCACTTAGACCTGAGTTTTGTGCATGGTGATAAATATGGGTCTAATTGCATCTTTCTACATGTAGACATCCAGTTAAACCAGCACCATTTGTTGAAGATGCTATCCTTTCCCCATTATATAGATTTGGCTTCTTTGTCAAAAATCAAATGTCCATGGGTATGTGGATTTATTTCTGGGTCTTTGATTCAATTCCATTGATCAACCAGCCTATTGCTATGCCAGTACCATGCTGTTTTAATTACTGTTGTTCTATAGTACAGCTTTAGATGAGGTATGGAGATTCCTCTGGAGGATCTTTTATTGTAGTGGATTGTTTTAGCTATTCTGGCTTTTTTGCTTTTTCAGATGAAGTTGAGAATTGATCTTTCAAGGTCTTTAAAAAATTGGGTAGGTATTTTCATAGGGATTGCATTGAATTTGTAAATTGCTTTTGATAAGATGGCCATTTTTACTATGTTAATTCTCTCAATCCATGTTTATCAGCTTAAGAGTTCTTTGGTGGAATATTGGGGGTCACTTCTGTACACTATCATATTATCTGTGAATAGGGATAATCTGACTTCCTCCTTTCCCATGTGGATCCCCTTTTGTTGTCTTATTGCTTTAGCTAGAACTTGAAGTATTATATTGAAGGGTTATGGAGAGAGTGGGCAGCCTTGTCTAGTTTATGATTTTAGTGGACTTTCCACTAAATGGAGTTTCTCTCCATTTAATTTGATGTTGGCTATTGGCTTGCTATATATAGCCTTTATTATGTTTAGGCATATGCCTTGTATCCCTGATCTCTTCAAAACTTTAAACATGAATGGGTGTTGGATTTTGTCAAATACTTTTTCAATATCTAGGGAGATGGTCATGTGGTTTTTTCCTTTCAGTTTGTTTATATGGTATATTACATTGATGGATTTCCATATATTGATCCATCCCTGCATGCCTAGGATGAAGGCTACTTGGTCATGGTGAATGATATCTTTGATGTGTTCTTGTATTTTGTTTGTGAGTATTTTATTGACTATTTTTGCATCAATGTTCATAAGAAAAATTGGTATGAAATTCTCTTTCTTTGTTGGTTCTTGTGAGGTTTAGGTATCAAGGTGACTGTGGCCTCATAGAATGAGTTTGGTAAGGTTACTTCTTATTCTATTTTGTGGAACAGTTTGGAGAGAATTGGTATTAGCTCTTCTTTGAAGGTCTGGTAGAATTCTGCGCTGAACCCATCTGGTCCTGGGCTATTTTTGGTTGGGAGACTTTTGATGACTCCCTTTATTTCCTTAGGAGATATAGGACTATTTAATTTTTTTTACTTGATTTTGATTCAATTTCAGTAGTTCGTATCTATTTAAAAAACCTGTCCATTTCATTTAGATTTTCAAATTTTGTGGCATATAGGCTTTTGAAGTACTACCTAATGATTCTTTTGATTTCCTCAATGTCTGTTGTTATATCTCCCTTTTCATTTCTGATTGTGTTGATTTGAATACTCTCCTTTTGCTTTTTAGTTAGTTTGTCTATCTTGTTGATTTTATCAAAGAGCCAGCTCTTAGTTTTCTCGATTTTTTGAATTGCTCTTTGTTTATTCATTTCAGCCCTGAGTTTGATGATTTCCAGCTGTCTATTCCTCTTCAGTGAGTGTGCTTCTTTTTGTTCTAGAGCTTTCAGATGTGTTGTTAAATTGCTAGTATGGGATCTCCCCAGTTATAAAGGCACTTAGTACTATTAACTTTCCTTTTAAAACTGCTTTCATTGTGTCCCATAATTATGTTGCACTTTCATTATCATTGAAATCTCTGAATTCTTTAATTTTCTTTTAATTTAAGCCTTTACCCAGAGGTCTTTGGGTATAGAATTGTTCAAGTTGCATGAGTTTGTAGGCTTTCTGTTGTTTCTGTTGTTGTTGAGTTCCAGCTTTAATCCATGGTGGTCTGATAAGATGCAAGAGATAATTTTGATCTTTTTTGTATCTGTTGTATGGTTGATTTGGGGAAAGTTCTGTGAGGTGCTGAGAAGGATGTGTATTCTTTTGTGTTTGGGTGAAAAGTTCTGTATATATCAGTTAGGTCCATTTGATTCATGATGTCTATTAATTTCATTGTTTCTCCATTTAGTTTCTGCCTCGATGATCTATCTATTGGTGAGAGTGGGGTGTTAAAGTCTCCCACTATTAATGTGTGGGTTCAATGTGTGATTTAATCTTTAGTAATGATTCTTTTATGAAGTTCTCCTTAATTTGGGGCATAGATGTTCAGAATTGAGACATCATTTTGGTGTATTTTTCCTTTGATGAGTATGAAGTGTCCTTCCCCATCTCTTTTGATTAGTTTTGGTTGAAAGTCTACTTTATTGGATATTACTTCAGCTTGTTTTTTGAGTCCATTTGCTTGGAATACCTTTTTCCAGCCCTTTACTCTAAGGTAATGTTTATCTTTATTGCTGAGGTGTGTTTTTTGTATGCAGAAGAAATATGTGTCCTGTTTATGCATCCATTCTGTTAGCCTGTGTCTCTTTATTGTACAGTTTAGGCCATTGATGTTGAGAGATATTAATGCTCAGTAGTTATAGGTTCCTTTTTTTGTTGTTGTTGGGAGTAATAGAATGTGTGTTTGAGCTTCCTTTTCTTTGTTTTTGTGGATGTGGAGTTATTTATTTCTTCTGTTTTTCTGGGTAAAGTCACCTTCCGTGGGTTGGAGTTTTCCTTCTAGTATCTTCTGTAAGGCTGGATTTGTGGTTAGGTTATGTTTAAATTTGGGTTTGCCCTGGAATATCTTGTTTTCTCCATCTATGGTGATTGAAAGTTTTGCTGAGGACAGTAGTCTCTGTTGACATCTGTGTGCCCTCGGTGTCTGTAAGACATCCACCCAGGACCTTCTAGTTTTCATAGTCTCCACTGAGAAGTCAGGTGTAATTTTAATAAGTTTGCTTTTATATGTGACTTGGCCTTTTTCTCTTGCCGCTTTTAATATTCTTTTTTTCCTGTATGTTTAGGGTTTTATTATATGGCAGGAGGATTTTCTTTTCTGGTCCAATCTATTTGGAGTTCTGTAAGTTTCTTGTATATTTATGTGCATTTCTTTCTTTAGGTTAGGGACATTTTCTTCTATGATTTTGTTGAAAATATTTTCTGGGCCTTGTGGCTGGGAGTCTTCTTTTTTTCCTATTCCTATTATTCTTAGATTTGGTATTTTCATAGTGTCCCAGATTTCTTGGATGTTCTGTGTCAGGGAAATTTTAGATTTAACATTTCGTTGACTGGTGTTTTGACTTCTTTAGTCATATCTTCTACGCCTGAGTTTCTTTCTTCCATCTCCTATATTCTGTTGGTAATGTTTGTGTCTATAGTTCCTTTTCTCTTCACTAGGTTTTCCATTTTGAGGATTGTCTCAGATTGTGTTTTCTTCATTGCTTCTATCTCCATTTTTAGGTCTTGAATTATTTTATTTATTTCCTTCTCCTGTTTGACTGTCGTTTACCATTTTTAGCTAATTTCTTTAAGCAATTTGCTAAATTTTTCATCTCTCTCTTTGTGTATTCCTGTTATAATTTGAGCGATTTATTTTTCTCCTTTAAAGCCTCTATCATTTTCATAACCTTAGATTTGAAGTCCTTCTCTTGTGCATAGGGTGTGATAGTGTCTCCAGGGCTTGTTGTGGTGGTGGGACTGATGCTTTCTAGTGGTAACAAATGGCCCTGGGAATTGTTGCTTTTGTTATTACACTGACTTCTTCCCATTGTGATATCTCTTGTGTTATCAGGTTTGGTGGTCTCTGATACTCAGACAGTTTGGTGGTAAGTATAGATGATGGGGCTTTGGTCCTGCAAAGCTTCTGCTGTATTCACTGTCTCTGTTGGCTCCATGTTTATGACCCAGGTAGGCCAGGCAGCTGTGTAGTACGTAGAAAGGTATCAAAGAAGAGAGCTGCTCCAGTGGGATTGTCTAGTTCCTCTGGGCAGAGGGCAATGGGACTTTGGTCCTCTGTCCAGCCCAACTCACCGCTGCTGAATTCACTGTCTCTGTTGCCTCCCTTTTTGGGAACTAGGTATACCAAACAGCTGGGGAACAGCTGTAAAGATATGAAACAGAGAGCTGCTCCTACAGGCCTGCTTGCCTCCTAGAGATGGAGGACAATGAGTGATGCTGGTGTTTTTGCAGCCCAGGTCTCTCTCTGAGCTCCAGAGGTCAGGAACTGCCCACTAGCCAGCCAGGTGTGTCATTAGACACTCTAGTCCTTAGAGTGCTTGCCTGTTGCCTGTTTGGACCCTGGAACTTTCTGTGGATTTGCCTGGTGACCTGAGGTCAGAGCCACTTGTGGCTGCCATGTGCCAGACGCCACAGTTGCTGGTGTTTTTGCAGGGCACAGCTCCGTCTGAGCCACTGGAGTTCAGAAGCTGCCTGCCAGCGAGGCATATGTCCTTAGTCTTTGGAGGGCGCCAGTGCCTGCAGGGACCTGGGGCTTTTCTGTGCAGTAGTTGTGTGGCCCAAGGCCAGATCCAACCATACTCCACACAGTTTGGATTCCTCTCACCTGTGGGTCACGAGTACTGGTGTTTTTTGCTTCTCAGATCGGTCCTTAGGTCACCTCACTATACAGTCAGTCTCACTGCTGTCTTGCTGTCTTGCTGATCAAACAAGGTGTGTTTGATCTCCGCCATCTTGTATCCCCTCCCATTTAGGAATCTTATTGGAGATGCAATATGATTAAAATAATCATTTATGGGACTGGAGAGATGGCTCAGCAGTTAGCAGCACTGTCTGCTTTTCCAGAAGTCCTGAGTTCAATTCCCAGCAACCGCACAGTGGCTCACAACCATCTAATAACGAGATCTGTTGCCCTCCTCTGGAATGCAGGTGTGCAAGAAGTCAGAGCACTCATATACATAATAAGTAAATCTTTTTTAAGTAGATAATCATTTATTCCTTAATTTACTTTAACTAGAATAGTTGATATAGAGTATCTGGTGTAAGAAACATCCATAACAGATCAGAGGCTTAACATATTCATATTATTTAATACATAAGCAAAAGTCCAATTATTGTTCATCCCATTTTACCTATGTCTACCTAAGGGCCCCAAATTCTTTTGCTGGGCTGGCAAGATATCTGAATGGGTAAGGGTGTTTGCCCTCAGGACTGATGACCAGAGTTCAGTTCTTGAAACTCAAACAGTAGAAAGAATAAAACAAAAACAAAAACCTCTTACAAGTTGTTCTCTCACATCCACATACAACACACACACACACACACACACACACAGAGAGAGAGAGAGAGAGAGAGAGAGAGAGAGAGAGAGAGAGAGAATAGAATAAATGTAAAGCCTTTTTTTTTTTTAAAGAAAAAAGATAACTCTACTTTTTAATATTCATCTTTTAACTCCTTAAGGTTATTGGCAATCTCTACATTTAGCCAGGAGACAGAGGAAGATAGAATGGATGGTTGTGTGTAGGGGGGAAATTCATGTATCACAGAGTGCATATTCTACAGAACATAATTTAGCCTCATATAGTTGTATCAAAGTGCACTAAACACTTGATTACCTTGTATAACTTATTTTTAGGAAGAAAGAGGATATATTTTGGTAAGTAATTAGCTGGTCATTACAACCTTAATTCCTTCTCTTGGTCTTGAAAAATGGAACAGAGTTCTAAAGATGGGATAGAGACAAGGTAGGATCTTATAATATGCTATGAAATATCTAATGTTTTATCTATAGGTGTATTGGCTCCAGATTACCTTAGAAGAATCACCACATATTTCTCAATTGTGATTTGTTTTCAATAAATATGTTATATAGATTTTGTTGATATCATATGCTAAATCTTTGCCAATGAAAAAGAAAGAAATCAAGGATTTGACTATTTTTCCTACATAAGAATATTGGATAACAGAAGAATAAATCCATCTGAGTAGAAGTTGAAACTCTTAGAGTGTATCAGCTGATCCCTGCAACTGAAACAGACAGGCTTAAAGAAGAGTCTATGACAGTTTCCTGGGCAGTGATTAACTTTTGGCTTTATAAATTGTGCAACAGCAAGGCCTATATACAATCAATAATAGTTTTTTTTTAAATCTTTAGTTTTTTTAAACATATAAAAGCATAATACTGTGATTTTAAATTTCAGCCCACAAAATTTTATTACAAGAAATAAAAGCGATTGAAGAAGATAGTTGATTGGAAAGTAAAGGTCAAATTATTGCTTAGTTTTGAAGGGATAAATATAAATAATCATGAAATCAACAGGAATTATATGAACTTTATTTTTACAGTAAAAGGGCTACACATAAGATTACACATTTCCCACTTAAAAGTTCAAAAACCCACAAAGCTAAGAAGTAATTGATGGACCTTATGGATAATTTATTATTGTGTTTTACTTTGATGGCTAACCAAGTGAGCATCATTTATTTTTATTTAAGTTACAAAAAACTGGAAAGACTGGTCCAAGTGTCCTAGAAAATACACAAGTACAGTTATTGCCATGAAGACATCTCAGTGAATAATTGTGGGCTATGTTCTTGACCTCATAATCTTTTTTCTATATATTGGAATTATTATTATGATTTAAAATACTGGTGTGTATGTGTGTGTGTTATGTGCATATGTATGTGTGTATATATTAATTCATGAACACACATACTTGGTGACTTGATATAATCTACTAGAAGTAAAAATCAAATACCAAGCTCATTGTTTAGGCTGAGTAAACGAGACTCCAGTCATTAATAAAACATTATTCCTAGAATCCTTTCCCTCCTTTGAGTCATCATTGAAGCAAACTTGGTGGAGCTAAGAGGATGGGGCTAGGATTCAGTTTTCCTCTACACAGTCCAGGTCTATTCTACACATTGCCACTAGCTGTCTGGCAGTGGATTCAGGAAAATAAGTCTGTTCAGACTTATGGGAGATGATTCATTATACAGCAGAACAAGAAACAGAGGAACCAGAAGTTCTGCATTAGTGGGAGCAGGTTCTTCTTCTCTGTGCACCACCTCCTAGTATTTATTTATTTGAGAAGCTCATATACATGAGTACTGTATTTACGACATTTCCACTCCTCCTCTCCCCAGCCCAACTGTTGCCAAGCCCCCTCCACTCCCTTTCACATCATAGCTTCTTTTTAATTACTATTGTCACATACACACATCTTTACACATATATACATTTATATGCATATATAAAACACATTTATATGAACACTCACTATCTTAAGTGTTTAAATACAAGTGTTGTTGTATGTACTTAAGTGTCATTTAAGGACATACAAGTGTGGCTCGTATGTACATGTATTTAGAGTTAACCATATGAGGTTGTATGACACATCATGGAGCTCATCCCAGAAGAAAACCGATACTTTCTCTCTCAGCTGCCACTGATTGCACAGAATTCCATCTAAGGATGGGGCTTTTTAAGATTTCTCCCATCCCCATTGGCATGTCAACTGAAGTTGAGATCTCATGGGTGTGGCTTTTCTGTCATATCTAGAAAACATAGTCTAGAAGTCAATATGGTCACCCTGCTCATGAGAATATGCTAAGCATTATTGGACATTAATGGTGTAAATGCAAGCTACAGTGAGTCAGCCCTTCACATTTACTAGGATGCACTCAATAAAAGCAAAAAATAGGTGTTTGTAAGAATATAAAGAAATCAGATCTTGTGTATTGTTGATATGAATAAAGAATAGTGTAGTGACTGACACAAATAGTTCAGTTTCCTCAAAATGTTAAACACAGCCTTACCAGGTGATCCAGCAACTCCACTCCCCAAAGAATTCAATATGAATATTTAAATCAAGGTACAAAATTGATGTTTGCAGAAAAAAAAATCAAAATGTAGAGACAGACCAAACTCCCAACAACCAGGTTAGATATATTTGGTATATTCATAGAATGGACCATTAATCAATCATGAGAAGCACTGAATTACTGAAACACTTCATGTATGGTTGAACCTTGGAAACATTGGGTGGAGTGAAATGAGCCAGACACAAAAGGGCAGATATTATATGATTCCATTTACAAGTACTCAGATGAGTAGAATCTACTAGAGACAGAAAATGGATTAGTAATCACCTTGAGTGACAGATTAAAATGGATCTTCTGAAGTGACAAAAATGTTTTGGAACTAGATTGGAGTCACAGCTACAAAAATGTTGCAGGGTACGACAGCACACACCTGTAATCCCATCACTCAGGGAAGCAGAGGCAGGTGGATTTCTGTGAGTTCGTGGCCAGCCTAGTCTACAAGTTGAATCTAGGACAAGCAAGGCTACACAGAGAAACCCTGTCTCGAAAAACAAACCAAACAAAAACAAAAAACCCATGTATATAGTTAAATGCCACTGAATTACATACATTTAAACAGTCAAACTTATGTATTTTACAATTAGCAACAAATTTTAGAAGTCCAACAAAAACTTAGATGGTGAGGTCTTTATTTCACTATATAAAACATAAAATTGAAACCATAGACCACATATCAGGGTTATGTGCTTCAGAATATAGTAGGTTAATAAAGAACATCTAAGTTTCCAAATTTCAGTTTTGAGTTTTTACCATTAGTATAGTGGATAACAAAAGAACTTTTAAAAGTTTAAGAAATATTGTATGGCTTTGTAAGTAAATAAGTAAAGCACAAAGTCAACTATTGGAAAATTAAGAGCAAAACATTCAGAATTCTGACTAGAATATTAACCAGTCATCTATGACTTGAGGGGAAAAATGAAAGGAACCAGTGTATAGCTTCATTATGACGAGAGTGACTGTGGAAGACTGCCTGGGTATAGCAAGACAGAGATGGAAACTAGAAGACCTCTAAGTCTGACTCAACAGTGTAGTAAGAGAACATATCCTGCCAGGCCTTCCTGGTGGTACAGCAAAGAGGCATAAATGCACTGCTGCAAATTTCAGGAATTCCTTGTTTTTAATAGCTGAGTAGTATTCCATAGTGTATATGTACCACAGTTTTTTTTTATCCATTCTTCTACTGAGGGATATTTAGGCTGTTTCCATGAGCTGGCTATTATGAATAAGGCTGCTATGAACATGGTTGAGCAAATTTTCTTGTTGTGTGCTGGTGCATCTTCTGGGTATATTCCAAGGAGTGGAATAGCTGGGTCTTGAGAAAGCCCTATTCCCAGTTTTCTGAGATAGCACCAGATAGATTTCCAAAGTGGTTGTACTAGTTTGCATTCCCACCAGCAATGAAGGAGTGTTCCTCTCTCCCCACATCCTCGCCAGCATGTGGTGTCGCTTGAGTTTTTGATCTTAGCCGTTCTGATGAGTGTAAGATGGAATCTCAGAGTTGTTTTGATTTGCATTTCCCTGATGACAAAGGAGGTTGAGCATTTCTTTAAGTGTTTCTCAGCCATTTGATATTCTTCCCTTACCAGGAAACTGAGACAGAGGGGAGGACATCCTATTGGGACTCTAGATGAGAGAACCATGTGAGAATAGCAATGTAGAAGGATCCACTGGGTCCTAGAAAACTACAAGTAGAACATTATGATAGGCAGATTTGGGCCAAGGGGTCCCGCTCAAACTAAGGCACTAGCCAAGGACAATACAGGCGGTAAACTTTAAACCCCTACCCTGATCTAGCCCATGGACAGGACAGTCTCCACATTTGAGTGGAGAGAGGGATATGACTTTCTCATGTACTCTGGTGCCTCACATTTGACTATGTCCCCTGGCGGGGGAGATCTAGTGGCACTCAGAGGAAGGACAGCAGGTCACTGAGAAGAGACTTGATTCCCTATGAGCATATACGGGGGAGGTAATCCCTCTGAGGAACAGTCATAGGGGAGGGGAATAAGGGGAAAATGGGAGGGAGGGGAGAATGGGAGGCTACAAGGGATGAGATAACCATAGAGATGTAACAAGAATAAATTAATTAAAAAAAAGGAAAAAAAAAACTCGAAAAACAAAACAAAACAAAAAAATAAATAAAATAAATGCTCTGCTGCACAACATAAAGTAAAAGAAAGTCCTAGAAAACTTTCTCAGCATAGATGCTGGCAATCCTACTTATGAGGAAGTTTCAAAATATGCATCGACTTGTAGCCTACTTACATGAGTAGACAAAGCTATGGATGGTAGCCTGGCTTTGGGGAAGGATTTCATAGAATCACCCAACAAAAGGCTAGGGTGTTACAGCCAGTAATAAGTTAAAAAAAAACTCTTTATATCCCAATTGTAACCCCCCCCCCTCCTATTGTCTGAGGCCCTATTGCTCCAGGTGGGTGGGTTAGCTGTCTCGCAAAGCAGACTTGGCTCAGTAGAGCGATTTTGACTTAAACTCGTGAAGTACCCTATACTATAGGAGACTAACATGTATCAGGAAGGGCAATAGAGTGTGCCTTCAGCACCCAGCAGACTACTTATCTCTGGATCAGTTCTGTTGTAGAAGAGAAGGTAATCAATTACTTCTGTGGTTTCTAATATCCCTTCTCCCAGGCTGCACACAATCTAAGGACATCCGGAGAAGTGAAGGCCATAAATTATAAGCCTAGAAAAACAGAGTCTTAATCATAATATGCTATAGTGAGTTTGCCAAATGTTAAGGGAAAAGAAATAATTTTAGACTTCACAAAGGAAAGGTGCCAAATTACCCTTAAGTACAAGACCATTAGGTTATAGCTGATTCTTCAGCAGAAACAATAGGCCAGATGAATGGAATGATGTGTCCCAAAGCCTAAAGAAACCAATGGTCAACCATGATTACTATAGCTAGCAAGACTAGTCATCAGAACTGAAGGGGAAAGAGTGAGTTCCCAAGACGAATAAATAAACTAAGGAAGTTCGTGATTACTACATCAGCCTTATTAATTTTTTAAAGAGAGTTTTACTGCCAGAAATGAAAGACAACTACCACAATAATTGCATGAGAGAGTGTAAATCTTTTTTCTTTTTATTCAATTAATTTATTCAGATTACATCTCAGTTGTTATCCCATCCCTTGTATCCTCCTGTTCCTCCCTCTCTCCCGCTTTTACCCTACTCCCCTCCCCTATGTCTGACCCTGAGGGGGACCTCCTCTACCTCTATATGATAAAGTCTCTTATGTCTGACCCTGAGGGGGACCTCCTCCACCTCTATATGATCAAGTCTCTTCTTGGTAACCTGCTATCCTTCTCTGAGTGACACTGGGTCTCCCCATCAAGGGGACATGGTCAAATATGGGGCACCACTCTCCACTCAACTGGGGAGAATGTCCTGTCCATTGGCTAGATATGAGTAGGGGTTCAATGTTTACTGCATGTATTGTCATTGGTTGGTGCAGTAGTTTGAGCAGAACCCCTGGGCCCAGATCCATCCATCATAATGTTCTTGTAGGTTTCTAGGACACTCTGGATCGTTCTATTTCCCCATTCTCCCATGCTTCTCTCACCTAGAGTCCCAATAGAAGAGGAGAACAGAGAGAGAGAGAGAGA
>OU015743.1:64076826-64102490 GCA_907169655.1 Acomys percivali | reverse complement strand
AGAGAGAGAGAGAGAGAGAGAGAGAGAGAGAGAGAGAGAGAGAGAGACTACAGATATGGGACCAAAGGAAGAATGAAAAAGGAGGAAAAAACTGACCATTCTTAGTAAGTATTAAAACAATCCACAAATTATCAGCAGAAGTTTGCACTTTATAGCTGGGAGGAAATGGTGCACATCTTTAATCTCAGGAGGCAAAGGCAGAGGCAGAGGTGGAGGCAGAGGTGGAGGTGGAGAGATCTCTGAATTTGAGGCCAGCTTGTTCTATAAAACGAATTCCAGGTAAGCCAAGGCTATTAGACAGAAAAGTCCTGTCTCAGAAAACAAACAAACAAACAAAAACAACAAAAAAGTCTGTACTTTTCAATAATAGCTTTGAAATTTGAATGTAAATGGCCTTAATTTTCCAATTAATGATACAAAGTTGATTAATGGGTTTTTAAAAGCTCAAAATTATGCTGCCTTCAAGAAACACATGCCATTTGCAAAGACACGTGGAACTGAAAATAAAAGAATGGAAAAATGATATTCCGAGAGAATGAGGTTCCAAGGTAATCAAGAATAGCTTTACTTTAAAGAGACAATGAATACCAAAATGCAATTATCAAGAGTTGAGAAAGGCTCCAATATAATAGTAGTAACTTGTATGGCTATATTACCAAAAGCAATCTACATGTTCATGTTCAATCCCTATTATGATTCCAGTGGCATTCAGCATAGAAACAGGGAATTCTGAAATTCACATGGAAACACAAAGATTGGAAATAGCCAAAACAATCCTAAGCAAAGTGAGCAATGCTGGAGCACCACAAACCTTGATTTCAAATTATATTACAGAAAAGACTTGGGACCCACTGAAAACCTGAAATATGGGCATGGAGCTCTGGCCTCTTGGTACTGAGCAAAGGTGTTAAAAATGATATATTGGGGGGGGGAATCAGCTCTTTAACAAATACTTTGGGGAGGAGGGAAACTGCAGAAGAATAAGAGCAGTTTTTGTTTTCTTTATCTGCAAAGGTAGACTGTGAGACCAGAGACTTTGAAACAACTAGAGCAAAATCAACAGGGAAAACTATTGCAGGCAAATCTTCCTGGATAAGACTCAAATAGCACAGGAAAAATTAGTAAGGATTAATAGATGGGATGCTGTACAGCAGAAATTTTCAATGAAGTGAATAGATGGGTCTTAGTTTTGTTTCACGTTGCTGTGACAGAATACGCTGTCAAGAAGAGCTTAAGGAAGAAGAGCTTGTATAGCTCACAGTTCAGGTAATAGTCAGTCCTGGTGGGAAAGTCAGGGCTGCTGAGTTTGAAGCAGCTGGTCACAGTGACTCTGCAGACAAGAGAGAACTGTGGATGAATGTATACTTATGCTTGGTTTATTATCCCACACTTACTGACATTTCCGACCCCGTAGGCAAGAAACAGTGCTGTACATAGTAGGAGAGTCTTCCCATGTCAATCAAGGTACTTGAGACAATCCCTCACAGACATGCTCACAAGCCAGCCCCATCTATACACTTTCTCACTGAGACTCTGTTTCTGGGTGATTTTAGATTTTGTCAGGACAAGCAAAACCAACCATAACAGACAGCCTACAGAACTGCAGAGAAGTCTTAGCCAGCTAGTCATCTGGCAACTGATTAATGTCTACAATTCACAAAGAGCTAAAAGCATTACATACAAAGTAACAGATATTGTAATTACTAAATTGAAAAATGAAATATAATTCTCAAAATAAGAAGTGCAAATGGTTTCTGGGTTGTGGTGACTCACATCATTAATCTGAGCACTTGGTAGGCAGAGGGATTTGGATCTTTGTGAGTTTGAGGTCAGCCTGGCCTACAGAGCAAGTTCCAGGATAGCCACAGCTACGCAGAGAAACCCTGCCTCAAAAACAAAACAAAACAAACAAGAAATGCAAATGGATAATTGGTGCTTAAAAAAAATAAAGATGAAGCCAACATCGGGTATCAGTGAAATTCCAACTAACTCTAGTGAGAATAGCTTTGATAATGAAAGCAAAGTGCAGTAACTGTTGGTGAAGACACAACGGAAAAGGAACCCCATATACTGTTGGTGAAAATACAACTAACGTAACCACTTTGAAAACGAGTACAGAGGCTTCTTAGAGAACCAAACAGAGAATGACAGTGTGATCCTCTACGCTCTCAGGTACGTATTCAGAGCTATGAGAGACAGCATGGATGAGAGACACCTGTACGCTCATATCTACAGGTGCATTGTTCCCTCCCTACAGAATCAGCCTAGGTGTCCAGTAATACTTGAATGGATAGGGAAAATATGCACAGAAAAAAATAGAGCCTGGTGGCACTCAGAGGAAGGATAACAGGTCACTAAGAAGAGACTTGATACCTTATGAGCATATACAGGGGGAGGAGGTCCCCCTCAGTCACAGTCACAGGGGAGGGGAGTAAGGGGAAAATGGGATGGAGGGAGGAATGGGAGGATACAAGGGATGGGATAACAATTGAGATGTAATATGAATAAATTAATAAAATATATTTTTTAAAAAGAAAGTGGAGTTACAGTCAGTCATAGAGATGAATGTCTCATTTTAAGAAAATTGATGGAACTTGATTATCACATCATACATAGTAAACTAGACGCAGAAAGAAAAATATTACAGTTTCTCTTGTGTACAGATTCCAAATTTTGAAAGAGTCATGAGGGATGGCAGAGGCAGCTCCGGGGTTAAGGGCTTGTATTCCTGTTGCAGATGATTCAAGTTCAGTGTCCTGCACCCACTTCAGGTGGCACACAACTGTCCGTAAGCAGCTTCGAGGGAATCTGATGTCCTCTTCTGACCTCCACGGGCACTACACTCTCACACACACCAACACACACACATGTGTACACACAATACTTGAAGAAAAACATGAGTCATGAGGGAAGAGGAAGGGCTGTTTGGAAGAGGGGAGGATCAGACAGAGTAGTAGGTCAGAGATTAGGAGAGGTGACGACCAGTCTGAAAGTGATAGAAGTGCATACGGACATGACCTACTTAAAAATTAATGCAAGGCCAAATTATAATATCAACATGAAATCAGATGTAGAGAAGACCCTTTCATACACAAGTGGTAAGTGGAAGGCCATTGTATTTTGATATTCCCAGGGATGATATGAATAAATTAATTTTTGTCTGCCCCCACGTCCATTATATAATCAATGTTCACCTTGTATCTTACAGATGTACACTTTTGTCAAACAATGTATCTTGCTTAATTCAAGTATGATGACGTGACCTACTCACAACTGTTGGAGCCCCTAGGACAGAGATGTAGTACTTTATTTTATTATATCTCTAATAATGAAATCCTGTTCCTGCTCAGTCTCTAATGTTTCTTTGGGATGTATTCAATCAGGGCAAAACAACACTAGGAAAACCACCTGCAAAGGAGCGAGTTATGTCTGTGGAAGTTTTGTTGGGAAAACTGACCAAACTGCATATGGTAGTTGGACAGAAACACTAGTCAACATTATCTTCCTACATTTCTAGTCCTGGCGGTGCTTATCACACACACCCATGATTCAGCGTGTACGCTTGATGATGCAGGAAGTACATTTTAAATGGATCTTGGTAGGCACCGTGTTGTCCTTTAACAAGGTTATAAAACATTCTCTGTCTCTCTTTCTCTTTCTTGCTTTCTCTCCTATTCCCACCCTGTCACTCTGTTATTTAATCCTAATCTTTTATGTTTTGCCTTTGTTGTATTTTATTCTCCAACTTGTATTTTTATTTTAAATTTTGGTCTTTTTGTTTTGTTTTGTTTTTTGTTTGTTTGTTTGTTTGTTTGTTTTTGCTTGGCTAGAAGGATAGCATAAAGTGTTTATTTATTTTTATTTTTTTATTTTTATTTTTTATTTTCTTTATTTTTATTTATTTTTTATTTATTTATTCTTGTTACATATCTATGGTTATCCCATCCCTTGTATCCTCCCATTCTTCCCTCCCTCCCATTTTCCCCTTATTCCCCTCCCCTATGACTGTTCCTGAGAGGGATTACCTCCCTCTGTATATGCTCATAGGGTATCAAGGCTCTTCTCGGTGACCTGCTGTCCTTCCTCTGAGTGCCACTAGGTCTCCCCTCCAGGGGACATAGTCAAATGTGAGGCACCGGCGAGCAAATATGGTCTTATTTTTGTGTGCCTATGTGTGCACATATGTGAGGGAGTGTGTTCAATTTATTAAAAACATTTCATTGTATGCATATGTATGAAATTCCCTCCAAAATAAAAAGCATTTTTAAAATTTTAAGAATTTTTTTGTTGTTGTTGTTTTGAGATTGTACTTAATTTTACAACATTTCCCCCTTCCCTTTCTTTTCCCCAAACTCTTCCATACCTACAAAATACTCCTACACCAAAAGTTTAGGGAACACTGTGGAAGAGAGGGAAGAAAGATTGTAAGAGGCAGAGGACCAGGGTCTTTGCTGTCAGACTGTGATCCTAGTTACGTTAGAAACAACAACCAT
The DNA here is from genome assembly GCA_907169655.1 of Acomys percivali. Classification (NCBI taxonomy): domain Eukaryota; kingdom Metazoa; phylum Chordata; class Mammalia; order Rodentia; family Muridae; genus Acomys; species Acomys percivali. Next base: position 64,097,997 of record OU015743.1, on the reverse strand, counting down.
AAAGTCTCCCCAACGTGACTGTCTAAACATGAGATGAAGAAGAAAGGCATCACCTAACATACCAAGCTAGATGTTAGTACTTCTCCACGCTCCTTCAAATCGATGGCCTCTTTCTTTTTTCCATCAATTGTTATCCTATGCATATTTGTATATGCATGTATATTCCTAAATAGAGTGTGCTGAGTCCATATAATGCTACTTGTATGCATGTTTTCAGGGCTGACTGTTTGGCCCTGGGCAATCAATTGGTGTGCTCTACGCTGGGGAGGATCACCTCTCCCACCCGCAGCTCTCCTCAGCTGCCCGTAGTTCTCTGTGTAGGATCGAGGCCTGTGGGGTTTTTCCATCTACTTTGGCAGGCTAGTTGGTATTCTTATTTAGCTCATGCATGGGCAGCCGTGTTAGTGAGACTTAAAACACAGAGCTTCAGATGTCACCGGGAGTTCACATAGTCTTTCACCAAAGTTCCTCCGGCTCTGATAATCTTTCCACCCTGCCTCCTCCCTTCTGCAATATGCCCTGAGCTTTAGCTAACGTAGTTTGCTGATTTTTAGATGCATCTGTTGGGACCGGGCTCCACACCTCAGCATATTGATTAGCTGTGGTTTCCTTTGGTGGTCTTTGTTTCAAAGAGGAGGTTCCTTGATGAGGGGTGAAGATTGTACTCAATTTTGAAGGCGCATGTGAAGACCAGAAGTGCACGTTGGGCATCCACCTCTACTCCACTCCCTTTACCTTTATTTTTGTGAGGCAAGGCCTTTCACTGTGACAGAATTTGACATTTTTGAGAGACTCATTGGCCAGCGATCCTCCCAATATCAAACCAGGCTCCGCCCTCGGCTCTCCTTTAGTCCTGTAATAACTGACCATGTCGGGCTTTGACGTGGATGGTGCCCTGCGAACTCGGAGTCTTGTACTTATGTGCCAAGCACTTTACCCAGAGCCATTTTCTCAGCCCTCTTTTCAGTCTTATAGCCCAGTTACTTTGGATAAGCAGGACTCTTCTAGTTATGATGATCTGCAGCTAAATAAAGCTTAGGAGATGCAACCACTGAAATAATTAATCCTCTGTTTCCAATTGATCCCAAGATTCAAGAGTTTTCTTTTTATGTCTGTTAGAAATCGAGAAAAGAGAAGGAAGGGAAGTTATATGCAGCAACCTGAAGACAAAATTAGACCTTTTTTTTAAAACCACCTGTAATAAAAAGATTTGGGAAGAGCCTCTTAAGTGAGACATTGGTGCCAGAAACACACCATAGAAGCAAGAGTTGTGAAAGCTCTGCAAAGGATCCTGCAAATGCCTCCTAAATATAAATTAAATGATGGAAAAATGTGATGTGGTTTGCAAGTACGTTTTTAGGAAAACAATTATTATATAAAACAACCTGCAGTAAGTGTTTTCCATTTTTATTGTTGGATTCTATTTCTTTTAAATTAAATATACTCTGAAACTCCTTCACAGGGGAAATGACCAAAGTAATTCACTTTCTAAAATTGTCTTATTTTTGCACCACTTTGAGTTGTAAGTTAACATGGCTTAATATACTTTATGCCATCAACTGGTTGGGAGACAAATTTAGTTTCTGAGGCCTGAAAATGAATGTGTTGCTCATCTATTATGGTATAGATATGAACTAGTTTTCATAAAGCAAAGTAAAACTTGAACTTGGTAGTTTGAAGTAGATTTTTTTCATATATACTATATTAAAAAGACAACACATTTGAATGTAGTCATGACAGTTACATCTAAAATGTAGAAAAATGCTGGCATTACGAAAGTGTCAACATAATCAGTAAAAATTATTTTTGATGACATGAAGGGGGAAAGTGTTAGCAGAATGAGGAGAATTTTCAACAGCAAATACATAGCGAAGTCCTTTCCCCTTGTCTGCCAAGCACACCCACACTTGTCATCAGTGAATGCAATTAAACTTTTTTTTTTTTTTTACAATACTGAAGAGGCTTTTGGCAGTCAATGGGGGCTAATTTTTTCTTCACTTATACACAAATCCTTTTAGCCACTGTGAAGCTGTGAGCTGAAAGATGTTCAGAGAGTTCACTTTGTCCCTCAAGTATGGATTTGTGAATAAATTGAGATAAAACTTGGGGAAATTGAAATAGATCACACGTTACTCTTTACATATTAGCAGAGCCCCAGCCAAAAGGTTAAAACACTGAAGGGTAAAACAGTTTCTTCTAGTGCTCTTGAGTGTATTTTTTTTTCTGACAAATGAATTTTAATTTTTTTAGGCAGAGGAAAATGGGTGAAACAACAAAAATCTCTTTATGATCTCCTTAGGCAACAAGCTAGCATGAAAATGTAATAACTATAATGTATAAAATATAGCCAGAGAAAATCACATGGCAGGATCTGCAGCCTTGTCCTATGCATATTCTTTATCTGTAATCTCTCCATGAGTCTCAGATGAACACACTGAAAAATTTTAGTCCTGCAAATGTCAAATATAATCATGGTTTTTGAATTTTGTTTTGGTCTGTGATCATTTTAGTGAAGCAAAATATATAGTAGATGCAATTTCTTTTAGTCCCATTTGTTCGCAACACAATGCCGCATGCAGCCATCAACACATTCATTCCCCATCTCATTGTATTGGGTGGGAAAGAGAACTTTTAGAACAAGGAAACTAAAAATCAACCAAAATATCTATGTTCTACAGTAGCCGATTAATTCATGTAGGAGAAAAATATTGGTGGTAGAAATAGAGGTATATTAACTTACGAAGTCATGGTTTTTTGAAATCCATTGACTATACAATTACACATTCTAAAACTGTTAGTATTCGTATAAAATATAACATAGTTAAGATTTCTAACTTGAGTTCTAATTTGCTATTTAAATTAACCATTCCTTTCTTTCCTCAATTCCTCATTTTCCAAGACACCCAAATGACAATTTTTTTTTTTTTTTTTTTTTGCTTTTTCTATTTTGTTTTTTGAGACAGGGTTTCTCGGTGTAGCCTTGGCTGTCCTGGACTCACTTTGTAGATCAGGCTGTCCTTGAACTCACAGAGATCTGCCTGCCTCTGCCTCCCAAGTGCTGGAATTAAAGGCGTGTGCCACCTTGCCCAGCTGCCTTTCAAAAATAGAATTAATAGAGATTTATAAAAAAAAAATCTGTAGTATTGGTAAGCTATGCTCTTCCGACAACAAACACTTCAAACAAATCATTTACATCCAATTTCCAATCATTATGACAGCACATAATTAGCAGAATGACAGCTGAAATTGAAATACTGTATGTAGCATCTTCTGCTGGGGCAATGGCACTGAATATACATCAGGGAGGCAAGCATTAGTGATTCAGTCAGGAAATACATCATCACAGCAGACATCTGTGAACCTATGGCATGGCTCTCTGACACTGGAGATGATTTCTTAATATTTAGTCATATTTTATTACTTGAACTCACTTGTTCCTTTCTGCTCAGACCAATGGGGCCAGCAAAGAGTTGACAGGTCATCATGTTCACACAGAGAACTGTTATACATAGAGATGAGACTGAAGTGAGGGCTTCACTTGAGCACTATAGCGTAGAATTTCATGATTGTCTCTTTTAGATGAAAAGACAGTAAGATAGCCCATCAGGGACAGGCATTTACTTACATTTAATATTCTTGGAAGCACCACTATATTCTTTTCATTTTCCTTTACTTATTTAGTGTCAAAACCAAGTTATAGGATGGTGGCTTAACAGTAGTTCGGTTCTTTTCAGCATTGTTGATTTGATGGAAAATGGCACAGTAAGTGCATCAGGAAAATGTCCTCACCAAGTGAAGTCACCGCTGCTAATTTTTTCTGATTTTAGTGAGATGATTTCTTTGATTGTCTTTTAAATACAAAGAAAAGCAAACAATTGAAAATAAAGTCTAGTCAGGGGTCTTCAGAAGGCAGAGCATTGAGTGGTTCACAGGATGAAGATTGTAAAGGCTGAAGCTCTGCAGGAAGTAAATAGTACCAAGAAAACAGAAATGCCAGCCTCATTGTGTTTTGCTAGATAAGAACTTTCCTGTGTGCTATTGGATCTAATTGGCTTACATTTCTAAGACAGAACTATTGGAAAAGTCAAATAACTACAAATTTCTTCCTCACTACATATTCATTTCTTTGATATAGGCATATTGTTTTCAATGTATCATAAATATTTTCTAGTTCATTGAAAATAGCCTTTTCTCACACAATACATCCTGATAATAGTCTCCCCTCCCTCTGCTCCTCCCAGGCCCTCCCCACCTGCCCTCCCATCTGCATCCACCCCCTACTGTCTTTCATTGGAAAAGAACAGACTTCTAAGAGATACAATAAAGCCTAACAAAATAAAATATCATAAGATAAAACAACAACAACAAAATCACATTAATGTTGCATAAGGCAAACCAACAGAAAGAGCAGAGCCCTAAGAGAAGGCACAAGGATCAGAGACCCTCTCATTCACACAACCATGAGTCCCATAAAAATACTAAATTGAAAGCTACAATATATACAGAGGACCTGGTACAGACCTGTGCAGGCCTTGTGTTTTGGGCTTCATTTTCTGTGAGTTTATATGCGCTTTGCTCAGTTGGTTTCTAGGGCCTTGTACTCCTGGTGTGGTCCATCTCCTCTCGCTCTGGCATGCTTTCTGCCTTATGTTCCATTGTTCCATGGGGTCTACCTAGCTCTGTGGGGAGAGATTTAATACAGACATCCTACTTAGAGTGGTGTGTTCCAGGGACTCTCTTTCTGCATAATATCTATCTGTGGGTCTCTGTTTCTATCTGCTATAGGAAGAAGACAAACTAAAAGACTGGGGAGACTCACCAAGGTTTTTGGAAAGCTAAAGGAATCTCTTTTCTCTCTATTAGTGCAGATTTATCAAATTCTTGGAATACCAAATTAGTCAACCTTGAGTTACTATAATGAAACACCTGGGGATTGAGATATAAAAAGGAAAGGTTTATTTCGCTCATGAATCTAAAGTTACAGGCCCAAATCAAGTTGCTTCATCACTTTGGGTCTCTGGAGAGAGTGACATATCATGGCAGAAGCATCTGATAGAGGAACCTAGTTAGACCAAAAGCCAAGAAGCAGCACAGAAAAGGGGGAGGAACACGGGAAAGTAGCAAAGCAGTGGAGAAGAAATTGTGGAGAGAAATAAAGAATAGGCTGGAGGCAGGGTTCTATCTTTTTAAGGATTGAACATTTTGAAAGAAAAAAAAACCCAATACTATATATTTCAGTCACATCATGATTTCCTTTTCCCCAACTCTTCCCAGATGTTTCCCACATCTTTACCCACCCAACTCCATGCCCTTCTATCTCTTTAGAAAGAGGCAAACAGCAAAACAAAGCTCATAAAAACACAACCAGAAAGCATAAAATACAAGCAAAAGACCAGTAAGTTGGGGGGAGGGAAAGCCTACACAAATACCACTGAGTTCATTTGTGTTGGCCGTCTATTGGTGAGAACGAAGCCAACCTGACTGCGGTTAGCATCTCCAGTGAGGCTCTCTCTGTAGAAGAGAACTCATTTCTTCTTTTCAACCGGATAGGACTTAAGATGTTAAAGACTTCTCAATAGCTGCCTCCCGCCAGCTCTTTAAGGACCTTCTATCTTTCAATAGTGCCACTCTGGAATCCAAGCCCTTAACATGTCATTCCTCATAGGAAACTACTTATTATTTACATCATATGAAATAGTCCAACTAAAATAAAAAAATACCACATGTATTTGATTCATTGTTTTTCCATTAAAAGTTCGGGGCAATATTTTAGTTCTAAATTTTCACAAATATATGTGGCGAGTGGGGTTTAATAACATCATTTTAGAGAATGTAAATCTTTTGACCAAATTTATTTGCTATTCAGTTACCTGGTCACCTTCCTAGGTACCAGCTTTTTGTGCTAGTTCTTTTCTATGAGACGATTGAGAGATTCACTGTGTTGCGATGAGTGAGTGTGAAAAATTGGAATACACCTAAAATGTCATGTAAATGCTTAGATTATGAACTGGTAAATTCAAATTTTCATATGCTGCCTATTATTGTCTAACCTAAACAGTCACTTAGGAAGTTGCAATGCCTGTCTGTACTTTTGATGTTACTTATGATGTTATTTAAAGACAGAGACTTAAATCATGTGATGGTTTGAATGAGACTGGATGCCATAGGCTTGTGTATTTGAATGTACAGTCACTACTTTTTTTTTTTTCGAGACATGGTTTCTCTGTGTAGCATTGGCTATCCTGGACTCGCTTTGTGGACAAGGCTGGCCTTGAACTCACAGCGATCAGCCTGCCTCTGCCTCCCAAGTGCTGGGATTAAAGGTGTGCGCCACCATGCCCAGCAACAGTCACTACTTAGTGTAACTATTTGGGGAGGATTGGCGGCATGGCCCTGTTAGGGGAGGCATGTCACTGGCTTCAGAAGCCCACGCCTGGCCTGGTCTCTCTAGATCAGCTCTCACCTACTGCTCCAGTGCCATGCCATCATGGTCATGGACTCACTCTCTAAAACTGTAAGCAAGTCCCCAATTAAATGCCTTTTCCCCCCATATAAGAGCTGCCTTGGCCAAGGTGTCTACAGCAATAGAACAGTAACTCAGAAATCATATAAATTAGTTGCACAAGATGAGTTAGATAAACATACACCATGCTAAACTCATTAGGGAAGAGTGCTTGGTTTTAGCCTGACTTTGCTTTTGCTAGGTTATGATATAATTTTTCCCAATTACTAGGCATAGGGAAAGCCATATTGAAAATATAGTTATAAAGGATAGGAAAGTAAATTATTCTTAGCCACCACCTTGCAATAACTAATACTAATGTTCTGGTATAGTTTCTTTCAATATTTTAATTCATATTTATAAATTTATAATTAATATAGGTACATTTTATTCTTCATTAGCATCTAACACATCTACTGTGTTTATACACACAATTTGCCACTAACTTAATTCACATCCACAAATACATATTTTTGTGTGGTCCATAATTCCAATTGTGTTCTCAGATCCTAATGCATATTGCCTACTTCCCAGAAAGACTTATGAATTTTAACCCCTGTAATAGCTACAAAAATGCCTCCCTCAGTATGTTCATCAGCAATGGACTAATTACTTTATAATTCTTTCCAGCTTAATGTGTAGAAAATGCATTTCGGTATTTGTTAAATCCTTTCAATAACTATATTGTTCAATTATTTTAATCCCCACTAAAATTTGTTTGTTCCTTTTCTGTCCCTACTTGGCTGGGATGTAACCATAATTCTTATCTTTATCTCTTGAATAGACTGAGTCCTAATCACTATTCTTTTTCCAAGTCTCACTTCTACTTAAAGTAAGTTCAACCGACATTTCAAAACTTTGTGCAGTAAAGGGGCCAGGAAGATGGCTCAGTGGTTAAGAGCTGTGGCTGCTCTGGAAGATCAATTCCCATGACCACATGGTGGCTTACAACCATCTCTAACTCCAGACCCAGGGGATCTGATGCCCCTTTCTGGACTCCACTAACATCAGAGATGCAAGTGGTACATAGATATTTATGTAAGCAAAACAACCAGATACATAAAATAAGTAAATGAAAATTTAAAAAACTCATTGGCCTCTGTTGTTCTCACTTTTTCCATTGCGTTCATGCACTATTAAGTTGATTATTTCTAATTGTTCTTTTAAATATATTTTATTTGATTGCTAAAGTGATTTAAGCATAGCATAAAATATTTATTATTTTGTAATTTTAGTGTAAAATGACCACATAATATGGTTCTCTTATGCTTTCATATCTTCACATTGAATGTTATAGTTACAGATAATTTTGTTTCAAATTTTTATACAAAAATACGCAGAGAATAATTTTGTCAACGGCTATTGCTTTGGCTAGTTTTTGCGTCAACATGACACAGGCTAGAGTCATTTTAGAAGACAGAATGTCCGTTGAGAAAACATCCTCTCCAGATTAGCCTATGGGCAAGCCTGTGATGCGTTTTATTTATGCACTTATTTATTTTTACTCATGATTGATATGGATAGGTCTAGCCAATTGTAGGTGGGGCCACCCTGCTGGTGGTCCTGCATGATATAAGAAAGCAGACTGCACAAGCCACTTGGTGTGGGCCAGTGAGCAGCGCTCTTCCATGACCTCCGCATCAGCTCCTTGAGCCCTGCGCTGACATCCCTTGGAAGATGGACTCTAAGCTGTAAGGTGAAATAAATCTTTTCCTCTCCAAGTTGCTTATGGTTGTGGAGTTTTATCATGTAACAGAAACCTAAGCTAGCCATTAATTATAACTGAAATTGTGGAATGATTCATTTGCTCCCCTACTAGCTTCTGGGCTTTCTTTTGTGATATACTAAGTTCTTAAACAGAGATGAAAAACATCTGTTCTGATGAGGAACTGCCACTTGGTGCTGGAACATGAAGGATGCAGGATGTCAGTGTCCAGCATGCTGAGAGGTATGAATCCTGTCATTCCTGCTTACTGTCTGGTTCATTTGTTCTGAAAACATATTATTTCTCCCAAGCATTATACAATCCTAAAATTATAAATGTATTAGGTGTACATCATGCACAGAACAATTAAGGCTGGTTCTTTACTCTTTCTATGGGCAGAAGAAAGACATCTGTAAATCTTCATTCACGCCATACAAAGAATGACATGTAATAATAAGTCACAGGGGTTCTGTGACCAACAAGAAGCATTGGCTATGCAAAGACATTCATGTCTCAGCCAGTCTCAGAGCTATTTCCATGTAATAGGATTAGCAATCTAAGTTACCTGCTCCCAGGACAGCTTCAAAGATAGCTTCTGATCCCAATATTTCCAGCAATTCAGATTGTCCCACACAGGACTTTAAGTCTGAAATTTCTCAACATTTAGAAACTGGACCACAAATACTATTCCTAGCTTGTTTAACATTTCCCACTTTATTTGGGCCCCTATAAAGGTATTATCCATCCCAAATCAGCCAGAAGAAACCTTCAGAGAATGTTGTCCCATTTCCCTTAAGGGGGGCTAGGTAGGTTTTTGATTGATTTCTTGGGCTATAGAGATTTATTTTCATTGGGAGTTGCTTATAAGTTATTAATGGTCTTATTCAGAGAGAAAACAAGGTTGGGCTCAGGGATGTCTCTCTTTTCCCTTATCTTTCTTTCTTAGGTTTGGACATAGGGGTTGAAAAGAAAGAAGGGGAAATATGGAAATATATAGGGATGATAGGACAAAATGTAGATTACTGAATCTACTTCTCAACTTAATGCCTTAATTGTTACTCACATTTTTTATTTTGCTAGTATAGAACTTTGTATATTAATACAAAATAAGTTTAATTTTGATACATTGGTATATAGAACTCAAATTGAAGATTATTCTTCATGCACAATACACAGACACACACACACAGACACACACACACAGACACACACACACACACACACACACTAATATGAAGTACTGTACCCGTACAACTCAACTATAATACAAGGCTTGCTAAAAAAAAATCTTTAGGATACCTCTATTCATTCTATTGACAGCACAATTCTGTCTTAATTTTTTTAAAAATATATATTTAGTTAGTTAGTTGGTTTACAGTGTTCTGGCCTGCACAGCAGAAGAGGACACCAAATCTCACATATGGTTTTGAGCCGTCATATGCTTGCTGGGAATTGTACTCATGACCTTTGAAAGAGCAGCCGGTGCTCTTAACCTCCGAGCCATCTCTCCAGCCCTCTGTCTTAATTTTTTATGTGTATTAAGTATGCTTTAAGATCTCTTAAGTAAAGTCCGTTTCTCACTTTTTAAGTAAAACTCTTTTTTATCTTACCGATTGAGAATTCCCTATGTGCATATAATGTGTCTTGGCCAAGTCAACCTCTGATTCACTCCTATTCAATTCCGTGCCTATCTCCACCACTGCTATCTCCTCTCAACATCATGTGTTCTCTCTCCCTTCCCCTCTATCTCTTTCCCACTCTTGCTTTACTTCATTTAGTGTTGCCCTCTGTAGAACCATTTACTGGAGCCCGGGCAGATGGGAAGTCTCTTAGGGATTGCATTCCTGAATAAATCTGAATCTTCCTCTCCAAGGATCTATTAATTGCCACTAGCTCCACAGCTAGAGGTGGGACTCTCTGACCTCTTCCATGCTGGGGTTTTTGTCGGATTTGATCATTTGCAGGTCTTATGCATGTACTCACAGCCACTGTCAGATGTTATGTGCAACTGCCTGGTTGTCCAGAAATACTGTTTCACTGTAGACATCCACTGCCTCTGGCTCTTACATTCTTTCTGCTTCATCTTTCCTGAGCTTTGGGAGGAGGGCGCGGCATGATATAGATGTCCCATCTAAGGGCGAGACACTGCAATCTTGTTCTCGGCACATTAACCTGTTGTGGGCTTCTGTTTTAATCAGTTACTTAAAGAAGGAACTTCTCTGATGACGGTTGAGATACACTTATCTCTAGGTAACGTGATAAGTCTTTGGGAGTCTGCTTAATACCATGTCAATTTAGTACAATAATAGAAGTAGGTTCTTCTTTTGGCTTATGATCTACTTAGCCTCGGGTGATTGGCCCAGAAGGTTGCTACTCCTGGGACATTCCTGTCACTAAGGCTCAGTGGACATATGTTAGGAGACTGATTGTTATCACAGCATCCTAGATTCCCAGCTGGGTAATACTGATGTTTACTTTTCTCCCCACACATAACACCTTCTAGAGCTATGAAAGCTGTCCAATAGGGATGAAGCTTTCAGGTCGCAACAGCTTGATTTTTCCATGTCTTATGACTCAAGTGTGCAGTGTCTTCAGCAATAAGGTCTTACTGTCAAGTTCTGCCAGATAAAAAGAGCAGTGGCCATAGCCTGTAATATTTGCAGGTCTATGTATGGGACCTGCTGGTCAACATCTCCAAAATATAACCCACTTCTGGTACCTATCTGTGAGGTTTACCTTCTTGCTTAGCTTATGGACTATTTCCTGTGATCCTACTATGTGAGAGGCACAATGTTAACCGTAGATAAATGTAGATGAAGAAGAAACACAAAGGGCCTAGTCATTCGAGTGCTTATAGTATGGTGAGAGAGGCTGACTTTGAGCAAGTGATGGAGAAATTGCATACCAAAAAGGATAAACAGAAAGGAGATACACAAGGTGATACACAAAACAGAGAGCAGAACCCCAGGCTTAAGCCTGGATGTCTAGCAAAGTTTATTTTTAGAGGAGAGGTTAAACAAAGTATATAGCATGTCATTTGTACACATTGAAAAATGGTCCCTCCCTTCAGAAGCTAAGTAATCTACCTTTCAGCTCACATATTTACTTTTTAAAAAGAACATTTAGGATTTAAAGAAATTTCAAGTTTATAACACATTATGACTAGCCATAATCACCATGAAATCCATAATTGTCTAGGACTTACTTATTTAATAACTAAAAATTTGCACCCTTTGCCAACTTCTCCAATATCTCCTGATTCTCAGCCTTTGAAACTGTAACTCCATGAATTCTATAAATTAAGCATTTCACAACTCCACACATAACTGGGATTGTACAGTGTTTATACCTTTGTGTCTGGTTCACGCACTTTAGCATAGATTTTCCTAATAAGTCTGTGTTGTCACAGATAGCAGGGCTTCCTCCTTTATTAAGACAACAATATCCCAGGCTAAGGCTCACAAGCAAAGGACAAGATGAGCAATATCCCACTGCTAGCACATGCCACAATTCTTAGCCATTTACTTGTTGAAGAACATTCAGGCGGTTTTCATGTCTTGATTACTGTGAATAATAATAATATTAATTCTAACTTTGAGTAAAAAAAAAAAGGACTCTTAAAGATGATTTTCATATGTTTAAAATGCTGCACTGCCAGGCTTTATTTGCAAATTCAACTATAATAGATCTCTTCATTACCCAAATTTGCTTAAATTTATCAATCAGCCTCACTTCTTGCTAAAAATTCAGACTTCTTCCCTAGAAATTTGTAATCATTATGTCTTGACTGTGGGATGATGCTTCTTGTGCCAGACAAGGCGGGGAAATTGTTATCTGGTTGCCATTACATTATAGTACAGCCAATTAACTAAATAGCCTTGCAAATATCTAAAAAATAGCAGATGAATGATGCTGTTCTTGCATATTAATTTAATACTGAACAAAATTACATTTTGGATGGAGCTTCATTGCACATATACAATTAAAAGGCAATTATTTTTATAAAGTAGGTCACCATCACCTACCACTGACACCCAATCCATAATTACATAATGGATATACATATAAATTACTTGTTTGTTTGGGATGCATGTGACAGCATAGAACGAAGCTGACTGCAGAATGAGGATGGCTCTGTGAAAGAATGTAAGTCTTTATCTGGACATATGTGCTTGTATAGATGAAGCCTTTATGGCTGAATATGAATGATATTTTAAATTCAACTAAGATGGCTTTGTATGTATTTAGAAGGTAGCATGAAAGAATTAACAGTATAGCCTTAACTTCATCCACAGTAAGAACCAACCAATACCTCTATCAGTCAGCTGTAACTCAATTGTAAAAGATGACACGGTAACTGGTGAGCGTGGGTACCAAACCTGTAGATGGCCAAGCTACAGCAGATACTTGCAGTTCTATCTTTGACCAAATATCTTCATGTTGTTGCTTCTCTTTTCGATTCCTAGTGTGTGTGCAATGCTCCTAAACAATGTGGCTACGGGAGTTTATTTCAACTCCAGAGACAAATTCAACAGCCACATTTGCTTCTTCAAGTTTAATTCTCTGTGCAGCCTGGTGAGTATGCCAATATAAGTTGAATGTGGCTAGACATATGGCTTAGAGAAATTATGTAGCCTTCACATATTACTGTGATTTAGTGGGGACATTTAGATAAGCAAAATGTTAATTGAGATATTTTGAAATAAATATATTAATATGATGAATCTTAATAAACAAAGCTGAGGCAATCGAATGAACTTGGACATTATATATAGCTCAACAGTGAAGATGTGTTAAATGTCAGGCCATGTTGCTTTACTATGATGGAAATTGTAGGTCTGATATTTTAGAACTTTTAGAAAAGGTACAGAGCTCATTTGGTTTACTATATTCAGAGGTAAATAAAAGATTTTCTATAAGTTTGAGACCAAATAAGTAAGGAGTGGTCTAGCTAATTGGGTCCTAGTTCGTGAATTGTTTTAAACAGAATAAGTTGATGATAGAATAGAGCTGTGGGCTATGTTCTGTTCTCTTCCTTTCTGTTCTGTTCTCTTCTGTTCTGTTCTCTTCTGTTCTGTTCTCTTCTCTTCTCTCCTGTTCTCTTTTCTCCTTCTCTCTTTCTTTCTCTCTTATATTTTCAAATAATAAAAAACGTAAGTTGTATAACAAGTTTCACATAACTATAACATAAATATCTCCCCTTACCAGGGATTAATGTGTTTGTTTTATTTACATTATTACTTTTGAGATTATAATGTAATCACATCATTTTTCTCTTCCCTTTCCTCCCTCCGAACACTAACACGCAATTCCCCTTGCTCTCTTAAAAACTCATGGCCTCTTCTGTTCTTTAATTATTATTATATATGTACATAAGTGTGCATATTTCTACATACAAAAATATAGCCTGCTAAGTCTGTATAATACTACTTGTACATCTATCTTTCAGAGCTGACCATTTGGTAATGGATAACCACTTGTGTTTTTCCCTACAAAATGCCATTTCTCCAGCTCTTAGCATTCTTCAGTTGCCTGAGTTTCTTTGTGTAGAGTTTAGGCCTCTTTGTTGAGCTTTACCCCATCCACACTAGCCTATACGTTGTTGTCATACTTGTTCAGGCCTTGTTTGGAAAGCAGGAACTGTAGTGTAGATCTATCACTTGGAACTGGGCTCTACAGCTTTCCATTTTTATTGGCTGTGGTTTTCTGAAATGGTCTCTGTCTGTTGCAAAGACATGTTTCCTTGGTTAGGGATGAGGACTTCACTTCTCTGGGGGCATAAGGGCAAATATTTAGAATGTAGATATGGATTATGCTGATTCAGTAAAGATGAGTTTAAGTTCTCCAAAATCTATTATTTAACTAGCCCTGGGTGGTTGGCTAAGTTTTCAGGACTAGGCATGATTTTCCTCTTACAGAGCAAGTCTTAAGTCACAGTAGAGAGTTGTTGGTTACAGCCAAGGTATATGTACTACTATTCCACCCTCAAAGTTATTGTGCCGTGGTTGTTATTGTGGTTCATAGGTGTCATAGCTAGGTAAGATGGTTGGTGGCTTCCCTCCTTCAGAAGCTTGTATGACATCTTCTGATGTCATGAAAGCTAGTTCCCAGGCAAGAGGCTTTCAGGGAAATTCCAGATCAGGGGCCTCTGGCATTTTGTCTGAAGTGCCTGGTGTTTTCAGCAATGGAGACTTATGTTCTACCTCTGGGAGACAAGCAAAGACATAGCCTGTGTGTTTGAGGAGTCTCTTGGACAATCCTGACACCAACAGATGAAAAGAGGCTTCCTAATGCTTAGTGCTGGGGTTTTGTTAGATGGGCTATGGTTCTTGATGGGAGGAGAGGACCATTGTCGTTCTAAGTGGGAACAATTAATTTAAACTATGTGTATATTTATACACTGACTTATAAGTATTTTAAATATTGTTAGGTAATTTTATATCATAACTTTTCAGACATCCTTACTTTCATCTCCTGCATTTTTCTCTTTCTCCCTTCCTAATTGAGCCTCTCTCCCATTTTTCAATTTCTCCTTCTGGTCCTGCTTCCTTTTTCTTTAAGTCAGAGTTCTTGGTAGAGCAATAAAAGCTGTTAAATGGAGTCCAATTAGTGTTTGAGGTGAAAGTTTTACTTTTTATGTTGTCTTAAGTATCCAAGGTGGTCTGTCCTGAAATTACTAAGAGTGACAATGTTGTTTCTCTAGTTTGTTGTTAGTTTCAACCTGGGAAATTTTCAGAATTGATCAGAGAAGCATTAAGAAGAATGTGGCATTGCTTTGTTGTTGTTGTGTTATTGTGCAGGCCCACCCATTCCATCATTGTCTTACTCCCCATTTTGTTTACGTTTTCTGTATAACTTGCATCATTATTTAGATACATATTTTTCTATTTTATTTTTAACCATTAGATACGTAATTGTTGATCATGCCCCAACTTTGTGATATATACACACACTATGGGATGATTTAATCAATCAAGATAACTATCACCTTATATACTTTTCCTTTATTTCCCTTTCTACTACAAATTTCCACCCTCTAACTATCATGTTTTCATTTTACCCAACTCTAGTCTCCAATAATCCATATTTTAATCTCTATTTCTGTGAATAAGAATTTTTTTATTTCCACAGACCTATATGCTATTATTCTGTGCATGGCTTATTTCATTTATCACTGTTTTTCTATTTACCTGTCTTATTGTAAATGATACTATGTTTTTTCTTCAAGTGTCTAAATCGCATTTTATTACATATATGTATAAGTGTATCACATTTTCTGTAGTAATTTCCTCAATGGTGGACTTTTAACTTGATTCCATTTAACTACTGTGAATAATGCTACAATGAACAGACTGGTTGAAAGTAATTCTTCAACACAGTGATTTCAGATCCTTGGGATACTCACCAGTGCGACTCCTAGACTATTTGCTGATTCAACTTTCAGTTTGTAGAGGAATCCTCGTGTAGTTTTTCATAACGGCTGCATAATTTCTCTTTGTCTAGCCTCCTGTAAGGGTTCTGTTTCTCCATACCTCACCAACATCGTTCTCCTTTCAACACCCTTTCCCTATAATCTTCACAGTCTGTGTTCATTGTGCATGCTACTGTTACGTGAGGACATTTTCATACAAATATAGGATGTATAATTGAACTTATCTTGTCTCCTTCACTTCTTTTCACCTTCCTAGTCTCCTCTTCCTCACTCCACTACCTCCATCCTTTGTTTTCCAAACAGTTCCACTTCTACTTTCATGTTCATGCATATATGATTCTATGAATTTATGTATTTATCTAGGAACAACACGGAACAGGGTTGTCATTCTGAGGCCGACTTTATTTGATTGGTATGATTATCTCTGGTTGCATCCACTTTTCATCAAATTACATAATTTTATTCTTTATGGTTGAATGAACTTCCATGCTTATGTATACACACCACATTTGAAGAATTCATTTCTTTCTTGTTGGACATTTAGGCTCTTTTCACAGCTTAGTTATTGTCAATAGTACTAGAATAAACCTCCAAATACTCTGTAATATGTTGAATTGAGTAATGCAGCTGAGTTTTATAGTATGTCTTGGTTCAGTGTTTGGAGACACCTCAATATGGATTTTCACAGCGGCCAAACTAGTTTTCATTCCTCCCAGCAGTGTATATATGCTCCATTTTCTTGTATTCTCACTGCATCTGTGGGTGTTTGTTTCTTTAAATATTGCCATTCTGACCAGGGAAAATGGAATTCCAATGTAATTTAATCCACATTTCATTGATGGCTAGTAATTTTGGACATGTATTTTATGTGTTTATTGGCCATTTGTATATCATCTTTAAAGAAATGTCTGTTCATTTTTAGCTCATTTATTGATTATGTTCTTCAAAAAATAAAATTTTGTATGTCAATAGATATGGCACTAGAAACAAGACTTTCTAGGGCAATAAAGAGAACTAACGTGAAGGGAGAAAGGGGAGATGCGAGGGGAATATGCTCAATGTATGAAAATGTTTTTATGTGACAAAGTATCACCTACAATGAAGAAATGCAAAGGAAATTTATAAAGTGAAATAGAATAAAATAAAATAGTGTGTTAGAGGTAATGACATGTATGAAAGGTTAGCACTGGTTGAAACTTTTTTCTGCTTATATAGAAATACAAGTAAACCATTGCATGCAGTGAGTTGCGATGGGAAATGTGATTGAGATTTTTAAATGTGAGAACAGAGGCTGCCTACTGTCTACTGCTGCTCTTCTGTGAACGCGAATGCTCCTGGGTAGCTTGCAGATCAATATACCACACCTGGGGGATAGAACTTGGGAAAGGAAATGAGCAAGAATGAGAAAGCTTCATGGAGGCTGAAAAAGGCTAGCTGACCAGTTCTTTCCCTTTCCATTTTAGTCAACGGCAAGCTGTCAGCAAGTGCTTCATTAAGCCCTTCTTCTGCCATATTGAGAGAACACAGTCAGCAGCAATTACTACTATAAAGAAAATATATGTGTGAATCTTTTTCCTATTCTTTCTTTCTCAGGTTGCAGATTGAGGATAAACTTTTCTTTCTGGATTTTTGTCCTGCAGTCATGGAGAAAGAGAAACAATGCATGAGATGGATGAGGATAGGTATACTGATATTCATACTTACTGAACACAAGTGCCTAAGCTATCTGCACTGTGTATGATAAAATCTAACAAAACCCCAAGTGTAGAGTGAAGTAACAACCTGTTTCTCTTGAAAAATGTCATCTTCTTGTGTACAAACATTTTTGTAATACATATAGATTAGTAGCTGGAATGGATGTTTTGAAACCATTAAGTGAAAGCTACAACTTTAAGCTAGCATGAGAAAGGAACACAAAAGTCAGAATAAAATCATTGGTTCACTGTAGTGGTGGTAGAGAGATCCTTGAATGTGTAGGCATATACTTGTGTGTGTGTGTGTGTGTGTGTGTGTGTGTGTGTGTGTGTGTGTGTGTGTGTGTATGTGTGTGTTTTAATACTTACCCAAATGACCAAATTGTTGTTGAGTTCTCTGGGAACTAAACTCCTCAGTGTCTATTATTTTACATTTTAACAAGGAAAATTAACTACTTACCTACTGCATGAGATTCCTTGTTTCACTCCTGCCCCCACTTTTGTAACATGTTAACATAGGTTTTCTAAGTCTGAGTAAGTTATTGTAATTAGCTAGTGTACTAATTTCACTTGGGCTTTTGCCTATGATTTTACAGTGTCAAGAAGCAGCATATGTAATTGCACAGTGTCAACTTGTCCCAATCTCATGATGATATTAATCAGGAAAACTCAATTATACTGACAGAAACGATTCAAAGTGTGTGGTGTTCAGATCAGAAGAGAATTAAAAGGTTCTAGACCCAAGTTTTTCCTTTGTGTGGCTTTACTATAAATAATACTGGAATCGCTGAGGGTCCTTGGCCAGTGGATGGGAACTGAGACACTGAACATGTGTTTTCTGCTAGGATTGTGTACAGAAAGACTGATGGTGTTCAGTCATCATGACTTGTTCAATCTTGCAACTTCAGAACAAAGATGAAGTTATACATTGTGTTGACTCCCATGATGCCTGTTCGGCACATGGTTGCCAGCATATGTTGCTGCAGTCCCAGCTCTGTTTCTCAGGAGGTGAAGGCTGATATTCACGTAAAGAAAAGGACTTTATTGAAGTCATATAACTGAAAAACTAAAAAAAGACTAAATTCAAGTGCAGCTGAATTCAGAAGCTTACGTTTTCGATATAGTAGCTCGTCTGGGTCTTCTGCCCAATTGGCCATACTTTCTTCCATGTTTTTGCTTCATTTTTAGGGTCCATGTGGTCACAAGATGGCAGCAGCTGCTCCAGCCTACACCTCAAGTTAAAGCCAAAAGGAAGGGGGTGTTGTTCTTTCTGTTTAAATAGTTCTTTCTGGTTGCTCAAGTAAAACCCCTAAGATTAGCTCTGATTTATTCTGACTGACTTGGCCAGATCTAACTGTCTATTTCTGGATCAATTTCTGCAGCCAGGGGAATTCAGAGTTCCGAGTGGCAAAACTAGGCCTTTTGTTCCCAGAACTACTAATTAAGACCTAATTCAAAGCACCTGGATTTAAAGTTAGGAAGCCTTGTAGTTACTGTAAGAAAGAAGAAATGGATGCAAGAGCATCAAAACTACCCACAATGCCCTTAGCATCTTTATTATAGTCAGGTTAATTCAACACTTAAAAATATAAAGTAAAAAATGTAAGTGGGAAAAGAGGGAAAGAGCTGTGATGCTGTCACTATGTCCCTTGCTGATTCTGTGATCTTGGGAAGATTATAATTGGTTTGATATTACTTTTTTTCAAGCTGCAAAATGGAGATAATAGTTTCTTTCTACCTATCTCTCAGATGACTATGAAGAACCAAAAGGACACTTGTGATAAAAATCACAATACATGTTTAATGAACAGCCTATGTGGAAAGACCTTAAGATGTTTATGTGCAGCCCGTAAGACACTTCTCTGCAGTAGATACTAGCACAAAGTCCAGTTTGAAGTGGGAGAGAAGTGGGGAGAGGCTGAGTAATACACAGCATTAAGTGACTGAGACAGCACTCTTGCTTGTCTCACTGTACACTTCTTAATGATAGTGACCATAACCCAAATATGAAACACTAGTACTGGATTTCATTAATTTTAAGTCACATTTGGCTATACCTATATTTTCACATCTTTAAAACAATGACTCTTATAATTGGTGGTTAGAATCCACTAATGGCATGATAGTCACTATCTGCCTGGTATGAATTTGGTCACTATTTGACTATATTGATGTTATTTCAATTGAGCCATCTGTGTGCTGAGTTTAAATGTCAAGCAAAATGCTGTGATTATAAATCATCCTACTATCCAGCAAAAGTTACTTTACAGAAAGACCGAGAAAAAGCAAGGAAGTATATATGAGAAAAGGGAAGCCATTATGCCCATCCCTATGAAAATAGATATGACTTCATATATTTTTATTGTTGGAGAATTAATATATTTGTCTAGGACAATGACCACATGTTCAATAGTATCTCAAAAAGGAAATGTCCTGAAAATAAATCTATGTTATGTTTGTTACTAAAAATGTAATAAAGGGTTGACACTCATATGCCAAGATTTATGAATGTCATAATAAAGTTATATTACTGCTATTTTTGTCTCAGATGTGAGTGTGCTGATAAATATTTATGTCCAAACAACTCTGAAAGAGCTTTCTAATTAAAAAAAAAAAAAAAGGTTGAGCAATAGGAAGGCAGGTGCCATAGATTAACTGGCATCAATGCCTTTTATTGTAAAGCATATAAACATTTGCATTCTTGTAAATCACGGCTTTAGATCTTGTGGTACAGTTGCTCATCCTGCCTTGCAGTGCTACTGCGCTGGAGAAATAACAGAGCTTTATGTTTTAAGCATTTTTTTTCTTAGTGATGCATTCTGTGTGAACTATCTTCAGGAATTTTAATCTAAAATATAAATCATCAGTGAGGTTTCAGGGAAAATATAGAAAGTTTTAAATGCATCATTTCTCATGAACAAATAAAAAATAAAAGAACATGAGCACAGTGCTTTCAGTCCCACCATTAGGGAAGCAGAGGCAGGTAGATCTCTGTGTTCTAGACTAGCCAGGTCTACTTAGTCTGCCAGTTCTGCTAGTAAGAAATTGTTCTTTAAAAAAAAAAGGAAAAAAAAATATGTGCTTGACTTTGAAAATGGAAACAAGGCCAGATGTCATTCATGCCACGCAACTACTCAATCTTGCCTTTCTTTTTCCCAAACCTGGCTTTATCTAGGTAAACAATGTTGAGGTAATTTTTAATCAGCTCTTTTTCCCCCTTTATATTTATTCTTTTCTCAGACAACACATTTCAAAGGCAGCTTCCCTCCACTCCTTCTAGCACCTCTCCCATTTCCCTCTCCCCCCCCCCCCCCCATCCCACCCCTGCCCCTTACCCATCCACACCCACCACCACCTTGGCTTTCAGAAAAGAGCAGGCCTCCCAGGGATATCAGCTAAACACTGCATAACAAGATGCGTTAAGACTAGGCATAAACCCTCATATCAAGGCTGCATGAGGCAACCCAATAGGAGAAAACGTATCCAAAAGCAGGCAAAGAGCCAGAGACACACCTACTCCACTGCTAGGAATTCCTAGCTGAACCACCACAACATATATGCAGGCAAGCTAGTACAGAGCCATGCAGGCTTTGGGGTTACTGCTTCAGTGTCTGTATGCCCCTATGAGCCCAGTTTAATTGATTCTGTGTGCCATGTTCTCTTGGTGTTCATTACCCATCTGGCTCCTACAATCCTTCCTCCCCCTCTTTTGTGGGCTTCCTCAAGCGCCACCTAATTTTTGAGTGTGGCTTTCTGCATCTGCTCCTATCAGATGTTGGGAAAGCCTCTCTGATGATGATTTGGCTAGGCACTGATCTATGGATATAGCAGATTATCA
>OU015743.1:64054083-64076816 GCA_907169655.1 Acomys percivali | reverse complement strand
GTGCTAAAGATAGCTATTTATCAGTTCAAGTAGCTTAAAATAGGTAATTCATTTTGTTGTTATTGTTGCTTCTTTTATAAGACTGTCATCTATAGATAAAATGTTCATTGGGGAGAGAAGAGATCAGTTGAAATTCAGGAGCTGTCTCCCTCCCTCCCTCCCTCCCTCCCTCCCTCCCTCTCTCCCTCCGTCCCTTCCTACCCCGTCTCTCGTTCTTTTTCTTTTACCATTAATGACTTCTGTTCTTCCAAATAATGCGACTTGATCTAACTTACTAATTTTTTCTAGCAAAACATACATACCTGAAAGAGTAGCCATTCTCAGAACATACGTATTTTAAATCATTTACTTAAAAACATATTTGATCAGTATTTGCAGCTATCAAATGGTTTATTCCATTGACACCATGTACACTAGAAACCCACTGACACTGGACCAGCCTGCAGTCACTAAGCTGTGGAAGTTCACTGGAGCTCTTTATTCAGAGGCTGTGAAGTCACAGAATGAAATGAAGTCAATTTGGTTGTGGCTTACATTAGACACTCTCATTAGCAGAAGTTGGGTGTTTTTATTTAGAAGTAAACGTGGTTGTCACTGTTTATTGATGATCTGCTAGACCTCAGAATGTTTGGGTATAGAATCTCTTTACTATTAAGCATGTTTTAAACTATATTTCTTTCCCTAGAAGAATGATATGTATGACTGGAAATATTAGTAAATGTGATGTGATTTCTATGTTTATGTCTCCAGGATCACACAGACAACCATCCTAGTCTTGAGGGATTACCAAAGGCCATGATATGCAAAGAAGTAATGAATATATTCCAGAAACCATTACTCTTATTACTACAAATAGTAATGTTTGTTTGCTACTTTATAACATGTAGGACTGTTGCATATGCAGTATCTTGCTAACACCTAACCACTGGAAGTGAAGTACTGTCTCTTGCTTCTTGCTCAGATTTCCATACAATTTACACCCTCCCTGTTACAAAGGCCTCTTTTCTGCTTGGTGGAAGCCCCTAAGGACTATGTACCACGCCTGCCAGGACATTTTGCTAGATAGTCCTGATGGTTTGTGTATTTCCCCATTAGGAAAATTGCTTTGATAGAGTGTGTGAGAGCAGAGGTGGAGGCTTTCTGTGGCACCTGCAGAAGTGATTTAAACTGGAAATTATGGGCTTGGGGGCGCGATCTGACCTATTGTAAACGTGGAAAGCATAAGAACTTATCACATCTCAAAAGAACTTGCTGCTTCATTTGTTGTTGTTGGCAACATTGTCTTTCTTTTGCTATATAGCTGAGGTTGGCCCTGAACTCACTATGTAGCTCAGGCTAGTTTTGCATTCAAACCTTCAACGTTTGATTTCCAGAGAACTGTGATTAAAACATATAACACCACATTGGTTAAGTGTCTAGCAGTTTCTTTCTTTCTTTCTTTCTTTCTTTGTGTAGGGTTTCTCTGTGTAGCCTTGGCTACATTCTGGTCTCATTGTGTAGACCAGGCTGGCCTTGAATTCAGAAATATCAGCCTGCTTCTGCCTCCCAAGTGCTGGGATTAAACGAGTACACTACCACCACCCAGCTCTTAAATGAACTCTTTTCAACATTATGTGCCTAGGCAGGCCTCATAATATTGATTTGGCATCAGCCTGCCTCCCCAGGTCTGAAATTATAATTCATATGCTGCCATAGTCAGATATAAGTTATTCTGTTATGGAGATGCAGCCTCAGCTAAATTCCTGATTTGAGCTTTGTGATCTCTCATTTGAAATTCTGTCTATACCCATCAAAGGAAAAAAATTAAATAAATGCCGTCTTACAGAAGATAAACATTTTATTTTGAATAAAAATTTCCTGTTTTGTTTCGCTGTTGTACATGTTCGTGTGTATTTTTTTAAAATCCAGGATGATGCAACTTGTCATTTAAAATTCAATTCTCAGGGTGGACTCGCACATTCCTGCTGATGAAGGGCACATTCTCATCAGGGTCTCTGGCAGATTTCAATAAGCCGAGGACCCCCTGCATGAACCAGCAGAAGGAAAAGATAGGTGGAGAGGCAGTCAGCAGAAGCTCGTATTTGCACATGTTTATTTTCAATAATTAGTCACAGTGTTAATAGAAACATCCATTTGAAGCAAAGCCTGCTTGTTTGCACCAACAGAGGAAACATGTGGTACTGTAGGTTTTCTATGAACTAAAAACACTATGAAGGATCAGTGCAATGTACATCCCTGAGTGTATTTTCAAAGGAGAGCTTTAGGTTATTATGCTAACACTGCTACAAACACGTGTATGCCAGTTCTTCCACAGACATGCATATTTTCTCGCGAGTATACATGTAGGAGTATAATTGCCAGTCTTATGAGCCGCATAAACTTTTCTGTAGATTGTCTTTTCACATTATTGTAATTTCTTCTGGGTACAAAAGTTGTTAACTTTGATGATGTCTTTTTAATATAATTTTTCTTTCTCTTTTGTGACACATCTAAGACACTATTGCTTGGTTCAAAGTCGCAAAGACACTTAAAATTTTCTAAGATTTTAATATAATTTTTACCTCTTATATTTATGTCTTTGGCTCGTTTTGAAATGATTTTTTGTAACACATTTCAAATGTAAATTAAAGCAAGTGCAATTTCTTTCTTCTTTATGTGTACAAAAATGTTCCCACAACCAACTTAATATTTTGTGTGCATATATATTTTTTTCTTTTGACTATACATACGGGGATAGAATTGTAGGTCGGGTCATATGGTAACAGTATGTTTAACTTTTAAAGAAAATGCTAAACTGTTTTCCACTCTATATTCTGACCAGTGATTTGAAAGTTAAGAAAAACAAACAAACTACATTCTTCACTACATTTATTCACCTCCAGTGTGTGTGTGTGTGTGTGTGTGCATTTGTGTGTGTGTGTGTGCGTTTGTGTGTGTGTGTGTGTGTGTGTGTGTGTGTGTGTGTGTGTGTGTGTATTTTCTTTATAGCCATCGTAGTGGCTGTGAAGTGATGACTCACTGGAGTTTGATTTGCGTTTCCCTGTGGGCTAATGAGCGGCTTTTCATGTGTTTATGGGGACATTTGTGTGTGTGCTTTAGAAACTATCCAGTTGAATCTTTTCTTCATGTTTAAGCAGGTTATTTCGTCTCTTATTGTACTGAGTTTAAATACTTCTGCATATATTATAGACACTAGTCTGCTCTTATTAACGTAATATCTTTGAGAATTTCTAACACTGCATTTTGATATTCACCCCCCCACTCTCCTTTCCTCCCAGGTTCACATCCACCTTCATAGTCCCCTTTACTTCATGTCCTTTCTCCTCTTAAGGAGATGCTATCTCACAGCAGAACTTTGTTTTATTTGCACAAGCGTTCTGCCTGCACACATGTGTGTGTACCATGTTTTTGGTGCCTACATAGGTCATGGCATGGATTCCCAGGAACTGGAGTTGCTGATGGTTGTGAGTCACCACATAGCTGGGAGCTATGTCCTAACTTCTGAGGCATGTCTCCCGCCCCTACTAGTTTTCTTTTTACAATAACCTTTCAATACTAAACCTTTGCAACTTTGAATGCATGCTTCTAACTTTTTTTTATTATAATTAAGGATAATCTGAGTTATACAAAACACTTTTAAAAAAAGGAAAACAAAGTCATGTCTCTTTTATGTAAATTCACACCGACTGAGTTTAAAAGCAAGATAATCCATTTTGTCATAATGACATTATTAATTGCATATCATTGAGGTTTAATTACTAGTAGTGATGTGAATTGAGGAAAATCACCCAGCAGTGCACACAAGATTCTTTGAGGCATTCGTTATTGAAGTGATGTCCCAGACTACCGGTTGGCAGCACTGTGTGGGGAATCATTAGGTATTCATGCGCTCTAGTCAGTACTAACTGAATCTGAACCTCTGTGTGAGGGTCAGCAAGCCTTCTCAATGAGCCACGCGGCTAGTTCACATGTATGCTCGAAGATTCAAGCCACTGGTGGGAGGCAGCTGCTGGACAGACCTTTGCATCAGAACCATCTCAAAGAACTTCTGATTTCTATTTTACACAGCAGGCAATATGAGTCAAAATTTCTGGGGGGGTGAGGCATTGTGGAGAATCTCTAAATTTAGAGAGCGTCACAGGTGTTTTGGCTGCTTTTTATTATCTTATTCTTATTTTTTAAAAATAATTTATTCCAATTGCATCCTGATTGTTATCCCCTCACTTGTATCTTCCCGTTCACCCCTCCTTCACTCTACCTCTGACAGAGGGGAACCTCTTCCCCCTCCATGTGATCACAGCCTGTCAGGTCTCGTCCAGATAGCCTGCTTCGCCTTCTTTTCTGGGCTATTGTCAGGCCTCCTTACCAAGGGGGAGTGGTCTAATAGGGGGAACCAGAGTTCATGTCAGAGTCAGTCTCCACTCTCTACACAACTGCGGAGAATGTACTGTGCATTGGCTAGATCTGAACAGGGGGTCTAGGTTTACTGCATGCATTGTCCTTGCTTGGTACAACAGTTTGTGCAGGCCCCATTGGGTCCAGATCCCGCAGCCTTCACTGTGACCACATGCTTGATAACTTAATAGAGAAAGAAATATTTTTGCCTCAGTTTCTGAGGGATTGTTCCATTGGCTTTATTTGTTTTCTAGACTTATGGCCAGGTAGAACATCGTGGTGATAGGTAGAAAAATCTCAGTGTGTGGTAGCCAGGGGAGTAGAGAACAGATTATATGGGCAGAGGCAAGGGAAAGGTACAGTCCCAGGGATGGGCCCCAGTAACTTGCTTCATCCACACACAGACAGGCCTTCTACATTTCTCTACCTTCTAATAGTGATATCAAAGTAGAAATCAATCAAGAGATTGGTTGGTTCATTACATTTCTGCCCTCCTGATCTAACTCCATCTGGAAATACCATCACAGCCATACTCAGAGATATGTTTTTATTTAAATTGGGGCTTACCAAATTTTCAGTAAAGCTCTAAATATTTTTGTTTTTTTAATTTATATATAGGATTCGAGGATTTTAAAGAAGACACTTGAGAATGGCTTTGGAGCTATAGCTTAGCAGGATTACACTGTGCTTGTAGAGGGCTATGGCTGGAATTCTGTCTATATCCTTAAAAACTAATTTTTTTTGAGAGAGAGCATCTTGTGTATTCCAGGTGGACACAGAGCTTATTATGTAACCCAGGCTGACCCAGAACTCCTGTCCACCCTTCCTTTATGTGTTGGAGACTGAGAGTGCAGGTTTGTACTATCAAGTCCATGTGTCAAGCAACTCCCAGGTTTGTCTTTGGCAGTTATCCTTTTTGAGGAGGTTAGTCTCTATAGGCACTGTTATAGGGAGATACTGATACTTAATTAGTCCTAAATGGAACTTAGTTAAAAGGAGAACCCTCTTCATTTGATTTTAATGCACTAACAAACCCATTTCTAGGGCTGTGAAGCTCTCAGAATCTCAGGTAGAAGCATTTATAATCTTAGCGTCCGACGTCTTTCAGGTGTAGGATTTTAATAGACAGCAGGCTCAAGATTTACTTCCTAGGACAGCCTAAGGATGTGGTCCAGTGCTCTTGGCCCAGTGCCTGCGTGAACCTGCAGAGGTCTTGCAGGCTAATTTCTGCTGCTGGGGAAACAGCCTTTCTGTGCACTGACTTTCAATGACCTTCCAGCAGCGATTCCCTCCTGGCCTTCACCTGCAGATGTCTGCCTGCCTGTTCTCACCGGCTGGCTTGGCAGAATTGCTCACACCATCTGTGCTGGGATGTCTGGGCCAAAAAGACTTAAAAAGAGATTGGACTTGCCTCTGTAGTCAAAGGCCAGTCTCGGCACCTTGCCTCAGAGGAAAGATTTCCTAGCTAGCTTTACCACTGCAGCAACTTCCCTCAGGCACGTTTACAAAGGCTTCTCGTTTCCAGAAAAGCCCTCTCTTCTTGGCTAGTATACCCTCCTGACCATGATAAAGAAAGGGAAAGCCTTGATATAAGTGAATAGATACCATTAGACTCTTTTTGCTTCTGGGTGAACTCACTCATTATGATAATTTCTAGTTCAATCCATTTGTCCACAAATTTCAGGAATTCCTTGTTTTTAATAGCTGAGTAGTATTAATAGCTGAGTAGCCCAAGGGGCATGTCCCATGAAAGTCTTCATATACCAGGAAAGTGGGTCAGAGGGGAGGACATCCTATTGGGACTTTAGGTGAGAGAAGCATAGGAGAATGGGGAAATAGAAGGATCCAGAGGGTCCTAGAAACCTACAAGAAGAACATTATGACGGGTGGATCTGGGTCCAGCGGTCCTGCTCAAACTATGGCACCAGCCAAGGACAATATAGGCAGTAAACTTCAATCCCCTTCCCAGATCTAGCCAATGGACAGGATATTCTCCACCTCTGAGTGGAGAGTGGGGTTTGACTTTCATGTGAACTCTGGGGCCCTATTTTTTACCACATTCCCTTGATGAGAAGGCCTGGTGGCACTTAGAGGAAGGATAGCAGACTACCAAGAAGAGACTTGATACCTTATGAGCATATACAGGGGGAGGAGGTCCCCCTCAGTCACAGTCATAGGGGAAAGGAATAAGGAGAAAGCGGGAAGGAGGAGGAATGGGAGGCTACAAGGGGTGGGCTAACAACTGAGATGTAATATGAATAAATTAATAAAATATTAAAAAAAGAAAGTGAAAGCCAAATATAAAGAAGCATATTTACATACCAGTGGGGGCATAGAAATCTTATTAAGGAATGTAATTATTATCTATTTTACCTTCATTTCACCAACCACTTTATTGACTAATAAGAACTAGTTTGGGACCAACAACGTAAAAATTGTAACAAATTAAAACCATCTCTGATGTGGAGAGCCTTTCCAATCTCAAGCATTCCTCCTGGTTCTCTCTGCAAGATCGATAAACACCATCTGTGGAGTGGACAGAACCGCAGTATTCTAACTTAAACTCCAGTCTGTTTTCCTTTCTGTCTCTTTAAAGGGAGACAAATCCTCTGGAGACTGACCTAATTGAATCAAAAGGCAAAAGACCTAGGACATGATAAGAGAAACAGGAGTCCGATACTAATGGCTCATGGGTCCAACTGCATATGGAATTACTTATTTTATCATCCCCAAAAGCTCACTTCACAATATGATCTCATTGTTTGGTTAAAGAGCCCAAGTCTTGAATTTTTAGCTTTGAAAGTCATGTAGCAAGACCAATGTAGAAAAAGTTCTCTTACTCTGCACAAATAATAGTTACCATTGACCAGGAATGTATTTTGCTGTTGAGAAAGTTGGGAAAAAATTGCAGACATCCAATTTCAGGAGAGCATTGATTCCTTTGCTCTAGGAATTAGACACTTCGAGACTCCCTGAGAATAAACTTCTTTACACCACTGATTTCTCCAGAAGCTTAGCTCTAAAACAGTCTCTGCACCCCCTTTCCTCTCTCTTTGCCTCCCCCCATTTATATATGCAGCAATATAGACGGAGATAGACTATATTGGCAGCCAGACTTGTTTTTTGAGTGGTCCTCGGGTGATGAGTGGAAAGGCTAACATTTGTGCAAGCTGCTCCTTATGTTGATACAACTGAATCTCTGAGTTCAATGGCTTAATATGCTAGAAGGTAAAGAACCATGCCTTTGACCATATGTATTTCTTGGAGAAATAAATATTCCTGACAGTGTGCACATGTTTTGCTAAACTGATAAGATACACTGCAGCATTGTCTCTACTTGGGACTGGTCCATGTGCTTGTGCCTCAAATGCCATTCGTGTAAGCTGTTGGTTGTAATATCCAGTAAGATATCACCCAGTAAAATTAGCTTTGTCAAGGCCTGAGGCCCAGATGAGTGCTCCTCAGCATGGACACCACACCCGTGGTTCTCATGCATAAAGATGAAAGTCCACGTAAGATCTCTTAAAAGCTGAAAGGCACAAAAAGCCCTTTGTAGCATCCCCCAGGGAAATGTATATGCTTGCAGCCATTTGGTTTCACAGCTTGCTGAGCACTGCATACTACATTGTGGGGATGTTGCTAGGTAGGTTAGGCAGGGCTCAAGCTAGCCTGATATATGTCCCTTCTGAACCAACCACCATGAAAGCAAGTATGAGCATCTCCTTTCCTTTTCCAGCCAAACTATGTGTAAGTGAATAAGTTTGAGGCACAGCCACATGGACCAGTCCTGAGCAGAGACAACACTATACCCTGCCCTATCAGTTTAATAAAGCATATGCTTGCTGTTGGCAAATGGCTTTAGACAATATGGAAGGCTGAAATGAAGAGGGAAGGAGGAAGGGCACTTTTCTGGCCTCCATGATGGGAGCAAGCCAGGCAAACAATTGAAAGTAAGTGCTTCTTGGTTCTCCTCTGGGCTTGCTGACCCAGACTCACTGGGACTGACGCTGGGACTTGCTGCTGGACTCCAGGTGAGAATGGGGGAGGTGGAAGGAACCAGAATGTTCAAGAACCCCACAAGAACACCATCAAGACCAGCAGATCTGGACCCACAGGGGCCTGCACAAACTGCTGAACCAACTAAGGACAATGCATGCAGAAAACCTAGACCCTCTGTTTAGATCCCTTGTTCAGATCTAGCCAATGGACAGCTCATTCTCCACCATTGTAGAGAGTGGGGACTGCCTCTGACATGAACTCTGCTGCCCCCGATCTGATCACTTGCCCTTGGTGGAGAGGCCTGGTGGCTTTCAGAGGAAGGGGAAGCAGGCTACCAGGATGAGACCTGATAGGCTGTGGTCATACAGTGGGGGAGGAGGTCCCTTTCTGTCAGAGGTCTAGGGGAGGTGAATAGGTCAAAAGAGGGGGGGCACAGGAAGATGCAAGTGAGGGGATAATAACAATCTGGATGTAATCTGAACAAATTATAGTAAAAGAAACTAACAAAAGAAAGAAAGTAAGTACTTCTTTTATCAGCCTCTGATGCGTTCCAAGTACATTTTTAGAAACTTTAGAAACAATAGCTATTAAAAACAAGGAATTCCCGAAATTTGTGGACAAATGGATTGAGCTAGAGATGATCATAATGAGTGAGTTAACCCAGAAGCAGAAAGACTCAAATGGTATATACTCACTTACATCTGCATACTAGCCCAAGGGGCATGTCCCACGAAAGCCTTTACTGGAAACTGGGACAGAGGGGAAGACATCCTATTGGGACTCTAGATGAGAGAACAATGGGAGAATAGCAATGTAGAAGGATCCAGAGGGTCCTAGAAACCTACAAGTAGAACATTATGATAGGCAGATTTGGGTCATGGGGTCCCGCTCAAACTAAGGCACTAGCCAAGGACAATACAGGCGGTAAATTTTAAACCCCTACCCTGATCTAGCCCATGGACAGGACAGTCTCCACACTTGAGTGGAGAGAGGGATTTGACTTTCTCAAGTACTCTGGTGCCTCACATTTGACTATGTCCCCTGGCGGGGGAGACCTAGTGGCACTCAAAGGAAGGACAGCAGGTCACTGAGAAGAGACTTGATACCCTATGAGCATATACAGAGGGAGGTAATCCCTCTGAGGAACAGTCATAGGGGAGGGGAATAAGGGGAAAATGGGAGGGAGGGGAGAATGGGAGGATACAAGGGATGGGATAACCATAGAGATGTAACAAGAATAAATTAATAAAATAAAAAAAAAGAAAAAAAATGAAACAAACAAACAAACAAAAGAAACAATACTATCAATGTTTTGTTTTACTATACTGTTATGTAATATCATTTTGAACACAACCTATGCATTGGGCGTGCCTCTGCCTTACACAGTTATGCAGTACAACCCACAGACAGTGCTCCTATTATTTATAATCTCTACATCTCCAAAGAAGAAACCAAGGCTAAAAGACTGTTTCATGGTGGCATCTAGCACGGGAGTGCACAGGTGAAATAGCAGGAGTTGTAGAAGCGAAAGCATCAGTAGTTTAATGCCTGCTTTGGCTACATAGTGAGTTTGAGGGCATCTTGGGTGATGTTAGACCCTGCCTCAAACAAACAAGAAAAAAAGCATACCACAACCCAACAACATCAGATAATTTCACAGACAAATGGCAGAGATAATTTGGTATCCTAGCTATTCTCAGAACAGATATTGTCAATCACTATTTCATAAGGTTATTTTTAAATAAGAACTTGGGCTCTTTACCTTAGGTTATAAATATAACTATTTTATACTATTATTTTTCCTATCTTATCTATGCCACTGTGGGAGCTTTGAGAAGTTAAATGTTTACTTGAGTCCACAGGATTCTTATGCTTATGGAACTGGCATTTAAAACCACACAGCTTAGCCTTCTTGAAATGAGAGCAGTGTGTCCAGGGTCATATATGACATTTTCCCCTGCCCATTTCATCACTATCTTTACCTCTTCAAGTGTGAACTCAAGTGGCCACACAACCACGTGAAGTTCATTGTCAACATTCTTAGACTGCAGACGAGGGCAGGCACATACTTTTTATACCTCAGGACTGGAATAAAAAGACCTGTAAACAAAATTTCTGTGTATGTTTGACATCTAGAAAGGACAGATGTATGTGAAAACATGCACTTCTGACAATACGAGTATACCTCAAATTATTGTTAAATACTTAGATTTTCAATATGACAAGGTACATTTAGAAAGTAAGCTATCTTTGTGATTCAATATTTATTTGATCTGAAGAAGCAAAGTTAGACTATATTTTCCCTAGACTCTATCAAAACCACATAGCTTGCAATAAAATATCATAAATTTACTTAGGCTTTTCAGATATTGAACCACATATATTAAATATAAAATATGTTCAGGTATCTTTAGCTTGCAAATGTTTATTGAAGCTGAACCCTGTGGAATTTTTCTTCTCATTATTTAATGGCTGTAAAAGCTTTGAGAAGCAGAGTCAGAAGAAACATTCCTTCAATATTTCCAACGATAAAAGATAAGTATCTCTTTTTTGGTGAGTGCTATGGTTAAAATAGCTATTTAAAGGGTACATAAAAAGAAAGCACAGAGCAGAGTACAATTGAATAAAACCAGACCTCGAATCTTTTTGGCTGAGAGAATCCAGACACAGCACAGATGGATCCAGAAAGTGGCCAGCCCCATTAGACTTCCAGAATTAGTCGCATCATTTTTGATAGGGGTGGGAAGGAAAAAAAATCTTCTTGGCTGCTTCCCACTTTACAAATCTTTATCAGGAAATAGGATGCGCTTCCTTTTCTGATTAGTCTCCCGATGGATTTAGTCTCTATATTTCTGGAGTCTTTCTGCTTTTCTTGCCAGCTACCAGTACTCATGACAACTCTCAAATTCTTGATATCTGTGGAAATTCAAGTGTAAGCCCCGAGTGTGGGTGTGAGAATTTCAGACACTGAAAGACACTTTTTCCATTAGTCAGACTTGAAAGTCCGTGAGTGTGTTTTTATGTGCCTCTGGACTACATCAAACAAAATTCTGGATAGAACAACTTTAAGTTAGTGAAAAGGTTAGGGCGAGAAACAGAAAATCTACACTTCCATATTTTTTAGCATCCTACCAGATAGGAGAATTCTAGATGTGTCTTGTGGTCAAAGCATTAAAAACAGCAACAATTTCCCTGAAAACTGGAGGTCTCTGGACCAACAGGCATCAAGGAATAGTGGAAATATTAAGTGGTGAGTAAGTCAGAAATTATGGAATTTTACTTTCCTACAGAGCTGCTTAGCTATCCTGGATCTCAAACTTTAACTAAAACAGCGGAGGAGCCCTTAAAAGTCTCTCTCATGTCAAAAGAACTTAGTTATAAACTTGTTAATACTAATATTTGTCATTAATCCCATTATACTTGTGTATCGCCCTGGGAAAAATGAGATCATGGCTTAAATAGATGGTTCAGCAGGTAAAGGCACTAACCATGCAAACTGAGATCTTAGTTCAATCTCAGATGTATGGTACAACGAGTTCACTGGCACTAAGATATATATGTGACATACTTAAACACACACTAACAATAGCTAAAAAGCGGAACAAAATATAGAAATTCACCACTGGCTGTATTAATTAGAGGTATGACTTGTAGGAGAAGTAAAATAATTAATCTAAGGAGTACTGCCCCGTCATCGATACCGACACTAAGAAGGTCAAAAGGACTGTCTTCACAAAGGCCAAGATTTTATTCAGAAAAAAAAAATTCTAGGTCCTCTTAATCTTCCATGCCCATGAATAGCTCTGGTCCTAAAGTCTGTAATTCTAGAGAGTACAAATGTACCAATACATTCACACATTTTCACTTGGAAGGCTTTCAAATAAAGATGCCAGTTGCCTGTAGAATCTGTAAGACAGCTTCAGTGAAATGCACACAGGCCATGGAGAGCCAAACTGTACAGAGACCAGTGAGAAAAACAAAACTCCAGACAAGAGAATGACTTAATTTTATACAGTGAATTGATACTTGCCACACATCAAAAACTATGTATTTACAAACTTGATTTCACTCCAGCTTAAATAAAAAAAAATCTTTTAACTAAAATACACTTTTTACTTTATTTATCCTTAAGTACCCAGGTTTTCTGAACTGTCATGTAGCTATAGGAACAATGGAGGTGATACTATCAAGTTGATTAAATCTATCTTGTGATCACTTGATTATTTAGCCAAAAAGAGTGAAGTAGAGCAGACCGTTTCTGTGGTGCATCCAGCATCTGAGTGCTTCTTCCTTTTATAGAATGACCTTCCAAACCTTAAGTTGAAAGTGGAGAAACGAGGACCAAGGTTGTTCCCTAGGTTTTACAGTTTTAATGTGATGTTCAGCACTTCCATTAATAACAGGGATTCCTGCTCGATCAGTTTCTGTCTCACAAAGGCAAACTTCTGTGGGTATATGTGTTCTTAGGCTTCTGCAGCATCTCTGAGCCTCCAAAGAGACAGCGTAGTGTGCACCCATCACCAAGTGTGGAACGGCCCATATGCTCCCATGGGAAACACTGGCCAAACACTTACAACTTGTTAAAAAGGAAATTGACATAACATTTGGGAGATGCTTCTAAAAAGACCAACAGGTTCATAACTTGTTGAGATCACAGGATTTCCTTCTTTTAGAAAAAGTGATTATCTATAATTTATGTTCTTCTAGGCACGGGTAAGGGGTTATACTCATAGAGATAACAATAAACATTGACAGCCAAGGATCAGGACCTACTCAAAACAATCAGCCTAATGAAACTATACCATGAGAAAGGCGGGATTCTATAAAACTTTCGCTATTTCCTAAGGAAGATAATTTTTAAGATGTCAGAAAAGAGTCACATTTCTATAAGCTCTGTTCATCATATTTATATCAACCTCAAATTTTGACTAGAAAATTCAAAGTATCTACCTTCAGTCCATGTCTAACCAACCACGCAGCATCTGCCTTCCCACCCAGACTATATTACACTTGAATTTGCTAAGAGATGCGAAGAAATTGTCTACAATACAGTGTATATGACACAGGGAAGAGCTATTCCCACATTCCATGTACTTTCTCCAACCCAGACAGCAGTAATTTTTAACATCTTGGTGATGTCCAGAGACAAAGAAGCAGAAACACAAGTCTCAAGATTGATGAAGCTCATACTGTATTTGGAAATTTCAGTTTGTCAACAATGTAATGAAACAATACTATCAGAGGATGTATTTATTTTTTTCTAATACTCCAGTATTGTATTTTAAAAGACTCTCAGTCTTAGAAGATCCTTAATGCAGCTTTAAATGGAAGTTGCATTACTCTCAAGGATATTTAAAATCTTACCAGTTAAGTATTGTGAAGAAAAATATGATATATTCCTCAAAAAATTAGTAAGGCAATCACTATTGTCTTTGAAATTGTGTCAAATAGCCACTTACATCTCCATGAGCAGAGAATTGCCATGATAATATGTCTGCTCTCCAGGAAATGACATAATAGTACTATGAAATTGTTTTATGTGCTACAACCTAAA
Source organism: Acomys percivali (assembly GCA_907169655.1). Taxonomy (NCBI): domain Eukaryota; kingdom Metazoa; phylum Chordata; class Mammalia; order Rodentia; family Muridae; genus Acomys; species Acomys percivali. The sequence continues at coordinate 64,062,868 of OU015743.1, read as the reverse complement.
ATCTTTGTATGGGATATTTTACATAAAATGCCATACTTAATTCTCTAGGCAACTATTTGAATACACTTATTTTACAGGTTAAGAAACTGGAGACAAGAAAAGACGAAAATGGAGGCTCAAAATCTATAGCCTGTCTGTCTTCTTGAGAGAAAAATAATTTCTTCTTATTCATTCCTGTAGAAACTTCTGCCGAAAGATCCAGGAAGCAAGAAGACTCTGCTGTCACTCACCACTTACACATGTGGTCAAGGGAGGCCCTAGGAGGAATTTTGCTAGGTTCTGATTGCTACCATCCTCTGCTTACTTTCTGAAGGGCACTATATAGGTGGGCATCTGGGGGGAAAAGCCTTGGATGTTACCCTGGCCCAGTGCACAAAGACAGGGAGAGAGTCCTATTGAGAATGTACTCATATATTGCCTTAGCAGCAGTGAGAGCGAAAAGGACTACAATACATCCTGCTGTCACCACACCTACGTGGCTTCACTACTATTTAGCCTTGCTCCATGTCTCAATGTGCACCACTGATGGGACTGTGTGATAGGACCACTGGAGGGCATTCTATGTCTCCTCCCATCTGATGTTTCTATATGTGGCGATGCTTCTATGTGGAAGATGAGTACTGTAGGATCTCTCACCACCTCTTGTACAGCGTGTACCACTGCACTGCAAGAGTGATCAGGCTATGTATCTTATGTGCTTTTCTGTCTGCACTACAGTTGCCTGAAATGTGAGAGTATCCATTGAGATAGTAGGTCTACCCAGCTTCATTGTGGTACAGAGATGCCCAGACTCACTAGGTACAACCAAAGAAGCTACAGGGAAACTAGACATGGTGTCCAGTGGAGAATGAAAGCAGCCTCACCTAACAGATTACCTTTCAGAGGTTCATCTCAGGATAGACCTGCCTACCAAGGAGCAAAGTCATTGCTAACTACACACATGGATCTCAGTGTAGTATCATAGGAAATGCAAAGATAAGTGAGAACATAAGAATTATGAAAGACTTAGTTTGAGCGGGACCCCTGGGCCCAAATCTGCCTATCGTAATGTTCTACTTGTAGGTTTCTAGGACCCTCTGGATCCTTCTACTTTGCTATTCTCCCATGCTTCTCTCATCTAGAGTCCCAATAGGATGTCCTCCCCTCTGTCTCAGTTTCCTGGTAAGTGAAGGCTTTCGTGGGACAAGCCCCTTGGGCTAGTATGCAGATATAAGTGAATATATACCATTTGAGTCTTTCTGCTTCTGGGTTAACTCACTCATCTAGCCAATGGGCAGAACATTCTCCACAGTTGAGTGGAGAGTGGGGTATGACTTTCACACGTACTCTGGTGCCTCATATTTAACTATGTCCCCTGGAAGGGGAGACCTGGTGGCACTCAGAGGAAGGATAGCAGGTTACCAAGAAGAGACTTGATACCCTATGAGCATATACAGGGGGAGGTAATCTCCCTCAGGAACAGTCATAGGGGAGAGGAATAAGGTGAAAATGGGAGGGAGGGAAGAATGGGGGATACAAGGGATGGGATAACCATTGAGATGTAACAAGAATAAATTAATAAAATAAAAAAATTAATGAAAAAAAGAATTACTAAAGACAAAACGATCTTTCCGAAAAGATCAAGCTCTCTAGTCACAATCTCCAGAAGATGCAAAATGGATTGAATTCCTGATAAGAATTAAAACTGTTTTTAAAAGTTCAATGAGATATGATAAAGTATAGACAAACAATTAAATAAAATTAGAAAGGTAATGTAGGAGATGAGTGAGAAGTTAGAGAGAGAGAGAAAGAGAGAGAAAGAGAGAGAGAGAGGGAGGGAGGGATGGAGGGAGGGAGGGAGGGTGGGAGGGAGGGAGGGAGAGAGGGTGGGAGGGAGAGAAACCAATGAAAACTTGGAAATGAACAACCCAATGAGCCAAATAAAAATTCACTAGAAGGCCTTAGCCACAGACCAGACCAATAGAAACAAAGGCTATATGAGCTTAAAGAAACAGACTTTGGAATATTCCATGCAAACAGAATAAAAGAAAAATAAAGAAATAATTAAAGATATTTGTGGTTTCACTAAATTAAGAAGCATCAGTATCATCAGAGTATCTGAAAATGAAATAAATGATAAAGCCATACAAACTCATTCAACAAAAATGCCTCTAATCGTGAATATAGGAGCATCTGTGTAAAGCAGGCATAGAGAACTCCAAACAGGCATGATGGATAAAGATCGTTCCTGTGACAAATAACTAATATGTCAAAAAGCATAGAACAAAGAACAATTTGAAAATCTGTAAAGGAACCACCAAGTCAGATGTTTAGGCAATCTTACTATACTAGCAACTTTCTCAGCAGAAAGCCTGTGCGGCAGGACTGAATAGAACGACCGATTCTCAGTTCTGAGAGAAAAACCATTTCTGTTTGCTGGGATTACTCTAGTCAGCCAGCCAGATTATGATTCAGAAGTGAAGACCTGGCAAGGTAAAACTGAGGGATGAATCGTCACCACCAGACACAAAGTAAGGAGAACTTCCACCATGAAAGCATAAATGCAAAGAGTAAATGCACGAAAGCTAAATAAAAAAGAATCAAACAACATTACAACTGCAAACCATCAAATAGCAAAGAGAGAAAACCAGAGCAAAGAGTTTATAAAATGAGTAGTAGAAAAATCAATAAAATTGCAGGTGTAAGTTAGTACTCTTCAGTAATGAAATTGGAGACATATGAATGAAATTTTCTAACAAAATGATAAAGATTGGCTGAATGGATTTTGTGAAAGAAAAGACTTAGCAATATGATTCATACCATAAAAGACCTCACCAGAAAAATGTAGACTGACACCATAGAAAATGATATTCCAAACAAATGAAACTAAAACTACCATGAGTAGCTATACTTACATCTCATGAACAGAACATAAAACTGTAAGAAGAGGCAAAGCAAGTTACTACATAATGACTGAGGAGTAAATTCAAGGAGCTAGAATCCTTGTAAATCTTTATGTGTCTAATGTCAGAGATCCCAGCTGTGTTTGAAAAGCAGCATATAAATAAAGGCAGGATAAGTTCAAATACCAGGCTCCTAGCGATGGAGGGCCTTCAGTATCCTACACTTACCACAATGCATAGCACCCTGATATAAAAGTAATGTAGAAACATCAGCTTAGAACTATACTGTAGAGCAAATGGAATTAACAGGCAGTTTCAGAGCCACCCCTAATAGTTATGAACAGCCCCCAAACCCCTGGTTCCCTTATTCATGATGACACATAGCCTCTGCCCTGGGTGCATCCTGCAGCAAAGTTGTAGCTCTCTAGACTTTTATTTCCTTCCACTTTTTCCATTCAGAGTTCTACACATAAGTTCTACATTAGTGTTCTTACTTAGTAGTGCAGTAGTTGTTTATGTTAGGGTTGGATCCTCAGCATGAGGTGGCAAGTATTGATGAATTCAGATGTGAGAGTGTGGAGGGAGTAAACAGTCTGATTGATCAAGGCATCATAGACACGATTGTATATATGAAAGAGGACCTCTTTTGTAATTTAATTTCTTCAGTGCTGGAGTGGAACTGAGGACTCTCTCATACTATGCAAGTGTTCTACCAATGAGCCGCTTTCATAGCTACTCTTCTTTTTAAAATGTATGCCCAAGCAGTGCCTCCACGTCAGAACCATTAACATCTCCAACAAGAGAGTTGTCTTCCACTGAGGTTTACTCAAAATGTACATAGCACTCCAGTCCGATATGACACCCTTCGGTCAATGCAAGAACTCTCTGAACTGCTACAAATGTTACTGTCACAGGATACTCAAGAGACAGGAAAGCCTACTTAGGATTCTTTTTTAAAATATTTATTTATTTTGCATTCCCACCAGCAATGAAGGACTGTTCCTCTCTCTCCATATCCTCGCCAGCATGTGGTGTCAGTTGAGTCATTGATCTTAGCCATTCTGATGGGTGTAAGATGGAATCTCAGTGTTGTTTTGATTTGCATTTCTCTGATGACTAAGGAGGTCGAGCATTTCTTTAAGTGTTTCTCCACCATTTGATATTCCTCTGTTGAGAATTCTCTGTTTAGTTCTGAGCCCCATTTCTCTATTGGGTTGTTTGGTTTGGTAGTGTTTAATTTCTTGAGTTCTTTATATATTTTGGATATTAGACCTTTGTCAGATGAAGGGTTGGTGAAGATCTTTACCCAGTCTGTAGGCTGTCGCTTTGTTCTCTTGACAGTGTCACCTGCCTTACAGAAGCCATGAAAAACTTTACCTACCAGGAAAGTGGATCAGAGGGGAGAAAATCCTTTTGAGACTTTAGGGGTGAGAAGCCTGGGAGAATGAGGAAATAGAAGGATCCAGAGGGTCCTGGAAAACTACAGGTGGGTCTGGGCCCTGGGGTGCTCCTCAAACTATGGCACCAGCCAAGGAAAATATAGGCAGTAAACTTCAAACCCCTACCCAGTCTAGCCGATGGACAGGACATTCTCCACCATTAAGTGGAGAAGGAGATCTGACTTTCACACAAACTCTGGTGCCCCATATCGGACCATGTCCCTTGGATAGGGAGGCCTGGTGGCACTCAGAGGAAGGATAGCAGGCTACCAAGAAGAGACTCGATACCCTAGGAGCATATACAGGGGGAGGAGGTCCCCCTCAGTCACAGACATAGGGGAAGGGGGTAGAGGGGGAAGCGGGAGGGAGGAAAGAAAGGGAGGATACAAGGGATGGGCTAACAATTGAGATGTAATATGAATAAATTAATAAAAAAGATGCAAAAAATATTTATTTATTATTATGTATACAGTGCTTTGCCTCCATGTACACCTGCCTGTCAGGAGAGGTCATTAGATCACATTATAGATGGTTGTGAGCCTCCATGTGGGTGCTGGGAATTGACCTCAGGACCTCTAGAAGAGCGGTCAGTGTCCTCAACCTCTCAACCGCCTCTCCAGACCAACCTACTTAGGCTTCTTGAAGACACATCTGAAAGGATTGTCCTATTCTTCATTATACGATCACGTGATTGTGTCCCGCCCTTTAGGACACTGTGCTTTTCTTTCTAAAGTGTATAAAACATCTGGATGTAGGTTTTCTTGCTTGTTGTTGTGTTTGTGCTTTATATGTTTGGTGGAGCAATACACACACACACACACACACACAGACATACACATACACAGACACACACACAGACACACACACACACACACACACACACACGTATACTGTTTTTACAGACAATGGTTTTGGTGACTGGCCTCTGCATTGGGAAGGAGGCCTCGGAGATATCTCATCTCTGTGTTTATTCTTATCTGTATTATATCTCATCTCAAGATTATTTTCTTGAGCTGGACTGGGAACAGCAGCTCTTAGGAATGGAAAGTGCAAATTGTGTTTGTGAGTCGTTTTGGCAGGAATGGGCACTGCTTTTTATGCTACCATATAGGTGTTTTTATATCTTGAATGTCTTAACGTGATTGATTAAATTTCTTAAATGAAACAAGAACAACAAAATCAAAACCAACCAATAACTAGTAATGGAGTTTAATCAGTAATAAAACTTCTGCCAACAAAGAGTACCAGATGGTATCACTGTTGGATTTTACCAAACTTTAAAATAATTAACACCACTTCCTCTGACTGTTCCAGAACATCGAAAGCAAAATAATACTCTCCAACTTTTTGTTTATTTGTTTTGTTTTTTAAGACAAGGATTCTCTGAGTCCTAGTTGCTCTGGAGCTTGCTCTGTAGGCTAGGCTGGCCTTGAACTAACCGAGATACACCTGCCTTTGCTTCTGCCTCCTAAGTACTAGGATTAAATTGTGTGCTACCATGCCAGGCCTCAAACCTTCAAGTTCATTCACTGAGGCCAGAACTGAGGTACCAAAACTATCTTGCATAGTTGAAGACATCTCTATCATTAAGATGTGGTTTAAAAAATTTTAAACTAATATTTTAGTGACATTCAGAGGTAATGACAAAGCTTTTATTGTTTTAACAACTCATACTTTGTTAAAATTTACAAGCAATTTCTTTAAACAATGTAGACTCAGCTGTAGACATTGAACAAATGCATCTAAATTAAATCACATGTGTTGTCTCTCGGATTGAGGGCAGCATTGCTTTTCTTTGATTTGTAAGTGCTATCTACTTCTGTCCAAGCTGTAACTATAACCACTTTACAACAGTTCCCAAGTCCAATGTGGATGAGAGCTGGTTTCATATTTCCCATAGTGTCGAGTGAGCTCTGAGCACACAATTAATCTTCATTTTTGTGAGCAGCACTTTCCTTGAACTTGCTCTCAAAGGGAACTGCAATTATCATAAAGCTTTTCAATGAATTGATAGTCATCCAAAGATGACGTTTCAGAGAAAATCACCTTGTTTTAAGAAGGTTGGGGTGTCTCAGCTGTTTGCCTGCTAGCAACTATTTGACAAAGCTCTCACATTGTAGGTCCCCATAGGAGATAAACATGTCTGGTGCATGATTTGTCTTAAGGGATGGGAGATGCCGACTTTGAACAGGCCAAAACCCACCTGAGGAAAAAAGTCTTTAAAATGTGTGTCAGAAGATGCCTTAGGAAAAGAGAAATGACAAAGATAAAAATCTCTAATCTATCTGGAAAGGCATGTTCTTACTGTACTTTCCATATGGGGAGTGAAGTAGCAAATTACAGTATTGATTAATATGTTTCATAGATTTTCATCTGCTCAGTTCTTCTGAAGGTATTTTCACTAAATGTTACAGATGAAATAACTGGACATTACAGAAACTGCACATGTCAACTGATGCCATGTTTCCAGATATATCCAAAGAGGAGAAAGATAACCACTTGCGTTTTGTGTACCTTGCTTCTAAAAGCACTTGGCTTTTCGTCAACTGTCAAAGGCTGAGTCCACAAAGGCTTATTAGGAAATGTAAACTTTCACCTCTAAAAAAGTTGCAATCAAATCTATGCTCTGAAGTCTTCTTTTTTCTTCTATTTATTTTACATGTGGTGGTGGTGGTGGTGGTGTGTGTGTGCGTGCGTGTGCGTGTGTGCACATGCTCCTGAGCACATGTGGAAACCAGAGGGCCCTGCCACCCAACAGACACAGTATTCCTTTCATACAGGATTACTTCCTGAATCTGGCACTAGGCTACAACGGTCTTCTTACTTGTATATGCCAAGCACTGGAGTTACAGGTGCACACAGCCACTGGCTTTTCACCTGGTTGTTGGGGATGTAGACCAATGTCCTCATGTTTGTTCAGCAATTACTCTTACCTTTCTAGTCATCTTTTCAGCATCCTATGCTGAAGATGTCAAACCATAAAGTGCCAGTGTGTAGTCAAGGCCTCCCAGGCCTTTTTAGTGCTTGCCTAAATAAGTACACATGGTTTTTTAGTTTATCTCTGAGACCTCCAGTTATTTGAGAACCTCTCGTTTGTCCCTACTGGTTGCCCATTTCATTCTCTATTGGCCTTGGTGGTATGACCAACCTATTATTTCCTCTGGTCGCGGTCAGCATTTGACATCTTCTGTCTTCCCTTTGCTTGCAAGTATACAACACCAAACTCATCTGATCATCTCTTCCTCCTTCCTCTTCTCCTTTGAGATGTGTCCCATTACGTGTCACTGTCTAGCATGGAGCTCACTATGTAGACCAAGCTGGCCTCCACTTAAAGTAATGCTGCTTCTGCTGTTTCCATGCCTTTACTTTAAACAGTCACAGTGCTGCTGGCGATACTGGAACAGATCACTCAGTCACAGGTAGTGCAGCAATATGAAAAGACAGTGAAAAATGTGCTTCTTTTCTTGTGCCTTGGTGAGCTTCCGCCTACTGTGGCAGGAACCCTGATGTGAATAACGGGGGGTGGAGGCTCATTTTATCTCCTGGGTTCAGTTCACCATGGTGGGGGGGGTATGACAAAGTGGGACAGCTCTTGTTCATGGTGCCCAAGAATCAGAACGAGAGAGTGCCTCTAGAGAGAATGGCATTTAATCTGTGAGTGTGAACCGAGAGCATATTAAGTGCTAGTTTCATTGATATGTGTGGAGAGTATAGTGATAAGTGATAGGGTCTTATCTTGGGGAAAGCCACATTTGTTGAGGGAGCTCTAGCAGCCGACACATGGGTTTCAAAGATAATCGTTCTTCAAAGAGGTTTATTTTCTCTTCCTTCCACAAAAGAATAACTATTTGTAAATCTGTTATGAAGCAGTCCCCAGTAGAATTCAGGCCAGTTAGCATATTTTAATTAACTTCTTCACATACCAAGGTTGACTCTTAGTTATAAGACATATTGTCAGTGCATGAAAACTAAAATGTCTGAAAAGAGCTGGCTTGGAAATTTAAAGGCTCCATGTTGAAGTTAATAAAAATCAATACAAATCCGATGAGATCTGCCATCTGTACTGCCAGTTTGGTTGTAAGCTTGGGGTGAGGAGGAAAGTTTTTCACATGTGACTTATTAAATGGATGGGTGTGAGAATGGGGAGATAGTTCAGGTGGCAAAGTGTTTGCTGAACAAGCATGGAGACCTGAGTTAGTGTGATCATAGAACCCAAGAAAAGGAAAAGAGAGCCAGGCTTGAAGGTAGACACTTCTAATCACAGTCTATGGAGGTGTAGACAAGAAATCCCTGGAGCTCTCTGGCCAGGCAGCATAACCTAACCAGTACATGCCAGGTTCCAGTGATAAATCCTGTCTCAAAGAACAAGATAGATGATCCTAGAGGATTTGCACACAAGGTCGAACCCTAGTCTACACACACACACACACACACACACACACACACACACACACACACACACAC
>OU015743.1:64022778-64054073 GCA_907169655.1 Acomys percivali | reverse complement strand
CACACACACACACACACACACACACACACACACACACACACACACACCCTAGCTCACTACATACACTTGCATACACATAAATACACACCTCCTCACAGGAAAGGTTTATGTCCCATATTCAACCATGACAATCATTCTTTTCCTGGAAACATTACTTGTTCTTTATAGAAAGTTATCATTCTCTCAACTGTAGAGGAATGAGTCTGAGGTAACTTGGCAAATAGTAGAAACATAATGATGTATGCCAACCATCAAAAGAGAAAAAACAAATATTTTATACATTTTGAGGACTGCTCAAGATAAGAATGTCCTGAGCTTTTAAAAAGTCATGTCTAGTCCAATTGGTTGGTTATCACTATTTTGAAACATTGAAATCCAAACTGCTTCAAACTCCAACTATTTGATTACCCATTCTTTTGAATGAAAAAACTCACTCCTTACTTGTTATTATTCATCATGATGAAAACACAGGCATAGTTGAAATCTTGTATAAAATTACCTTCAGGTTGTGCATATAAGGTATATATGAAACACATAGTCAACCTTGGGTCTCATCCCCAAAGGGTTTCATTATGTATATGCAGATGTTTCAAACTCTGAAAAAAATATCTGGAATCTGAAACCTTTCCATTCTCAAGAATATTAGATGAAAGACACTCAGAAGTATGAGTGCCAGTGAAATATGCTCCTGAAGAGACTGTGTCCAGTGAGTCAACACCACTATACTTGGCTGTGTGTATTCTCACTATGCATTTGCAGATATACCTGATCTTTGCATCGCACTATTATGTAGTCATATAAAAATATCTTCAGATCCTTTCTGGCCATCTCATTAGTCCAGGTCAGTAAATCTCCCAAATGCCCAGTTTCTTCATCTGGAAACAAGATATATAATTCTGCCTTCATGTTGTTATGGAGATCAAATTAATACTCCATTAAAAGCACTTTGCACAGTGACTGGCAAGCAGTTCATATTCACAAGCAAAGGCCAAGACCAGAATTACCACTCACTTTGGGTAATTCCCTCCCAGAAACCTCCTCTGTTATAAATGCTTCTCTTTTGTGTATTTCTTTGGTTTTGGGTATAACACCAGACAAATAAACAAATGTGTGTGTGTGTGTGTGCATGTGAGCGCTTGCATGTGAACATGGTCATAAAAATAAACAGGTGTGTCTATATGATATCACACCAATAAATGTGCTTCTTTGGAAATGATACCATTGACAGTTATTCTTGATTGGTTTGTATGTGCATGCATGCTAATTAAATAAACTAAGTGACTTTAGCTATGATCTTTGCTTTTCTGTAGGTCCTAGCATCTCCTAAGTTCATAGGTGCAAAGGCAAATCCCACAAAGTAAGTCTCCTGTATTTACTTCTTAGTGAGCATTTTGTATCATTGGTCAAAAGAAAAACTTTGGCTTATACTTTCATGTTCAGAATTTCCACCCCAAATCTTTCACTGAAACCAGACTTTATGAACACTGACCAGAAAAAAAAAAAAAAAAAAAAAAGGAGAAAAAGAAAGAAGGAAGGAAGGAAAGAAGGAAGAAGAAAAGCTGAAAACATCTGTTGATTGTCACTGATGGTGGCTTTTATAACCTGGCCAAGTGGGTAATGAATAAACTGTAGAAAATCGTCATTTAGAGACTGCACAAAACACTAGAGTACAAACTGTGGAGTAACCTTCAGGAGCCAGCTTCTCCACTTCCTGCCTCTGTGATCTCAAGCAGGATGCTTTAGCTTTCTGGGCAGTGATCATGGTGACAGTTGCTGTGTGGTAGAGAAGAGGAAAGGTGCTTTAAGAAGAGGTACAGAGAGTATCATCTTGATGGGGTAGCTTAGGAATTTTAAATAGGGTAACCAGAGAAAGTGTTGTTGAGCAGAGCACAAAGAAGAACCAAGGAGATCTCAAGAGAAGATAACAGGTAAAGGGAAAAAAGCCCATTCTAAAGGCTCCAAAGAGAAATAGCAGGGTGGCAGTGAGAGCTATAACGATGGTAATTCAGATAGAGCATGGTGTGTGTGAGTTCACTAACATGACTTCTCGTGAGGGTGACTGACGATGGACACTGTTAGAATTTGCATAATAAGATGGGCATGGCAATGTATGCCTGTAATCCCAGTCCTTGGAAGGATGATATAGGGGAATCCCAAACCCCTATGTCACATTAGACTGCATAGTAGCTTTGAGGCCAGCCTGGGATACATACTGAAACTTTGTTTCAAAAGAAAACAGAAGGAAGCACAACACCAAAGTGAACTGAGCTAAGCCAAAATGACCTGGTGGAATCATGCCTTCTATCTCTCCCCAAGATACCTTCAACTCCTATAGCCCTATCTGCAAATATTTGGACATCAAAATGCTGTATTTCTGTTGCTTTAAGAAAATTCAGTTTGAAAATTTTTGTTACAGGAGCTTTGGAAAGGACCAGTACAGAAGGTTTAAAGTGCACAAGCCTGTTCTGGTGGCTGAGGCGAGTCCATCAGGAGGAATCTAAAAGGACAGTGCTCCTGTAAGTATGGTGGCAGTTACAATGGTTAAAACTGTTAGGTTCTGAGAATGACTAGAAGGTAGAATGGGCTGGGATTATAGGCATGCACCAGCCTGTCCCACTTACTATACAAACCTTAACATTTCTCGCTCTCAGTCTCACTAGAAGTCACATTAATGATCTCACTTATTCAATGCTCTATCTGAGTTACCTTCTTTAGAATGCTCACTGCCATGCTGCCATTTCTGTTTGGGGTCTTTGCAATGGACCTGTTTCTTTTCTTACTTATGTCTCACTTTCCTTTCTTTCTTAGATGCCAATCTAAGAAAATATAACCTCCTGTAGTAAAGGTTGGGTGTCTTTCCTGTTTTGCTAAGTTTGGTACTTGCATCCTATAGGTACTCAACACATAGGTTGAAAGAATTGTTATCCATTAGAGCTAGGTTCTAGCTTAGAGATGGGGCCTTGAGTCCTCCCGTTTATGAATCAGGACCCCAATACAAGGAACAAATGGTGACATGTTTTCACAAGGTCTGGGTAGAATTGTGTTGGCAATTTGATGGGAATTTCATTGAATCTGTAGATGGCTATTGGTAAGATGGCCATTTTTACTATTAATCCTGTTATACTGTTAATCCTACTTATCCATGAGCAGTGGAGATTTTTTCCATCTTTTGTTTTTTTCTTCTATTTCCTTTTTTAGAGGCTTGTGGTTCTTGGAATACAGGCCTTTCACTTGCTTGGTTAGTTATTATTTGTAATATTATATATTACATATTGTAATATATTTTGTATAAGTAATAGATAATGGAGAATAGGGTGGCTCATTCTGGTCCAGTGATGGGAGGAAAAAGAGCGGGAAGGAGGGATGCATGTGGAGGAAGAGGAATGAGCTAGACATAGGATATGAGTAAAAAACAAATATAATGTGGGTAATAAGAATGGGAGGAAACTGTACTAGCTTGGAGGATTAGGATGGAGTAATTGTTGTGCAGCCTTTTGCTCTTGTCTAATTAAATAGATCCTAGTCTAAAAAAAATGAATCAGGACCCCATCCGGCTTAGACTTGTTCAGGCCTGCAGGCTGCCACAGTCTCTGTAAGTTCCTGTGTGACAGTACTATTTTGTCTAAAGGGCGTCTTTGTGTGTTTCTTATGCTCTCCCCTCTCCCTCTGTGTTTTGTCCTATTGTGGTTTGCATGTTTGCTTTAGTTTATTTTTTAGATTGTTGGTTTTTGAATGAGAAAGAAAGAGTTTGTATAAGTTGAGAATATCTGGGAAAGGTTGGAGGAGGAGAAAACATGACCATAATATACTGTATGGAAATTATATTTTCAATTAAAAAAGTGTAACACTTAAAGTTTAACATATGTATTAGGTTGACTGTAATTTACAAAAATTTCAAAAGCATTTTGTTCTGTCTTCAGCTATTATAAAAATGGCTTATGATAAAGAAAAAAGAATGGGTCTCAATGTGTAGAGTGGTCAATAACAGAGACCAGAGTGTTGACCTTCGATAAAGTCCTCTAAGTTGTGCATTCCACATAAATTTTCTGTATGCCCCCCCAAACACCCAAGGCTGACTGTCACTGTCTCTTGGCACTGTGCTTTGCCTAGTTCTGATGGTCACTGCTCATTTGGAGTCTCACCTGTTTCAATTTGATGGTGGCTGTAGCTGGAGTTGTCAGAAGGCTCAATTGGGTTGGAATACATAAATATATTTTTAATATTGGTGATGTATATATATATAGAGAGAGAAATGGCAAAGTAACAGAAATAAAGACATAATATGAAATAAATAATATTTATTTATTAATTTTAGAAAAATGAAATTCCTTTGAGCAAAGTGACACATGAATTCTCCTATAGTCTATTCTTAGAGTACTTGGGCCACTATAGAAGCATCTAGGTTGTATTCTTTTCTCTCGATGCTTGTACCCAAAAAGCCCATTTTCTATTCTAACAAACTGATACTTAGAAGATAAGTCATGCCAAGTTAATGCTGTATTTAAAAACCTTCTTGTTCTTCTACCATAATTGGAGAAGAAAATCCTTATTGGACTTATAAGAATTAGGTGTAGGATGTTTTCCCTTACTCTGTCAAACTCCTCCTGCCTCTGATTCTTACCACAGTTATTGAAAAGAAGTGACCATCCCTAGCCTTCTATTTCTTCTAATCTTTCTGGGACCAAGATGAATAGTGTCCTGAGAAGTAAGGACAATGTAGTCAGTGGCCATTGTATATATCTACTCTAGTGGTTTACACTGATATAATAGTTTTCTGGATAAATCACTTTATTCATATTGTGGGTGGGACAAAATGCTGGCATGCAATATCGAAATAAATGGAAAAGATGTGTGAACAGTTGGAATCCAGAAGACTTACGAAGCAGTGGACTGCTTTACTCTTGCAATACCTTTCCCCACATCAAATTGTTACATATACTTGGTTTTTTTTTTTTTGGTGAGGAGCTTGCTATTGTTATTCATGCATATAATTTAATTATCTTAAAAAATCATTTTGAACCCTGGAAAAAGTAGTTTGAAATTGCAGTAACCTTTATGCATCTGTAGTCAACACAGCAAGCTTTGATGTAAACAACCCTCGGCTTGGCAGCCCCACTGAGAGTTGAAGCAAACATCTGTTTCCTGTCCAATAGACTCTATGGAACCCAGGTAGTGTCTGTAATTTATCAGGCATCCTAATTACAAATTTACTGAGATCATTTGTAGCTTATAACTGTTCTTACATATGTTTTATACAACAGAAAGAGTCCACCTTAAGCAAGGGATGCTGGCTTTGATAATCTTTTGATTCTAAGACTCCCAGGACCATGAATTTTATGTTTATGATCAAATATGTAAAGCTGGGAGGAGGAGGGAGAAGCAGTATGGGTTGTGACCAGTTTCAACCTGTTTAGAGACATAAGCGTTGAAATCGAACAACATCTCCTACTCCTCTTTCCTTCCCACCCTTTTCCTTCATGGTTTCTGTGAAGAGAAAATGACTGTCTCCCTCCTGAGTTTTAGTTTCCAGATGTGCTCAGCTGTGGACTAAGAACAGCACCAAAAATAAAACCAGTTGTTTCATTGTGAATTCATTTCATGGGGCTTCAGTTTTTTTCTGAAATGCAGAGTTGCAGAGAGTCATTATCTTTGTCCAGTGGACTTTTCAGAGTGACTTCCCTGCACCATTTAAATCTTTCTTGTTATCCCTCTGTAATCAAGAGCACTTCATACGAGAAAATTGTGTGCATTATGTATGTGTTGAGCTTTGTGTTGAGCTTTCTAATCAAGGGAAAAGTATAGAGACTAGAGATAAGTGATGCTGAAAAAATGATACTCATTCCATTCTTTCAGTGTTGGTCACTGCATATAGTAACCTTACGGGGCCAAAAGTTTAATAATCAATATTTATGTGGTCGAAATGTTGTTAGAAAAGAGGACGTTGAGTTATAATTAATCAGTGCATCTTGAAGAACACCACCACTTAGCCGGCTCCTTGGGATCACTGCAAATATCTCTGTCTTCTCTCTGACCACAATACCATCAAGGAAGAGACTTCTGGTTATCAATTCAGGGAATGAGTATAGTTGCTTGGCAACCTTAGTAATTACTGTATAGCCAGGATATAGATAACATCGGCCACATCTACAAAGCCAATTTGTAACCTTTCTTTTGTTTTTGATGAAGAAGGTCTATGGCTTCTACCTTACCCCTCAGCTGTGGCCTGAATCACCTCTTTAGCTATTGAATCTTCTCCTTGCTTCTGACATGGGATGTAACTACCAGGTAAGGAAGTCAGATCCCATGAAGTAAGTCTTGAGTAAAGGGGGTGGGGCTGGGGAGAGGAAGAAAACGTACTGCCTTGGCACCCTTGTGCAGGGATCTTTGAGATAATTTTATGGTTTACTGGCATATGGTTCAAGTCACTGGCTAACCTGATAACAAATTTTATTGCCTTTCCCGATTTCCTTGACCTCAAGTTCCAAATATCTCACCTGTTCACAAACCTTCACCTTGGGATCTAATTACAGACGAAACTAGACTAAGCACATTGTTCTCACAGCCATAATCAGTGGAGCTTCCTCCTGAAGTAGATGAGCACTAATACGTATTCCCAGAGCTGGAGAATGTGAGCAAGACACCTTGGAGCAATTATTCCTGAATGGGTTATCTCCATCAAATCCCTCCTCCACTCAAGACTCAGGAAATTATGTGAAGGAGGATAAAGAAAGAGTGTAAGAGCCAAAAGGGAACCAAGGAAGCAGTGTCTTCCAGATATACAGGACTGATGCACATATGAACTCACAGAGACTGTGGCAGTTGCACAGGGTCTGCACAAGTGCCAGACAGATGGGATTCCAGCACTGAGAGGGAACAGTGGGTAGAGTTTCTATCCCTAATCAAGTAGCTATCCATAGCTGGCAACCACTGGATTTTTTTTAACAATGGAATCTCACTGGATGTATAAACTACACGTAACAGTAGGGCCCAGGCCCAGCAGTAGATGGCCAACATAAAATTAGCTCAATGGTATTTTTTGTAGGTTTTTGTTTGTTTGTTTGTTTCATTGCTTTGTCTAATTTTCATCTTACTGGTCTTTTCTTGCATACTGTAATTTGCAGTTTTGTGTTTGTATGGATTGTATGATGTGTGTGTGTGTGTGTGTGTATGTGTATGTGTGTGTGCATGAGTGCGCATGTGTGTGTTTTGTGCTTATTATTTACTTTTCTTTTATTCTGGTTCTTGTTTGCTTTTGATTACTGGCTTGTTTTCTTAAAGACAGAGAAAAAAAGGAGATGTGGAGTTGGATAGGTGGGCAGGATCTAGGAGGAGACCGGAGAAGGGAAACTGTAATAAAAATATAGTGCATAAAAATTATTTCAAATACGAAATTAACTTGATATTTTCCATAGCTGTTGGAAGAAGGTTGTATTATCCTTAGACCTCCACTCATCCCACAAGCCTCATAGTATCATTTCATACAATGTGATATTTATTTAAATAAGTAATAACTGTTTTTTTCTGTTGCTTTCAACCAAAACATATTTTATGAACAAGACAGTATGTACTAACATCACTACTTCTCCATGAAGATTTTTATCACTTCCTGGTTATCGGCTTGCAATCTTTCCTGTGGCTTCATGGCTAGGAGATGAAAGAAAGAATAACAAGCAACTCTGGGATTAATCTATCTATCTGTCTGTCTGTCTAGCTGGCTGGCTATCTACATCTATCTATATCTATTTATATTTTTCTCAACATATTTTTATTGATTATTTGGGAATTCCACAGCATGCACTCGAATCATACTTACTTCCCAATCCTCCATGATACATTCTCCACCCTTGTGACCCTCCCAAAACAAAAACACTCAAGTCCATTTTTTTGTTGCCTGTATACTCACTAGAGCATGGTCAAACTCCCAGTGGCCAGCCCCTTAAAGAGAACTGAGTCCTTCCCAGGAGGACTTCTTTCCAGAAGCCCTCAGTTGTGGAGAGTAACACTTCAGCACCCTTAAAACAATTTAAAAAGAGTTCTCTTAGATGGTTTCCTGCATAGGCTGTTACTTTTATGGGGAGGTGAGGTTAGGGTAGAGGTTTTCATAGAAGTCTTCAATGTCCCTCTTTCCCAACTGTGAATCTGCAGAGAGGAGGAAGAGTCGTGGAACTGACCTTATCTAAATAGTATCATACTGCAACAGAATGCCTCATGTTGAACAGAAATATCCACATAAAGTTCGATGGAGAAGCAAACAAATGACAGCAAATGCTGAGAGGAATGTGGGAAAATAATTCTTATACATTGCATGTTGGAAAGTAAACTGTGAAGTCATTATGAAAATCAGTATGGAAGTGACTCTCCTCCCTGCCCCCCCCAAAAAAAAATCTTAAAATAAATTATGTAATCCAACCGTATCACTCTTCGGGTTATTCTGGAAGGACTCTAGGACCTCAGCATTTATTTTTCAACCATTGCCTTGGCTGATATTCCTTACAGAACAGAGTTGGTGCTGAAACCAACGTCAGTTGGTAAGTGTGCATGGAAAACTCCAACCCCCATTCCTCTCCAGCATTATAGGAAGACAGCTCCTCCCTTGTAAATTAATGGGAATGAAGTGGTACAAAATAATAACGTCCCTGATAACTAGCACACTCAATTTTCTAAAGGACCTATCTTCTATAGCTGACAGTCAGCAAAATTTAGTATATCTACAAACTGTTTGTGTTTGTGATAAACAATGTTCAAATTCAGCAGGTGTGGCTTTGGTGCTGAACTTCTGCATTTCTGCGTTTTTATGCGTTTATTTCAATTAGCACAACAAATGGTGAGTTTCACTGTTGGCCGCGCGTGCTTGCACACACACACACACACACACACACACACACACACACACACACACACGAAATATATATATTCTTAGACCCTAATCATAATCATTACTTGTTATCCTCTCTTGCCTTCTCATGTCTCCTGTACCATTCTTCTCACCCAACAGGTTCTTTTATACTTTCATATAACACACACACACACACACTACATATATGTATCAAGTACATATCCTTTAAATCTAGGATTTGTATGCAAAAGAAAAGATGAAATGTTTGCCTTTCTGAATTTGGCTTATTATGTTTAACTTCATTTGTGTTTATACAATGCTATAATTTCACCTTTCTTTAGCACTGACAAGTTCTATATGTATTTACTACAGTTTTCCTTATCCACTCATCTATTGATTGCTATCTTGGATGTTGTGACTATTGCTGCAATCAACAGAGAGACACAAGTATCTGTGGTAGACTTACTTAGAGTCCTTCAGGAACATACTCAAGAGTGCTTTTATTTTTAATTAATGTGTGTGTGTCTGTGTGTGTTTTGTATGTATGTGTGTGCATGTGTATATGGAGATACATTTACTTATGCCCACATATGCAAAGGACAGACAGACACACACACACACACACACACACACACACACACACACACACAATGTGCTTTCTGTTGCATTATACTTTGATTTGAGACATAGTATCTCACTGCATCTAGAGCTTGCCATTTTGGCTAGATTTCCTGGCCAGCGAGCACGTAAGACCACTTGTGCTTCTTAGTATTTTTGTTTTGTCATTTTGACACAAGCTATAGTCATTTGGCAAGCGGAAACTTCAATTGAGAAAATGCTCCCACTAGATTGGCTTGCGGGAAAGTTTGTGGTGGTGGTGGTGGTGGGTCCTTTTTTTGATTAATGATTGATGTGGAAGGACTCAGCCCAGGGTGGATAAACCTGAGTTGTATAGAAACGTAGGCTGAGCATACCATGGAGAGCAAGCTAGTAAGCAGTGTTCCTTTCCAGCTTCAGATTCAATTCCTGCCTCCTGGTTCCTGCTTGTCTTCCCTTAATGATGGACTATGATCAAGACACATGAGCCAAACAAGCCCTGTTCTTTCCAAGTTATTTCTGGCTGTTGTTGTACCACAGCAATAAATATAGCACACTAAGACAGCACCTGTCTCCACCCCCACACCATTCTGGGGTTACACACATGGATGCAGCCACACCCCTTAGCAAGCACTCCACCTTCAGAGCCACCTCCCTATCCAAGGTATGGATTTCTGGTGGTTGACTTTAACATCCTAGTAATTTGCTGGCAACTTTTTCCAAGTCCAAGAGAGGCTCTGCATCTTTAATAACCTTCCAGGAGATGCTGCTGTGATACTTCTGGTCCTCAGGCCACATTTCCTCGCATGGCGTCGGCCAAATAAGTTATTATAGTTTATCGAGACTCCCTGGGACTTTTAATGGAATTCAACTTCATGAAGCTCCCTAGTCCACTTATAAAGTCTAATCAGTAGTTCTGGTATAGGGCCCAATGCTTTGATCTACTAAGCTTGACGAAGATTCAGATATAGATTGGAGCTCACACTATGTAAAACACAAACCTCTTCTATATCTTTCTTTCATCAATTATCACTTCTTTGTCTGTGTTTTGACTTGTGTTTCCTAGGGGACTCCCTCTAGGACACACGTCCCTTATTTGTTTACAAACACTTATGTAGCACTTACAGTGTGCTTGGCACTGTCCTGCATGCTTCACATATATCAACTCTTTAGTCATCATGCAGATCACATTCTTGTAGCTCATTCTTGCACACAGAGGTCCAGTTTTTCCATCTGTAGTTCCAAGCAGTAGTTAGTGGAGTTTCAATTGAAATCCAGGGAGTTTGGCTCTAAAAATCCTGCACCAAATTACCAGCCTATGCTCCCCAGTAACTCTATGCCCCTTAAAAAGAGAGAGCAGATAAATGAGTTTATTTTGAGCAACCTTTTTCAGGGCCATTCTCTCTGTTCCTTTCCCTTCTTCCCTCCCTTCTTCCCTCCTTCCTTTCCTCCCTCCCCCCTCTCTGTCTGCCTCTCTGTCTATCTGTCTCTCTGTGTGTATTTGTGTGTAGTGTTGTATATATGATATGTATATACAAATGAGTTTTTAAGTGGGGGCAGGCAGGGGAAGGTAGAAACCGGAGACAACATTGGATGACATTTTCAAATGTTCTCTACATTATTATTATTTTAGATTGGGTCTCTCACTGAATCTGGAGCTTATTAGTTTAGCTAGACTTGCTGGGGAGGAAGCTGGTCTCTGCTTTCTCTGTGTCTGAGTTTTACATTGCCATGTCCAGGTTTGACATGGGTAATGCAGATCTGAGTTCATATCCTTGTGCCTTCACAGCAACAATTTAAAAACATAACGGTGTTTCTAGCCCCTGTCTTTCTTATGATACCTACATAGATTCTCTCAGCTCCTTTGGCAATGATCAGGCTTTTTTTAGTCCTGTTAACTTTAATTATAATTACTTGGAGGGAGCAATGTTAATAAAAAGAATTTAAAAATTAAAGAAAATGTGTTTGACCTTTTGATATGCTTGCTTAATGTCAAATAAGTGATTTCAATTCAGCAAGCTTCTAGTATGTCTTCATGTGGTAGAGATTTATGCTTAGAGGTGGAAAGAGCACAGAAATATTTAAGACAGTATATTTGCCTTTAAGAGTCTGACAACACTGTTTGAAAAAAATATATATCATATGTTTTCTTGTTACATGATGTACTTTAAAAGTTTATAAGAAGTGAAATGGTGTTACAGATGACAAGAAAAGAAGTACAAATGTGGATAAAGGGGATAAAGAGACTATATTAGGGTGAATGGACAACCCAGATATCTGGTATACTTAAAATAAAGGACAGGTACCTGAGGAGAAAAAGTCTGTGGACTTATGGTTGAGGAAGACAGTGGTTGGGATCAGAGGTGGGAATGCCTACCTGATGACTGTGGCCTGAGGATGTGGAGTGCTGGCTAGCATTCCTGAGGCTTTGGTTAACTCTCACCGCATAAACCAGGTGTGATAGTTTACATCTGTAATCCCAGCAGGAAGGTCATTCTTCTCCATTCCATAGGGACTCCATAGAGACTCTGTATCCACAAACAAGGAAACAAACAAGCAAGCATCACCTGACATAGTGAGAGGTAGTTAAGGAACCCATTATGGAAGGGGGTGTCTATGTTTGTGGAACATGTGTGTTGCTTCAAATGTTTTCATGAGATATGTAATTTATTAAATTAATACAAACCACATTATTGCATATGTGTTATGTTTTGTTATGTATGGTTAGTCACAGGGCTCCAACGGGGCCAGCACTACTGTAGCTGTATAACAGACGACACTGCTTAAGTAACAGAAAACGGGGAGGAGAGCTTGGATTCAAATCTGGATTTGAATCTGTGCTTTTTCTAAGACATCTGTAGAAAGAATATTAGGCAAAGAAAGGAAGAAAATCTCCCAACTGGAGACCTTAATCCTGTTGATGGGAAACAAACAGCATGACTAAAAAATACTTGAAATTATTTACAGGATTTCTGTAAGTAAGTCAAGATGTGAATCACTTTTTTCCCCTTCCTGTGACTTTTGTAATTTAAACAATTATTTGGATGAGGAATACTGAATACTTACTGATTTTAGATGAAAGGTCTTTGAAGATGAAGTTACAAGTACGTTCACACCTTTATTTTGAATATATAGGCTCTTATAAACTCATTCATTCTCCACATGGAACTGTTGTGTGGGTCTTGTCATCTTATTCTATACAGAATAGTATAAAAACTTGAATGTTTTCTTTCCAACTAAGTGAATGAGGCAAGTGCTCTCAAAACTATTATTCATTCGCGAGTTTGGTGTAAGAGTTATTTTCACCCGGCCAAGCTGTGATTGTGCCATTCCTGTCGCCTTATAATATTACGTAATGGGAAAACAGATGACCAGCAAAGGCATGACAACAGGAGCCCTGATATAAAATGCGCTGTGTGTGTTATTACTAACAACCTTATTGTTTCTACTGCTCAGCATAGAGCAGGGCACACATTGCATGAGAAGCATCACTGACTGTTACATAGCAATAGACATTTCCATAGCCACAGAAGGAAGAAATGAGGGGCATTGATCAAACCCTAGATTTTTTTTATTTTCTTTCTTTTTTAAAAATATATTTTATTAATTTATTCATATTACATCTCAATAGTTATCCCATCTCTTGTATCCTCCCATTCCTCTCTCCCTCCCACTTTCCCCCTACTCCCCTCCCCTAGACTGTGACTGAGAGGGACTACCTCCCTCTGTATGTGCTCATAGGGTATCAAGTCTCTTCTTGGTAACCTGCTATCCTTCCTCTGAGTACCACCAGGCCTCCTCATCCAGGGGACATAGTCAAATATGGGGCACCAGAGTTCAAGTAAGAGTCATTCCCCACTCTCCACTCAACTGTGGAGAATGTCCTGTCCATTGGCTAGATCTGGGTAGGGGTTCGAAGTTTACTACACATATTGTCCTTGGCTGGTGCCATAGTTTGAGCAGAGGAAGTTTTTTGTTTGTTTGTTTGTTTTTGTTTTTCACACTACTTATCCTGTTACTGGCTTAGGCTCACCTATGAAGTTACTCACCTATGGTGTTACAGTCTGTTGCCTTTATTGGACCAAATTCTGTGCGAGCTACTAGAAAAACAAAGACAGAAGCCACGACCCCGAGGGCCTGGGGTTTGTAAAGATAGTGAGGAAAATGTGTAGTACAACAATCGAGATGCAACGTGGTTTATGATCAAGTTAAACAATAATCACTAACACTTTATAAACCATTTAAAGGGGTTCTCTGCTGGTCAATCTTTGATGCACAAGGGATATCATATGGCAATCATTTTATAGAGGCCAAGTGAGAGAATTATACTCCTTCCTGTGTCTGGCATGTTCAAAAGCATCTTGGACCTGGCTTCTCTGATATGATTTTTTAATACACCTATGCACCCCTACTGTATCAGTTCACCCTGATAAATGTGTGGGGTAGCATCCTCCCTGGTTCCAGGAATTTGCCAGTGTGTGCTGCACACCTGATGCAATGCAGATGGTGTTGTTTCCTGTCCAACCTGGGTCCCAATGATCCTCAATTTTCAAACTGGAATAAGAGTTTCTCATGTCAAGACACATCCTGAAAGAACACTATTTTGTATGCTGTGGGGTAATGCTGGGTAGAGAGTGGCCTTATCTGTATGGGAGCCCAGGAACATGAACTGGATCACACACCAGTGTATTAAGTCAAGGGTTTTGAATGTGCAATTAATTCTAAAGCAATTTAAAAGTAATTCTTATTCAACTGATGAAATTCTTGTCTACTAGGCTGCCTGCCTCTGTCTGCTAACCTAGGCCTAAGCCTGGAAGCTTCAAGCCTCCGCACAAGCTTATCTAGACCTAGAATGTTCTCAGCCTCTGAGACTTACTGCTGAGTAGGCTCCCCATTTCTAGCTCTTTTTGGTCTGGTTGGTTCAACTCAACTGCCCTGACTCCAAAGCCTCTCCAAGCTGACTGATTCAAACTGGCTTCTCTCTCGGCTTCTGACTGAATTGCTCTGTTCTAACTCTAGCACTCTGTTCTAATCTCTGGCTCTGTCTCATTCTCTGGTTCATTTTGTCTTTACCTGTGTCTAGCTTGTTCTCTCTCTACTTGTCTCAGTAAGGCTCTCCTGCTAAAACTGCCTCTGAATACGGCAAACTGAACTGACACAAATTCAGCTCCACGGCACCGCCTCTCGCCTCTCAACTCACTCACAACTGAACTGACTGAACAGAACTGACTAGAATTCAGAGATCTGCATGCCTTTGTCTTCTGGGTGCTGCGATTAAAGGCGTGTACTATCAAGCCTAGACCTAAGTTTTTCTTTATTGGAAACCTATTCTGTACCAGGCTGGCCTTGAACTCAGAGATCTGTTTACCTCTGCCCCCTGGGATTAAAGTTCTGTTTGTATTCCAACCAGATTACATAGACCTAGAAGGTCTTTGGATATGATCTCTTGCCAGAGGAGCCATGTTTTGAATTAAAATTTCTCTACAGAAGCATTAATAATAACAAAACTAAACATTAATAATAATAACATAATAAATAAGTCACCAATAAAAAAAACTCAAAACTTCAAAGAACTGATTATACACTGATAGTACAATCAGTCATATTTTGATTAAAATATTAATGTTTAGTTGTCATTCTTAGTCTATTAAAATAATCATGAAATAATTTCCTTATATTGAACTATTGTTTCTTTGACTTAGATTATTTTGGTTACCATGGATGACCTAGAATGTTTCTGTTAAGTATGTGATGATTACAAATAAACAGTTTATATATATATATATATATATATATATATATATATATATAAATCACTAACACTTTATAAAGCATTTATTGTTCAAATTGGTAATAAAGCCGTTTTTATTTAAAATTCTAAAGACTCTTAGCATACAGATTCTTATTTGCATTTTACAAATAAGAAATGTTATCAAGTCCTTAATGAATATAATAATGCAGCATAGCTGGCTGCAGAGCCACTACATTTCCTTGGTTAATTCTGATAGAGTACATGGAACAGCATCTGCTGGCCTCCGCATTGTCTAGACAACAGAGTAGAGACAAGAGACATCACAAGTTCCCTAATGCTGCAATTCAGAATCATGTTACGGAACTTAAAAAAAAGAAAAACAACTTAATCCTCAGGTCTTATAAGTCTGAGGGTGATATGGGTGTTGGTAGAGTTTTAAATCTTTCTAGGCAATTCCAATTTAAAGATGAGGAGGCCCACTGCTATAAACTGTGAAGTGCTGGGCCAATTTGAGAGTTCTTTTCCTCGTCTTGCCTTCCCCTCTCCCCATGCCTTTCCTGAAAGTTCAGAATCAGAAGACATGACATTATGTCTCTTTGTTTCACACACATGTGTTGGGAACACCGTTGGCATTGTGCTACACAGGCGGGTGTGGAACACACTCATTGGTTACACAGGCGGGTAAGTGGTTATAGTTGTTAGCATTCACAGCTTGCTTACAAACCAGTTTTATTAGGACACAGGGCCTCAAAGGCAATGAAGGTTTATTGCTGCATGTGAACCCTGCATACAGATCACATGACTGCGACTAAGTAAATTAACAAAGTGTTCATGACGTCCTCTGTCACCAGCAGCTAGTGTCAGAAAACTTGAAGGAATTGGTTTGACTCTTTCCAAAAAGAAAATGAAGTAAAAAGTCAATTCAATAGTAAAGCTAAAAGCTAGCCAGAGCTTGAATTACAATTTCTGGTTTGGAAGTTAGGTTTATAGGTTCACACCAACACATCCTCATTTTAGGACAAATTACCCAATAACATGTGAAAGCTCAGTGATATATGAAATGACTTAGGCATATTTACAATTGAAGATAAGTACAGCCGGTTGCTGCCATTGCTGAAGCTACAGGTCTTAGATCGGAACAATGCTATGATTTCTCCAGTCTTTCTGTGGGGTTTGTGCTAAGCACAGGGAGGTGTGAAACTGAGAATCTTTTGTGTAAAAATCTAGTCTTTAAACAGGAGTGTCACTGTTTCTTTTGTTCTTGCGATGATAATTTTAGGCAAATCCAGAGTGAGTGTTTAATGTTTCCAGTCCTCTTCTGTATCTTGATTTGCATGACGGACGTGGTGTACCAGAGCATAGGATGAGGAAGCATGGGAAGGCCCAATAAACCCAAGCTTCTAGAGGCTGGTGGAAGAGAGACTGTGAGTGAAAGAAAAGGAAAATGTGGGTCGGGGGGTGGGGAGGCGGCTCTTTGTAATCTTCAACAACGATGAGACCTCCACAAAGTCTCAGAGAAAAGAGAAGGGAACAAACTCACATGAAAAAGAGAAAATGTAAGACCACTAGCTGAATAGTTGAACTTAGTTTAATATTTAAGGGCGCCGTCATCTAAGAGATGCCTCCTGTGGTTTGGTAAGACCTTGCCTCAGCACACTGTCTGGCTGCTTTACAAGGTTGCTACCAAGGTCTCAACCAGACTTCTTTACTTCAAGGACTTCCCGTTATGAAGCCACAGAGAAGGCCATTTAAAAACCTCATAGCCCTTCAAGAAAATCAACTAGAAATCATTATTTTTCATATCTCTGTGAGATGAAAACAAAAATGAAGACTAAAGAACTTCAGATCCTTGCGTTCCTAGGTCATGAAAATGGAACTTCGTCATTGTTCTACACATCCGTGTGTACCAGAGGGAGGGATTGCTCCTGTGCTTTCTAAGTGATGTAACAACATTATCCTTAGTTTATTTTTCTTGCTTCTAGACATGTTAGTATATAATTTTTGGTCGCCATACTGCTTCCAGTTTCAGCTTTATGTCTAGAGACTGAGCACTGGTTCCTGGCAAAGACTCGCTGATTTTGGAAATTAAAGAGAAATGACCAGTGCAACTCAATTATTTAAGCCAGGCTCCTAGGAATAAGGCAGAAATTACTGGATTTCTTTAATGCAGGCCTTTTTTTTTTTTTTTTTTGGATCTGCTGGTGATTGCCTGCCACTGGATCAAATGTTTACTTCTGGCCCAAGAAGTTGCATTAACGGAAAACAAATTACAAAATTTAAACAATGCTACTTGGCCACCACTATCTTTGGCTGGAGGCAGCTTGATTTTGAAGACAATGTGTGTGGAAAAAGAATTATGGCTGTCATATTTAGCACATATCCGTGGTGTCATAATTAGAAATAGATTTGGGTTCTGCGGCTCCTGCTTTAACTGAAGCATAGAGTGTGGGACTCTAGTCATAGACTTTCCTGATGTCAAAAAGTTGAATTCTCTTTTAGTCCTTGAAGTCATTTTTATTCCCTGGTCTTTATTCCTACAAGAGCTTTCACACTCATACACACACAACACATCACCCCATGCTCACACTAATTCAAATACCACCCCTAAATTATTCAATTCTATCTATTCCATGGCTTGGTAGAACTATGTACAGATCTGCAATGTAAAGAATCAGAAACTTGGAGCACGGGGCCAGGGGTTCAAAAGATGAGGTCCTCAATGCATTCTGAGGAGGATGATTGTGTTCCAGAGCTACACAGAAATGTTCACCCCCGAGAGTCTGATTGGGAAGAAACACTTAGTGCAATGTTTAGAAATACGCAAGCTGAGATCATCCAAGATGGCGTCTATCATACCATGGAATAGCAGTGACTGCACAGCCACCAAAGGACCATACTGAGAGCTCCCAAACACAGTGCTGGTGTTCCCCAGAAAGAAAAAAATTCTGACATGTGGATCATCCATGCCTCCTACCACAGGGCCATGGGATCATGCTCAGGTGAGTCTCAGGGACCCTGAGCTTCCGCCGCTGTTTCACATTTTAGGGTATAGGCATGATGCAGTACAGGCCAAGCAGATGGCATAAGAGGAAGGGGTGCTATTCTAGTTGAGCCAGAGTGAGGACTGTACCGCCCACACCACAGGCCTCATGGACCCCCTCTCATGGGCAGGAGCCAGGCTCAGTGCTGAGAGCTGGATCATGCAGAGGTGGATACTAGGGGCAGCACTGAGGCGGAGCCCATGGCAGATGGAGCATATGATGGAATAGAGACTTGAGAGGGGGAGAATCAACAGAGCCACAAGTTCCCTAGGACAAGAAACTGAGCTGGGTCAACATCAATGGTTTCTGCGAGCTACTCAATGAAGACTTTGAGGGGCCTCCAATTGCCAACTGCTTGATGACCCACAAGATCCAGTACCCACAGGAGTAGGAGGCTATCCAAGCCTTGACAGCCAGCAACAACCTGATAAATTGAATGGGAGCAGGAGAGTTGGCCCTAAGGACATGGAAGCAGGAGAGCTGACCCGAGGATACAAGAAAAGGAGATCTGGTCCTTAGGATGAGGGAGCAAGTCAGCCAGGGGACATGGGAGCCTGAGAGCTGGCCCTTCCCTGAGGACAGGGAAGCATGAGAGGGCTCTGCACTGATGATGTGGGGGCGGGTGAGCTGGCCCTGCCCCGAGGACACAGAAGCAGGAAAGCTGGCCATGCCCTGAGGATGCAGGGGCAGGTAAGCAGGCCCTGCCCTGATGACATGGGAGTGGGTGAGCCGGCCCTGCCATTATAACAGCTGGCCCT
This sequence comes from Acomys percivali, assembly GCA_907169655.1. Taxonomy (NCBI): domain Eukaryota; kingdom Metazoa; phylum Chordata; class Mammalia; order Rodentia; family Muridae; genus Acomys; species Acomys percivali. The sequence goes on along the minus strand of OU015743.1, from coordinate 64,035,089 downwards.
GCCAGGATGACACAGGAATGTAAGAGCAGACCCTGCCCTGAGGACAGAGGAGTGGGCCCTGATCCAGGGCTCTGAGTGAACCTCATCCCAACATCTACCCCATGTATGACCTGCTGGAACACATGAAGGGGCTGGACCTGCAGATTCAAAGATTAAGAATTTCCTTAACACACAACAACAATGGGATATCTGACAGCAGTCCTAGTGAGGATCCGATAATGATAGTGTAGGTCTCCAACCAGACCCATGACTCGTAGCAATGAACATTTGAAAGTAAACATACGTGGACAAAAGGCTATACTGCGTGATACACTACAGCTTCTGTGACAAGACTTTTTGTTTATCTGTTTGTTTTATTTTAGTCTGGGGAGGAGAGAGGAGAGGTGCATGACGTGCAAATCATAGACATTCAATAAAAGTATAAAAAAAAGACTCAGAAACTTTCATCTTGGGACCAACTGATTAAGTCTCAGGTTTTTTATTTATTTATTATTATTATTATTATTATTATTATTATCATTATTATTTCAGATTACATCCCAATTGTTATGTTCTCATTTGTATCTTCCCATTCCTACCCTCCATCCCTCTTTAACCCTATTCCCCTCCCCTAGACCTCTGACAGAAGAGGACCTCTTTCTTCACCATATGACCACAGTCTACCAGGTCTCATCCAGATAGCCTGTTTCCCCTTCCTCTGTGTGCCATCGGGCCTCCCCACCATGGGGAAGTGACCAAATTGGGGGCATCAGAGTTCATGTCAGAGGCAATCTCTGCTCTTCTCACAACCGTGGAGAATGAGCAGTCCATTGGCTAGATCTGAACAGGGGTCTAGGTTTACTGCATGCATTGTCCTTGGTTGGTGCAACAGTTTGTGCAGGCCCCCTTGGCTGCAAATCCACCAGCCTTGATGGTTTCCTTGTGGGGCTCCTGAGCCCTCTGCTTCCTTCCATTCCCCCATTCTTCCATACCACTCTCAAGTGGAGTCCAGCTGCAAATGACAAATGGGCTGAGAAAGAAATTAGGGAAACCACACCCTTAAGCTACTGCGCTACATGGAGATGCTGAGGGCCCAATAGCAGTTGTCTCTAAGGTTTCTCTGAAGTACATATCTTTTGAGTTGTTGCTCTGTATTTTTGTGGTTGTCATCCAAACTTAAAATCAAACTGTCAGAGGTGGAAATGTAACCATTAAATTTATGGCAACACTAGGCAGCACACAGCCGTCCTGTCTGTCCCTAGCACTTGACTGTTTGGCTTATAAGGACGGTCACTGCTGTCTTTGCAGATGGCCCCAGCTCTCACTCTGAATTAAGACCAGTCCCTTCTTCTGTCTTAGAAACCAAAAAGGCAACAGGATGAAGTCTTTTCCTTCCTATTCCCATAGTGATTATTATACATAATTTAGTTTTGACCCCAAATTAGTAATGCCGAAGTGTGGAAAGAGATAGTAATAGTTGAGAGAAATGGGAGTTTGAGCCTGGAGAGTCTGAACTGGTTAAGCCCTGCTATTCCTCAAAAGAAAGACATCTTTTAGAGTTTATGAGAAATCCAATGGTTTCTGGAAAGTCCTTGGCAGACCTCTCAAAATATGTTTCCAATGTTTTAAACTCAAACAAATTAAAAACATATTTTTTTCCTGGCACTTTCCTCCCCCATTTTAAAGGATATGTGTATTTTTCAGGGAAATTTTGGGCACGTGGTTCTAATTTTCACTTAACTCATCGTGATATTATTTTGTAAGAGCTATTCAATGACTAAGAACCCTCATGTATCCTTTAAAAAATACATTAGTCCTTTAAAAAAAATCTTATTTCTTAGAAATAGGAAGTCAGAGAAACCAGTGGGGAGCACAGCGCAAATAAGCATTTCAGGGCTTTTCTGGCCAGACAAGATCAACTGCTCTGTTTTCTTCACAAAAACCTACTTCCTTGAAGTCAAGTCCTTTTCTGGAAGGTCTGTCCCAGCATGAGTCAGTTCCCTTTGTGTGTTGGGATTCCAGTTGGAGAAAGACTTCCTTTGCTGTGCAGCATGATGGGAGACTGTGGAAACCATTAAAGCTTTCTCATCATGCCCACAGATCATTCCAATTATCAGCGACAGCTCCTACATGGTCCTCTTGTACCTCTGAGAGGCAAGCACTCAGGTTTTCACAGGCACTGATCTGACTTTAAATGTTGACCACAGTAGTGTATGAGACGTTTTACTCAGGATGCTATGAATAAGCAACTCCTTGTATCCTTTAACAGGTTCATTTAAATTGTTTTATTTTTGAAGTGAAACTGTAATTGCATCATTTGCCCTTTCTTACCTACATCCTCTTCCATGTATTCACCCTTTTGGTCTCTTTCAAAATCATGGCCTCTGGCCTCTTTTTCTTTAATCTTTGTTAAATATTGTGAGTGGGAGAAGTCGTCTTCCCCAGAGATGAGTCTTCCAACTAATTATCCAATACCAAGTGGTCAGTCCTGAAATCATGCACATACAAGTAACAGTATAAGGACCGAATAGATTGTAGTTACATATTTAAGAATAAATTATGTGATCACACTGTTCTATATGCCCCTCACCCCCAGAATACTTCTGAGAAAAAAGATTTTACAATGCCATAGGTAAATGCAAGAATACACACACACACACACACATACACACACACACACACACACACACACACACGTGTGTATACTATAGTATGTGTATATATATATATATGAGCAAATGTCTAATGTTTTAATTAAATATTTCAACAAATTATATTAATAACTGAAATAGTTCAAGAGCTTTCTAAGATATCAGGGGTACAAATATGAATAAATAAAAAAATCTAACCTCAAGGAATTCAATGATTTTAGGTTAAAAAATTTGTAAAAATCTAATAAAATACATTAATTAAAGTATGCTAGAGATGAAAGAAGGACAGTTAAGTAGAAAGGGGGGATGAGAAACTATTGCTAAAAGCAGTAAGAAACCTTGAGTCCTACCACTAAAATCATTGGCTGTTCACCATATACACAAGGGCCAGTCAGCCCGGCAGAGGGAGCTGGATGAAGAAAACAGGAGCTAACACTCTTGTCCCTCTTGGCGCATGGCCATGCTTTTGGCATGAGTTATTCAATGCTATGAAAGATGGCTCTCATGAAGCCCAGTGATGGGCATGGTTGGCTGTGGTACAGGTTCAGATTTTATCACCAAATAAATAGAGATATTACATTTGCCTTTTAGATAAATATCTTCCCGATGGCCTTATGTCAGGCTGACTGGGGCATGGGGGGTGCACAGAGAGACGGGCGGGGAGGAACAGAAGGAAGAAGCTCAAGGAGTGGGATTGGCATAATTGCTTACTTAGTGTGAGGGAAAAAGGAGGAGGAAAGGAAGTGAGTATTTTGGAACTATGCAGAGGAAAATTGTATGGAATCTGGGTGAGGGTAATGATTTCTGTTTACAACCAGGAAGTTGCAGCTGCCTGTGGGATGTTCATGTGCACAAATCGTAGGCAGGCCCAATCACATCCTGTAGGCTCCTCGTCACAATATTAGAAAAGTAACATTGGTAAGCAGAGCTTAACCACATCATTTCCTTTGACAGAACTTTGATGGGAGGATCTCTGCTCCCTCATAGACAGCATTCTTCCTGGAGTCCACCTGGTTCACATCGCCGGCTACAGACCGATCCACTATCAGGTGCCTGTGCTCATGAGATAGGACCATCAAGCCTATCCCTAATGGTATTGATTTCTGCAAGAGATTTCTACCATTTGTTGTTTATCTTTTGTTCTTTTTTCAGTTTTACTTTGTCCCAGTCCTTTTCAAGAACAAAATAAAACAAAAAAGAAAACAAAACGAAAACAACCTTTATCTCTGCTTTGTTTGTCTGTCTGCTCTTTGTTACTATTGGAGAACAGAGCAAGGGCTCTACCACAGCCTCTGAGTTTTAGATACTTGATAACAATTATTTGTAATAGTATCTGGAGTAAGACAATGCATTATATAATACTAGTATTGTCATTATTGTACTATATCATTCTTTCTGGGAACCGGTGTTGTTAGAGTCTTTGTTAAAATTTATTTGTGGCAGTCAGGGTGACTTCAACTCCCTCTTATATTATTTCCAACTGTGAGAACCTGGAATGTTTTCTACACATTGAAACATTGTCCCTGCCACTGATTGAGGAAAGAATTTGTCCTGCCTTGCAATTGCATCACCTGCCATTTTATTGTTGTTTAACTTACATTGTTACTATTTACCTTGGTGGGTGAGTCTCTTACAGCTGGATTTTATATCTTAAAAAAAAATCATGCATAGTGTCAGGTTTTGAAAGAGGAAAAGTTAAGAAACCAATACTTGTCAAATTATTAGATAAATATTACTCTCCTCTGTGAAACAGAAGCTGTAATAACACAGACATTTGAACTGAATTGAGCCTGATTAAAATTTCACTTGCCTACTTACTCTATTTATATTACTTATTTCCTTGAGCTTCAATTCTCTATCTATGCAATGGAGCTACTATAAGATGACAGACCGAAGTTCCCCGATAACCTAGTGTTTTAGCACAATAATATTGTCCTCAGAATTCTTCTGTAAATGCATATTACACTTTTCTGAGCCAATTTCATCCTCATAAAAAAAAATCACAAGTTAGATACTAGTATTACCCATTTTTAGATAAGCTCCTTCACAGGTTTAGCAGGAGGACTTAATATGTCCATATGAGGAAAGCACTAACCACAATGCTTAACACACCATACATAAATGCTCAATGTAGGTTCATAGTGCCTCTTTTATTATTAATATACTTCACTTGTAAGAGAGTCTGTTGGAGACGGCAAAAACCAAACCAAAACAAACCAAACCAAACCAAACAAACAAACAAAAAAAACAGCTGAAAAAAAAAACCCAAGGCATTTTGAAAATAAATTTTGCATATAAATTAAGAGGGTAATTATTATTCATCCATTAGATGTCAAACCTAAGCTCCTTGGCCAGGAAGTTGCAGCTTTATACTAGTAGAGGGAGACATGTAAAACGCATTTAGTAAATCATGATTCGTATTGTTTAGGAGGCAGTTTAGAAATAAAAAGGACCTGTTTGTTGTTCTCTGGATGTGCTTGATATGATGACATTCAAAATGGGTTAATGCTTTCACTCCCTGTGGCCTTAAATCTCTGGGCAGTGGAGAATCAAACAAAAGTTACACAGACTGATCATGAAATGGTCATACACAGTCTCCCCGACCCCACGTTATGCTGAAGTTTAAAACAGACAAATCCAAGAAATGGTGAGATGGGGTATGCCTGATGCCATCTTTGCTAGTACTTCGGCATACTTTTGTCTTAGCAAATTCATAATTGGCCTGTGTTTTGGGCCCCTTTAAGTCACATCATCTGCATGTTGTAAAGGAACTTTGAAGTAAACTTGTATTTTATCTCTGTCTTTCCATGTGTATTTCATTTCCTTTAACCACTAGTTTTGAAATCCCTTTGCCTAGAGCTTTCACATTTGTTTGGGGAGAGCGTCCCACACACCCTGACTTGCAGGGATGTGTTTTCCTTGTCTTGTTCAGAGACTGGTGATTCATGAATGACAACAGATTCCTTGCCAAAGAAGCCAGGCTTTTGGTACAGCACATCCCTCCTTGTTTTAAGAACTGTGCACCAAATGCTTTTACTCCTTTCCTACCGTAGCCTTTTCAGGAGGCAGAAGGTGTACGTAATGATTGCATGGAAGGACAAGCAAGGCATTAAGAGGCAAGAAGAGTCAGTGTGTGTAAATACCGAAGGCTCCATCTCCAGTTCCCATAGTTGGTAAATCCTTCACTGTTACCAAGAAATTCAGAGAGACAGACAAGCGCTAATGAGCCACTACAAAGACCAAAAGGTTGGAATAGTTAGAGATACTTTTAAATATTCAAAAATGCACTGGCCTCTGAGAATCAATATCTGTTTTGCAACCGTTCTTTGTTTCTATTTTAAAATGCTTGTTCCTCAAGGGCAGGGACCTTGGCTTACATTTCTTTATAACACTGGTGCCCACTCCATAGTAGGCTTTCAGTAAATGCTTGCTTACTCAATAAATGAGTGAAGTTTCTATTCCCATATGAAAAGGTATTGACAATTATCATAGAAAAAGCAACTGATGTCTAGGACAGAAACTCCCTGTGCAAGGGCTCTAAGGAGAGAAATCTTATACCACCGATGAACATGCACAAAGAATCAGGTATTGATTTTCTTCTATTTACATCAAAGGAAAAATATGAATCTTGGCTATCTTAAATAAGTAATGCTAGAAGTAAAGAAATTGCTCAGAGTTAAAGCAAAAATAAAAGGGAAATGACATGAGCTGAAAACTCAAGACTGAGGAGATTAATTTCTAGAGAAATATTTTTATACAACACATTTACTAAATAATAATAAATCATCTCTTGATTCCTAGAACGCGTGCACATTCTCACTGCATATGCGTGGAAGAGAGTCTGCTGCATGAGGTCCTCTGAAAATTGCCTATTTTCTTTCTGTATCGCTATGGAAAGTTTACACACACACACACACACAGACACACACACACACACACACACACACATACACACCTCCTACCCTGGTTGTTACTCAGCCTCAAGGCAAGCTTATAAACTCTTTTGGTTTCATCTACTTTCCCTCCAGAATGTGTAGGGAGTAGAGCACACAGCGGGTTTCCAGGATTGAGTCAGATTAAGCTGTGCAAAGATGATTATTTATTTATTTATTTTGCTAACATGAATTCAGAGCATTAACTCTGAGGAGGAGGAGGGCGTGCAGCAGCGTGGTCTGGTGCTTTGTATTTTATTGCTGATTTCTTTCCACCTTGAGGTCTGCTCGCTGTCTTTAATGAGCAAACAAAATGATGTTTGCAATCTTTGCCTCCGGATGATCTCTGATTGGCTGACTAAATACCTACACACCTAGGCCGGGCAGAAGGGAGGGAGGGGTGGAGCGAAAGTTCGCATGGTTTCAAGACAGGATCTTGCTAGGGAGGCAGGGACCAGAGGAGAAAGGAGCAGATGCACCCACCATGGAATAGGAAAGAGCTGTGCAGGCCAGGAGAAGGAACACTCAAGTACCACATGGAAAGAACTGGCCCAGATGAACAATATAAGTGAGTATTTTGCAGTTATTGATAGGAAATAACTCAGATAGAAATGATTAAAGCAGATGGCATGGGATGAGGCCTAAGAGATAATGGAAGGTAGTTTACGGGGTTAATGTATGTCTGTCCTATCCCAGGTAAACTAAGGTTTATTTTAAAATAAAACAGGAATCTGTGTCTTTTATCGATTAATAGAGGGTTAGATAATACCACCATAGTAATTATAGACTGATTTTATAGTTAACGTTATTAGGTATTTTAATATTTACTACAACAAGGATTTTTTTGGCTTTAAAATTCTGTGTTGTTTCTTTGTCCTACAAAACATTACCTTTTCTTGTCTTCACTTGGTATGAGCTATAGGCCAGAAAGGAGGTGGTGCTAGGAAGAAAGCTTTCACTATAGAACAGTACACCATGGTACCATATTTTTTTTTCTTCCTCTGTTCATAGCCACCATTTTCTTTTACTGCATTTAATTCCTGTGTAATGGTTTTATCCCACTGCAACTTCCTATGACCACTCCATTCATCCAGACCATCATTAGTTTACTCTATAGGATACCTCACCCAACACTCTACTAGTTATAGAAAGGTTGTATCAAATAATGGTGATGAACATTGTAATACCAACAGCCATGCGAAGAAGGACTTCAGGTGCTGACCTATGCCCTTACATATTCCAACTTTGTTAAGCCTCACAACTACTTTAGATGTGAGCACTATTACTTCCATTTTATAGGTGAGATAACAGAAACAGAGGTTACATAAATTGCCAATGTCATAAAGCAATTGATAGAATAGGTAATAAGTGGCTGTGAATCCAAATCTTATGACCATTACAATTCTAAACTAATATCAGGGTAGTCTATCACACTCAAAGTGCGGGTGGGGAAGTGTGGCATGCTGGTTTGCCAATCATTTTGATATAAGGTATGATCTCATTTCTGTTGCTCAATGGTATGGCATCTATACTCAGGAATATATATATCGCTTTTTTTTTTTTTTTTTAGATTTCTGAGAAAAACTCAGGGAGAGAAAACACCAGTCTTTCTTGCCATCTTTAAAGCTTAGTGATTTCATCATATTCGTTGGCTTCAAGAAGTCAAGGCAACATCTCAGCACTAGAAAGCACACAGTCTGCTTCACTCAATGCACTGGAAGCCATTTGCCATCCAAAATTTAAATTATTAATGTACAGTGTTTAATATATATCCATTAAGGCTGGTAAAGTTGTGCCTGATTAACAGGCTTTTCATAAAAGCACTGACACAATTTTTTTTTAAAAAAATTAATTCAGCCTGCAAATGAACATCATCCATTTTGCTATCATATTTTATCAGTCTGTAAAGTGCATTCTCACTTCAGTTTTCAGTTCTGAATGCAGAGCACTGTGAAAAATGACAGAATTTTAATGAGAAAGTGAACAACATGCCATCAACACCCCTTTGCCAGTAAAAATGGCACAACATCAAAGCTTTAAATCATGTTCCCTCCACACCTTTGGACATCTGTGATTCTGCCTGAGTCCTCAAAAATCTGCTGCATCCATCACCAGGTGCAGCCTTTAAACATGGAGGCCCAGTCTACTTCACTGGTTGGCATGGCAACAGTTGTCAAATCATCCCTTGATAATGCTCTTTAATTGATTGTATAAATTATTCTGAGATATGTGATTGCCAAATGATGTACTGAGGCTCTTAAGTGAGCAGGTCGGCTGCATTCCAAGGTGCACCACACATCCCCTGCCTTTGCCCATGAAAACGACCTCCTTAAAGCACCGAAACGCTCACAATATTAAGTGCAAAGGAATAGTTTAAAGCAAAGGTACAGTTAATTGCTTATTTAAGTGTATGTTAACTTACTAAAACCCAGCAGGCCCAGACTAGTTTGTTCAAAGGTCGAGCTATATGGATTATCCCAGAATTCAGTAGTTGATAGCCTTAGTGGAGATGTTATAGGTTACAACCCCTTTCTGTCCTCTTTCTCTGTTAACACACCTTGGGCTTTTTTCCTCTTGTGATTTTCACCATACCGTCAGCACGGAGGGCATTGCCATGACATAGGCTCCATTGCTGCCTCCATCCTTAGCTGAATGGACCCTTGTTATTTCTGGCATCTTTGTTCAGTTGTGAGTAGCACGGAAGTGATTAACTTGGAAACTATGCTTAAAGCATAGTTATTTTCATTTCAATTCTGTTTCCCTCCACAAAAATACCCCTTCTAGCATTCTCCCTCCTCTCCTCTCAGCATGAAGAAGTTGAACACACTCGAGTTTACATAAAAGGATCAGTTAGTGGCTTTAGCCACGTAGAGTTCTCTGCTCCTCTGCCTCAGTATTGCCTGGGACCTCATCAGAAATGCATTTCTCTTAGCAACAATGAGCTACTGCCTTAGTGAGCTCTTCAGGACAACCAGATGTAGCTCATATTTGGGAATCCTTGGATAGGTCAGTGTTTGCCAGGCATGGAATCATTTGGAAAACTTTTAGTACTATCAGAGCATGGGACATGGTCCTCTGAAGACTCCAATTCCATTGGTCTAAGGTGAATTGTATTCTTGTGGAACTTAAGAGACCCCCATATGAATCTCGTGAGATGAGAGGACTGGGGAACTCTTGAGCAGGATCAATAATTTTGTCTGTGAGGTGTCCTTCCATGCTATTTTCTGGGGGCCCCCATTTCACATTTGATCTTTTAGTCATAGTTACAACATTTACTTATACATTCATGTAATATGCTGCACCCAGCTTTGGGAACAACAGAAAATGGATATTCCTTAAACTACATCCAATGTCTATGACAAGGCACAGGAATGGATAAATTATAAAGGGTTTGGTTGATATTTGAATGGCAGTGGTTCAAGGTTGAGAAATTCAGGGTCGGCTGAGAAAACTGGGTGAGAGAGAGAGCACGCTTACAATTTCATCATTCCAGCAGAGCAGGAAAAACAACAAAGCAAGCAGGTCCTGGCAGGAGAAGGTCACATGGCAAAGGACGGAATGAAAATATTAAGCTCACGTTATATCTGCCACCTCTTGTAGCGACTAATCTGATCACATGATAGCGAAGCATGAGCTCCAAGAAAAGCTCAAACCTTTTTAATGATCTAATAACCTCTTAAAGACTCTAGTATCTCTTCAATCTACAATGTGGGGAACAAAGGTCAACATGAGGTCTGACAGTATAAAACCCTTTTCAAAACAAAAATAGTCTTTAAATTGAGAGTGTGTCATAATACTTAATCAGGAAACAAATAAATGTATATAATTATAATTTATGACAAAAAACCTTGAAAGCAGTTAGCTATGATAAAGGATTTGGTAGATTTGCTTTATGTAAGAAAACTGAAAACTTAAGAACAATTATATCCATGTCTAGGCTGAGATAGAGCTCAGTGAAAGAGTTCATTTATGTGTTTGAAAATGCCGAGAATAATTTACACAGAATTAATAGTATGCACAAGCCATACTGAAGGATAATGCTTCCCAGGACATGGAAGAAGGCAACCGTGGCTTTCTGATTCCTGACTTCTAGGCAGTGTCACCAGCAGTTCCATCTTCCCACCACCAGAGTTATAGTTGTCACGCCTTCCCTGCCCAATTGATGAACTCTGTTCTCATAACTCTGCCCAAATAAATCCTTCCTCCGTTAAGTTCTCTTTGTCAGGTACATAGTCACAGCAGTGAGAAAAGTGGCTAGTATGGAAGATCAGCACTGAGAAGTGGGGTAGTTCCTTAGTTATCAAGTTGTTTACATAGTCTTTAGGACGTTTGAACTGGTTTAAGGAAAGAATATGGAAGATTTGGGAGTTATCAGCCAAAGAGACCCTACAGGGGTATGAACAGAGCTTAATGGGCAGGCCATTGTGGTGAGAATTCTGAAGATCACCACAATGCTGGTGGCAGTGCAGAGATGTCAAGAGGGAAAAATGATTCTATTGGGGATTGAGTTAGAGGCCATTTATCTTACACTCTTGTAAAGAGCTGGGATACGTTCTGCCCGTGCTCTGAAAATTGGAGGGAGACTGAACTTAAAAAACATTGGACTAATTCGTTTCAGAGAGGAAAGAGTGGAGCCACGCCAGGGAGCAGAGCCAAGCCATGAGCTTCTTACCACAGCTCCAGGCCACTCTTGATTCTACGCATGTCCCACTGTGATGGCCTGCAGTTTCGGACTGTGAACCAAAAGGGGGGAGAGAGGAGTAGAGAGGCAGAGGCAGACATAGACAGAAAGAGAGAGAGAGGGGGGAGGGCAGATGAGTTTGGATAGGACGGGATGAGGTTAGGATTCAGGATGAGATGCACTGAGGTGTAGTGTAGAGGACAGAGCATAGTATGATGAGATAAGGCAAGTAGATGTCCTCAGGTCACTAGATGAGTGACCTGAAGGGGTCTCCCACCACTAGTAACTTGCTGTACTTGCAGCTTAAATGAGTGGCTCTCTCATTAGTTCAGTGTTCTTACTCCATCACAATTTCTTGGCCTTGCCTTGTTAGAGCATCCTTCAGTGGTCCACAATCTGAGGGACAAGATTCCATCCTGATCTTAAAATCTAGAGTGATAATAAAAGTCTGGAAACTGATGGAGTCTAGGATCTTTGCTTGTCTTCATTTACTAGTGGCAGTGCCCAATGTAATAACTATCTCCACTAGTCAGTGCCATGGTAACAGCCCTCAGGCACTCCTCCCGAGGAGTACAGCCAGGGGATCTGTACCTTGGTGTCTTTTGTGTTGTTCAGTAAACGCATCTGTTAAAGGTTTAATATCTCTTATAGACTCTTTCAGCAAGCTAATGTTTCTAAACTTTGTCCACCCTGACTATTATTGCCACATGTTACCTCTGACTTTGAATTTTAATTTCTTATAAACACCAACATTTCATTAGGAACTGGTCCCAAAGATCTTCCAGCCAAGTCACATAGCAAAAGGTACTTTAAACAACCCAATGATTAAGTGTTCATTTGCAATCAAAGAGCTCCAACATTTCAAATAATCAAATTAGATCATAACAAGAAAAAAAAACTGTTTAGAGAAACTTTGTTAATGACCACACAGCACAAACTGCAATTTTGAAGACCCTCTGCACTCAATGTGTGTTAGAAATTATTCTAAAAGACTATTCTAACGACTAGCAGAAGAGTTGTTTTTTATTTTATTTTATTTTATTTTATTTTATTTTATTTTATTTTATT
>OU015743.1:63981626-64006109 GCA_907169655.1 Acomys percivali | reverse complement strand
CCTCCCTTCCTTCCTTCCTTCCTTCCTTCCTTCCTTCCTTCCTTCCTTCCTTCCTTCCTTCCTCAGCCTGCTCCTCCTCCCTCTCCTTCACCTCCTCCTCCATCCTTCTCTTCCTTGACCTTTTCCTCCTCCTTTACCTCCCCCTCCTCCTTGGCTTCCCCCTCTCTTCTTTGACCTCCTCCTCACCCCATCCTCCCCTCCTCCCCCTCCTCCCCTCCACATCAACTAATTTGAGGTTTTTATGCTGGTGCTACAACCTTTCCCTGACAGCTAACCATGAGACTAGATGCCTTTGTTGCACCCTGGTTTCCCTAGTTTTACTAGCTGTAACTCTCCCGCACAGGTGTCGATGGTTGTGGCCTGTGGTAGGTCCGTTCCCTTTATATGCCCAGGTCTCAACACAGGGTCTGGCACCCCCGACAGTGAAGAACACCTGCTGAGCACTGGAAACAAGTTAACAGTAAACAGACAATGACAGGAGAAGCCATCAGGAATTGCATCAAGATCACTGGGACTACAGAAAATCTGATCTGACTCCAAGAGGCATTTCTCACTGACTAAACCAGAGGGAACTGGGACTCAGTTGCAGTTACAGCTGAAGGCTAAATAATGAAGAAAACAGAAGGTAGGCTCTTTTAAGTTGCAGGAAGTTTAGGTGCTAGCACTATATCCATTTTTCTCAATTGTTCAAACCAAATTTGGATTGTCAAATATGGCCAAACTTTGCAATATAATTTTTACTGTGTAAAAGTACTTAAAATTTAATTTTCTGAGAGTTATAATGTAATTACAAAATTTCCTCCCTTGGCTTTCTTCCCTTCAAACCCTTCAATGTACTACCTTGCACTCTTTCAAATTCATGGCTTTTTTCTTTGTTGTAACATACATACATACACACACACACACACATGTTTTTTATATATGTATGTATGTGTATATATATATATATATATTTAAGTATATAAATACAATTAGCTCAATCCATATATATATAGGTTTTCTGGGCTAGCCATTTGGTATGGGATAACCAATTGGTGTGCTTATTCCTTGAAGAGACTATTTCTTCAGCTCTCAGTACTCCTTGGTTGCCTAGAGTTCTTTGTCTGGAGATGAGGCCTTGGGAACACTCCCACTTTCATGGAGACCACTACAGAAAATTTTGACTGATCAAAATGTAGAGTTGTAAAGCCCAGTCTGAACTGTGTGAACTTTTTGATATCTTAGGTGATAGACTCAAGGTTGTCATCATGTACAGGACACGTGTGAAGTTCAGAGAGCAGCTTTCTAAAAGTCAGTAGTTGGCACAGCTGTATCTAAGAGAAACAGTGAAAGTCATAAATCCAGCACAGCTGCTTGACAAAGATCCAGCAAAGCTGAGCCGAGTGATGCAATGGCTGTTGTGTGGTCCCTTCTTTGGCCTTGATCTCTACATGTCACATGCTTTGAAGGTTTTTAATATTTGTAGAACTTGGGGATGTTGGATTGATGGAAATGTTCTTATGGATCATTTATGCCCTCTCACAGGAGTACTGCTTCTAAGCTTCCCCAGGAATGTCCTGACCATACTACTTTCAGGAAGATGTCCTTATCTGGCCCTACTTGAAGGTCTTCCTTATGCCCTGGAGGTTGTGACTCAAATAAATATGCCAGAGACTCCTATGAGGCTCTGGTTCTAAGATACTCTTGGAACATCTGCCTCTTCCTACTGTTGATGAACAAAGAACAGTGTGGATAAATGATAAAAGAATGAAGTATTGAAACCTCCCTTTCTTAGAAAAAGTGAACTCATACAGGGCCACTATGGTGTCCTATTACTAAGGTACAATATATAGTACCAAGATTAGATGTATAAATAAATTCTACAAATATATAAACATTCTCTTATGCCAGAAATTGAATAATAACTAACTGTACCAGCTTTGGCCTGAAGATTTTTCCAAGGCCTAATGGCAGTTAGCATTCTGACTATTAAAAGTTGACAGTACACTGTTTGAGACATAACAATCTGCCCAGACTAGCTTGGAGATTTTATTCCTGTCCAGTGCCCTTGAAATCATTAGAACTACCAGCCTAAGAACAGGCTGTCATGCTTTGGCAAAATATGCCCTTAAAACTGCAATATTGTTAAAAATTGGGTTATGGGGTTCATGAGAGAAAGCGATTGTCAAAAATAATTCTATTCTTTCATGGTTTATTAATGTGACAGGGAGCTTTGTAGATCTGTGTACTGAGAAAATGAGAGAAGGGACATTTCTTAGAGGAGACAACATATGAACTACATTTGGAAGACCAAGGAATAGTAAATAAAGTAGCAAATGTGAAGGGAAAGAGTGCTGTGCCTGGAAGAAACAGTAGAGACTTAATTTCACAAGAGAAAATCTGCAGTTTCCTGAGCATGACCCGGACGGAAACAGACAGCAGTTTTCAGAAGACACAGTTGTCACATATTTTCTCTCATTGTAGCATAAGAACACTTGTACTTCAAGGGTCTTGGGGTCCCTAAGAACTCAGGCGGCATGCAATTCTTTGATGTGAAGGTCCTGGCCTCTATTTCCTGCACCACGTTTCTTTGCATATACTCCACCAGCGTCCTTCTTCCTGCTGAGCCTTACATGTCTCTACTCACAGCACTTCCCTGTGACTACTGTGCCTGTTCCTCCTGTCTCTTGTCTGGCTCAGTGCTTCTCCGTGTTCCATTTACCATAAGTACACCCAATTCATTTATTCTATAATCATCTCTTAAGTGTCTCCTCCAAGGTGATGCCATATCTCTGTGTGATTTATCAGTTGTGGAAACATGGCTCATTTGGGAAAAAAAAACCCATATGCTCCAAATTCCTTGTTTCTGAAGTGGGGATACTCAAAATATTATAGGGATTGGAGGAAGTAAGAGAAGTGATACGTTTGAAATTAATTTTTTTTTAGTTGACATACAAAGAAATGGTCCTCGCTGTGACAGTTTCAAACATGTATCACCACAGTTTGCTCTCACTCACCTCATCCATTGTTTCCTTCTCTCATTCTTTCTGGTCTCCTGTTCTTAAAATATATGTATTTAATTGTCCTCTCTTACCCTTCCCTTGATACTCACCCCCCCACGCACACAGTGCACGTGCGCATGCACACGCACACACACACACACACACACACACACACACACACACTGGTGGCAGGGGATAGATTGAGACAGAAATTTAAACCTAAATTCCACAAACAAAATAAAAACCAGGATAGTTGTCTTTCTGTGTGTTTTGAAAAAGCTAATGATCTCCAGCACCATAATTTCCTCATAACTCACCTGTGTTCATTCTCCTTTACAACCCAACAGAATCCCATTGTGTATATGTCTCATTTTTCTGTTGGTGTGTGTCTAAGATGGTTCCAGACCCTGGCTATTGTGACTACTGCAGTGGCAAAAGCATGCATATGCAAGTATGTCTGCTATGCTGATTTAGAAACCTTCAGACGTGTACAACCAGTATTGTTGGTTCTTCTGTAGTTCTGTTTCTAGTTTGTTGAGAACTGTCTGTGCTGATTTGATGGTGACTGGACTTGTTTACATTTTGCCAGCAGTTTGATGTGAAACACTAGACATGGAAAGTGCTAGAAGAAAAGAGGCGATGTAATGCTTAGTCTTTTGTGTGAACTTGACTGGATTTAGAAACACCATAGGAACACACCTGTAGGTGTATCTGTGAGGGTGTTGTCAGAGAGGTGTCACTGGGAAGGGTGATCTACCCTGAGTGAGGGTGACACTCTCTCGTGGCTTAGAGTCTTGGAATGAATGGGAGGAAGATGAGGAGATAGACCCCAGAATTCATCTCTCTCCGCTTCCTG
Source organism: Acomys percivali (assembly GCA_907169655.1). Taxonomy (NCBI): domain Eukaryota; kingdom Metazoa; phylum Chordata; class Mammalia; order Rodentia; family Muridae; genus Acomys; species Acomys percivali. The sequence goes on along the minus strand of OU015743.1, from coordinate 64,002,272 downwards.
GCTCTAGTAGATGCAATGCGCAGATGCCTCACTCACATTCTTGCTACATTGGCTTCCCCACTGTCTGTGAAACAAACAAAACATTTCTTCTTCAAGATGCTTTTGTCAGATATTTTATTATATGTTATAATTAGTTTAAATTATATTTAACTATAGCAATGAGAAAACTAAAACACTTTTTCTTTCACTGAACACTCATCTAAGTAAGAGAAAATTTTGTGGACTTCCTGTTAGTTATATTCTGTGAGTAAAACCAAAAGAATGTATTGGATTTCTAAAGCAAATTTAGTGCTATATTGAGCTAATAAGTGTCTATGGTCTACAGAACAATTGTGAGAGATGAACTCCTTGGGCTTGTAATCTATATGGAAAAACAAAGACACATGAAAGAACTTTGAAAACACAAAAGGCTTTATGTAATCTGTCAATGGTAGTACACGAAACAAAAGTGTCTAAGGAATTTATTAAGGGGAAATCCATGCTTTCTATTGACCTGAATAAGAAGAAACTTCCAAGGAGTTTTTCTTGTGCAAGACTGACCTCTGCTGAATCTGGTCCACCATGAAAGGCTTCAGCCTCCTGGTCAGGGCTCGGTGGTACTGTATGAACTGTGTACCCCATCACCTGCCCCTGGACATGATTCCTCTTCTAATGCAGGGTTTGGCTTCAGTTCTTGAAGAAAAACATTTATTCCAGGAGACAGAGGGGGGCCATTTGTGGTCTGTATTGTGATTTGTTGTTGTTGTAACTTCTAAAAAGATTTCTGGTAGAAGTAATGCCAATGAAGTATTTTGTTTGTTGCATAAACAATGGCCTCATTCTAGAACTTTCTGGTCTTTTTACTTAGGCTTCAGTTTGTACCCTCTGAGATCTTTTGAATTTCATTCTTGAATAATCACAAAGTGACTGCTTCCTAAAGTACGGGCTCAGCTAGTCTCCACTGGCCTGTGAACCCACACTTGCTCTCTTTCTTTGTTCCCATCTCCTAAGTTCACCTCATGATGCTCAAATAGATCATTGCATCATTTCAATTCTTACTATTTTTTGACTTAAGGAGATACTTTGTGTTATACTCATGGTATAAAAATCATAATTGATATAAATAGTAGTGGATGTGCCTGGGCAGATAATGCTTCTAAGGCTGTTGGAACACATTGGAAGGCTCCCAGGGAACTATTTGATAAAGTCTGTTGCTCCTGGAGCTAAGAATGAGATTATTGCTAAAACATTCAAATAAAAAAATAACTGAAAAAGAAACATCATTGACAATAGGAAAAGTTGAAAGAAAATGTACAGGAATTTAAAGACAATCCTACAGTCTATAGACAGTCTCAGTGTAAATCTGGACAGCCTATAGAAGAGAATAAACTCTGTACATCACTGTCAAGTACAAATGAATAAATACGGAAGCCACAACTTTTCTCATGGCTTTTCCATGTTTTTGGTGAGGGAACCAAAGTGAGCACTATGGCAAACAATGCACATCTCCTCTGGATAAATAATGTGGATTATTTTTTTCTCTGAAGTTTCCAAGAGAAGAACTTAATAAACAATGAATATGAACAGGGCCTTTAAATCTGTTTAAAGAAACTCTGTTTCTGGTCAGTTTGGCACAGGGTTATACTTCTAGCTAAAGGACATATTTGACAACCAACTTTTGGTTACATAGTGGTCTGTTTTTTCCGTCAGTCCTTTCCATTGACATAGTCACCCTTGTGTAGAAAAATGGAACACCCAGAAATTGGAATGTTTGTCATGAAGGCCACTTGAGAATTACTGGATAAAATCATATTTCAGAGTCTATAATTTCAATAAGTACAAAAGCAATCATATCACCTCTGTACTGCTAGTATTTCAGTAATTTAACATTCAAGGATAATTATTCCAGGGACTAAGTCAATGTATGGTTTTTGCTAACAAATTTTACCCGCATCCTGATGGTTTGTATGCACATGCCTCTCTTACTCTCCTTTATAGCCTGACTACCTTTAATCACATCTGATTTCCAGGTACATGTTGATGGCTGTTTCACATAACAAATTTTGGACAATCATAAAATGTTGATGTTTAAGTTCTGCATACCGTACTGAAAAATAAAGTTGATGCCTGATTTGCCAGATTTTTACCTGTAGAAAGCCTTCCTCCAGCTCATTGGTGCCCCACATGGCTTTAATTTACTTTTCCTTCTGTTTACCTTTGGCATGTTACCCCTCACAGGTATATCTTGTACGTTTCCAGTTGTGGTATTCTAAAATTATTGTTTACTTACAAGCCTATTCACTGAAAATGTTCATACATCTCCTCCCTGTATGTTAATTATATTGCCCCACCGCACCCTCCTTCAAGCTCCCCCAGTGACCACCTCAGCACACCTTACTGTCAGTCTTATGCTTCATGTCCCCTCTAAGCTGTTTCCCCAACCCCAAGTCTAATGAATGCTGCCTATTCAAGGGTGTGAGAAGACCCACTGCAGCCTAGGTGACCAACCAGTGTCATCCCCCTCCTGCAGTGACATGACTTACCCTAGCAGCTATCAACTTCAATAGGTCCTCGAGTAGAGATGGGGCCTCAGAAGCTTCTTCATCCCAGACGTTTGCCCTGTCTTGGTCTTGTGTAGACAGATACAGCTGCTGCGGGTTTGTGTAGATGACCACAGCAGCTGTGAGTTTGTGCAACAGCCATGTTATACTCACAGGGCAGTGCTTTACAGCTCTCCTCCTTTCTCTGGCTTATGCATTCTTTCCACAATATCTTTCACGATATTCCCTGGCTGGGTGTGGAGGGCATTGATATAGTTATACAGATATATAGATCTATCGATGTCACCTTTTAAAATGATCTACTTCATCTCCTATCTAAAGAAATCCAAAACATGAGGCAAACGAAGTCCACCTGGTCATATTCTCTTCCTACTCACCCATGTCACCTACTCTGCACTTAGCTTTAGTGCAAACCCAAACTATGTTCTTAATGAAGAAGCTGCCTTCATTAAGTGCCCAGAATTCATGCAGGAAGATGTGTACATCAAACCAACAAGCAATAGCTTTAAAAGGCGGAAGGCATAGTCCACGTGGAAATATAAATAATGCCTTCACCACAGCAGGAAGCAGGGTATGTGAGCTTCTGTCCTACTTGGAGAGGCTGGTGCTGGAAACAAACCTATTTCATCTTTGCAGAAAAGCTACAGAGTGAAGAGGAAATTTTTGAGTTGATGGCAATCCACATTTGCTAGGAAGGTAGAGAGAGGGAAATAAATTCACTGGCATGCACAAGCCTTCGCTGTAAGAAATATTACAGAGCACCAAGGAATATTTCTGTCATTCTGAGCACTGGTCTCTTTTCCTACACAGACGATTCCCAAAGTTCCTGTCTGAGCAGAACAATTGTCACTTTAGAATGATATAAACTAGATAAGGTGTGATACCACAGATGGAAAGAAAGGAAGAGGGAGAGGGGACAGCTGGGGAACATTTGCTAGAAAATATTACAAAGCACCATTGAACAATCTGGAGCAAATGCATTTTGCTTTGTCTTGAAAACACAAGCCCATTTTCAAGTTCAGAGATGAAATTAAGGAACAGAGAAGATACATGATGACAAGTAAAGGATATAACCAAAGCAGAAGCTACTGTAATCCACTAATGAAGAGAGTAGTAAAAACAAACATTCTAGTTGGGAAGACCAATTTGATAAGAACACAGAGGAAGAGCATCATCTTAGAAAATGCCATAAGATATGTAGAGACAGACTGAGAACTGTCCATTATTGAAGACAGAAAGGTGGATACTGGGAGCAAAAGAAATGGAGAGAGACTTTAAAATATCTTTCTCCTTCTTTTCCCTCTCCCTCTTCACCTCCATCCTTCCTCCCTTCCTTCCTCCCTCCCCACCTCCATCTCTCCCTCCACCCTCTTTCTCTCTCTGGTATGGGCTCATGAAGCCCAGGCTGTTCTCGAACTTAGTTTGTAGCTGAAGATGACTTTATGTTCTTGATCCATTTGCTTCAGCTGACCATGTGCTGAGATTTACAGGCATGTACCACCATACCTGGCATAGCATCTACTCATTTTGTTGTCTAACAAACATTACACATTTAATTATATTAAAACAACATTCTTTTATCACTCTGTAGATAATGAAGTCTAGAAATCCAGAAGAACTCCACTGTGTCCTCTGAAAGGGATTTCAAAGGGCTGAAACTAAGGAGCTGAACAATGGCTCATTTATCCGAATCATCTGGGTCAAGAATTGCTTTCAGTTTATTCTAACTGCTGTCAATACTCTACTTTTGCTATTCTAGGTATGAGGATTTTCTTTCTGGTTGTTAGTTGTGAGGCACACTCATCTTTCAGAGGCTGTTCACAGCCTCTTGATATAGACTTGTCCATCATGTCAAATTCTTCTTGATTCTAATTTCACTGACTTCTGCCCTCAACCTGTGAAGACTGAGCTTAAATTGGTGGATACAGTTACATCTGGCCCATCTAGACAAACTTTTAATGCCAACTGTGCCCTATACAAAGTTCATTATCCTAGGAGAGATATCTTGCTATACTGGTAGATTCTAAAGTTTAGCATGTAAAATATTTGCATTGGTCTTTAAACTCTATCCACTGTACAAATATAACAAATATTTCCTCTATAATCTTCCCTGAAAGTAAGAGAATTAAATGTATAATTTGAAACAGCACAAAAGATGGAATGAAAAAACTGACTATATGTTAAAAATTTTACTTGACTTTATAAAGCAAAGAAGTTTTTGTTTATAAATGAAAGGTCAACACATCTATAAAACATAGACATTCAGGCATATTTGGACTTTTCTATAGTGACATTAAATGCTAGAACACAGCTTAGTACTGACTGAAACATTCTCAAGGAATTAAAGTACACAAAATTTTTGCTTGTTTAATGCTTTCGTTGTGACCCATAAGTTTGGGTATGTTTTGTCTTCATTTTCATTGAATTTTAGCAAGTCTTTAATTTCTTTTGTCATTGGGTGTAGAGCTGTTCAGTTTCCATGAGTATGTATAGTTTTTGTTATTTCTGTTGTTGACGTCCTGCTTTAATCCACAGTGATATGATAAAATATAATATTAATTAAATTTTCTTATATTGGTTGAGGTTTGCTTTGTGACTGACTATTTGTTCAGTTTTGGAGAAGGCTCTGTGAGGTGATAACAAAATGTATATTCTTTTTGTGGTTAGGCTAAAAGTTCTGTAGATATCTATTAGATCCATTTGATTCATGACATCTGTTAGTTTCATTATTTAATTTCTGTCTCAATGATCTTTCCATTGACAATAGTGGGCTGTTTAAGTCTCCCACTATTAATGCATGGTGTTTAATGTGTGACTTATGCTTTAATGTTTCTTATACAAATGTGGTGTCCTTGTCTTTGGGGAATAGATGTACAGGATCGAAATGTCTTTTTGGTATATTTTTCGTTAGATAAGCATGACGGAAGTGTTATTCCCAATTTCTTTTGATTAATTTTGGTTAAAGATCTATTTTATTAGACATTAGCATGGCTAACTCAGCTTGTTTCTTGGGTCCATTTGCTTGGAAAAACTTTTTCAAGCTCTTTACTCTGAGGTAAATTCTATCTTTATTGCTGATGTCTATTTCTTGTATGGAGTAGAATGTTGGGTCCTGTTTATTCATCCATTCTGTTAGCTTATATCTTTTTGTTGGAGAGTTGGGTACATTGATGTTGAGATATATTAATGAGCAATGATAGTTCCTTTATTATGATGTTGCTGGTGGTAGTCTGTTTGTGTGCTTGCCTCCTTTTATTTTTACTGTAGTAAAGTTATATATATTCTGTGTGTTCATGGGTGTTGTTAACCTCCTTGGGTTGGAGTTTTCCTTCTAGTATCTTCTGTAGAGCTGGGTTTATGCACAAATATGCTTAAAATTGATTTTGTCATGGAATAGCTTGTTTTATCCATCTATGGTTATTGAAAGCTTTGCTGGATATAACATTCTGTGAAGTCTTATGTAGCCTCTTCCCAGTCTTTCTAGCTTTAGAATCTTTGTTAAGTAATCAGGTGTTCTGAGTGGCCTGCCTTTATAAGTTACTTGGCTTTTTTCCCTTGTAGTTTTTAGTACTTTTGTTGTTGTTGTTGTTGTTGTTGTTTACATTTAATGTTTTGTTTATTATGTGGCAGGAGGAATTTCTTGTCTAATCTATTTGGTGTTCTGTAAACCTTTAGTATGTTTAAAGTCATCTCCTCTTTAAGTTGGGGAAATTTTCTTCTATAATTTTGTTGAAAATATTTTCTGGTCCTTGGAGCTGGGAATCTTCTTCTTTTATTCCTACTATTCTTAGATTTCTTCTTTTCATGGTGTCCTTCATTTCTTGTATGTTTTGTGTCAGGATTTTTTTATTTAATATTTTCTTTGACAGATGTTTTGATTCCTTCAGCTGTATCTTCTGCTCTGGAGACTCTTTTATACATCTCTTGTATTCTTCTGGTGATGCTTACCTCAGCGGTTCCTGTTCTGTTTGCTAAGTTTTCCATCTCCATAATTTCCTCAATTTGTGTTTTCTTTATTGATTCTATTTTTATTTTCATGTCTTGAACCATTTTATTTATCTCCTTCGCATGTTTAATAGTATTTTCCTGTATTTCTTTGAAGTATTTATTAATTTCCTCTTTAAAGGACTCTACCGTATTCATAAGATTAGATTCAAGGTCATTTTCATGTGCTTCAGTTGTGTTAGGATAGGTGGGTTCTAGTAGTGCCATATTGCTCTAGTTTTTGTTGTGCTTTTGTGCTTGCTTTTAGCCATCTGGTTGTCCCTGGCATTTTCTGACTATTCCTGGAGCCCACTGGGCTTCTCTGTCCTGTGGGGGAAACCCTGGGTTGTGGGCTGGGGTCTGGATGTCCTTGAATAGCTTACATATCTTTTCTGCTGGTTGTGTCCCAGTGGCGCTAGAGGTATGGAATTTGGGTGTGAGTGTCTAACCTACGTGATCCTAAGGTCCCACAGGTCTCCTCAAATTGGCTAGTAGAGCCATGAATTGTAGGCTGGACCTGAATGTCTCCTGAAAGTGGAGTTGTCCTCAGGATGGTGGGTGTAGCTGGGAAGTCTCAGGGTAGTACCCTGTGTGTCTGGCAGTGGGATCCTCTCCTCTCTCCAGAAAGCATGAATGGAAGCTCATATTTTGGAGTCTACTGTGTGGCCCCTTGCTAACTCTACAGCCACTGCCCTCTGGGTACTCAGACTTATCTGGGTATTACCATCTTGGAGCAAGACTCTGTAGATGCCTATTGTTCAGCCAGTCTCAACAAGGAATGGGTAGAATTCTGGCCCAGAGGTTAGCACTGTGTCCCTGGTGTCCAGTAGCTGTTTGGAGAAGTGAGAAAGCATGGCATGCAGATGCTGGAGCTATGTATCCCTAGAACTTGGGAGTCATGCTCTGGTCATTGGAAGGCACCAGGTGCTGGGAGCCTAGTATCGTGTGTGTCCCTTGGACCCCAGAGCTGTCCATGGGGTGGGGCTTGGAGCCTGAAACTGTGCAGCTATAGCTCCTGGGCTGTGTCCTTTTATCTGGGAAACAGTTTTGGCATCTGCAACAGGGTCACTCACTTGGTCTACAGTCTCTTGTCTTCTGCTACTCAGATACCATGCTGGGTGCTACTATCTTGGAGTCTGCTATAGTTTCAACTAAGATATCTCTAATAAATAATTAAACAAGTGTCTTCATCTAATTAGATACAAAACAGAGATACTCAAGAACAAGTCTTGTATTTACAGATTAACTGCTTCAAAAATAATTTCCCTATTATCAATGAATTAACTCAGACAGCTTATTATGATCATGACATTGTTCATGTTATAGATGGAGAAAGATCGTTCTATGTTTAGTACTGGCTAATAAGAAAAGGTGGAGGAGGAGAAAATACCTCATGCGACATATAATGCTGCATTGGCTTGGATTTTAAATGTTCCTCAAAAGTTGTCCGTTGAAGGCCTCATTGCCAACAGATGGCATTAATTGGGATATAGTGGAGCCATATGGGGGTCTATTGTGAGAAGTCAGGCTATTTGGGAGCATCCTTAAAAGAGACATTAGGGTTCTGGCCTCCTATGTCTCTCTATTTGCTTTCTGGCTACCATGAGGTAAGATTTCTGCTCTGTGTGATTTGTTCCAGACCCAGTGTGATGGGGACAAGTGGCCACATACTGAAAGTTCAGAAACTATCAATCAAAATATGTCTCATTTTCCTTTTAAGTTATGTATCTCAGAAATTTTGTCACAGTGATGGAAACCTGGACAATGTGAATTCATATTTCTGGACTTGGTATAAATTTTACTCATTATAACCTAATCTTGTGTGCTCTACTTAAGTCAATGAAATGTTGAAAGATATTGTCTTTCTATCTGCCAAAACCAAATGGATTGATGACTGTCCTGGTTCAAATGAGGCTCACTCCCATAGGCTCGTATATTTGAATGGTTGGTTCCTACCCGGGAGAACTGTTTGGGAAGGATTTGGAAGTGTAGACTTGTTAGAAGAGGCAAGCCATGGTGGAAAGGCTTTGAGATTTCAAAAGTCCACATGATTCTCATTTTGTTCTCTGTGCTTTGTGCTTGTGGATCAAGATATGAGCCTCAGCTACTGCTCCAGTTCTATGCCTGCTTGTCTATTGCTATGCTCCCCATCATGATAGTCATGGACTCTTAACCATCTAAGACTGTATGCCCCAATAAATGTTTTCTTTTATAATTTGTCTTTGTCATGGTGTCTTATCACAGTGATAGAAAGGAATTAAGACAGAAGTTTCTACCGGGGAGTGAGCTATTTTTTTGTGACAGGACATAATGTTTATTTGGTTGGTTGGTTGGTTGGTTGGTTGGTTGGTTGGTTGGTTGGTTTCTCTTATTGTATGTTTGTTTGGTTTTGAGAACCAGAGAATACTTTGGTACATTGGACCAGGGAAATGGTTGAATAAAATTAAATGGGTCTTAATAAGCCATCGTAGTACAAACTTTGAAAAACAACAGTTCTTAGAGTAATGTGGATTCCAGAGGCCCAGCTCAAGAGGGAAACATTATTAGCAACTGAGCTAGACACATTTATTGTAGTGTCTTGGCAGAGAATGTGCTGTTCTTTGTGCTTGTCCTAAGAATCTGCCTGAGGCTAAATTGAAAAGTATTGAATTCATTTCCTTGGCTGCAGAGATTTCAAGACAGAGTAATCTAGACTCTGTTGCATGGTCATTAGTAATCACTGTTAGGCAGGACTACAGTAAAAAAAAAAAAAAGAGTATGCAAGGCAAAAAGGAAAGCAAAATGTACAGTTTGAGAAGAAAAGGAACACTAGGAAATTGTTGAAGGAGAAAACCTATCTAATTATTGGATCTAGTTCAAAGTAATGCACACAGTTCTTATTAGATTTTCCCTATCAGAACAATAATGTCAGGGCCATCATGGGAACAATCCTCCATTTTGTATTTGGATTTAAGTTCTGCTCCACAAGATAAAATCCACACTTGACATCATTTTTAGGCCAAGAACATATGATTATACAAGTCTTGGGCCCTATGGAAGAAACTACTACTACAAAACTACTACTACAAAACTACAAAACAGACATAGTATTAAATGTTTAATGATTTAGATTAGTGCATTTTTCAACCCTTAGAAGAAAATCTTTTGTTTTCAGTTGATGTTGACTAACATAGATGCACAATGGGTCAAAGTTCAGAGAATGAGAGATAGCAGAATTCTCAGCCATATATAAGACATCTATATCACAGATCACTCTTCCAAGACTCAAGGACAGACAGAGAATAAAATACTGAGGCAGTGGATAACTCCAGTGCCTTCCAGACTCAACAGGGCAGCTTCACATTTGAGCTCACAGCAATTCTGACAGTACTCATAAGACTTGTGCTCAAGATTAACCAAGACCCCAACAGGGTAAAGGCAGGCAGTCATGAAGTAAATGTTTTATATCACAACAAAGATAAGCATGAAAGTAGGAAGGGATCTCAGAGATAGAGGAAGGGAAACAGTGGAAAGTGCTTTAGGATATGGTAATAGGAGAATGAAGATGATCAAATAACATTATGCACACATATGAAATGTCATAATTAAATTCACCAGTTTTTACAACTAATAAATACTAATCAAAATAGAAAAATTAAAGATTAAATAGAACAAACTGAAATAATAAGCTAGTCGACCTTCAAGTGACTTTGAGATGGCAATTACTCTTGCATCCTGAGTACTGTTAAACTGACTAAACTAGAAGTTGGGATTCAGGCAGTACCACTGCACTGTGCAGTGGAAGCAGTGAGCCTGGAATTGACCCCAAGCAAGCCTGCAGTGTGCACATAATCACAGACCCAGTTATGCCAGAATCCAATAGCACAGACCTTGGCTATGCTTATGCCATTCATATTTGTGTTGTTACCTTGTAGCACACTCTTTTGAGGCAATCAGCAATCCAATAATGGTAAGCCTGTGAAATTTGGTCCTCTCTACCCTGGAAGTATGACTTAATCTTTCAAGAATTCCATTCAGCTACTCAGTGACAAATCAATAATTCTACCCAGTAGCCTTCTACCCTGGACGGGAAGTGATTCATTCTGACATTTTGTCTTGTTGACCACACTGCTTCAATCATCACTACTATCTGAGCACAAAAAGTTAAATTTATTATCATATGATTGTATATAATACTCTTTCAAAACATGAGACCAAACTTAGAGTAAGGAAGATGTAATGAGAGGCTCATGACTGCTGGGTCCACTTAACTTACATTATAAATCATTGTCATAGAACTTAAAACTTTAACCCGGTAGAACAACAAACAAGCCTCTTGAGAAATCACTTAAGGCACAATTTTGTCTATGGCACCATACGATTTACAATTCTGCCATACATACATAACTCAAGACTATCATATTCATTCTATTTTTTCTGATAGTTAGAATATATGGACTGGGGCATCCAGGGCAAAGAAATATATTTTCCCTTATTCAGTGGCCTTTGTGATAACTTACATTTAATATTGTGTCAATTTTATTGTCTACTTTGAGGAGACTCCAAACATGGAAGCTGGATACATGGGTGCAGGTGGGTGAACAGAGTTTCTGCCACCAAGGACAAAGCAAGGATTTCAGTAAACCTGCTTAGAAATATGATCAGGTCATTCTTTTGGACTATATGCCAGTTTATTAGTAATCAGAGAAAGGACTATGATTTCCTGAAAGACAGAGCATTGTCTCTAGTAACAGTGGCAGGGTGAAGAAGGTTGGCAAACCTCTCACTGCTTGCATTTTGATAGTGGAATAAGTAGGTAATTTCAACATTTATAAATTGATAGGGGAGGGGAATAAGGGGAAAATGAGAGGGAGGGGAGAATGGGAGGATATAAGGGATGGGATAACCATAGAGATGTAACAAGAATAAATTAATTAAAAATAAAAAAATTAAAAAAATAAAAATAAAAAAATAATAAATTGATATGGGCTTGTCATTGAGGAGCCCAGATCACTTAGCCAGAGTTCTAGGCTACTGCACTGAGCAAGCAATCAAGGTCAGAGGAAGTGCAGGCTGAGGGAAAAACACCACAGGGGCCGAGGGAAGGGGGCCCCGTGACTGCAAAGGCTGAAGTTCAACGCACTGATATTTCTGTTTTTATTTTCTTTAATTTTTATGTGTTTATTTAAGTAATTTATTCAGATTATATCTCAGTTCTTATCACTTCACTTATATATTCCTGTTCTCCCTCCCTCCTTCTTTCATCCTATTCCCCTACCCTAGGTCTGTGACAGAAGGGGGCCTCCTCCCCCACTGTATGATCTCAGCCTATCAGGCCTCTTCCTGATAGCCCGCTTACTCTTCCTCTGAGTGCCACCACGTCTCCTCACAAAGGAGAAATGGTCAAATAGGGGGCACCAGAGTTCATGTCAGAGTCAGTTTATTTTTCTTGTTTGTTTTGACTTTGCTTGTGAGTAGTGGAAATCAGGTATAGATATGGACTGTCAGGAAATGCCACACTTGAATGACAACCCTTGGCCCAACCATTTTGCATGCATCAATGAGCTTCTAATCATTAGCATGCCCATTTTTGTCTGAGGATTTCCAAGCCCGTGCCAGAACAAGGAAGGAATGTTGTACATTTCCTTGGAACATGCTGGGATCAGGGATGTCCACTTTTCAGCCCTTTGGCCACATGTGCCTCAAACAGCTACATCTGTGACCCAATACAAAGTCATGAAATTACTTATAACATTATGCAACTTTGGGGAGATTTTTAAAACTCAATGACACAGTCATCCTGTGTGAATTTAATAGATAAAAAGTGTGTCATCAAATTGGAGACCTAGGTCAGAATAGGCCTCTGGGAGATTGTAAGGGGGAAATTGGCTGAGATTCCTAGTAGCAGGGGTCATGGTGACTGAAGAAGACACCCTCTAACTAGACAAAACTCTTAGTGGAGGGAGGAGAACAACAAACCACCCATAAAAACATCTGTCCAAAACTTACCCTGTCTACAAGACATTCAGGGATAAAACAGAACAAATAGAGCAGAAATTGAGGGAATGTCCAACCAATGTCTGGCCCAACCTAAAGCCCACTATATTGAAGAAAGCCAAGCCCTGACACTATTAGTGGTACTCTATGCTTGCAGACAGGAGTCTATCAGAGTTGTCCTCTGAGAGGCTCTACCCAGCAGCCCTTGGAAACAGATGTTGAGACTCACAGCTAAACATTGGGCAAAGCATAGCGAGTCTAGTAGAAAAGTTGGGGGAAGGACAAAAGGACCTAAGATGTGGCAAGAGCTCCACAAGAAGACCAATAAAGCCAACTAGCCAGGGCCCACAGGGTCTGTGGAGTTTGAAGCACCAACCAAGGACTATGCATGGACTGGATCTAGGTCCTCTATGTAGATGTAGCCAATGGGCAGCTCAGGCTTCAAGTGGGTCCTATAGCAACAAGGGACTGTCTCTAAAATGAACTCTGTTGCCTGGTTTGTGATCATTTTCACCTGACCAGACTGCCTTGCCAGGCCACAGGAGAAGAGGATGAACTCAGTCCTGATGAGATTTAATGAGCGGGTATGAGTGGGTGGGGGATCCCCTTTTCTTAGGAATAGGGGATAGGGTATCGGGGAGGGAGGGTGAGGTTGGGGAGAGAGGAGGGAGGTGACTACAAATGGGATATAAAGTGAATAAATTAGTTTAAATTTTTTTTAATGTTCTGTCATGTCCTTGTCAAAGGTTGAGTATACCTCCTGGGGTATCTTAGTCCTATACTTCTGCTGGGCATAGTTTTGTCTAGGGACCAGAGGGCGTTAGAGTGTCTGTTACCACTGTAGTCTTGAGTCTGATGCCTATAGGACAGTCCACATAGCTGGAAACTCAAGCAAGGACTCTTGTAGTCTTAAGGAAGAATTCCTTTAAGGGGGGGGGGATACATCTTTAACATTAAGGCCTTTAAACCACTGGGCAAAGCCCACCCACATATGAAGGGAAACATGTGGTAAAGTCTACCGTCAGTACACATCAGTCAAATCTAGAAAATACCCTCACAGGAACCTTTAGTCTAGTGTCGGATAGACAACTGGCACCACAGAGGTGCCAAGATGACACACAAAATTGGCTGCTAGCCGAGGTTGGTATCCCACACTGCTTCACAGCTCTTCTCCACAGGACTTAGTTTTAGTGTCTTAATTTTCTTCTATTCCCTTTATCTCGGCACTACTCTAACAATAGTGGGCTTGGTGTGCATTTGAATATTTGAAGAATTATTAGGTATTCCAATTTGAAATATTTATTGATGAATGTTTCTCACAGACTATCATAGGTTTCTAATACAATAATCTAATACAACTATAGTGAGTGTAGTTTTACTGGGTCCAGCTGTTGGAGGCTGGGGCACTGGAAAGGCTAACCCAATTTCCCAGTCAGAGGAGGGGAAAGCAAAAGCAGGAGGCGGGAGACCATACATCTGATGCCCCGTCATGAGCCTTGGGAAGAAGTACAGAAACTGCCAGAAACTTTGAGTGGCTCCTGCAAGAGCATAGGCAGCAGATTGGCGCCAGCACAGTGGCACTCCTAGCAATTCCCTGGCATCGCAGGGCGGTGCTGACAGGGCCGCTTTGGGCTGTGTGGAGGCTGTCTTGAGGCGAACAACAAGCCTTTCATTTGTCTTGCTTCCCTGGCAAGGGAAGGCAAGCTGGTGAAGCATCACTCCATTTCAATTTCCTTTTGTTTTATCTTGACAAACAGAGCTCTGAGGGTGGAATTAAGAGAGACACTGTGAATGGATGTGGGATTTGAGCCAAGCAACAAGTTACAATCATATTTTAGCATTTGCTATACCTAACTGCATGAATACACAAAGGAGAATTTGGGTCCTGTGAAAGTCAGGTAAAGAGATAAGGAGATTAATGAAATGATGTCTTTCGAATTTTATTTTCCAATTTCCCAGCCCTAGTCTACAGATTTCAAACCAATGTATTATTTTCATATAGCCACTTACCACCTAAGAATAGAAAAATAATAAACACATTTAATTCTAATTAAACCCCTACATTGTATTAAAAGTCTTATAGACACTGACACAATGTATCTATGGCACACACAATGTCATATGCTCCTTTTTCAGAGAAGAAAATTAGTGAGACTAGTTAATGTATTGTTCAAATATCCTACAGCCAGTGGCTGACATAGCTGGGCTTGAATTCAGGGCATCCTTCCTATTTCTTAGCTCTTTGTGACATTGTACATCTAGAAATCCAAACATCATAATGGTATTTGATATGTGGACTAGGCTGGCCTTGAATTCACAGAGACCTACTATGTCTGTGCCTCTTAAATTCTGGGATTAAAGGTGTGTTGTCACCATGCCTAGCAACCTACTGGTGCTTTATTTGCTTAAGATAAATAATAAATGGTCCAACATGAATAGTTTCTTAGCAGAGCATAGCTGAGGCGCTGCAAACAGTTCCGTTCTCATGGCCAGTGTTTTTTCTTAATGTAAATGTTTAGAATGGTGATATCGTCCTCTGACAGAGTAACTGTAGTAAATCTGCTAGTCAAGATTTTATCATTTTAGAGCAAAGACTTTAGCTACAGAAGAGCAAACGTTTTCTGTGGCATTGTTATTCTTTAAGCTATTTGCATGTGTCCAAAGGATCATGCATGTGCAGCTATGTTGGCATAGGGCATAATCTGGAAGGAAGGGAAGAGGAAGTTGAACGACTTTCCCCAGAAGTACCAAGGAGTTCTTTAACCACAATTTGCTATCAGCCACAAACAGGAAATGCTGAACATCCTGTACTATTTGTGATTACTACTCTATTTGTATGCAATGTCAGTAGGCTGGATCCATTTGACCATCATATGTGAATATATGTTTTATTATTATAAAAGCAGAGTAATGGATAGTTTTAGTTAAAGATACTGACAAGCAAGAACATCAATATTCCTGTTTTCTTGATTACCTGTGTATCTGTGGCTCTTACAGTTTGGATTTTATTAATATCTTTTACATTTTATTATTATTTATTTTTATTTTATGTGCCTTGGTGTTTTGATTTCATTTGTGTCTGTGTGAGGGTATCAGATCTTAGAGTTACAGAGAGTTGTGAGCTGTCATGTGGGCGCTGGGATTTGAACCTGGGCTCTTTGGAAGAGCCGTCAGTGTTCTTAACTGCTACGACATCTCTCCAGCCCCAAAGTCTGACTTTTAAATGTTCCCCACCATGTTGCCCAGAGATGGGTCCATACCTCTAGTGTAACTTAAAGGGAAACTTACACAAAGTCTGGATCCCTTGATGCCCTGCTGATGAAGGAGGAGGAAGTTCTCCAATTCCTTGCCTCAGAAACCCATTTAGGTGGCCCCAACCTTGTCTTTCAGATGGAGCAGTACATCAACAATACAAAGAGTGATGTTGTCTCCATCATAAATCTGAACAGGACCTGAGAGAAGCTGTTTGCTTCCAGCTCTGGCTACTGTTGCCATTGAGAACCCTGATGACGTCAGCGTTATCTCCCCCAGGAATACTGGCCAGCCAGCAAGCTACACTGAAGTTTGTTGCTGCCACTGGAGTCACTCCAATTGCTGGCCGCTTCACACCTGGGTCTATCACCAACCAGATCCAAGCAGCCTTCAGCGAGTCATGGCTTAGTGATGACTGACCCTGGGTCTGACCACCAGCCCTTCTCAGAGGCCTCTTACGTCAACCTGTCCACCATCCACCATCACTCTGTGCAACACTGATTCTCCTCTGCACTATATGGACATTGCCATCCCATACAACAACAGGGGAACTCACTCTGTACGTCTAATGTGGTGGATGCTGGCCGGGGAAGTACTCCGCATGCATGCATAGCACTATCTCCCGTGAGCACCCATGGGAGTTTATGCTGATCTTTACTTCTACAGAGGCCCAGAGGAGATTGAGAAGGAAGAGCAGGCCTCTGCTGAGAAGGCTGTGACCAAGGAGGAATTCCAGGGTGACTGGACTGTGGCAACTCCTGAGTTCACCGCTGCTCAGCCAGAGAGGTGGCAGACTGGTCAGAGCATGTGCAGGTGCCTTCCGTATCCACACAGCAGTTCCCTACTGAGGACTGGAGCGACCAAACCAGCCACTGAGGACTGGTCATCAGCTCCCACAGTGCAGGGCACCGAGTGGATTGGAGCCACCACTGAGTGGTCTTGAGCTTCTCTGCAGACACCTAAGAAAAGGGGGGAAAGGAGGAAGGAAAATAAAGATCCTAAAAGCTGGAAAAATGTTTCCCAATGTTGCATATGTTGCAGCTTGTTTCCCAACAGATGGAAGGTGGTCCACCTTTCAAAAAGGGTAGCCTAGGAGCAGGAAGTTAGGTCACTGGTGGAGTGGCCTTGAAGGAACTGTTCTTCCTGAGGCTCTTGTTGGTTTTCTTGGCTTCTAGCTGTGAGGTTCTACCACTATGCTTAAGGGCCAAAAACCTGAAGATAGTCACTGGTGGCATAAGACTTATAAATCTCTGAGACAAGATAACTTTCTTCTTTATAGATTTATTCCCATCTCTGGGAATCCAGGGCTACTCCTGGGTCAGTTGTTGGAAGTTTGGTTCATCCCTTGCCTGAGACAGTGACTACAGAAGATGTAGGAATGAATGTCAGTTTGTTAATGAGCTTGTTTCATCCATCATCAAAAGATGCCTTCCAAGTTCTAATTACTGCCAACCATTTACTCTGGATATAATTAGAATGAAACATTTTTCAATATTAAAATTCTTCTGTGATGTATGACTTATTATACATGGTAGGAGAACGTTGCTGTGTGTTTTGTAATAAACAGAAAAAAAAAAAGACCATCAGATCATCAACAAAATAAACACTGGGTATGGTGAAGAGTTGTTTTAATCTGATCTTATTCTCATTAAGGATAAAAGGGTCATCAGAAACTCAAAGGATCCCTCAGCATTTTTTTTTATAGAATGATATGAAATTTATCTTAATGTCATTTTCTCAGATTCTCCATTAGTTAATATTTTGCTGTCTTTTCTGTTTCTGCCTTTATCCATCACCCATTATCTTGCATATAAGTATATGTATGTACATATGCATGTGTGCATATTTGTATGTATGCATGAATGCTTATCAGTATGTGTGTGTGAGAGAGAGAGAGTGCACACATGTGCATGATATATGGGTATTTGGTTTCTCAGTTGAGAACAAGTTGTGAATGTTGTGCTCCTTTATTCTTTTTTATTTATTTATTTTTTAATTTTATTAATTTATTCTTGTTACATCTCAATGGTTATCCCATCCCTTGTATCCTCCCATTTTTCCCTCCCTCCCATTTTCCCCTTATTCCCCTCCCCTATGACTGTTCCTCAGAGGGATTACCTCCCCCTGTATATGCTCATAGCGTATCAAGTCTCTTCTCGGTGACCTGCTGTCATTCCTCTGTGTCAGGATATATTTGTCTAAAATACTGAGAGTTAACTAGTACAACCACTTTGGAAATCTATCTAGTGCTATCTCAGAAAACTGGGAATAGGGCTTCCTCAAGACCCAGCTATTCCACTCCTTAGAATATACCTAGAAGATGCACTAGCACACAACAAGAAAATTTGCTCAACCATGTTCATAGCAGCCTTATTCATAATAGCCAGATCATGGAAACAGACTAAATGTCCCTCAGTAGAAGAATGGATAAAGAAACTGTGGTTTCATATCCATATACACTATGGAATACTACTCAGCTATTAAAAACAAGGAATTCCTGAAATTTGTGGATAAATGGATTGAGCTAGAAATGATCATAATGAGTGAGTTAACCCAGAAGCAGAAAGACTCAAATGGTATATAAGTGAGTATATACCATTTGAGTCTTTCTGCTTCTGGGTTAACTCACTCAGAAGCAGAAAGACTCAAATGGTATATACTCACTTATATCTGCATACTAGCCCAATGGGCATGTCCCACGAAAGCCTTCCCTTACCAGGAAACTGGGACAGAGGGGAGGACACCCTATTGGGACTCTAGATGAGAGAACCATGGGAGAATAGCAATGTAGAAGGATCCAGTGGGTCCTAGAAACCTACAAGTAGAACATTATGATAGGCAGTTTTGTGCCAAGGGGTCGTGCTCAAACTAAGGCACTAGCCAAGGACAATACAGGCGATAAAATTTAAACCCCTACTCAGATCTAGCCAATGGACAGGACAGTCTCCACACTTGAGTGGAGAGAGGCATATGACTTTCTCATGTACTCTGGTGCCTCACATTTGACTATGTCCCCTGGAGGGGGAGACCTAGTGGCACTCAGAGGAAGGACAGCAGGTCACCGAGAAGAGAAGAGACTTGATTCCCTATGAGTATATACAGGGGGAGGTAATCCCTCTCAGGAACAGTCATAGGGGAGGGGAATAAGGGGAAAATGGGAGGGAGGGGAGAATGGGAGGATACAAGGGATGGGATAACCATAGAGATGTAACAAGAATAAATTAATAAAAAAAGAAAAAAAAGAAAATACTGAGAGTTACAGCACATTGTTCCAATCAAGCAAAATTGGTATTGCTTTGGTCCAATTACCCAGGCTAACAAACAGTTAAAATGTTTTCAATTGCCATATGTTTTATAATAATTTTATTTTACTATTTTAGAGTATTTTTGTTTAGAATCTAACCCTCCAGTGCATATTGCATTAGATGTGTATGTGTCTTTCATGACTTTGGTTACTACATGCCATTCACCGTGTGCACTGTGGCTCTGTTTTCTTCGGCTTAACGCTTCTCCATGAGAAGCTGCAGGATATTCCCTTTCCACAAGAATGACACAATGATGAATCAGGTCTGCATCACTCTGGTAAGAACCTGTCCCGGTGTTTTTGAAGACTTTCAACTATAAGTGCCATTTTGCTATACTACTTTGTACTATTTTTCTATTTCCTATTTCTTTTTTTCTACTTTATAAACAAAATAAGAATTTAAATATAAAACATATTTCACATTAGAGGTTGTTTTGGTGATAGGTCAGATATTAGAGAAGTAGAAAATACAGTTGCTTGAAGCAAAGCCTAAGGCAATAACTGGATTCTCTGGGCTTTGGGAGGAATAATGTGGAGTGTTATATTTTGTTGTTGTTGTTGTTATAGGGATACGGTAACTGAACTTTTGTTTTCTTTATAGTAGAAAGTTTGGTGGAATGTCAGTGGCTACGAATGTTTCCTTGCTTCCCATTTTGGCAAATCAGAGTGTACCTACTTTATAGTAGTTAGGAATCCAAAGGGAAGAACTGATGGACAGTAGTGAAAGAACAGAGTGGCACTACTTTCACTTCTTACTCATGCCTCTCTACTGAAATGGACATATGGAACCCTTTTAGAATGTAAATCTCTGTCCTTCCATTATGAAATTTCACCATGAGAACAGATTCAATAACCAACACTTCTAGAATTCCTATAGCAAGATTTCTATAAGGCAATTGGCTCAAGAAGTATTCGGATCTAGAACGGTGACTTTCAGTTTCAGTGGCTAAAATCATTTGGCATCTTCAAGAGAAGCATAGCTAAAGATCTTCTTAAAAACCCATAGAACACCAACTATCACATTCCTAACTGCAGTGAGACTAGGAAGGAGGAAGTGTTGATGTAAGAGTATCAGTTCATCAGGATCTCTGAGATCTTATGTTATTGACTTGCCATAGGTTTCCTATAGGACCCCGCTATGTGGATTTCTGTGCTTAGATTTTCTTTCACATTTGTCTTCTATGTGAGTGAAACCCTTATCATGTCCAGGAAGGGTCACTTGAGTTCTTGGATGATAAAACATAGCATTCCTGTATTTTTTTTCTGATGGTTGGCACTACTTGAGAAGACAATTTTCAGTGATCTTTCTTTCCCTAAGGTTTTTGGCATGATCTTTTTAAATTTTAAAGAAAATTTATAATTATACAATGAAATATTGCAAGATAGTTGCAAAAACACAACAACAACAACAACAACAAAAACACAAAACAAACAACAAAGAAAAGGGAGAATGGTATCTGCTGAAGTACAAGTGGGACAGGAAGAAGTCGGTCTACCTGTGACTGAAGCAGAATTATTTTTATGGATCTATTTTATGAGGGTGGTGTGTGTGTGTGTGTGTGTGTGTGTGTGTGTGTGTGTGTGTGTGTG
>OU015743.1:63955811-63973694 GCA_907169655.1 Acomys percivali | reverse complement strand
TTAAAAGATAATAAAACTAAGTCTTGTTTTAAAAGGAAAAAAATGTGTGGTTTTATTGAGGAATGGTCCACATTCTAGTTACTATGTTTTAAAAGTAATTCCCCGGTGGCTAAGGATATTGAACATTTCTTTAAGTGCTTCTTGGCCATTTGAGATTTCTCTGTTGAGAATTCTCTGTTTAAACCTATACCTCATTTTTAATTGGATTATTTGGTTTGTTGGTGTCCAGTTTCTTGGCTTCTTTATATATTTGGATATTAGTCCTCTATCATATGTGGAGTTGGCGAAAATCTTTTCCCATTCTATAGTCTGACATTTTGTCCTATTGACAGTGTCCTTTGCCTTACAGGAGGGCTCACGGAAGGACACGTGAACCTCCATGGGAAGAGGAAATAAAGTAGACACCAAGGGGTGATGAGCCTGGAAGAGGGAGAGGACAGGAACATGAGGGATTAGATAGGGGTAGGATGGGGGCAGAGAGGACCAGAAGAGACAACTGGAGGGTGGCATCTTGAGCTAGAAACCTACTGCAATGGAAAGTCCCGGGAATTGACAGGGGTGACTCTAGATAAAATTCCAAGTAATGGGGGGGTGGTTATGAAGCCTGAACCAGCCTTCTCCTGTAATCAGGCAAGACTTCCAGTGGAAGAATTAGGACATCTTTCCAGGCACAAAACTTTCAATCTACAGTTTGTACTCCCTACAAGATGTTCTGGTGTAAAGATAGCACAGGAATTATGGGAGTAGCCAACCAATGTCTGGTCCAGCTTGAGACTCATGCCATGAGAGGCAACCCAGCCCTGACACTACATAGAGGGTCAGGAACCAAAGGCTATATTTCCCGTTGATCTAGGATAAAACCAAACAGCGCCAGCGGATAAAACTGCCTAACGATGATCTGCTATACTCATAGACAGGAGCCTAGCATGATTGTCATCAGAGAAGCTTCATCCAGCAACTGATAGAAACAGATGCAGACACCCATAGTCAAACAATAGGCAGAGCTCAGGGAATCCTGTGGAAGAGGGGAGGTACAGATTGTAGAAATCAGAGGGATCAAGGACACCAAACCAACTAATCCAGGCTCACCAGGGCTCACAGAGACTGAACCAACAACCAGGCAACCTGTATGAGTCTTACAAAGGCCCTCTGTGTATATGCTGTGGTTGTGTAGCCTGGCCTTCTTTTTTTAAAAATATTTTTAGTAATTTATTCATATCACATCTCAATTGTTAGCCCATCCCTTGTATCCTCCCTTTCTTTCCTCCCTCCCGCTTCCCCCCCTACTACCTTCCCCTATGTCTGTGACTGAGGGGAACCTCCTCCCCCTGTATATGCTCCTAGGGTATCGAGTCTCTTCTTGGTGACTTATTATCTTTCCTCTGAGTGCCACCAGGCCTCCCCATCCAAGGAACATGGTCCAATATGGGGTACCAGAGTTTGTGTGAAAGTCAGATCTCCTTCTCCACTTAACGGTGGAGAATGTCCTGTCCATCGGCTAGACTGGGTAGGGGTTTGAAGTTTACTGCCTATATTTTCCTTGGCTGGTGCCATAGTTTGAGGAGGACCCCAGGGCCCAGACCCACCTGTAGTTTTTCAGGACCCTCTGGATCCTTCTATTTCCTCATTCTCCCAGGCTTCTCACCCCTAAAGTCTCAATAGGATTTCCTCCCCTCTGACCCACTTTCCTGGTAGGTAAAGTTTTTCATGGGGGTGTACCCTTTGGACTAGTGTCTCAATATAAGTGAGTATATACCATTTGACTCTTTTTGCTTCTGGATGAACTCACTCATTATGATAATTTCTAGTTCAATCCATTTGTCCACAAATTTCGGAAATTCCTTGTTTTTAATAGCTGAGTAGTATTCCATAGTGTAAATATACCACAGTTTCTTTATCCATTCTTCTACTGAGGGACACGTAGGCTGTTTCCATGTTCTGGCTATTATGAATAAGGCAGCTATGAACATGGTTGAGCATATGTCCCTGTTGTCTACATGTAGAAAAATGCAATTGGACCCCTATTTGTCACCATGTGGATTAAAGACCTCAAACTAAAACCATAGACATTTACCCAATTAGAGGAAAAAGTAGGGAAGAGTCTGGAACACATAGGTACAGGAGACAAATTCCTGAACAGAACACCAACAGCCCAGGCCTTAATGTCAACAATTAATAAATGGGACCTCATTAGGCTGAGAAGCTTCTGTAAGGCAGGTGACACTGTCAAGAGAACAAAGCGACAGCCTACAGACTGGGAAAAGATCTTCACCAACCCTTCATCTGACAAAGGTCTAATATCCAAAATATATAAAGAACTCAAGAAATTAAACACTACCAAACCAAACAACCCAATAGAGAAATGGGGCTCAGAACTAAACAGAATTCTCAACAGAGGAATATCAAATGGCAGAGAAACACTTAAAGAAATGCTCGACCTCCTTAGTCATCAGATAAATGCAAATTAAAACGACACTGAGATTCCATCTTACACCCATCAGAATGGCTAAGATCAATAACTCAACTGACACCACATGCTGGCGAGGATGTGGAGAGAGAGAAACACTCCTTCATTGCTGGTGGGAATGCAAACTAGTACAACCACTTTGGAAATCTATCTGGCGCTTTCTCAGAAAAATGGGAATAGGGCTTCCTCAAGACCCAGCTATTCCACTCCTTGGAATATACCCAGAAGATGCACTAGCCTGGCCTTCTTATGGGGCTTCTAACAGCAGAGGCCTTCTCTGACTCTTCTGCTTGTTTTGCAACTCTTTTTTCCCTACTGTGTTGCTTTGTTCAGCTTTAATACAAGGGGTGGCACCTAGTCTTACTGCAACTTGACATACCATATTTGGTTGATATTCATGGGAGACCTGCCCTTTTCTGTAGAGAAACAGGGAAGGAGTGGATGGGGTGAGTGCTGGGAGGGGAGGAGAGAGGGGAAACTGCATTCATTAGGTATATATGAGAGAATATTTTTAAAAAGCAATTCATTGATTGAGGAGATGGCTCACTAAAATGCTTGACATGCAGGCTTGAGGACCTCAGTTCAGGTTTTCCGAATGTTAAAAACCAGACTTAACTGTGAACATATAATCTCAGTGTTGGAGATAGAGAAACAAGGAGGATCTTTGGGGTCTGCTGCCAGCCATGCCAGCCATGCCAGCCAATTTGCTGAGCTCCAAAGTTCACGAGAGGGCTTGTTTCAAGGAATAAAATGGGGAATTTTAGATAGCTGAAGCACTCAGCATCAATCCCTAGTACCATATGCACATACAGGCACTCACACCCACAAGCATGCATGCATACAAACATATACACACAATAACTGATGATTTGACAATTTAGCCAAGAATATCTGTATGAAATGTATGTAGATTATGATAGTTTAGAAGGATAGTGTTTGGTATATATTACTGAGAAATCAGCATGGTTGAGTAATTAGCAAAGAGGAAAATTTTCAAAGAGCTTTATATTCTGGGCAACAAAGTTGCTGTCATCTGCTGCAGCTGCCAAGGAGCTCCATGTTCTATTCTTTCTTGACTTCTTGGTTACAAAAATAAAAAAGTTAGGTTTTGGAAAAGAAACTGATTTATTCATGGTCACAGAGCTGGGTAGCCTCTATTCAAGGCCTTACCAGGTTCAGGTCTCACTGACTCTATCGGTTTATGTATTAAGTGATTTTAAGAGGAAAAGTTTAAACTCAGGATAAATGAGTTTAAAAAAATCTGCTACAATTTGGAGTTTTGATGGATGCTTTCAGTGATACCTGGAAACAGATTCATTTACCAAACTGAGGACTTAAGAGGAAGGACGCATTGCGGTTGGCCCAAAGAGACACCTGTTCTTT
The DNA here is from genome assembly GCA_907169655.1 of Acomys percivali. Lineage (NCBI taxonomy): Eukaryota > Metazoa > Chordata > Mammalia > Rodentia > Muridae > Acomys > Acomys percivali. Next base: position 63,969,844 of record OU015743.1, on the reverse strand, counting down.
AAGTGGGAATGATATATCCATGGCTAGGTCATAATTTCTCAAAAGACAAAAATGTTTTATGCCACTCAGTATCTGTCTAAACACCCAGACGTGTTCTGTACACACAGGAGGGAGTCAACAAATATTTGATTGGTGAATCAGGGAGAACCGAGAAATAAAGAGCTAATGTCAGTGCGCTTTGCCCAGTAAACAGTTCATAGCCTCCTATAATCTCTTCAAGAAGAGCTTGTCTATCTAAAGCTAAATAGTATTACCATACACCACAGTGTGCTTGCATGCCTCTGTGTGTGTGTGTGTGTGTGTGTGTGTGTGTGTGTGTGTGTGTCTGTGTGTTCACTGCATGCTCACTAAGGTATCATTTATAAAGGTTTTTAATTGGCAAAGCATGGGATATGGGTTATATTTACTGTTGGTACAATGCTATGAAACAAGTTCTTAAATATAATAAAAAACAATTTAACAAAAGCAAGGCAAAGAACATCGTGTATGACTATTTTCACAAAGATCAATCACACCAAACATGGGCACAGCTGGCAACGCTAGAAACACCAAGGAAGGACCTCTCCTAATGAACGTGGCACTAGACTGGTTGTCAAGTTGCAATGCAATGGATTCTTTTACTTTGTTGAAAACCTTGGAAACTCCTCTTAAGTACAAACTGAACCTACCCAGATGTGGTGGCAGACATCTGTAATCTCCACTTTCGGAATCCTAAGGCTGGAGGACTGAATTTTGGACAGACTGGGCTAAATGCCAAGTTCCAGCCTGAACAATAAATCTAGATCTTATCTCAAAATACAAAATACATTTGTCTTTTCTGCCCATTTTGTGGTCTTGGGCTCTAACCCAGGGTCTTGTACATGCTAGGCAAGCACTCTATCCCTGAGCTTTAGTCTTGGCCATAATTATGTGACTTACAGAGAATGCACAGTACTGGAGCTCATTGTAGTAAGGATGATATAAGACATAAACACATAAAACAAACTATTTGGGAAAAGGAAGGGACCGGAAGCAAGAGAGGCAGGAAAAAAGGGGGAGTAATGGGGCTTAATATGAAAAGTACATAGTTTATATGTATGAAAATGTCAAAATGAGGTCGATTGTTTTGTAAAATGAATATATACTAATTATAATAAAATTATATAAACAACACCATACAGCACATAACATTTTGTATTTATTTTTTACATAATGTTCTCAAGATCTATTTAAATATTTGTGGATAGCAAAAGTTTTATGATTGTGAAAAAGAGCAGCAGCAATAAGAAATTCTCCATAAAACAAGGAAAAAAACTGGTAAACTTAGCACTTAAAAAATTATGTAGTGAAATTCTGTATTCTTTGTACATCATTGTTTTAATATATATATATATATGTATATATATATATATATACATCCTGAAATGACTAAGAGCTAACTAATATTTACACTGCATCTTGTTCTTATTTTTGTTGAGAAAGCACTTAGGATCGACTTTTGTAGTATTTTTAAAAATGAAATAACTGATTATTAACTATATATTTGAAATTCTGCATTCTTCAGACAGCCTATCTCTAATGTTCCCCTCTACCAACACTGTCCCACCCCGGTGATGTCTCTTCTGTTAATGTCTATGAGATCAACATTTTAAGTAATAAGGTTCAGATATATGTTCACATATATATGTCCATACACAATTGGAAGTGATGGCTATGGGAACAAGGGTTATAACTTAGTAAGATCCTGGAAAGAGCCAACTCCGTTGAGAAGTTTATGATGCTTACTTAATTAGAATAGGTAAAATTGTCAGCTAAACATCTTAATAATTATAACAAGATAAAAGCAACACAGACACCAAGGTGAGACAGTTGACTTTTAAAAAGAATGCATGCCGTGAGTAGTAGAGAATTCTAATCACTATGAAAATATGAATGCCCAAACACATTCCACAAGAAAGTGTTTACTATGTTTTCATAAATATGATCCCTCATATCATTGCATTGAGGGAAATATGTGGAATTTTCTTTTAATGACATTAAATTGGAGCATAACCATCTGTCATGTACAATTTCCCATCATTCATATTTGCAGTGAATGGAGAATAATTAAAATGGCTATTGTAGTACTTATGCTGTGGAGTAAGGAACCTTTACATCCAGTGTTTCCTGTATTAGGCTACTCTAGGTCTTCAACCTCCTGATTCACAGGTTTGCAGTTTGATGAGGATGGAGGATGCTGATGTTGATCTCTTCCTCCTTTCCCACCTATGTCCTGTTTTTCATACATCACCAAAAAGGTTCTTATTGAAACTGCAGGGAAAACACTGGCTATTTCACAAAAGAACCACAGTGTTCCTTGTAGTCAGCTAGAAACTCACTCATTGTTATATGAACCAGACCTTTGAGGAGTTAGCCGGTCTGGTGCTAACCAACCTTTGTACAAACAGTGTTACCCAGAAAGCTGGCGTCTGATCTAGAAGCAGAAGCCAGGATTCAGAAACCAGATGAGTTTTTTTCAGTTGTATCAATAGTAGAGTAAAAAAAGCAACCATCTCCTAGGGATGAATAAAATATTCAACAGCAGTGTATACTGGTCATAGCACACAGTAGGCTCTCAGCAGATATATGCTGCCTTGAATTTGTTGCCACTTTTAGAAAAATGCTGGTGAAACGTAAAGGCTGATTAAAGGAGTTCACTTGAAATATAATCCCTTATTGGTCTTTTTTTTATTTTTTGTTTTTTTATTTTATTAATTTATTCTTGTTACATCTCTATGGTTATCCCATCCTTTGTATCCTCCCATTCTCCCCTCCCTCCCATTTTCCCCTTATTCCCCTCCCCTATGACTGTTCCTCAGAGGGATTGCCTCCCCCTGTATATGCTCATAGGGTATCAAGTCTCTTCTCGATGACCTGCTGTCATTCCTCTGAGTGCCATCAGGTCTCCCCCTCCAGGGGACATAGTCAAATGTGAGGCACCAGAGTACATGAGAAAGTCATATCAAACTCTCCACTCAAGTGTGGAGACTGTCCTGTCCATTGGCTAGATCTGGGTAGGGGTTTAAATTTTACCGCCTGTTTTGGCCTTGGCTAGTGCCTTAGTTTGAGCGGGACCCCTTGGCCCAAATCTGCCTATCATAATGTTCTACTTGTAGGTTTCTAGGACCCACTGGATCCTTCTACATTGCTATTCTCACATGGTTCTCTCACCTAGAGTCCCAGTAGGGTGTCCTCCCCTCTGTCCCAGTTTCCTGGTAAGGGAAGGCTTTCATGGGACATGCCCCTTGGGCTAGTATGCAGATATAAGTGAGTATATACCATTTGAGTCTTTCTGCTTCTGGGTTAACTCACTCATTATGATCATTTCTAGCTCAATCCATTTATCCACAAATTTCGGGAATTCCTTGTTTTTAATAGCTGAGTAGTATTCCATAGTGTATATGTATCACAGTTTCTTTATCCATTCTTCTACTGAGGGACATTTATATCAATTCTGAATGCACTTGGCAGATCTCAAACTTACTATTTTAAAAATAAAATCACACTGATTTCTTTAGATAAGTAGGTTTTTCAATAGGAGGATGTCCATCAACAGACATAGTAATGTGGATTTTATTAATGCAATGTCATGATTTTGTTTTAACCATAACCTCTAATGCCAGCGATTAAGTAGCACATGTGCTTTCTTTATCTCTTTAGGCGCTTAGATTTTCTTCAATATACCAATGCCCCTATAAATCCCAATGACTCATTGCCAATAGCATCTATACAGAAACTCCTTCAGTTGCCTTCACATTTCCTTCCCTCTCTAAAACTGGAATTCATAAGTGCAGGTGTGGAGTCATAATTAAGGGAATGGTGTTTTCTGTCTCTTCATAACAGGTGCTTTGCTTCATTCACATTTCAGCTTATAAAGTTTTATTTTCTATGGAGCAGCCCATATAAGAGTTTTACAAGTGACACACACACATACATATATACACACACACTATAAAGTAGTCACTGCCAGTTGAAGAAATTAAAGAAAAATAAAAGAACTTGAACACTCCAACGTAATGGATTAAATATCTACTGATGTGGCGTTACATGCAGAAATCTTATAGTTTAGCTATCGATGTCAGTAAGCACTACACTAATTCTTTCTGATAAACTCAATCAAATGATAGTTTCCTGTACTTCTAGGTTCTATATTAAGTAACTAAGACTGCATAAACCACTTGAGTAAGCATATTTTGTAAATTTTTTATTGATCAATGATAGATTGTATATTCAGCAGTGAATCCAAATCACTATTTTGCCTGGTGATGTAGAGGTTACCTTAATTTGTCTATGAAATACAGTAAAAATTGCTGTAATTTGATTTTTTAATTATTTTTTACTCATGTGTTTGCTGTGTGTGTGTGCACTCACGCATGCGTGCACACACGCAAGTGCATGTATGTATTTGTGCAGGTGCACTCACCCATACCGACATGTGTGGAGACTAAAAGAAATGTTAGATGCCTTCCTCGAACACTGATTCTCGTTAGTTTTTGAGACCTGGTCACTTTCCAGAAGCTGGTTGTTTCAGCTAAATTGATGACCAGTGAGTCTCCACCTTAAGCAACCTTAGGGTCAGCTTTTATGAGTGTTCTATGACTTGAACATAGGCTTTCATGCTTGAACAGCAAGTGCAGTACCTACTAAACTATGCCCCCGCTTATCTAAGTTTCTTTAGCATATATTAAAAAGATGCCAAGGAAGAAATATCACAATCCATCATCACATTTTAAGATGACTCTTCTAATGTATGTATTTGTTGAGTCATGAGTTTACAAATTGTATCATTTATTGAATTTATTAATTCATATTTATTCCTACTCGAGGTGTGAGGACTCACATCATTTAATAAGCTGTATTAACTCAGAGAATTCCTTCTTGGTATCAGAGCACTCTGCAATGAATTCAGGGTTATTCCACATATTGCATTATGTTTATTGAATCTGAGTGAGAAAGCACTTGAGTGGTAGAGAGCAACCTGCTCATACTTTTTGTGAAGTCCAGGTTCTGTTTAAATTACAGTACTGGAACTTTCTTTGTTTTTCACAATATATCATAATTAGACAGCACTGTCAAAATTGCTTTGTATGTTTCATCTTTGTGGACACTAACTGAAGTCATTACAGGCAGGACTAGATGACTGCAGTAGTTATTTCTCTCTTAATGTCCAAACTGCCATGATACCATGGGAGAAGCTCACCACAAGGCTAGCAAGTCCCTCTGGATAAAATTGTTTTCAGTACTATTTCTAAACTAGGGATAAATAAGGTTTCAATCTTAAGAATTGTCAATTCAGAATATGTGCACACTCAATTTAACCAAACAATCAAGAACATATTTAAAAATAGTCTTGAAGTGCTCACTGTTTATTCTCTAAGCATGCTTTTCAAATTAGAAATTAGCATTTAAAAGAAAACAAACAGAGGCTTTGGTGAAGTAGGGCTGAAAAATCACCATTAGCACAGGCCACGCAGAATGTTTCTCTCGAGGAAAGCATTCCAGATCCCAGAGACACTCAGTGAAAAGCAACAACAGAATTCATGACCATTTCCAGTTTGGAAAAATCTACACAAAACTCATATGCTTCCCTTTTCTGCCAAATAGAGAATGTGGCTTTAACGTGAGCTCTTCCAGGTGGGTAGGTGTAAAGGCTGTGCAGTCTTATAGATGCCGCATTAGAGGGCTACACCGAGGTGTTTAATTTAATGTCAGAACAAGTAGCAGCCCTGTTGCCTTAGTTTCCACAGCAATAGAAGGGGACACTAAATGACAAGTTTTCTTCTCAGAGGATTTCTGTAAAATAGTATATGGCTGCTTATAAGACATAAACTAGTCAGAGTAGTGGCCCATTTGTAACAATTTCCTTAGAATTGAAACATCCAATCCTGGAGAGAGGCTCTTTAGAACACAGGAAGTAACAGCATTTTGCTAAGCTCAGAAAGTAAATGAACAGCAAGTCCCAGAAAGTTCCTAGAATTTACAAGATTCTCAAAACCCCGGTTTCCATGTGTGGTGGTTTAAGTGAGAATTCACACCCTTAGCTCACATGTTTGAACACGTGGTCCCCAGTTAGGGAACTGTTTGGAAAGGACATTGAGCAGGTGTTAGAGGAGATGTGTCACTGGTGGGACTTTGAGGAGGTGTTCGAGGAGATGTGTCACTGCTGGTGAGCTTTGAGGTTTCAAAAGACTTGCACTGTTGCCATTGTGTTCTCTGCCTCTTGCTTTCAGTCAAATTGTGAGCTTTCAGATGTTCCTGCTGCCATGGCTTTGTTCGGCCATAGTGAATTCTAAACCCCTGGAACCAAAAACACCAATTAAATGCTTTACTTTATAAGTCGCCTTGGTCATGGTGTCTTATCACAGCAATAGAAAAGTAACTAATACACCAAGGTTATGTAAGCATTAACAGCTGCTGGGAGCAAAGACTCTCTGTCCTATCCAGCTGCCTATAAGTTGTGCAGGGATCTCCAGGCATGCAGCCGTCAGGGATCATAAGCTAGCCTGTGGTGGGTTTTTGGTAATGTAGCCATCTTTGAGTAATACATGTACCTGTAATCCCTTACCCATACTTCTGTGAGTAACCCTAATAAAGTCATTGCTTTATCAAGGCAGAGTTTGGTGAAATTGTCTCTGTGGTAGTTATTGGCTCCCTACCTTGTGTGATTAGATACTCGTTCGTGCCTCCCCAGGGAAAGTCACACTACAGCGGGTAACACTTGTAATCACAATAGCTGGGAGGTTAAGGCAGGAGCAGGATGAGTTTGAAGCCAGCCAACCTCAACTACACAGCGGATTCTAGACCAACATACATTATTGAATGAGATCCTTAAGAAAGAGAGAGAGAGGGGAGAGAGCGAGTAGGCAGTGAGGGAGAGAGGTGGAGATGGAGAACAGACACCTCCAGGAATAGTGGTTCAAGCCCATACTCCAATAGTTTTGAAGGCTCAGGCAGGAAGTTGGCAAGAGCCAGGATGGAGTACATATTAAGTTCCAGACTAGCATGGACTATGAAGCTAGACTCTATCTCCAACAAGAAACAAAATGAAACAAAACTCAAACAAGAAATAACAAAAAGTTATAAACTGATTTGGAACAAGGGTAATCAGGAATGTTAAATATAGCTAAAGAACATAATAAACATTTTATAATTGTGTATACATATAGAAGTATCATAATGAAAACCATAATTTTATACAGTGAGAATGTGTTGATTAACTTTTAAAAGGCACATCAAAAAATGGGGCCACAGAGCTGGCTAAGCAGTTAAGAGCACGTTTTGTTTTGGCAGAGGACCCAGGTTCGGTTCCAAGCACACACAGAACAGCTCACAAATATCTATAACTCCAGTTCTGTGGGATCTGACATCTTCCTCTGACCTCCATGGGCACCAGGAATGCATGTGATGCATGTACATACCTACAAAATACTCGTACACAAAATTAAATCTTTAAAGGAATATATAAATTATAACTTTGGTTGTTTTATCCAATTACTTTTCTCAGATTGTCATCACTTTAAAAAATATTGCCAATAGTAAGAGTGAAGAATTTCTCATGCTGTGCTTGCAAACCTCTTAGAGGAAAAATTCTTGTTTTGTGATGCTTGCTGATAGCTGAAGTATAAATTCGTACCATGTCCAGTCTTTAAGCTGGTGGTGAATTGATTCTGGCAGAGACCACATTACAGGAATATCAAAGAATATTTAACTAGAATAGAGGAAGTTTTGAAAAAAAAAACAACTTTGAATTCTCGACCTTCTCTCTGTGTTCTCTGGAATCATTTTAGATTCTTGCTCTTTCCATCAAACCTCTTTTTCTAATCTCTCTTATCTACTAAATCAACTCTGACTGCCTCCGGCTGTTATGAAAATTGAAACTGGCTGAGTATTTATTTGTTTTGTGACAAATACTCAAATACTATAATATAAATATCAAATACTATGACAGTTACCCTAACAATATGAAAAATCTCATTTCATAAGCTACACTAGAGATTAAATAAAACAACTTTTAAAAGATGGCTAAAATACATAGTGGTGAAGAAAGAAAACTCGCATACAACGTCTTCACTCTCCACCAGACTTAGGCAGTAGAATACAATGATGATGGACTTTGTTGTCAGTTCTGTGTTCGAGTCCGGTGCAACCACTGTTGATGTGTGATCATGAGCAGGTCTCCTTGTCGATTCCAGGTTCAGTTTTAGCTGCTGATAGGTGGAGACAACAATGTTCACCCATCTTCTTATGTACACACTCTCATGAAATGGGAGAAAGTATGTGACGTTTTTTTTGTAAACAGTGAGGTACTGAAAAATTTTTTTTCAATGACTTTTGAGGGTAACTTATTGATAACATGTTCATCTAGCTTGTTTGAGGCTGTGGCTTTAATTTCTAGCACAACAAAAGAGCCACCCTGTCAAATGTGTGCTAGCTATTATCAAGAAGTGTGGCTACTAAATACTAGAAGAGCATAATTAAGGTGACCAGAGTATCAGATTGACTGGAAATCAGATTGCTCTCCCCTGGTAAAGGGATGGTAAAACATGTTTGCTGCTTTGCTCCTTTCCATGACAAAACATCTGGGAAAGCAGCTTAGTAAAGGAAAGGTTCGTTTTGGCTCACAGTTTAACGGTCCATTACAGAGGAGAAATCTTGGCAGCAGGATCATGAGGTATATGGTCCCATTGCATCCATTGTTGGGAACCAGAAAATGATGGATATTGGTGCTAAGCTAACTTTCTCCTTTTTATTACATCTGGGAAGACATTTTAATGATGGTGTCACCCACATTGAGGCTACAACCTTTGTGAAAACACTCTCACAGACACATCCAAAGGTGTGTCTCCACATTGATTTAAACAGCAATAAGATTAGCAATGCAGACTAACCATCACACTGAGATCTAACCTGTCTGAAGGGAAGGAAAGAGAGGAATGTAGGCATTTGGATACCTAGAATGGCATATCTTCCAAAGCAGTGGTCCCCAGCCTTCCTAACTCTGTGAAGTTTAATAAACTTCCTCATGTTGTGGGGACCCCAACCTTAAAATTATTTCACTGCTACTACATGACTGTAATTTTACTACTGATATGAATCATAATGTAAATATACGGTATGCAACCCTTGTGAAAGGGTTGTTCAACCCCCAAAGGGATTAAGACCACTAGGTTGAAAAACACTGCTTTAAAGGGAATAAATGCAAAACTGACAGGAAATAACAGAACCCCAATTTCCCACTCTTATCATTAATTACACACATTCATGAACAAGGGTGCCTGGAAAGCAACTTTTATTCTGATATAATCATGAGAAATTGGAAATTTTCTTTCTGCCCTCTCTTCCCTCCAACCCCTCCTGTGTCTTCCTCTTTCAACCTCTTCCATATCTTCCTTTACTCTCTCTTTCTATCTTTCAGATTTATGGCATCTTTTTCTTTGATTATTTATTATTTTTTAAAATACAGTATGGTATTTCAGGTAAATATCTCTTTGTGAGGCTATATGGAAGGTAAAAGAAATTTTAGGTATGTTGGCCGCAAAGTGAACTATACAAGTCATCACAATTTGATAAAACATTACACACAAATAGTGAAAACCCACATTCAGACATGTCTCGGGTAGTTTCTAGGATTTCAAAAGTCCATACAGATTCCAAAGTCATTCAGTGAAAAAGATTTGGGATACTGAAAAGCAGCTGTCTGCTCCCAGTCATTGTGGGAACATTTAGAAACCAAGGTTTAATAGGAATTGGAGCAGCATTTGTGAACTAAGTCACAATTGAGTATAAAGGAGGCTGCCTATAAGGTAGCTGCTGAGACGCATCTTTCATCCTTTCACGTGATGGAGGCCAGCTTTCATTATACTTTTTTTAGTTGTCATTCTGATACATAGAAGATCTGGACCAACTGTCCATATTGTTCACTGTCATCTTGTGCACACACTTCCACACTGGCTGTTCTGGAATTTATAACGGATGACCCAGTAGGTAAATGGTAGTTTATAATAGTAAGTGTGTCTTTAGCTTTAAGTCTATGATGTTTTTCCTCAGTAAGCCAACTGAGTTCATCTTTTCCACATATTTTGCAAAGGAGAAAATCTTGCTTAAAAAGTTTTTTTTTCCCCATAAGTAAGAAAATTTGTTATAATGAAGGAGGTTAAAGGGCATCTGTTTTCCTTAAGACCCAGACCTGATCTTGATTAAGTTCACTTTTTACCTTTTGTTCTCAGTGCAAGAATGGAATACCTCCAGGAGCCAAACTTCTCAATTTGCTCCCCAGAGATGAAGAACAAAGGAAAGGCAGCCAAGAGAAGGGTCAAGAACGGACGCTGACTTTTCACTAGACCTTTGCAGAAGTGCTTTGATTGGTCTCCAAAAGGTGGCAGGACAATCTTCAGCTGATACTTTTAGCCCTTATATGTGGAGGGAAAGAGACAAAAGACCAAAGGATCATGGACAGAGAATTTTCTTTCTAGCTCTTCTGACCATGTAAACCTTCCATTCCACTAAAGGCAATACTTTAGCAATGTCCTATTGTGAACCTACTGAGGGTTCCATTCCATCCTTGGTCATTGTGATGGTTAATTGCCATTGTCAAGTTCTGTGGATTGGGAACAACTAGACTAGGGAAGCACAGCACTGGGGGTGTCTGTGCTCATTAAAAACAGAGGGGAAGACCTACCTTGGGTGTGGATGGCACCATCTATTAGGCTGCTGTTTACTGCTCTCATTGGCACTCTCTGGGAGAGCAAAGCCTAAAAATTGAGGTAGACTAAAGTTTTATACAATAACCAACATTATGTAAAGAATCAGATAAATTATAATCTGAGGAGTGAGAAGAGTCACCTGAGTAAAGTTGCAACCACATGGGCAAGCCACAAGTGGCAAAAACATGTTTTCTATAAAGGCATATACACAAATGACAATATCAAATTGTAAAGAACAATCTAAAGCCAGCTCATTCCTATCAGCTATACCTGGGAGAAGCACAAAAGCACATTCCGAGAATTCTATGCTTCCAGGACACCAGGAGAACCCAGTCCCACAGAATCAACTAAGCAGGGCTCACAGAGACTGAAGCAGCAATCACGGGGCTTGCATAGGTCTGCATGTATGTTATGGTTGTTAGCTTGGGTGTTCTTGTGGGACTATTAACAGTGGAAGTGGGCATGTCTCTGGCTTTTCCCCTGCAATTTGTACCCTTTTCCAACTACTGGCTTCCCTTGTCCAGCCCTGTTATGAGGGTTTGTGCCTAGTCTTATTGTGATTTGTTATACAGTGCTGGGTTGAGGCCTACTCTATTCTGAAGGGAAATGGATGAGGAGTGGATCTGGAGGAGAGGGGAGGTGTGTGGTGGTGGGGGTAATAGGAGAGTGGAGGGAGAGGAAACTGTGCATAGGATTATTGTATGAGAGAAAAAATATTAAATTAGATAGATACATAGATAGATACATAGATAGATGATAGATGATAGTTGAGAAACTGAAGTCATAAGACTCTTGTCTTCTTGGAGTTTTCCCACAAGCACTCAAAACTCACATTACACAATTCCATTCTTGGATAAAGTTCTGACAGGCTGGGGCTCCAGATGGGCTAAAAGGGAAGGACAGATCAAACCTGCTAGGATGACCATACTCTTCCTTGCTTAAGAGGCTGACAGGGGACAGGTTTTGTTATCCACAACCTTTCTCCATAATGTTTCTCTTTTGCCATGGGCCTAAAAGCCATGGGACCAGCTGACCGTAATGATCCAAAAATCAATCTGTCCTCCTTTAAATTGTTATTCTCAGTATTTTTCATAGAGACAAAAAGCCTGAGTGCTATATCCATTATGACCTCTCCTGAAGTGAGGAGGGGTTATACATATGGCAAAGACTTAGCAATCATGACTTATCCCACTTATTTTAAATAAAGATGAAAATATATGAATTTTCCACAGTATATTCCTCCTATACAGTCAATATAAGGGAAAAAATCCCAGTAGTATTTTTATATCAACTAACATGATAGCACCTATTTAAGACTGTAATGTTAAAAGAAGCTATATGCTAGACTCAAAGTAGAATCATTGGCTTTAAGTCTTTTGAAAAGATAGTAATATGATATGTAATATTTGGCTGCAAACAAATGCAGATCAGCAGCTATTTCACCATTTAAATAAAAACAGGATGCCAGGATTGTGCCTCTGGGTTTTCATATTATGTTTAAAATTTGAAAGTTTAAAGGACTTCCATGTGAAAGGATTAGTCAAGGAGAAAGGTAGAAAGATCAGAAATTAGAGTAAACCTGTTTATATTTTATATTATTTAAATGTCTTCTATGCTCTTTCTATACAAAATGTAGATTATTTCATTCTAACATATATGTATATTTATCATAATCTGTAATTATATTTTGTAGGTTACAGGAGTCTTTGGTAGGTAATAAAGCATCATGACTGGTCGAATAACCTCACAGAAGATCTGAGATTGAAAAACGTGGCCCACACAGGACAAAAGAAAACAGCTTGTCTTGCTAGGAAGGTCCTCATTCTCTGCTCAAAGGGAATGAGAAAGGGTGGAGACATAAGGGCCTCCTCAGATTAGCCATTTTCATTGAGTTGAAACACGTTTTAAGTTCACTATGAGACTTGCCACCTTTCTACGAATGTTTTTTGTCTCTCCTCCTTCTCCAGGGGAAGTACAGGAGCCACAGGCGAACACACATGCTAAAACTTAGGGAGAGGCTTTCCGGCCCATCTGTGCTGCTTTGGCCATGAGTGATTTCCCACAGGTGAGATGTGGTTCACTGGATCCTGCCTCTGAGAAGACTGACACGGCATTCTGTGAGACTGGCCCTAGTAATTTATTTTCGTTGTTATATGGGACCAGCTGCATTTATAATAGTTTCCCCTTGAGAAGTTTCTGCTTCCCACCATCATTTTACTGCATTTCATGCCTCTTATCATCACTAGTTCTGTTAGTTATCACAAAGCTCTTGACTATTACGACTATTCATAAGTGATGTTCACAAAATGGAGTGGGGGGCATTTGCTCCATACCTGACACAAAAAAAAACTAAAAAGAAGAATGGAACACAGATCACTGGGCTATTGTCTACTGTGGATGGGAATATGGTATTACAGAAGCTCATGGCTATAAGAGATGTGATTTTCATCTGTATAGATCAGGAAGTGGAGACGGGGATGTTGGCACTGATGTGGCTTTCTACTTTTCACCACTTCATTCAGTATGGACCCTCATCCTAATAGATGGAGCTCCTACATTTATCATGTGTCTTCCCTCCCCACTTAAACCCACAAAGTATCCCTGTAGATATGACCAAAGGTGTGTCTCCCAGGTGATTCTAAATCTGGGAAAGCTGACAATGACGATTAAGTACAGAGAAAGCAGTAGTCGACAGATGATACGAATGGTGAGGAAGGAGCATCACAATGTCTCAAATCACTCTTGCTGGTATCACAGGCATATCATAAACCCAGTGGATAATTCAAAATAGGCAAAAATGTCTTATGGTTTTGGAGGCTAAGAAGAGCAAATCAATACTAAAAGTCTTAAGTATTTGATGAGGGAAAAATTTTGGGTTCATTTTGTGATTTTCTTGCAAAAACCTCACTAAAGAGAATTCTGGTCTCTTTAACCCTTTCGAAGGATAGTAATTTCATACACTGAGAGAACCACAACCTATGTACACTGACCACCTTCCAACATCTCTGCAAATACTATCTCATTGAGGATTAGGTTTCAGCCAGAAACTTGAGTGAATAGTTTTTGTATGTAACATACAATGAGGCTGCTTTCAGCTTAGTGACCAGAAACTCTCTAAAAACAAACAATTCTCCAAGCCTTCTGCAATAACAGTGTCGTTGCTGGATGGATTCAGCCAGGAGGAGCGAGAGCACCTTTCTGCTAAGGTCTACTTAAAATATTGAATGGGGAACAAGCCGGATTGTGATGACTTGTCATATCAAGGTTAGGTAACTCAGCAGGACTGAAGCCTTAATAGGTTGAGAGCCTGGT
>OU015743.1:63910058-63955273 GCA_907169655.1 Acomys percivali | reverse complement strand
ATATAAGAGAGAGAGAGAGAGAGAGAGAGAGAGAGAGAGAGAGAGAGAGAGAGATCCAAGAAATTAAAGTCAGGGAGAGATCATGGAAAACCAAGAGAATACAAAGGAAGGAAGCCATGAATAATTTGGAGTTTCTTTTGGGGGGTTGTTTGTTTATGTAGCCTGTTGGTTCCCCTGAGTATCGGTTTTCTTGAGCAGTGAGAAAAGCAAGGAGAGAATGTTGGTCAATACCCTGACTTGGTCTTCAAAATACATCCTTGCAGTTACACCAGAAATACGTGCTCTCTCACAGGCCTGCCTGATTCTCTGTGGAACTGTGTCATTCCTTATGCTTTGTCAAGACACCAAGAACTTCCTTCCAGTAAAACAAAAGCTTTGTGGTACAACCTTGATTTTTTATGCATAGCTATGTCTTTCTTTCTTTCTTTCTTTCTTTCTTTCTTTCTTTCTTTCTTTCTTTCTTTCTTTCTTTTCTTTTCTTTCTTTCTAACTTTTTATTGGTTCTTTGTGAATTTCACATCATACTCCCCAATCACACTCATTCTCACTTCCCTTTTTCCATGCACTCCACACTTGCAACCTCCCCCACAACAGAGGAAAAGATACTGTGAAAGCTGTAGTGTGACAGTGTGCCCCACAGTACACCCTTTTGCCCATATTTCTTTGCTTGCAAATGTTCATTGCAGTGAGTCTTTGGTCCAGCACAAGGCCAGTGGCCTCTGCCACACTATCAGTACTAGAAACTCAGTGGGACTCCTCTAGGATATCTTATTGTTGGGCTGTGTCATGGAGAACCTGTAGTTTTGAATCTGCAGGACCAGCCCCTTCACACCCTCCAGCAGTTAACTGATGGGATAGCTATTGGAATGTGCTAATTCAAAGCCCTGGATCTGGGCAAGAGAAGTAGCTGAGCTGGTCATCCTACTAGCTTTTCTGCACCCACACCATCGGGGCAAACTTTCCTGTCCTGCCCTGACTGGTTCATCTACTGCTGCCCCAACAAGATGCTGAGCTAGCTTTCCCAGTTTCACGCTCTCAGGGATGGTTCATATGTGTCCATACCATCATGGCCCACTCTACTGTGATGCCCAGGTGGAGCAGGCAAGAGACAGGGCAAGTTCTCCCACTTTCATGACCCAGGTGGACAGCTCTTCCAGCTGCTATAGGCAGTAAGGGGCAAGGGAGGGGAGGAGGGCATCTTTCCCTCGACTGTACCACCACACAGCAGACGAGAGTCAGGGTTGGCTTTCCTGCGCTCACACCCAGGGCCAGCTCTCCTGCCTGACATAGGTGGCAACAGAGAGAGAAGGTATCATCTTTCCTTTGCCTACAGAAAAGTGGTTGGGCCAGCTCTCCATGCTCACATACTCAGGCCCGGCTCACCTGTACCCCCTCCACCAGAGTCAGCTCTGGTGAGGTGCCAAGCTACTCTCTCCCAGAGCCGCAGCTTGGGAGGGGCAGGGCCAACTCTCCTGCCTGCCACAGATAGTGAAGGGTGAGGACAGAAGAGCATATCTCTCTCTCATCCATGCCAGCTATCCCATGCCCATACCCTTAGGGCCGGCTCATTTGCAACTCCAGCAACCAGGGACAGCTCTACTGTGCTTCCTGGGTGACGTGTGGGCCACTCCCCCAAGTGCTGCAGCTAGCTAGCCAGTGCTCTCCTGCTCTTATGCCCCCAGGGACAGCTCTCCCACAAAATCCAGGCAAGGCATGGTGTCAGTTCTCCACAGTCTTCCGACAGCGACATGTCCCAAGGCCTGGCCTTTGGTGGTAATGGGCCCCTCCTGCCACAGCACCACAGACCCAGACATGGCCCCAAGTAATGGCACAGGCCAGGAACCAACACAGTTCTCCATGGCTACTCACATCAGGCTGTTCCTCACTCCCTTTGTTTCTCCAGTTCTGCATCCTTTTGTTGAGCCCGGCTTCATCTGTCTCTCTTTCTCTTCCATTTCTCTACCACTTACTTGCTCCTCTAAGTGGTGCCCAGGGTTTCCAAGATTCTGAGGTCTTCTCAGAAGTGGTCTCAGGAGCTCTACACCCCTCCTAAGCATTATGGACTGAGGTAGAGTTCGTCTTCATCTCTGGCTTGCTCCCAACCCTGGGAGCCCCATCCAGGCCTAAGTCATGCTGGACTCGTGGTCATCTCAGGGCAGCTCCCTGTCCTGGACCCTGGTGCCTGACTGGTGGTAGTCTCAGACTTGCTCTTTTCAGGGAGTGTTAGGATACTAATCACTCAAATGTTCACAGGTCAGAACACTGGGCATAGACATAGCCTCTCTCCTCTCTGCCACCTACTGACACACATGTGACACAGAAGCCACACCTGCACTGCCTCTAAGGGCAGTGAATAGAATTGTCTTCATCTCCAATTATTCTCTAGGTCAAAGAGGATACATACATCTCAATGCTAGTGTCTGAGCTGCACTCATTTCTATCAATAGAAAGCAAAAAATTTTAATGTATTTATTGTTATGCTTACCATAATTAAAAAAAAAAAGAAAACCAGGGAAGTGTGCTTTTATGTCATTTGTAGCTTTCACTAGCTTTTCATTAAGCAAACAAAACCAAGACAAGTCTCTTTTCTAAACATCAGCTGTAGCCTAAGAGGTAACACTAGGATAGACAACAGGGGAGCAGCTGTGGCCATCAATAGAATTGCAGTTTCTGATGGAAACGTCCTAACTCAAGAAGTCATAGTTTTAAAACTCAGATTTCTGTTGTCTTTCTTGTCTTTATGATTCATTAGTGACATCTTGTTAAATGTCTTATCTAGCCCCTTTGTTCTTTAGTCTTTGTATTTCATGTCAGATTCTCTGACACATGGACCTGTGCTCAAACCCATCAATGTCCTTGTTCTGCTGTATTTATAGGCACAGAGGTGTTGTCATCTGTTACTATGCAAGTGATCACTCTCAATTGTTCCTCACACCCCTCCCATCACTTATGTGTAGCTCAATGTGTAATGCTTTTATTGTTTCTTGTTCTAAGGAAGCTGTCTTACCAGCTCCTTAGTAAAATATATCAGCAAATATTAGGAGCTTTATGGTGCATATGGAGTGATTATTTTAAGAGTTAGGTCTTTTCATGACTATTGACAACTTTTGCATGTTAAGGTGAAATAAATAAAGACTTGTCCAAGTTTTCTGAGTTAAGGCATAACACAAATAAAACTGACCAATCCTACGAGGGAAAGAACATTTTTTGTGTGCATTGGTCACAAAGTATCTTGGCTGTCAGTTTTGGACTAAATGTGAACCTTGAGGAAGGGGTTTAAATTCATTTACTCCTGGCAAAATATGACTTCCTGCTTCTAAGAATAAAGGCTTGAAAAGTCTTATTAAAGGAAGGCTCCAGAAAGGCTTCTTAACTTCAAACAGGTCTTACAAAACAACGCTCTGATGAGTTAAGTGCACATGAATTAGAAGCATATGTATTAAATTTCCCTTAAAATACACATGGGTTTAAAAATTAAGGGTAGGAGGGAGTCTTGGCAAAAATCTATTTTAGGTTTGCCTAAATCCAAACCATTTGAAAAGTAATGCTAAGGAATGAGACAAAAGACTGATTAAAATTCTTAAACAGTTTGGAGAATCAAGGATGTTTTATTTTGTTGGTTTTTTTTTTTTTTGAATGATTTAAGCTTGCTTCAATACGAAATGCTAAATTTATTTAAAAGGGAATTTTTTTTCTAAAAATAAGGGAAATCTGCCTGGGAACAAGGTATGATTTCTGAAAACTCCAGATCTTTGAGAAAAATTTGGAAGACTTGACAGTCTTAAATAAGGCCAGACAGACCAGAGAAGAAGTGAAGGGCAAGTCATGGGAGCTGTGGCATTGACCCTTACCATGCTCCGTTGTCTGGGTCCAACCCAGAGAAATAATAGCAACAACATAAACCCCCCAACTTCTCTCTTTGTCTTAGTCTCACCCAGTGATGTCATTTGTGTACAAAGAGAGACAGAGACAGAGACAGAGACAGACAGACAGACATAGTGAGAGAGGCAGACAGACATGCAGAAAGAGACAGAGACACAGAGACATAGAGAAAGACAGAAAGACATACACAGAGAGAGACAGAGACACAGAGACACAGAGGCATAGAGACAGAGAAAGAGAGACATACATACATACATAGAGAGAGAGAGACAGAGAAACAGAGAGACAGAGAGGCAGAGAGAACTGAGAACTCACTGGATAGTGTGTCCAGCATGCATATATAGAGAAAAAAGTTTACCATTAATTGTACCAGGGCTACAGCATTTACTGAGAATCACAATAAAACATAGAAAGTGACCAATTTGTTTCATATAAGCCTAAAAAAGCAAAACAAACAAATGGAAACAAAAAACTGAGTTCAGATTAAAATTTTTTAAAATTTGGTAAATCCTATTCTGGAGAGGCTGATATTTACAGTTCCCCAGTTCTGACAAGTCCCTCTTACTGAATAACAGGGTCTTGGAATTGTCATTCAAATCCTCCCCCAAATGAACTCTGAGCCAGAGTCACAGAACTATCGAAGTAGTCACTCAGTACAGTGACTGTTAAAACAAGACATTACAAAAACAGAAACAAACAAACAAAACTTCAAAGTGAGATGGAAAGCCACATCAAAGAGTGCCTCAACTTGGAACACTCACAAAAATGTCCGTGTCGTGTGACTTGTTTCATCTTGTCTGGTGGGATGGTAGGCAAGAGAACAAAGACACACCAGAGACAGGTATCTGGAACGAGACGCAGTGGTAATGTCTACCTTAGCTCAGAAGCGACTTGCTCCATACCTTTGCTATCCTCAGCATCAAGATAAGGACATGGCTAAAAAAAATAAATAAATAGAAAGTTGAAGTCACTGCTATAGGCCTGTTGTTTTTTTTAGGCCTGATATCTAATCACATAAGCTGTGACTCAACGCTAATCTTAGTGATTAATACATGTTCTGGGTTCAAATACAGCATCCATTACGTTTAGTGCTAGTGTGAACTTGAACAATTTACATAATTTCCTTAATCCACAGTTTTTAAGTTGATAAAAATGAGGTTGTCATTAATTTCCCCCTGAAGATTTGGTGCCGATTAACGTAGATCTAGAACTTAGTACACAGGACTGTGGTATCATTCATTAGTATTGAGACTATAATGCTTATATAGAAGAATATATAGAGACTTCCCAGATAAAAGAAGAACAGAAGACACAGTGTAGGATTGCTCTCCAGTGGAGTGGAGGCAAAGAGCTTTTCACACTGCAGCATACCACCCAAAATATCATAGCTTAAAATAATGACTACTGAATACTTACTATACGTCTGTGCATTGACCGTCTGCCTCTCTCTTTTGGACTAAGTCATCCGGGGATGGATGGTATAGAAGGAGCTTGCTCATGTCTGGAGCCTCAGTCGAACAGTTGAGGGAGCTGGCATGATCAATTATTATATCTTGTCAAGATTGGAACTGGTCAGCATGGCTGAAGCAGATATAGTCTAAAGCAGATTGTTAAATATGAACACTCTTGGATGAAATTGGTACTTTCTCCATGTCACGCGTTAATCTAGGTACTTCACCTTAACCCCATCCCTACGCATTTGGAGAAGCCCTGCCTTAAAAGGAGATGGGTTGGTATGCCCCATGGATGAACCAAGATACAGCAAGAACAGGTATGAACATGGCTCCTGGGATGTGGAAGGAGAAAGCCAGGTGGATGAGAGAAAGATAAATGAGAAGAGGAAAGCAAGAAAATTCCAGGAAGACACTAGATGATGTGTGCTCCATGGTTTCTGAGACTTGTGATTGGGATAGAACTTGAGGCTGTAAAATTAATGCCACAAATAAAAACAGCCAGAAATATAAGGCTTATTGCACAACAGCCTTTCCATATTAATTCAACAACCAGCACTTGTTGGACTCTTGGGTGAGTTAGGAGTTGAGCTGTCTGAGCGCTACTGGAAATCAAGCATCGAAGGCCTTCTACTTATTCACGTGGATAAGCCCCAGGGCCTAATAAATGCTCTCAATCACTAAGAAACCAATCACGTTTTGTTGTGACTTGGACAGGAATAGATCAATAGCCCTCTAACATGTTCATTATGTTTAATATTTTATGCATGTACATGATGACTGATCGTCTAAGCTGGTCGGATGTGATTACTCATCTCAAGTTCTGCTCATGGCCTGCTTGTTTGCAAAAGGGCTTTGTTATTAAGAAGCATAATGAAGTACTCTGGGTTTATTTTCAGCCATAACGAGAAGATCCTCTCAATTCTCAAGAGTTTTGAAGATGCTGAAGGTGGTAAATACCTCTGCTGGCCTATAAAAACTAACTGTCTATAACTGAGATTTTCCAATATAGTAATCCTGGTACATTCTAATGTTAAGTGTTCACCTGCAAGTCTCCAAAAGACAAAAACTAAACAGAAAAAGAAATTCAAGCAAACACTGTGGGATTGAACACTATTTTATTCAACAGAGTTGGATGGTGTCTTTCACTGGGATGATGTTGTGATACTCCTTCTGAATTCAGAAGCTTCTCCCACCATCATTCCCCACTGCTGACCCACATCACACCCTGAGGATTGCAGCACTTGTCACTGTTTGCCATTAGAAAATAGCAATTTAAAAACTCCTTAGTTCGTGTGAAAGTCAGACCCCACTCTCCACTCAACTGTGAAGAATGTCCTGTCCATTGGCTAGATCTGGGTAGGGGTTCAAAGTTTACTACATGTATTGTCCTTGGCTGGTGCCATAGTTTGAGCAGGATCCCTAGGCCCAGACCTGCCCATCATCATGTTCTTCTTGTAGGTTTCTAGGACTCTCTGGATCCTTCTATTTCCTCATTCTCCCATGCTTCTTTCACCTAGAGTCCAATTTGACCACATCCCCTGGATGAGGGAGGCCTGGTGGCACTCAGAGGAAGGATAGCAGGCTACCAAGAAGAGACTTGATACCCTTTGAGCATATACAGGGGGAAGAGGTCCCCCTTAGTCACAGTCATAAGAGAAGGGAGTAAGGGGAAAATAGAATGGAGGGAGGAATGGGAGGATACAAGGGATGGAATAAGAATTGAGATGTAATATGAATAAATTAATAAAATATATTTAAAAAGTAAAAATATAAAAACTCCTCCTTGGCAGGGACAGCCCCTGCTTCCCTTAATATGGGGCCCATACAAAGACTGAGTTGCCTATTGGCTACATCTGAATGGGGGGGCAGGACCTCTCCATGCATGGTCCTTGTTAGATGCATCAGTCTCTTGCCTGCACTTTGATCACTTCCCTCTGGTGGGGTGCCATAGAGGAAGAAGATGCAAGCAGTCCTGGTGGGACTTGGTAGGCTAAGGTCAGTTCATAAGGGAGAAGGGTTCCCCCTCTCAGAAGACTACGAGAAGGGAATAGGGGGGGAAGAGGAAGGGAGTATGGGTTCTGGAGAAAATGAGAGATGGGGACTACGACTGAGATGTAAGGTAAATAAACTACTTAAAATTCAATTAAAATAAAAAAATAATAAAGAAAGAAAAAATGAAAACTCCTCCTTGCTGATCGATCCCCTTACATTATATATTTTTTTTCATCTAATCTACTTATCACTTTAATTTAAGAACATTTACTGCATTCCTGTTCCACACCCAGCAGACAGAGCCGTGAACAAATGAGACATGATCCAGTGCCTTCTTGGTGCTGGCATTCTGTGTGAGAAGGCAGAAAAGAGCGAAGATAAGGACAGGCAGTACAGGGACCGCCGAGACGATAGAACAAACACAAACACGTGACAGAGGGTTTCAAGTGTTAGATGGGCGGTCTGAAATTTCAGATGGAGTAATGGAGAGTGACTCATCAGGAAAAGAGAAGGAGTCAGAGACCTAACTGGGACATAGCTAGGGTAACGATTACTGCTGTGTAATATCTGTCACCCAAATACATTGGTTTAATTTCTTAAGACACATACTTGTTCACACTATGGTTGAGTGGTTTCTATTTGGTGATTAGGATACTGGATTTGGATGGAGTTGGTCCAACGGTGAAGTTAGGCTGAGCTCCACAGTTCAGGGAAAAGTCCTCCTTTGAAACACAAGCCCAGTCTACAGATTTGGGGGTTCCCAGGCAGTGCTCACCTCTGGTTATCTGACTCAGCATTCAGGACTTCCCAGTGTCTTCTCTGGTTTGATGATATGGTAGGGCAATTCACAGAACTTAAGAAAACTTTTACATTTACTACTGAGGGTTTGGAAGTTCAAAATATGAACCACTCTAGGGAGGCAGGGGTGGGCAGGGTGAACAGCCAGGTTTTATTTATTTTAGTCCAGCTCAGCTTTCTTGACTTCATTTCTTTCTACACCAGGTCAGTGTTCTTGCTTCTTTACACATGAGAAACTTTAATAAACCATCATGGAAATTTGTATTCTGTTGGGTATGTTGGGTATTTCTTATTCCCATAAATATTCTTAACCTTAGGAAACAATTAAGTCACTTAATCTGGTTGGGTTTTCCAGGCCTGTCTTTTAGAATTTCTTAGGTGAGATAATAGTTGTATCTGTATTTTTTTTTCTGGGTTAATTCACCCCTCACCTTTGTGACAAGGCCCTTTAGAGCATTTTCTTCATAGGCAGCTCAGTTGCCTTCTGGCCCCTTGTATAATGTCCATATTAGCTGCATCAGCAGAGCTAGCTGGAGGGTTCTGCAGCTTGGAAACTGGCCTGCTTGGATTCCCTGAATTCTCAGCTCTGCCTCAGGAGCTCAGGATCCTGCTTTTATGAGGTCACGTGTGCCTTCTGCTGTCATCTAGGGCAATTAGCAGGCTGAACATGACTAGCGATAATTCCATTTCATTGAGTGTTCAGCAGCTTTAAAATAATTGCTCTATGTCTTATCTTTTTAGAAAAGAATTTTAGGTGGGAAGGACTTATTTTATACTAGCATAATTTGTAGAAGTTTAGATCAAAGAGTGTGTCTTGCAGGAGTCAACATATCCAATCTGTTCTGTAGCCATTTGAAGTTATGTCATATAATTTTGATAAAAATTTTAAGGTCTTAGCTTGCTAATATATTTCTCTATTCCAGTTTAGTTTAGTTTTTTTTTACATAGCATTTATATTATTACACATATATATGATAAGTTACCTATAACAGGAAGAACCATGACACAATCAGGAGTTTTGTTTAGTTTTAATGAACTAATTTGAAATTAATTCATCTTGAGTAGAAGTGGCTACCTATATTATGATATATTTTGCCATTTTGTTCCTTGTTTTTAAGAAGAAATCACACTCAGGTGATATTACCTTTCTGTTACAATGAAAAACTAATTGGTATAATCCAAGAAAAGGTTTATGTTAGCTTACATTTTGAAAGTTTCGGTACATGTGGAAGCAGATCTGATGCTTTCAGAGCCCCTGTAAAGTGCTGCCTGGCAACAGCAAGAACTTCTTCAGAGACCAAGGAAGAAGTAGGTTCCCATAATCCTCTTTGACTTCCTGTCCCCAGTAATGTTAGTGTTCTCTTTCTTAAAGTTGAGCCATTTTTCAATAGCTCCAAGCTGGGGACCATTCCTTTAGCACAAGGATCTCAAGATCTGATCTGTATTGAGCAGTAATTTTAACAAGCACCTAATGAAAGGTTTAGGTGGTTAGACTAAAGAGTAATAGGGAATTATAAAGTTTTCACTGGGGGTTGAGAATTGCCTATACTCTAAAGGAATTAATTATTTAGAGAAAGCTAATCGCTCCATTATGTTTTATCTTATTTGGTGTATAGCTAAATTAATTTCTGAACCCACTTCCAATTTTGTTTGCTTAATATATTAAATTAAAATTGCATTTGTTAGAATCACAGTTAGCCTATTAAGAACTTTTTTTTTTAATTTTGGACACTCCATTAGCTCAAAAATGGTACATTTTGCTTTAATATTTTTCTTTTGAAAAATATTTTCAGACATTCATCTATAATATTACCTCACTGGGCATGAATCAAGCAAGCAAGCAAGCAATTCAGCCTGCTCCAGTGAAACAACCATGCATTTCACAGAGAGTCAGAATTCCTGGCAGCTGCCTGGAAAAGGTCGCCTTGCAAAAGGGTTTAGATAAGCAGCTTGTTACTTTGATAAAGGCCATGAGAGGGTGACTGCTATCAGTTTATGTGTTCATAAAGGAGCTCAGGGAAAGGAGGACACAGCCATTGGTGCCTCCTCCAACTTTCCAGTGTTCTCAGTCTCTTTCTGGTACTGCTGTACCATGAACTTACTGGGGAAAGCCATTGTTCTTGCTTCATTGGCACCTGTAGTAAAGCCTCATGGGCATTTGGTCTATACAGGTTGTCATCGAGAAGGGACCTGAAAGCGTTCACAGGAATTCTGGGAAAGTCTACTAATCTTCACAAAAGCTCAACAGCAGGAAGTTAGGATGGGAGCAAACTTCACTTGGAAAAGAAAAGGAGCATCAACTTAGAGATTGCATAAGAAGGAAAAAAGTTGGCCCCAAGCCCAGGTGAATAGCTTAGTACTTGAAGTGGAGCTTGAACTCTGATCCTGGGACTTCAAACTCTCTTAAACCCACTACACAAAAGAGGTGGGTGGCAGGGGTGTCTGGGGTGCTTGTTTCTAGTGAAGGGTTGAGAGCAAGGCCCCAATTTCCTTTCTTAAGGAGCATAATAGCTGTGGAGTCTAACACACCAGGAACCTCAGGGTTCCTGGGGAGGTTTTCCTCACCTCAGCAAGGGTTCATTTCTCACAGTTCTGTTTTTGACTATTTACTACCACACTGCAGAAGTGTTTGAGATCTTTTCCTTCCCAATCTCTCCCTCATTTCCATTCAACACTCTACAGTTTGCCTTCCCCCAGTGCATGCAATTATCACCTCTCCATTCCAATTAGCTTCCAAGCTGCCTATATTGTCACCCCCCACTTTTATGATCCTGACTCCATATATTTTGATCTCCTAATTGGCTTTGATACATCCAGTTTTGCAAACTGTTGCCAATTTTTTTTCTTTTTAATATATTTCCAGGGTTACTGTACTTACAAGATATGTTTTTTTTTTCTCTCTTTTTTCTTTTTTCTATGTCCCTTTTCAAATCTGGTTTCCCACCCAACATAACTTAAATCTGCTCATGTTGGCAATATAGTAAGTCTTCAGGAGACATTTTGTACTGAGTAATTTTCTAGAGCTGCCGTGCTTCACAAACCACTGTCAGGTCAAGTTTTAAGAGGACTTGTTAGGTTTGCACTTCATACTCCTGGACTTCGTCAGGGATGGGAATCATTTCATATGGAAGCTGGGGAACGTCTCCCTTGCAAATCACATTTCTGATAGTTTGTAATGTCTTGAAGACTGTAGGAGGTAGACATCTGAAAAGTGTGATTTCTTGACAGACTGTTTATGTACTAATGTGTAAAATTTCCCAAAAATCTGCTCTGCCATTTCTGTTGCCCGTGGGGTTCAGGAATCTATCAGCTCCTTCTGTTGGTAGTTGCCTCATCACGTTGCTTTGCTCATCTGCTCTCATTGACTGTCGCTCAGCAAAATAGTCCATCAAAGTTTCTAAAAATGTGAAAAGTTCTTTTTCCCCTTATGATTTTTATAATGTCTTAAAGTTGATTTACTTCTGCCGGTTCATTGCACATAGCCAGGATTTATATTGACACGTTTCAGTGTTTAAATAAAAAATAAATATAGGAGTTAACCGTGAGGAATAACTATGAAAATATAAACCACTTAAAGCTTTACAAACATGGTAATAGTCGTTGCTGTCTTCAGCTTGTTATAGTTTTTATTTTGCTCTTAACTCCTCAAATTCTAAGCTTAAGGGGCTTCATTAAAATTAAATGAGTGATTTGAGTTTAAGGTGCTATTAGAAGAAATTGCTTTTAACCCACTTGCAGAGAAGCTGAAGAAATCTATGTGAAACATTTGAATATTGGGATGTTTGGGGTAGATAATAAACAGGTGGCTTTGCTATTTAAGGAGCTTGCTCAGTCAAGCTAATTCAGTATTCCATATCTCACTTGTCCTGTAAAATGAAGATAATCCTGATACTTAGAACCTGACTATGACAACAACTACACAATATAGCTGCCACACAGAAAATGACCAGTAAATGCTACTTTTAATTTAGTAGTAAACTTATTGGATTGAGAAACAACATTTTTTTGGCCTTGTAGAAAGGGCTATGGTAAACTTTTTCTTTTAAACCCTGACTTGTTAATACTTATATACTTCCATGCATAGATTGGCCACATTAGATGAGAGGAATGGATTTTAGTGTGCTATTGAATTTTAATCCTCCCAGGGAGCTCTATTCCTCTTCTAGTATAATATCCAAGTTTTGTAACTATTGGAGCTGATTTTGATGTCTCATGATAGGTCATTGTTTGGTGGGTGTAGTAACTCAATAGGCATCAGTGTTTCACTTCCATAATCCACTTCATGTAGCTATAAGATATCTCATTTCTAGGGGGAAATTTGCATTTATGATGTCAGTAGCCTCTGGAAAGATAAGCATATGTAGGTGGACATGGGGAGGTGCCATCATTTTGATATACCTGATAGTGCATTCCTATGGCAGCGCTCTTAGAGACTTTACTACAACTTCAGTTTAAATTGGAAGAAACTTAGCACTTTCTTATTCATTTTAGAAAAATCCAGACTGACACAAAGGGAGAAAGCTAAGAAAGACTGCTATGTGGAGCATAGCCTCATAGCCTCATAGCCTCAATTTCATGTATAACAGAGAAAACCTGAGCAAGAATAAGCATAAATGACTACTTCCTTGGAGGAAGCAACTCTGATCTCATTGGTCTCCATAGAGTGTCACTGGTTTTCAAGAACTTGGAGAGAATGAAGTCCCTAGGAGAGTCACTAATAGAAACCAGGTTGAGAAGAGTAGAAGATTGAGAACAGCATAGAGAACAGTCACTAGTACCTGGCAACAGCTTGCTTCATTGTTAAAAGAAAAGATGGAGAGGAGGATCCAAGATGGTGGCTCTGGTGACACACCATGTCAGATTAGTGGGACAGCAGTGACTGCACAGTGACCTAAAGACAAAACTGAGAGGTACAAAACACCACTGCTGGTATTTCCAAGCTGAGAGGGGTCCACACTGAGTAGAGTATAGGTATGTTTGGCTTTGGGCCACTTGACTAATCCACAGGAATGTCTCTAGATCACTGCAGACCTGCATGCAGTCTCCAAAGTCTAGCCACTTGCTTGCCTACATGCTGCATCTTCACTTTGTGTATCAGACTGAACTGTGGGCAACAAAACACAAGTATCTGGGTCTTCCAACCTAGAGGAGCCCCCATGCTCTGAAACACAAGTGGATCTGAACTCAGATCACCTTGCCAATCCATGGAAAGTTCCCAGTTCCACACAGGCAAAGCACGATCTCCAAACCACATGCCTGCTGGCAGGCCATACTGGAGCTCTGTGTCAGATTGAACTTTGGGCCACAAAGCACCAGTGTCTGGTCTTCTGGCTCAGAGAAAACCCCACAGTGTGGAACAAGGGTGGGGATCTGACTTCAGGTTACCCAGCCAATCTACCCACAGTAATTGGGACTATACAGGCACAGGCACTGTGTCCAAAATCTAGCCAAATACCTGATGGCATGCAGCACCTGTGCTCTGTGTTTTATACTGAACTGTGGGACACAAAACACCAGTATCTGAGTCTCTCTACTGATAGGAGACACAATGGTGTAGAACACAGGCAGATCTGACCTCAGGTCAACCACCTAATGGGCCAGAAACTTTCCCTGATTCCCACAGGTGAGGGGTCTCAACCTATAGATACTCATCTAGGAGCTGCTCTCAGCAGTCAGTGGAGGACACCAGAAACTACCATCCAATGCCAGAGACAGCAAGATGACTAAAAGACAGCATAAAAGCACAAACAACAAAAGCTAAAATAATATGCAATCACCTGAACCCAGTGGTCCCAAAGCAATGAGCCCTGGACACTCTAACACAACTGAAACACAAGAAAATTACCTGAAATATTTCCTTATGAAGATGATAATGGAGGAAACAAATAAAGTCCATAAAGTAATACAAGAAGATACATTCAAACATATTGAGGCCACTAGAGAAGCCATGACAGAGGCCTATAGAGAAGAAATAAATAATTGCAAACAATCATGTGAGAGAAACCAATAAAATGGTTCAATATTTGAAGATAAAAATGGAAACAATACTAAAAGCAAAAAATGAGGAAAGCTTAGAAAGAGAGAACTTAGAGAAGAAAACAGGAACTGAAGAGATAAGCATTGCCAACATTATACAAGAGATGGGGAAAAGAATTTCAGGAGTAGAAGATACAATGGAAGAATTTGATGCAACCATCAAAGGAAATGTTAAATCTAAAGAATTCTTGACACAAAAACTTCAAGAAATCAAGAACACCATAAAAAGATGAAACCTAAGAATAATGGGAATTGAGGAAAAAGAAGATGCCTAGCTCCAAGGCCCAGAAACTATTTTCAACAAAATCCTAAAAGAAAATTTCTCCAATTTAAAGAAAGAGATGCCTATAATCATATAAGAGGCCTACAGAACACCAAATAGAGTAGACCAGAAAAAAAATCTTCCTGCAACATAATAATCAAAACACTAAAGATACAGAATAAAGAAAAAATATTAAAAGCAGCAAAGTAAAAAGTTCAAGTAACATACAATGGAAAACCTATTAGAATCACACCCAAATTTACAGCATTGACCATAAAAGGCAAAAGGGCCTGTGCAGGTGTCTTGCAAACCATAAGAGACTACAGATGCCAGTTCAGACTGTCATAATCAGCAAAACTTTCAATACCCATAGATGAGGAAAAACAAGATATTCCATGACAAAACAACCACATATCCACAAGTCCAGCCCTATAGAAGACAGTAAAAGGAAAACTCCAATCCAAAGAGACTAACTATACCCAGAAAAACACAGGGAATAGATAACTTCACTTTAGCAAAACAAAAAGTAGACAAGCACACAAACACATTACCCCAACCAACATCAAAATAATAGGATGTAACATTCACTGGTCGTTAATCTCTCTTAATATAAATGGTCTCAACTCTCCAATAAAAAGACACAGATAAACAGAATGGATGCATAAACACAACCCAACATTCTGCTACATACAAGAAACACACCTCAGCCAGGTAAGATAGGCATTACCTGAGAGTTAAAGGCTGCAAACAGACACAATAAGAAAGCTAAAGTAGGCATTCTAATTCTTAATAAAATAGACTTTCAATGAAAATTGATCAAAAGTGATGAAGAAGGACATGCTATACTCATCAAAGGAGATTTCAAACAAGCTGATATCACAATTCTGAACATCTATGTCCCAAATAAAATGGCACCCACATTTGTTAAAGATACATTAATAAAATTTAGACCACACATCAATCTCTACATATTAATGGTGAGAGACTTCAACACCCCACTCTCAGCAATTACAGGTCAATGAAACAGAAGTTAAATTGAGAAATAATGACACTAATAGACATTGTGAATGAAATGGATCAAACAGATATCTACAGAACTTTTCACTCAAACCCAAAGATCCTACCTTGTTCTCAGCACCTCATGGAACCTTCTCCAAAATTGACCACATAGTATGTCACAAAACAAGCCTCAACAGATACAAGAAGATTGGAATAATACGTTGTATCCTATCAGACCTCCATGGACTAAAGCTAGACCTCAAAAATAACAGAAATAACAAAAAGCCTACACACATGGAAATGGAACAACTTTCTACTCAATGGCACCTGGGCCAGGGATAAATAAAGAAAGAAATTAGAGACTTCCTAAAATTCAATGAAAATGAAGCTACAACATACCCAAACTTATGTGGCACAGGGAAAGTAGTGCTAAGAGGAAAGTTCTTAGCACTAAGTGTTTTCACTGAAAGATTGGAATCATCTCATGCTAAATGGCACATCTAGAGTCATAGAAAAAAAGGAGCAGACACACCCAAGAGGAGTAGACAGCTGGAAACAATCAAACTCAGGGCTGAAATCAATAAATTAGAAACAAAGAGAACAGTTCAAAGAATCATGAAAATAAGAGATGGTTCTTTGAGGAAAAACAAAAATATAGGCAAACCCTTATCCAAACTATAAGGTAGAGAGACACCATCCAAATCAACAAAATCAGAAATGAAAAGGAAGACATAGCAACAGACACCGAAGAAATCCAAAAAATCATTAGGTCTTACTTCAAAAGCCTTTATACCACAAAATTGAAAATCTAAATGAAATGGGCTATTTTCCAGATAGATTCCACTTGCCAAAGTTGAATCAAGATCAGGTAAACAAATTAAATAGTCCTATATCTCTTGTAGAAATAGAAGCAGTCTTCAAAAGTCTCCCAACCAAAAAAAAGGTTAGGGTGGTTTCAGAGCATAATTCTACCACTTTCAAAGATGAGTTAATACCAATACTCTTCAAAGTATTCCATAAAGTATAAATGTAAGGAACATTACAATATTCACTCAATGAGGCCACAGTCACCTTGATACCTAAACCACACAAAGACCCAACCCACCCAAAAAATAATTTCAGACCAATTTCTCTTATAAACATTGATACAAAAATATTCAATAAAATACTTGCAAACCAAATCTTAGAACACATTAAAAATATCACTCACCATGATTAAGTAGGCTTTATTCCAGGCATGCAGAAGTGGTTCAATATATGGAAATCCTTCAATGTAATCCACCACATGGACAAACTGAGAAAAGAAAAAAAAATGATGATCTCCTTAGATGCTGAAAAAACACTTGACAAAATCCAACACCTGTTGATATTTAAAGTCTTGGAGAGACCAGGAATACAAGGGACATATCTAAACATAATAAAGGCCATATACAGTGAGCTGATTGCTAACATCAAATTAATGGAGAGAATCCTAAAGAAATTCCACTAAAATCAGGGACTAGACAAGGCTACCTACTCTCTCCATATCTTTTCACCATATTACTTGAAGTTCTAGCTATAGCAATAAGACAACAAAAGGAGATCAAGGGGATCCACATTGGAAAGGAAGAAATCAAAATATCACTATTCATAGATGATATGATAGCATACAGAAGTGACCCCCAAAATTCTACCAGAGAACTTCTACTGATAAAAACCTTCAGCAAAGTGGCTGGATACAATATTACTTTTTAAAAAATCAGTAGCACTCCTGTATACAAATGACAAATGATCTGAGAAAGAAATTAAAGAAACTACACCCTTACAATAAGTAGCCACAAATAATACAAAGTATCTTGGTGTAACTGTAACTAAGCAAGTGAAAGACTTATAGGAAAAAGTGTTTAAGCCTCTGAGGAAAGAAATTGATGAAGATATCAGAAGATGGAAAGATCTCCCATGCTCATACATCTGGAGGATCAACATAGTAAAAATGGCCACCTTACCAAAAGCAATCTACAGATTCAATGCAATCCCTATCAAATTACTACACAATTCTTAACGGACCTTGAAATGTCAATTGTCAACTTCATATGTAAAAATGAAAAACCCAGAATAGGTACAATAATCCTATAAAAGATCTTTCAGAGCAACTCCATCCCTGATCTCAAACTGTACTATAGAGCAACAATAATTTAAAAATGCATGGTATTGGCATAGAAATAGGATGCTTGATCAATGGGATCAAATTGAAGACCCAGAAATAAACTCACAGACCTATGTACACTTATTTTTGACAAAACAAAACAAAACCACACAATGAATAAAAGATAGCATCTTCAACAAATGATGCTGGTCTAACTGGATGTCTACATGTAGAAAAAATTTTAAAAATCCATATTTATCACCCTGAGCAAAGCTAAAGTTCAAGTGGATTAAAGAACTCATCATAACACCAGACACACTAAATCTGTTAGGAGAAAAAGTGCTGAAGAGCCTTGAACTCATTGGCATAGGAGGCAACTTCCTGAACAGAACCAGCAGCCTAAGCTTTACGATCAACAATTAATAAATGCTACCTTATGAAACTGAAATGCTTCTGTAAGGCAAAGGACACTGTCAACAGAACAAAACAACAGTCTACAGACTAGGAGAAGATCTTCACCAGCCTTAAGATGGCAAAGGGCTAATATCTAAAATATATATAGAACTCAAGAAATTAA
This sequence comes from Acomys percivali, assembly GCA_907169655.1. Lineage (NCBI taxonomy): Eukaryota > Metazoa > Chordata > Mammalia > Rodentia > Muridae > Acomys > Acomys percivali. The sequence continues at coordinate 63,937,148 of OU015743.1, read as the reverse complement.
TCACCACCAAACCAAATAATCCAATGAAAAAATGTGTTACAGAGATTAACAGAGAATTCTCAATAGAAGAATATTGAATGATTGAGAAACACTTAAAGAAATGCTCAACATCCTTAGTCATCATGGAAATACAAATAAAAATGACTCTTAGATTCCATCTTATACCTACCAGAATGCCTAAGATCAAAAGTTCAAGTGACAGAACATGCTGGTGAGCATGTGGAGAAAGAGGAACATTCTTCCATTGCTGGTGGAAGTGCAAGCTTGTACAACCACTTTGGAAATCAATCTGGCATTTTCTCAGAAAATTGGGAATAGTGCTAGCTCAAAACCTAGCTATAAATCCAAAAGATGCTCCACCACACAACAAGGACATATGCTCAACTATGTTCATAGGAGCCTTAGAATCCTCAGAATCTGGAAACAATCTAGATATTCCTCAACTGAAGAATGAATAATGATACTGTGGAACATTTACACAATGGAATACTTCACAGCTTTTAAAAACCAGAAAATCTGACCATTGGCTAGATCTGGGTAGGGGTTTAAAGTTTACCGCCTGTATTGTCCTTGGCTGGTGCCTTAGTTTGAGTGGGACCCCTGGGCCCAAATCTGCCTATCATAATGTTCTACTTGTAGGTTTCTAGGACCCACTTGAGTGGAGAGTGGGATATGACTTTCTCACGTACTCTGGTGCCTCACATTTGACCATGTCCCCCGGAGGGGGAGACCTGGTGGCATTCAGAGGAAAGACAGCAGGTTACTGAGAAGAGACTTGATACCCTATGAGCATATACAGGGGGAGGTAATCCCCCTCAGTCACAGTCATAGGGGAGGGGAATAAGGGGAAAATGGGAGGGAGGGAAGAATGGGAGGATACAAGGGATGGGATAACCATTGAGATGTAACAAGAATAAATTAATAAAAAAATTTTTAAAAATAAAAATAAATAAATAAAATGTTTTAGCTTAAAGATTAAAAAAAAAAATCTTGAAATTTGCAGGCAAATGGATGAAACTAGAAAAGATCATCCAGAGTGAGGTAACCCAGAACCATAAAGACACTCATAATATGTACTCACTTATAAGTGGATATTAGCTCCATAGATATCCTCTGAGAGATTCCACCCAACAGGGTTTTGGGACTGATGCTGGGACTTGCTGCTGGACTCCAGGTGGAGCAATGAGAATGGTATGGCTGAATAGGGGGGATGGAAGGATCCAGAGGGGTAAGGATCTCGACTAGGAGACCATCAAATCAGGAGAATCTAAACACAGGGAACCTTGCACAAACTCTTGCACCAACCAAGGACAGTGCATGCAGTAAACCTAGATTCCTGTGCAGATCTAGTCAGTGGACAGCTCATTCTCCATGGTTGTGGGGAGAGCAGGGACTGCCTCTGATATGAACTCTGGTGCCCCCCAATTTGCAGGCACAAAGAGGAAGGGGATGCAGGCTATCAGGATGAGACCTGATAGGCTGTGGTCAGACAGTGGGAGAAGAAGGGACCCCCATTTCAGAAGTCAAGGAGAGGAGAATAGAGCAGAAGGAGGGAGAGTGGGATCCTGGAAGATATAAATGAGAGGATAACAATCAGGAAGTGAAATGAATAAATCATAATAAATAAAAATAATAATAAACTCACTGAGACTATGACAGCAAAAAGGAGGAGGAAGAGGAGAAGGGTGAAGAAGAGGAGGTTGAGAAGAAGGAGGAAGAGGAAGAGGAGGAGGAGGAGGACAAGGAGGAGAAGGAGGAGGAGGAAAAGGAAAGATAGAGCAGCCAGTGTCCAATCTCAGAGCCTTTGCTAAATAAATGCCTTGGGAGACTAATGGGGATATTCATGAAGGGTAGTTAGAATGGAAGGGGTACTGATTTTCTTCTTTTTTCATGTCTTGGTAATAATTTCCAAGAAATTAAGTGACTTAAGTCGTATACACACACATACTCACACACACACACTCACACACACACACTCACATACACACACTCACAGACACAGAGAGATAGACAGAGAGACAGAGGTCTTTCAGTTCTTCTGGAAGGCGTGATAGAGCAGAGACAAAAAGGAAGAGTCCAGAACAGGATTCAGCCCAGGAAGGCACACACCCAGCAAACCCTCATCCCTTCCTTCAATTAAGCTGTACCTGCTAAAGTTTCCAGATTACCCCTGCCCCAAGCCACAATAGCCACCAGCTCTAATTAAATTCTCATATGTCAGTGTGCCAGAGCCTACTCCTGTCTGCCTTTCTGGATCATTCCCTGATTCACCATCTCAGCTGTCTGAGCTGTTCTCTGCCCTGCGCTCCCATTAGCCAACTCCTGGCCTTGAAGGTTGTCCTCTGCTCATTCTGCTGTAGATGACCATGTTTCATCTTTCTTGATGACAAATTTATGGGATTCCTGCTGTTACTTGTCCTTTTTGCTGAACCAACCCAGCAGAAACGTTTGACATGGAGACCTTTGGTGCTTCAGATTTGGTGACAGCAGTGCCTTGCCGCCGCCAATCCCGTTCTTTTATCTGGGTTTTAATTTGAATGTGACATCTGAATATTTGCATGCTGCCTCTGTGTCAGCTTCTGCTCTCTGTGTCTCTGCACTTGAATCTGGCCTGAATTACACTGGCTTCTTTTCATTCTTCAGCTGAAGGGGTTTGCTGCTCTGGTGATTTGGTCTCCTAATCATCATTTTAATCATTGCATATTGTACAGCCCAGTGGGAACTCTTTTTTTTTTTTTTTGACCATCACAATCCTTATCCTGTATTTATGTGCACTCTAATAATTCTATAATTCTATAACCTAGAAGTAATTGATCCACAATTTCCAAGTAGAATTCTGATTGCAATGAGCTTCATAGGCTCAGAGAAAAACAAGCAACTCAATTCCTGTAGAGATACAACTATATAAGAGCTGACAGTATTGATGGCGCTAATTTCTTTGAGGGTGTTTGACCTTCTTCACAACTCTAAAGCCACATTTCATTGCATTCATCTCACAAGTGAGAAAAACTGAGGCTCAGAGTAAGTTAAAAAATTATGGCGGCTGAGAAACGAAGCAAATCATCTTCTCAAAAATATGTAATTTGTAACTAATAGTGATGACCATAAAAGGCACTTTACTGTTGTGCTGTTTTATTTCCCCTTTCTGTAAGATTGAAACATCTGGCAACAAGCCGGCCGGTGATGGCACACACCTTTGATCCCAGCGCTCGGGAGGCAGAGGCTGGAGGATCGCTGTGAGTTCGAGGTCAACCTGGTCTACAAAGCTAGTCCAGGACAGCCAAGGATACACAGAGAGACCCTGTCTCAAAAAAAAAATACCTTTCAGCTTTGGGGTTTTCTGGGCTTCCATTAGACCCTTTGTTAGCGGAAGAAGCTGCACCAGGCTGCAAATGCAAATAGCCTTAGCCCAGGTGAAATAAAGCTTTACTGTTTACAGCGCCTCCCTTATTTTTCTTTAAATAAGCTCTAGAGAGAGTTAGTGTGCATGTCACCATGCCACCCAGAATCTGTAAGTGGGTATTGGTGCCATTCTTCATTCATTCTTCATTCTTAGCGTCTATCCTACAATCCCTCAATTTAAGTCCTCTACCCTCTGAGGGCTGTCCCAACCGCGAGAGCTTTGCACGCAGAAGTGCTGAGTGATCGTGGAGCCTTCCTTCTACTCTCATTCCACCCTATTATTGCCTTTGCATTTTTTATTTAAATTGATTACATTCCAGGTTTGTCCTCAGACCTGCTGAGTGAACAAGTTTACGATTGCCTCCACCCCCCTCACGTTGATTAGTTATACTTTTCTAAATGGAATCTAATTTCCCTCTTTTCTCCTAGTATTTGTAATCTCATTAGATCCATTTGTATTAATTCTTAGTCTCCTGGTGTGTGCAACAGCTTCCAAATTTGTAACATCTGCAAATTTTATTAGCATGCTGTGTGCTCTGCCTTTCAGATCATTAATGTTAACCATCAATAATCCAGATGTTAGGGAAGACAAGAGCTCCATGCCAACCCCTGTGGCCCTCCATGAGAGATTGCTCCACACCCCGCAGGTCTCCATTCGTCATCACCTATTATTTATGACCTGTCTGCAAAGCCCTCATTTGTATGATCACTTTTCAACTGGTCAATCGAAAACAAAATTTCCAAGTCAAGAACATAGCTTTGATTCTATTTTGCCTTTTATGTGGAAATTATAATTTACAAAAATCTTCTTAAAATTCATATAAAGAAAATATTGATTACCATCTTCTGATATTTATTTCTTTAAACTTTCTTGTTATTAAAACTCATTTTTATACTTACTCACTGATTTGGAAAGAGTATATATATTTTTAATTTTGAAAAGAAAATTAATACTTACACTGTACAAGGAAAGTTTCTTCTTAAATATCTTGCTCCACTCTGTGTTTCTCTGCTTCCTCACTACCCTTTTCAACTTTTTCATTTAATTCTATTTTTAAATGATTTTTCTAGTTTAATTTTACTTTTTTCTTCTCTCTAAAGAGGCCCATTGATTGCATTCATATTCATAAAAAATAAGCCTCATGTTCTGAGGGAGATTTACTCATAATTCATTAAAAATTTTTATAACTCTCATATTTGAAGAACATTTACCAAATTTAAATTAGCAGGCAGTAATCAGAACAAACTATTAATGCATTACTAATGATCGTATTTTATATGCAAATATTTCCATTCTTCAAGTATAATCTCACATATTTTTAACTCATTTTCATATGAGTCCTTGGGGTAGACCAACTATATGAGTGACTAATGTCATTGTAGTGAGTAAAAACTGAATAAAATAATTCAGATTGTTTTTCCAAAGCTTTGCCATGTGATATTGACAAACAGGCTGAAGCAACGATCACAGACCCTGTATGGGTTGTGAGCTAGGTCCTCTGCATAGATGTTCCGGTTGTGTAGCTTGATGTTCTTGTGGGACTCCTTACAGTGGGAGTCGGAAGATATCAAGACATTACTAAGGCAAATGTTAATACTGGTGATATTAAATCAAAACATTAGTATCACAGTTATGAGTGCTTACAAATAGAGATTAGCTAAGATTTACTTAACAGAGGCTATTTTTTCATGATTCTACAAGTTCCATTCTTTTAATTTTCATTCTTTACATATGTTACATCCCAATTGCTGGTCCCCCTACCTCTGCTCCTTTTGGTTGCTTTGTCTTCCCTCAGGTCCACTTCTGTTTCTGTTTTCTTTCAAAAGAGAAATAGAAAGAAAGGAAGAGAGCAGAGTGAGGGAAGGAGGAAGGGAGGGAACAAGAGGAGGAGGGAGAGAGGGAGAGAGAGGGGGAAGGGGAGAGGGAAAGAGAGAGAAACAGGCCTCCCAGGCATACCAACTGAACATGGCATAGCAAATTACAGTAAAGATAGGCCCAAACCCTCATATCAAAGCTGGACAAGGTGACCCAGGAGGAGGAACAGGATCCCAAGCATAGAAGAAAGTGTCAGCAGTACCCTCCACTTCTACTTTTACGAGCCTGACAAGAATCCCAAGCTATATAACCATAACATATATGCAAAGGGCCTAGCTTAGACCCATACCGGTTCTTTGATTGTCATATCAGTCTCTATGAGCCCTTGTGAGCCCTGCTTAGTTGATTCTATGGGTTGAATTTTCATGGTGTCCTTGACCCCTATGTTTCCTAGAATCCTCCTGTCACCTTCTGTAGAAGTTCCCCTGGCTTTGTCTAGTGGTTGGATGTGGGTCTCTGCATCTGCTCCCATCAGTTGCTGGACAATACCTCTCTGATGATAATCGGAATAGGCACTGATTATGAATATAGCAGAATATTGCTAAGAATCATTTCATTTACTTTTTCCCCAGTCATATTTGGTCGTATCCTGGGTCTCTGGGCTGCCCAGCCAACAGAAACTATTTTTAAATAAGTCTTTCTAGCTATACAATAAATAAAACTATCAAGGTAAGACCAGAATCAGACCCCCATAATCAGGAAAATAATATAACATAAACATTACTAATTGCTTATCCAAATAAGGGTGGAACTTCCTATTTTTAGAAATCATAGATTACAAGTTCTGTATGGTGGTACATGCCTATAATCCTAGCATTTAGGAGACTGAAACAAATGCATCGTGAGCTGGATATCAGTTTAGGCTACATGGGGAGACCGTCCTAGGAAGGAAGGAAGGAAGGAAGGAAGGAAGGAAGGAAGGAAGGAAGGAAGGAAGGAGGGGAGGGGAGGGAGGGGGAGGAGGAAGGGAGAAAGGGAAGGAAGGACAATCCCAGGTTTCTGTTTCTGCTCAAATAATTTTTATCTAAGTTCTCCCTAATTTCTTGCTGCCATCTATTGAGAAAGTCTGAAGGTCTAACAATTATAGTCATAAAAATAATATCACATGGGAACTCCTTTGAAATTGCATTCTAGATAGAAAGATAATGAAATATGGTGAATATGGAAAAGAAGTATAGATGAGGTTCTCATTTGCCATCAAGAGAAAGGTGGTATTCAATAGACATTTATTTACAACCCCCAAGCTACAAAAGAATCTAATAATGTGGATTTTTTTTCTCTTTTTCTTTTTATTAATTTATTCTTGTTACATCTCAATGGTTATCCCATCCCTTGTATCCTTCCATTCTTCCCTCCCTCCCATTTTCCCCTTATTCCCCTCCCCCATGACTGTTCCTGAGGGGGATTACCTCCCCCTGTATATGCTCATAGGGTATCAAGTCTCTTCTCGGTAACCTGCTGTCCTTCCTCTGAGTGCCACCAGGTCTCTCATATTTTTAATATTCTAAAATATTCAAGGTTACTTCATAATATAAGGGGGAGGGTGCAATGAAGTCGGCCTCAGGCATATGGCATGCAAGCAATGCACCACTTCATGACCTGTGCCCTAAAGACCATGGAAAGCTCTATAAGTAGCTTCAGTAGGAAGACAATCAGGAGCTGTACCTATTGGTTTATCTAGAAGGCCTCTGGAAAGGAAATGAACTTGCTTCTAACCCTCTGGAGATTTAAGTATGGTTTATGAGCCAGGAGGACTTGGAACTAAATCTTGCTCTGTCACTTAGTAGCTCCTCTGAAGTCTTGGAGCAAATCCATTAACCTCAGTGAGCCCTTGTTGGACTATCTCTGAAATACAATAGACGTAATTCTTATCTTAAAGGCCTGTTTGGGGAGTAAAACTACTGTAAAGAGTTTGGTATCAAGTAACAGCTCAATAAATGGTAAGAGATGATGCAGTGGTTTGGTGGCCACAGAGTGAGGGTCTGAGCATACAGGCAGTCTCTAACAGAATAGAGAAGTAAGATGGGCACAATAGTGACTCAATAATGAATGCTCAACCTGAATTTAAGGCTCCCTACATGGAGGAAATCACTTTGCATTCATTAACCTGAGAAGAAACATAGGAACAATGATGTTAAGAACTCTCAGGAAGATGAAAAGAATAGCTTAACGCATTTGAAAGAGGGATTGTCAAATGATAGCCACACATTGACAGCCTTGGCCCACCAGAGATATTTGGACTGAATGAGGTGAGAGGCTTATGGAATTCTTAAGGGCCTAAAAGCAGAAAATAATAAAGAGTTTATTAAGAAAGCGAGCTTATGTGAATGACCTACATTGGAAGCCCATTTCTTCCTTTGTCTTCAATATGCTATTCTATGGAATAAGGAGCACAATATAAGGAAAAAAGGAAGAAAATTGAAATTTATTTACTACCAAATACCTTATTAAAAATATGCATGCTAGATAGGAATTGATCAACAAAAGGAAATGGGATCTCTTTGGACTTTTAGATGGGTGGAGTATGGTCTCTGACTCTCAGGAGGTTGTTTGTTTTCTTTGTCACACCATACAATAATTTGCCCACTTGTCAGCCATCAGGTTGTCAAGCAAATAAGGACAGGGACTAAATTTCTTTTGAATCTCTGGAGCAGTGAGCTTCTATGTTGCAAGAGTCTAATGAATGTTTAATTTGAGTACACTCCTAAGCAAAATAGATGATAAATAAAATGGACCAGTATTTCAATCAAAATAAAGTAAGCTTCTGCTAGATAAGGCTTCTTATTGAGTCCTGGCACTACCAGCTAAGCTTCATTGTTTTATGTTACTAAATTCAGTAACTGCATCACAGTGTGCTCTACAGATCCACTCAAAATCAAGAACCTCCACAGTTTAATTGTCTAATCATCCCCAAACTTCCCTGCAAACTGCCCTTCTTACTACAACTAGTACTAATTTTTCTTCTGCTTCCTTTGTGTGGGAATGTATAATTGTGGACCTGTGGTCAGCCCAGGAATATATTCTAAACTGACTTTTCTTGTTTCCCAGGCCTGGTTTTACACAGTCAGTCACTGTGTTATAATTACTAAATTAGTAATTAGTAATTCCTTGGGAAAAAAAAAGTAATGAAGAAGCCAATTGAAACATTTTCAAGTGCAAAGCCAAGATCTCTGGCTAACATGTGATACCCAAATCTGAAAGTATACTGCCATCTATTTTGTTGGACTGACTGGCATCATTAGATGGGGACAGTATTCCAACAAGAAGGCACAAGGGCTGCAGAGAGGTCTACACACTTTCACTCTTGCTACCCAATTTTAAGCATCTTTTGGCACCAAATCTTGAAAGTCAAAAGCCTTGGGACTCATTCTCATCTCATCTGAGAATCATTAGTATGTATGCCCCAAATAATTGTAATTGGCTCCAGGTTTCATAGGAGGTAGGAGTCATCCTAATTGGACTTTTGAGGAAAGGGGTCAAACCTAATGAAATTGATCTAACCAATGATAGCAATGGAAAACCCTGATGTTATTGTGTATTTTTCTCCCACTGCTGAGCAATGTACAAAGTTGGCGTTTACTTGTAGGGTGGTTTCGAGAGACAATGCAATTTAAATTTTCATGCAACTTTTAGCAAACCAGAAAATCGGGAATTGACATAGTTGGAAACACAGGTGGTTCATCACAGATCTAAATACATAAACCAGATGAATTCCTTTGAAATTAGAGGTTTAATGTGTTGTTGTTGTTGTTGTTGTTGTTGTTGTTCACAATGTGAAATGTCGAAACTACTATCCGGATCCTTTCAAACAAACTAAGAGGTAACAAAAAGTTGTCCACTATGGTGATTTAATATGAACTTGATTGAAGCTCTAAATTTCAAACCTGGAGATAACAACAAACAACACACTGAGAAATTGATAAAACATGCATAAAAGATAAGCACATTTGGATAGAAACACCTGAGAGCAAAACACCTTGAAAGTTAATGGCACTTTATTTTTAATTCATGATTCATAAATCTGAGAAGTCAAGACAAAGGTGCTGGCTGCTTTGATGTCTCTTGAAGGCCCATTTCTCAAGTCTTAATGACTTGCTCTTCCTGAGTCTGAACATGGTCGCCTGGACAAGGGAACTCTCTGGGATATTTTATTTTATTTTCTATGCTGTGTATATGTTCAGGTGTGTGGGTACACACACACAACTGTGTGCCTAAAATACAAGAATGTGTGTGCATGTTTGTGCTCATGTTCAGCCCCAGGTGTCATCCTCAGTGACTTACTGTTTAGAATATACTGGGTCCTCCTGTCTCTGCCTCCACCAGCACTGTGATTTCCAGTGTGTATCTAACTAGTCTTAAACATCTTTTATCAGTTTTTTTTTTTTTTGTTAACACACAAAGTGATGAGTCTAATTATGGCATTTTCATATACATATGATTTCACTTTATTGTTATTCATTCTTCCCCACTACAATCCTCAGGTCTCCTCTGTTGTTTTGGTTCTGTGAGAGTGCATGAATGTTCTTTTTTAAAAAATGGACAGTTTGCCAAGTGGGGAGGATAGTAAAGAGATTCACTTGGAGCCTACAGGAAAGAGCAAGACAGGAGGTGGTAAAATGATTACCTTTAGGATGTACTCGTATAACAGGAACAATGCCATTGGCAAGGATGCTTTTGTGAGGCTAGAAAAAGAATCTTATTTCCTTCTCAAGGGTTCATGTTTAAAATGCAATGAATGAGTCTTACCGTTCAAAAATGTTCTTTCTAAAGCTTAGCGAGTCTGCTTTATTGAGACCATTGTACATGAGATACACATAGTAATAAAATGGTAATAGAAAAATATGCTAATACATAATTCTGAATAAATTGAATTTTACATATTGGATCATGACTTACAAGTTGTTAGAGAACATTTTCATCTAAAAAGTTCATTTAGTAAATATAATTGTAACTGTCTTTACACACTTTGAGATATTCTGTTCTTCAAACTGTACACATATAAATAGCTATCAAATGGCTAAGTGATTGAAGTTGCTCCCAGTTTTGGTTTTGAGCTACTTTTGTGACTGTGTCAGGGTTAATTTTGTTTCTAAATCTGAGACTAGCCAGCCTTTACTTATGGTTACTGTTTAGGGTATAATCTTCCCCAATTACTGCTACACACCATATGCATCAAGAGTCATTCCTGGATTCTCCAAACTACAACCAAACAGTTCTGCTTGTATTTGAAACAAGATTATGCAAAAATAGTTTCATGGTTCCAAGTAATACCCATTTATGTTAGCCTCGTCTTATTAAAAACTGAAATAGAAAGAAATGTTTTGTAGCAGATGTCATATTCTTCAACCAATGCTTAACCAAGCTCTTTCTTTCATTCTTTCTTTCCTTCCTTCCTTCCTTCCTTCCTTCTTTTTTGTTTATAAGACATCACTAAACTCTAACCTGTCTGTTTAATAAATCTTGTATGTGATTGCCTGATGTCACCCACATTCTTGGCTGCTGCAATATCCATTCCTATGACAGCACATCATGCCACTCTAAAATTGCTAATGACCGAAATTATTTTAATTCTTATTTTTGCTGTTTTGTAAGTCAGGAGACTCATTTTAACTCACACATTTTTGTGCAGATTCACAAGCAAAATGTAAATTCTGACTTAACTGTGATTATTATTCACCACGGAAGGTTTAACTATTTTTCCTCCTACTTTGAGTTAGATGTGAATAACCTCTGGCAGGCAAAATGGATTCTAGCCAAGCATAAAAATATACCTAGCATCTGGAAGAAAACAGTGACAAAACTGTAAGGAAAACAGATATTTTACATTACCAGGACATCACTTTATATCTTTATGTTGATACAAAATAAGGTTTAATTGGTTGTTAGGCATCATCTTACTGACTCAGAATGACAAGACACAAGCAAAATAAGGAAGAACAGAAACTCTTGTTTCTGCTTTTGTTTTCTTTTCCTGGGGTTTTCTCTTTATTTTCCAAGGTCTATTCTACTTTTATTTTTCCTTCACTTTTTCTTACATGGGAATAATTTAGAAAGTTTCATTGTCCTAAGTCATTTTAAAGGTGTTACCTAAAAAGCCATTTATTTCCTTGTGAAAACAAACGATAAACCAAAATATTATAACCACTGAAGTTCAGCAAGGCAATTAAGTATGTGTAGAAACAACATCGAGAAACTTTTTGGTAAAAAAGGCCCACTACTGCTGGGGGCACAGCTGTATTCCTCATTTCGTTGTCACTTTGGGTTTTATGGCTCTAGCTTTCATAGTTTTAATTTCACTAACCCAACAGTGTTTATAGTAAAAAAAAAACCAAACAAACAAACTATTTTAAGCAGGAAGAGGGCCTTCATCAATTGTCATATAGCAAGAGGTGAAAATAAGAAATTAAGCTGAGGCTATCCCTCCATTTTTACATAGGTAGGCTATGATTTCCAAGACTCTTTCCTACCTGAAGCGCTGGGGCCTGTCACAGTCTGGTTTGAGGCATATCCAGGAGTGCTAGCCTGTCAGGGAAGTGTTTGAAGACTGAGTAAGTTGGACACTTACAATGGATGCTTCCATTGTGTGGACCCCCGGTCTCTGCTTTATCTTTTGATCTCTCTGTGCCTCCAGTTCTGCAGCGATGGGTTCTGTACTCCTTTGGTTGGACATTTGATGACACCCTGGCCTTCTGTGATTTTAACACAATTGAACTGAGTAGCAGGTATGACTTATTTTCTGGATGTGAATCTTAGTTTTCTTATCACCCTTGAACTCATACCTCTGCATGCCCCTCTTACAGTAAAAGATGAACTTGGAATGAATTTCCAGGACTCTTACTTTTGCAAAATGAACCCTCCACATAATTTCTCATGTTCATGTAGGGAATTTTCCAAAGCAATGGGACAACATGAGGACACTTGTTTTTCTGTTTGTTTTCTTCTGCTGGTCATCAATGGATTGAAAATTCTTTACTCTGGAGTCTCAATCTGTAGTCCAGAGATCTCCAGATAGTCTGTTATAAATTTGATTATGCAATAAATACAGAGATATCTATATTTGTAATTCTAGCACAATCACTATTGTATGTGGGACCTGTTTTATCAAAGGTTCCTCAGATATGCTGCTATCCTTCAAAGTCTCATTGAGAACCTGTTAAACAAACGGAAAACATGAGGGTGAGAAATCACTGAGGCCCACTACGCTGAGAAACCTACACATGTACTTTAATCTATTGAGAGCCACGGATACAGAAGTCATTCTTTTATCAAACAAAATATGTAACTACTCTTTGTTTCTTGTGTTTTCACCTAGTGTCCTTTTTAAAAATTAATTAATTTACTTACTCACTTTACATCCCAATTGTAGTCCCATTCCCCCTCTCCTCCTGGTCTCACCCTTTCCCTCTCTCTTCCACCATCTCCCCTCTCCTACCTATCAGAAAAGGGGAGCCCCCAACCCACCAGAGCACCTCAAGTCACATCTGGATGAGCACATCTCTTTCCTCAGTGACTTGGCAAGACAGCCCAGCCAGAAGTAAGTGACTGAAAAGCATGTGATAGAGTCCTTGTCAGAGACAGCACCCACTCCCCTTACTAGGGGGCCTACATGAAGATCAAGATGCTCTTTGGGTACGTCTTTGTAGGGTTCCTAGTCACTGTCCACGTGAGGTGTTTGGTTGGTGTTTCAGTCTCCAAATGCTCCTCTGGGCCCAGGTTAGTTGGCTCTGTTGGTTTTCTTTTCAAGTTCCTGTCCCCTCCAGGTCTTTCTACCCTCCCCCCCCCACTTTTCTGCAAGGATTCCTGCACTCAGCCCAATGTTTGGCTGTGAGTCTCAGCATCTGCTTTCACCCAGTGCTAGGCTAGGCTCCTGTCTGCAACCAGAGCAAAGTGTTGTTAACAGTGTCAGGGGATGGCTATCTCCCCTGGTGTGGGTCTCAGCTTGGGTCATTGCCTAGTTTCTTTTTGGCAACTGTAGTAAGTTAATAATGTGGTAATGAATCCCAGGTCTGTAACTATGATAATAATATACACATTCCAATGTTGATTTCACTAAACATCATTTTAAAGTAAAGAAATTAATTCAGAAGGATGTTACCTGTCTCCTCTAGAGTCACAAAAGCCAGAAGGTGAGGACACATGTCCTTGTCTCCCCCACACTGCCTGGCCAGTTGAACTATATTGTTTCCTGAAGAAGCCAGCTAAAACTTTTCTCAAGGACAGAGTTTCCATGGGGATGGAAGTTACATTCTCACTTCAACAGTTTTTAATGTCTTCCTATTTGCCTCACAGGAAAGCAAGGATCGGGTAAAAAAAAAGAAATAGTTTCCACATCTTGACTAAGGAATGACTACCAGCCAAAGAAACAGAAGTATACTCTTGTTTTAAAGCTTTTAAATGTTCTTCAAAATCTATTAATCATTTTTTCCAGAAAATATCCTTAGTATCTTTCACTTGAGAAACTCCAAGTCTTGACTCTTTAACCAGACACACAGTGGCAATAGAGAGGAATACTTAATAAGTGCTAGGCACTCTTTTGAGCTCTTTGGAAAAACTGAATGATGTGATCCTTAGAGAAATGCTAAGATCTTGGTGGTATTATTAGCTTTGCTTTATATATGTGATAAGAGAAGCTGGTCTGAAAATGTGTCTTTTTCTTTTCGTTGAGATCAAAGAGGGAGCATCTCTACTCTGATTTTGGAAACATTTCTCTCTGGATTTCTGTGGCATCTCCTTGCCACATTGCTGTGAGTTTGGTGAGCACATGGATTTAAAAAGAATTAGTGGGTGTAGGGGTGCACACTTTTAATCCCATCACTCAGGAGGCAGACCTCTGTGAGTTCAAGGCCAGCCTGGTCTACAAAGCAAGTCCAAGACAACCAAGGCAAGGCTACACAGAGAAACCCTGTCTTGAAAAACCATAAAAAGAAAAAAATTCACAAAAAAAAAAAAAGGAAAAGAAAAAGAAAAAGAAAAAAGAAAAGAATTAACCTCAGGACTCTGCTGAGAATATTAGTTTACCTCCCTTGATAGTCTGTGACATGGCCTAACATACAAGTTAGTCTGTCTTGTACATGGAAAGAAGAAAACTATTCTACTCCTTTGGTGCTGACCTCTCCCCATCTTATCCTTCTTTTATTCCCATTTCCTGAATGAGCCCTCCCTGCCCCCGCTGTGAAGACTGTTCCTGGTGTCCAGCAGGCCTTATGAATTATCTTCAACTGGACATATTTAGTCCTCAGGTCCATTAATACTTTGAGTATTGGCTAATATGTTTGTCTGATCTTGCATTTGAATGCATTTTTTTCTAATATCGAATTCCCAAATTGTTTTAAATTCTCCATTAGGATCATTTGGGATGTTTAAAAATGTATGAAGCTTTGATGCCTCTTGATGTGAGCCTGTCAGTCAGTGCCAACGGCTGCAGTCAGAGACCCTGTCAAGGCCGGTCTGCGCTGCTTCTGGATTTAAGTGGAGCACTATAGAGTCTTTAGTGACCCAAGTGGTATCTTAACATGTCTCTAATTTAATGCTTTTATCAGCTACTTCAGTTTCTTGTGTACACTGTAATATTTCTCTTCAGTAGGCACTGTTGGAGGGGGGCGGGAAATGGCCTCAGAGTAAGACAATACATCTCTAAGTAATTCCGTTCATTTATGAAATGTGCAGTTAAAATAAACTTGAATTCTGAAATGACTGCTTTTCGAAAGATATTTAAAAAAAAAAGATTAAAGGAATTATGGAGCTAAATTTGGAAAAGATGGTTTTTCTTCAAAATAAATGCAGGATACAGGCTACTTTCACAAAAATATTCAGAACTAGCCACCAAATACAGGGGTAGGTGGTAGAGAAGAGTTCAGAAGTCCATTTTGAAACTTCAATGACGAACCATGCTGGGCTGAGAGCTACCTCACTCTTATTTTGAATTACAACCTCAGAGAATCAGACTGGACCAATCCAAAAAACTGTGACATGTGTAAAAAAAAATTCTACCAAGTGAAAAGAAAAAAGATCGAGGCCTTTTATTCTACTGTAACATGAGACCAGAATCTTTCAGGGCCATTTACTACTCCCAAAATAAAGCAAGCTTGTTGGTGGCAAGCGGATGCTCTCACTTGCTAAGATGAGAAACACACTGGTGCAGGGTGTTTGAAGTATTTGTGTGGTGAAAAATGGATTCAGTAAATGGTCGTCTGAGTCAGAGACATCAACATATGTGGACCAAGTGAATATTATTTGTCATTCTCTGATAATCATACATTTCTGTGTTCCTAAAGTTACTGTACAGCCATTACCACCCAGTTTGACATTTATATTATTTCCGGCTGGCTTCAGCAACTACTAGTTTCGTAACACATTAAGACATGTATCCCTGATAATATTATTTGGAAGCTTAGAAACTATCTGGCTTTTCCATTTTTCTCATATGAACACGGTAATTTGAATTTCTTTAAAAACCAGATGGTAATTTGGAATTATTAAAGCAAAGCAAAAATGATAATAATAATGTGCCTAAGATGAGCTTTTGCAGTATTTTTCACCCTTAAGTATTAGTTCTTGGCATTTCTATTCCTGATGAGAAAACCAAGGGGAGCCTGACTCAGAGCTTGGAGGAGGAATTCCATGAGGTTAGGCCGACACTTCTATCTTCTTGATCTTATGCTGATGCTCTGACCAGCCAAGGATGCCCCTCCCCATTTCTCTCATTCTAAACAGGGACACTTCAGTGGGCACAATACAGCTCTCAGCCATGGGTTCAGGGTATTATGTGCCACAGCAGGATTCCTTTTCATCCTGCAGGGAAATAGGCTTCCATTATAACCCTCAACTCCCTGTAAGAACACAGTTAAGGACTGAATTAAGCTATTGGCCACAATTGCAAAAAATTGGATGCAGCGGCTTTCCGTTCCTTTTGAAGATATAATGACAACACAGAAGGCTTGCCTGAAGTGGAACAAATGGACTCAGCGGGCTGATGGGAGCCTGAGTCTGCCAGTGAAAACTGTAATACAGTCACACAGGCTACTACTTGTTAATCAAAAGTTTAAGTCTTAGGCTGGATAACCAAATTCTGTTGAATTTTGGCCTTTGATGACCAGACTTTGCCTCGGCCCTATGGGACTGATGCCACCATTCATCTCCTGTTTCTGGCGATTTCTTCTCATGTTTGCTCATCTTTATTGCTCATCTTTAATGTAAATGCACCTTATGGATTGTTGAACTTTCTAGAGACTCTTGCTGTGTTGATTAATTGCTAATGAATGCTAATGAAGGAGTGAGGTGAATCTCCACTATGATGTATTTAAGGGGTGATTGATTAGATTTAGCACCTACTGTCAGGAGAGTATTTTCCACAAGCACAAATCCATAAACATGCACCGTGTGGCTTTAGCTGCCCTGTGATTGTCTTTGGCCTTTCCAGTCAAGTCCCCACTATCATTTCACCAGGATAGAGACACACTTGTTAAGCTTTAGTAACTAAAATACATTTTCTTATTAAATATGGTAATTTTGTTAATGGGTTTTTAAAAAGTTTATATCACGCTGTTTATTTTTTTACTTTTACATTTATATTATTACACATATATGCAATAAAGTAGATACAGCAAGAAGAATTTGTGGTATGTAATTGCTGAAGTATTTGATAGATTTTTTTTTAAAAGATAAGTTAATTCTGAATAAAAAAATTGGAAATTTTTATGGAACTGGTGTATTCAAATGGCAAATACTTTTCTTTACAAACAAGTATGTATACTATATATTCAAGAAATAATTATATATTGGCTCCTTCAGATAAGTACTGATATTCTAAAATAAATTCTCTGTCCCCAGTGAATTTAACTATACAAAAATTCCTATTCTTTTCCAGCCCATGACACCTTTGGCTCTACACTTTATCTACCTCCTTGGTGAAAAATTACTCTTTTATTGAAATTAATCAGTAATAGCAGAGTAGATGAATTAGTATACCATGTTATTCATTATCTGTTATCTGTATGTAGGGTGCTGGTGCTCCTCAGCAAGCATCTCTCCCTGTCCATGATTCCTTCCTCAACACTTATATTAAGTTCTCTGAAAATTTCGTGCATGTATAGTGCCTTTTGGTTACTATCTGTCCTCATTCTCATTTCTTTTCCTCCCTGTTAATCTAATCCCTCCTCCTCTATGCACCTGGCCCTTTCCAGATTCATGACTTGGTTTTGTTGGGTGACACAATTAGTTTAATTAGGGCCATCTGCATAAACAACAGGTTGGGACCTCTCCATTGGCACTTGGTGGGGTCTAGCAGGCATACAACTAAAAGCACCGCTTCCCCTGTTCCCAGAAACTGTCTGTAGGAAACAGTTTCAAGGCCAGAGGAAGGGCATCCTGAGTCCTTCCCTCTTTTCTTTACAGTTCTAAGGCTGCTCTTGTGCAGGCACAGTGCAGACATCTTTATTTATTGAGATTTCATGATTGTAATAGTGTGTGTCGCTTCTGGTTCTGGAAATCTTTCTGTCTCCTCATCTTCCAAAGTGTTTCCTGGGTCTTTGAGAAGAAGATATACATATTTTATTTAGGGCTGAACACTGAACAATCACTTATTCTTATCCCCTTACGCAATCACCAAAGTTCACGAAGTAGAGCATTCTCTGGCTATATCTGAGTGTTAATTTTCAATGTCTGAGGCTGGACAGGATAAGCAGGACACCCGGAGTGTCCAGGGTTGGCAGAGGCTCCTTCCTGGACATTCTTAGCATCCATGCTCACTGATCCTGAAGTTATTACAGTAGAAGCCAATGAAAATTTTTTTTTGTATTTCTTTATCTCTTTGGACCTTAGCATCTCCAGCATCCATAAGTCTACCATCAAGCACATGGAAGAATGGAACACACTTTAAAGAGATGAATAGTATTTTGTCCTGTAAGTTGGGTTCTTGTCATGTGTGATAATGTAAATTGAATTATCACATATAAGATCATGCTATCTCTCTAAGAATTTTAGAGTTAAATTATGTGCCAATATAAATATTAAATAATTTCATAAGGGGAGAAGGAACAATTAGCAAGTTCAGGCAATAGAGTTCTTTCTTCAGGTGAGAAATGAAAACAAAGAGTCAGTGGAGTGGGGAGATTTTTGATGCTAGAAATTGATTGAAAAATTCTAGTAAGGATTGATAGGTGGCACTTAGTTCTATATTGCAGAACATAACAAGGAGTGTGTTTTATGAAGGTGGCTTGTTAGTGAAGGAAGAATAAAGGGCAGAAACAACTTACCATTCTTTGTCTGTCTATAACATCATAACAACCAGTTCTGACATGCCCTGCAAAGAATGCCCTGAACTTCTGCATTGTATATACAGGGCTGCAGCTTAATGCGGCCACTGACCACAGCTTCATAAATTTATGTTATAAGGTGGAGGAACACAAACATTTGAAAACCTGTCCTACGAATTACTAGTTGACTATCTTTTCAAAGGGCATGTAATTGATTACAAAATTAATAAAAAGAAGAAGTAGAAAAGATAAAAAGATTCTTTATGTCTAACTAAAACTTATCACCCTCTCCAAGTACTGGAATGGATTAAGAGTTTTGTTGATTAACCTAATGGCTCCCTCAGTTGGTACAAAGACTGTTTCTTTCCCTTTTTGTCAAATACATAATTCATTTTGGTTAATTACATCTTTCTTTTTTTATTCCTTTAAGTCCTGGTGATAGCCCCCTCTCTCCTCATCACCCAGTCCCAACTTCCCTCTCTCTCCCCTATACTATTCCTCAGAAAAGAGGAGCCCTCCCCCTTCACACCCACCCCAGATCATCAAGTTGCATCAGGATTGAGAATGTCCTCTTCCCCCTCAGTCTTGTCAGGTGGAAGTAATTAAAAGGCTGGCAAGAGAGTCCACGTCAGAGAGAGCCCTGGCTTTCTTCAAAAGAGGATACACATGAAGTCTGAGCTACCCATTGGTTACATCTTTGTAGGGGGCCTATGTTTAGTCCATGCAAGGTCCTTGGTTGGTGCTTCAGTCTTAGCAGGCTTCTCTGGGCTGTACTGGTCTTCTTATGAAGCTCCTGTCACCTTAAGATCCTTCAAGCCTTTCCTCCACTTTTCCACTAGACGCCCTATGCTTCTCCCAACGTGTCTGTGAATCTCAGCATCTGACTGGGTAGAGTCACTCAGAGGAGCCTTGACAAGAGGAGTTTGATGAAGTTCCATGTAGGACTTTTGGAGAGTATGGATGTTAGACTGTGTGGCACTGGACAATTAGGATGCCCACAAGAGTTTGTCCTTCCGATATGCTTGATTTAATCAAACAAACATTTTTTATTATACTATGTAATATAAAAGTTAAAAAGACATCTCACCAAGTGGGGAACAGTTGTTCAGGTAGAAAAATGGCAGCTTCAGAGTTCCAATGCGGAAATCTTCTCCTGTGAAGATGCTTTGGAAGCTTCCAGGCTCAACCCATTTCACTACAAAGTCCTTCAGCTGGGGCAGCCCAAGAGGATGGGGGCCACTTGTGGAGGTCCAGAAGGTCCTTAAAAGCTTGGGTCAGTAGCCCTGACATGTGAGCTTATAGTGAGCTCAACAACAGTGCCAGAAATGCAATGGTTTCCAAAGCTAAAAACACACACAGAAGCTCCTTTCAAAGTCCTCTGGCCGGTTAGGTGTCTCCAAAAAGCTTGGCAGTCTAAATTGGAGGCACCGTCCCCATGGGTGAACAGAGAAGTAAGCCGCAGTCCTGAACCTTGGGTGTCTCCAAGGGGACAGAGGGGCTAAAGATGAGAGGCACGAGAGGCTACACGCTGGTCAAGCAGGTCATCACGGGCACACTAGAGACTCAGGGCAGATGTCCAAGCAGGCACAGTTTCGAGCTTGAGAAAGACAGGGGGAAAACTGTGCCGGTAGACTGAGAAAAATCTCACCCCAGGAAAGGATCCAGAGAACTCACCAATTGCCAGTGTTGGGTGAAGCGCCTAGTGATCAGTGGACCATAGGGCAAATCTGTTGCAAGCGCCTTGGGTGGAAGGGGTCCCAGCGTGCCAAGACAACAGGATTGCCCCCCTGAATTTCATGGCACCAATGTTAGGATATATAATTAAAGATGTCACGCAACAGATGGTATAAGAGATTTAGTGTGGGAAAGGATAAAGAGGAGAGAAAAGGGGACGCTACCCACAACAGAGAGAAGTACACACACACACACACACACACACACACACACACACACACACGGACGGAAGCAGAGAGGGATGGGGCAGGAGGCGGGGGAGGGTAGGTGTGTGTGATTGTGGCTGAGTCCTTTTATTTAATACATACCTGATGGTGGTAGGTGATGACATCAGAGGTTGCTAGGTAAGCTAAAAGCAGGCTATTGGAATAACGCATACTATATGATCATTAAGGTATTGCTGTAATGTGATCAAGCTTGCTTGTCAATATAATACTTATTTTAAAAGTCTTCAACATAACCTAAACATTGAAGAACTCAATTATCTTTTTTTCTTTTTCTTTCTCACGACAGGGTTTCTCTGTTTAGCCTTGGCTGTTCTGGACTCACCTTGTAGACCAAGCTGGCCTCGAATTCACAGTGATCCACCTGCCTCTGCCTCCAGAGTGCTGGAATTGAAGGCACGTGCCACCATGCCCAGCTCAATTATCTTTTTTAACGCAGCAGAATTCTGACCATATTTATAAGAGAAAATCTTAATTAAGAGAAAGTTCTGCTACCAAGAAGAGACTTGATACCTTATGAGCATATACAGAGGGAGGAGGTCCCCCTCAGTCACAGTCATAGGGGAGGGGAGTAAGGGGAAAGTGTGAGGGAGGGAGGAATGGGAGGATACAAGGCATGGGATAACCATTGAGATGTAATATGAATAAATTAATAAAATATATTTTAAAAAAGAGAAAGTTCTGTACTACAACATATAATTAAAGAATTTTTAATGACTTATGCTAGTATCTAACTTCCGTGTAATTATATAAAAATTATATAAAATATCATTTGAAGTATAATTTATCAACCCAATAATATTCCTGAGCTGTGTCTCAGATTGGAAGACCATGTATTGAAAAAGGAATAATACTATTTATTAATATGTTCACCAAATTAAAATTAATTTTTGACTTGATACCCTATGAGCATATACAGGGGGAGGAAACCTCAGGAACAGTCATAGGGGAGGGGAATAAGAGGAAAATGGGAGGGAGGGAAGAATGGGAGGATACAAGGGATGGGATAACCATTGAGATGTAACAAGAATAAATTGATAAAAAATTTAAAAAAAGACAGTCTCTGCATAACATAAAAAAATAAAAAATTAAAATTAAAAACAAACAAACAAACAAACAAACAAACAAAACCAAAGTCCTCTGGCCAGTGGGTATCCATGCAAAAGTTTGAAAAGTACAATTTTAGAAGCCATTTCCAAAGTTTCATTCTTTGGATTTATTTACTTATTTATTTATTTATAATTTGTTCACTTTACATCCCAATTGTATTCCCCTCCCTTATCACCTCCTAGTCCCACCCTCCCTCCCACGTGCCCCTCCCCCTCCCTCTCCCCTATTCCTGAGAAAGGGAGAGCCTGCCTCCCTGCCTCCCTAACATTTGACCTCAGCCTCTTCCCTCCATTGTCTTCTGTCCCCCATCTCTTCTGGGAGCCTTCCTGGCTCCACCCAGAAGTTTCCTGTGCTCCACCGGGAAGTTTGGCTATCAGTCTCAGCATCTGCTTAGATCCCCTGCTGGTTGGAGTCTTTCAGAGGACATCTACAGTAGGCTCCTGTCCTGTTCCTTCTCTTCAACTGCTTCCTCTGTCTATTCCATTTGTCCTTCTGAATGAGAATTAAGCATCCTCCCCATCTTAACAGAATCGTTTTCTGTTATGGCTAGAGGGTAACTCATGAAGGAGTCTAATTCTGCTCAGCTTTTAGGATAAATTTGAGAATGTTCTTCCAATATTTATTTGACCTCTTCTTAACTTTAGTACAATATGCATACAATTTATGATTTCAGCCATTTTGAATGTACATTTCTTGTTTTTAAGATTTTTTGGATACTCTGGATCTGAAGTTACAATTAGTTGTGAGCCTCCTAAAATGGGTGCTAAAGACTGTAAACCTGGTCTTTGTAAGACCAGCCTACTACCTAATGCTGGTCCTCTGGAAGACCAGCCTGCTACCTAATCCTGGTTCTTTGGAAGACCAGCCTTCTTTCTTAATCATTTACATATTTCCCCAGCCCTGAGTGTACAGTTCTAATTTTTTAAAAATGCACAGTTACACAATTATTATCACCATTCCTTTCTAGAACTTTCACACTTCCTAGTCCCTGCCATCCACTACTGCATTTTCTGTCTCTGTAAACTTGACATTAGGAACCTAAAGTATCTGTGGTATCCCACTTCCCTATGGGTATCCATTCATTAATTCACCTGTATACAGCTGTGACATTTCAGTAATTGTGACTAATACTGCTCTGCACAAGGGTCTACCTGTTCTTTTCCCAAAGACTTTTGCTCTTTCAAAATATCCACCTCTCCAATTAAGACATTTTCAATGTATGCTCCATTTGGTTTCTTTTCTTGTATAATCATGTTTAAATATTTCCTGCTGGGGTCTCATCTACCCTTTTGTCCTGACTCTCCACCGTTCCTTCCTTCTTTCCCACACCCCTAAAGAGTCCCTGGCATCCCTAGAATTTAAATGCAGAGAACGGCGTATGACATGTATACAAGTCAGAAGTTCATTAGCAGTGAAGCTTGGGTAACAAGTTATCTGCTCATTATCCTGTATGTCACATTCTTGGGTGTCATTGTCCCAGACTCCTCATTAGCACCTCAGTATTGTGCTCCTCCGCAGACAGTGTTTGTGTCTAAGTTTCTCTGAAAACTCTGCTAACAAAATGTCATTGTGTACATTTCCAAGAACGTCTCTCGCTGCAACACTGGAGAGGTATCTGAGACCTCTTACAAAATGAATATTTCAGCAATTAGGAGCCTCCACTGCCAGGTAGAACAAACAAACTAGAGTTAAGGAAGAATGACTAGAGAATCCACATTGAATTTATTTTCTGTCTTGGCTGCTTGTTAATCCCTAATTGCTAGCAGACAGGTAGGAGGATACATTTCACAGCAATCATCCTCGTAGAGTATAATTTGACTGCCCAATTAATTGCTGGTCTGTTGTTATGCTTAATTTAGATAAAGTGGCTCTTTAGGAAAACTGTTGCTTTTTGGACAGTCAAAAATTGCTTGTTCAAAAATGAGACAAGTCTGTGGGAACAAGGTCTAGTTCGGCTCTGCTCCTCCTGAACCTATCTCCCACCTCCTCCAAAGCTGTGGAGGCAAAGAGCTGGGTGCCGCTTTCCGTCTCTATGGTTACAGTATCAGAGGGCAGCTAGGAAGAGCTGAAGGGTGGGCTGCCTCGGTTCCTTCTGGTACTCTAAGTGAGGCGCAATGTGGGGAAGATAACGGCGAAGCCCATCCCTGTGGAGTCCTCTGGAAACGCGGTGGATTCAGAAAGAGGGCTCATCTTATCACTTCTAGCCATCTTGCATTTTCTGAAACATAGACACAACATTTCTGTTAAGATTGTCAGAGTCTTGAGTTACACCATAAATGGCCCTTCTCCTTAGCCTCTTTATGAAGCTGGTGGGGAGGAAAGACCAAGTTTTTGCGCCACTTCCTCCTCTG
Source organism: Acomys percivali (assembly GCA_907169655.1). Lineage (NCBI taxonomy): Eukaryota > Metazoa > Chordata > Mammalia > Rodentia > Muridae > Acomys > Acomys percivali. The sequence continues at coordinate 63,913,198 of OU015743.1, read as the reverse complement.
CAGCCTTGCTGGCTTGGTGGTAAGAGAAGTGCTTTTGAAAAAGCAAGCCAGGTGATTCTTGGCTGAGCGTTATCAAGACTGAACTGACAGGTTTCCTAAGCAGTTTTCACAATGCATTTTGCCACCTTCATCTGTGTAGAAGCATTAGGCTTTGAAGGCATTGGGCAGGATTTTTAGCCCCAAGTGATACAATTAACTGCTAAAGAGTCTTGGAGTCAAATGTGAGATAAGCCATGTGGGGTAACCTAGTCTAAGGGGTACCCTAGTCTAAGCCTCCGGTTTTCATGTATGCACTGCGTGCATGTAGAAGATTGTTTCTTCTCCATGTGCGTTTTTATCCTCAGGTTCCAGGTCCACTGGATCTTCAATAATCTGGGGGGGGGGGGGGGGGCAGAAAAGCTCTCCATCCTGAAAGTTAGGGAAAACAGTTTTCCTTTACGCCTATCAAGGTATTTTAGTACCTCTTATCAATTGTTAACCTCAGGAGAAAATCTGAAATATTTCTCAATTGCTTTGCTGGAAAAAAAAAAGTTATAAGAAGGATGACTACAAGTTCATTTCATTTTCCTTAGACAGTTTAATCAATGTATAATTTATTATTATGTATAATGATAATTAATGAAATGCTTGAATGACTGCTACTAGCACCTCACCTTAAGCAAGTGTTGATGATATTATTTTATGATAAGCCTCTACATGGGTTTTATTACTTCAAGCCACAGGCAATTCTGGGAAGCTGCAGTGGACTGTGGCACTCAGAACCTGTCCAGTGTCACAGGAGCGGACTGGCAGTCAGGGTCAGCGCTCCTGTTTTCACTCCCAGCTACAGTGCTAACTCTCGGGTTTACTGTTGATTATTAGTGTAGACTTTCTCATTCATTCAAGCAATAGTCAGTGGTTATTTTTTAAATGAAAGTATTTTAATTCCTAGGTTTCTCAAAAGTCTCTATGTATTATATATTCTATTTCACTTTATTTTATGGTAGGTCACCTAAGCAGGTCTCCTAAGAAATCAACAATTCTGCTTCTCGCCTTCCATTCCCTCCTTCCTACTCATCCTTTCTCCCTCCCTTCCTTTTCCATTTTATGGCAAATGAGCTTCATATGGTGCACAGGATGGATTGGACTTTTATTTATAGAAGTATTGCTGAAAGAAGAAATCAGAAACTTTAGAAAGCCCATTATACCTTGGTTCTGTTTGAATTTAATCCACTTTGTGAAACAGTTCTGTTTTGTTGCCAAAACTTGCATTAATGTACTATTTTCAGAATTAAAACAAAGGTTTCAGAATATTGCTAATTGTTTGTTTATAAAATCCCAGAGAAACATTATGATTCATATTCCAGTGTAACAAAACATCTATTTGTTTTAAATAAGAACAGAGATTTCCAGGAATTTTCATGTTTCTAATGACACAATCGTATCTGCATTCCCTTGGCTATTGTCACAGACAGTATAGAGTATTTGATGCTTCTGGCTTGCAGTTCCTTTTTGTTTGTTTGTTTGCTTGTTTGCTTTAACTGATCAATACTGCATTTTAGTATAAAACCATTTTTCTGTCCTTCCCAAACAAATAACAAATTCTGTCCTATAAATCCACATTTCTATAAATGCTTGGTTATAGCTTGTCTTGATTTTAGAATACAACGCTGAAATAAGTTACAACCAGGAGGGTGGGACTGCAGACAGAGCACTGGTGCTAAGGTCAACCACTGTAAGTGGCTCCTGTGAACCCAGGAGTGCTCTGAGATGACAGACTATTGCAAAGTTCAGATCCTGTGCTCTCAGGTCCTGTGATCGGTGCCTTTGGTTTAGGGCTCTGATAACTTAGGTAACTAAACAGCCACATTTCTTAGGCTGTTTCACAAATCTTATGAATTTCATGTTTGTTTTGAATAGGCCTCTCCCTCCTGTTTACAAATTAAGGTGTCGTCTGGTCTTCTGAATATCACAATCGATGTTATAATTTGTACTTTGTCCCACACAAATCAACCCATCTTTCTTAAAGTACTATGGTGAAGAAAACTTTAGTGGAGAAGTAAGACCCTGATATTGGAGCAATACTATGTAACCTTTATGCCATATCTTCCTAGTATTTTAATATTAACCACTAAAGTTCTCTTTTGCTTTAAAATTATTTCTTTTTTTTAATTAATTTATTCTTGTTACATCTCAATGGTAATCCCATTCCTTGTATCCTCCCATTCTTCCCTCCCTCCCATTTTCCCCTTATTCCCCTCCCCTATGACTGTTCCTGAGGGGGATTTTCTCTGCCTGTATATGCTCATAGGGTATCAAGTCTCTTCTTGGTAACCTGCTATCCTTCCTCTGAGTGCCACCAGGTTTCCTCCTCCAGGGGACATGGTCAAATATGCGGCACCAGAGTATGTGTGAAAGTCATACCCCACTCTCCACTCAACTGTGGAGAATGTTAAAAGTCTTTCTTTAATTTTTATTTTGTGTGTGCATCTACACCGGTATAATTCCTGTGTGAGTAGGTACTCATTTGTGGCGTACTTGATATGCATACCTGTGTGCATGTGTCTGGAGTTCAGAGGTCACCCTTGGGTGTTATTGCTCAGCTATCAGCCTTGTTTGTTGAGACGGGTAGGACCTGGGCCTCATAGGTTAGGTGAAGCTAGTTGGGCAGTGAGTTCCAATGATCTTCCGGTCCGTATCTCCTACTAGTGGGATTACACAGGCAGCACCACAACCTTTTTAAATACGGATCCTGTGAGGTTGAACTCACATCTCCTTGCTGGGGCAGCAGGCATTTTAAGGTCAGAAATCATGTCCCTAAGCATTTAAAAAGTTATTTTTGATAAACCTTAGATATAATTCTCACCCAGTAAAATTCACATAGTCCAAATATATGGCTCAGTGGGGGCTCACCTAGGCAGATACTTGTCCATCGGCCAGTAGCAGCAAGCATTGACAGACAAGACTATCAGTCTTGTCCCTTTGTGTTTTAGATGGTTGGTCCCTCTATGTATTTATTTCCTTGAAGTTACTGGTCTGAGTTCTAGCATTATGGCATTCATTTCTCTCTTATCTAATTAGATGTGAGTCACATAAAGTAGAATGTGCATATGGCTTCTTCTTCTTCTTCTTCTTCTTCTTCTTCTTCTTCTTCTTCTTCT
>OU015743.1:63877589-63904024 GCA_907169655.1 Acomys percivali | reverse complement strand
CACACACACACACACACACACACACACACACACACACACACACACACCATAAAATTAAAATTAAAATAATTTGACAAATTTCAAAATAAAGAAAGAGCCATGACACAAAATTATGATACAAGGAACCTCCAAAGAGGCTGCTGAGCTCTTTTTCTGATGGCCATCTCCTGCTAGGTAAGCAGCCTATGCTAAGTAGTTTGTTTTCCCAGTCAGACACTGTTGGGGGAAACTAAGTGTTCATTTTGCAAATGGCTATTCCTTGGAAATAGCTTCTAGGTTAGGGATGGGAACATGTGTTTTTCTTTTCAGCTCTAGGTCCCTACCTGGTATAGACCCGTGCCGGCCCTCTGCATGCTGCCTCAGTCTCTGATTTCATATGTTCATCAACCATGTTGATTTAGAGGGCCTTGTTTTATTGGTGTCCTGCATTCCCTATGGCTCTTCCACTCTCTTCACATCATCTTATACTGAACCTTGAAAGAAGAGAATTGATGGAGATATTATATTTAGGCCTGAGTTTTAAGGTTTTTCTTTCTCTGCATAATATATAGCTGTGGTTCACTGTATTTGGTCTCTTCTGCTGCAGGAGGAGAATTCTCTGATGATGGCTAAACAAGGCACCGATCTATGCCTATAGCAGGATGTCATTAGGAGTCATGTAATTGCTATGCTTTTGTTGTTTTGCTTTGTTTGAGAAAAGGTAGGGTATAAGGGCTTTCCCTTAGGTCACTGGCCTATCTAGTTTGAGGATTGTAGCCTCCAAAGCAGTGTCTGGTGTGAGTTCCATCTTGCAGAATGGGCCTTAAGTCAGATGAGATATTGGTTGGTTACTCTAACAGGCTTTATGCCACCAATGTACTAGCATATCTTGCAACCAGGATACCACTGTAGATCAAAGGGTTGTGGCTGGATTGGTGTTTATGTTTCTCTTTTTGTAGTTCAACTTTCCCATGTTCAATGAGTTGTGTAGCTATTGTCTACAACAATGGGACCTTGCTGGCAGTTTGTAGAGAGCAGCCTATAACTTGGCAACAGCTTCCTGTGGGACCCTGTTGACCAACAACTCAAAGGGTTTTCCTCTGTTAAAGGGTTTAAGGCTCCTCTCTAGTTTCACTTCTATCAGGTTCAGCATAGTTTGTTTTATGGTGTGATCTTTGGTCCATTTAGAGTCGAGTTTTGTTCAGACTGATGAGTAGGGATCTATTTGGGTTCTTCTACATGCAGCCATTCAATACAACTAGCACCATTTGTTGAAGATGCTGTCTTCTGTCCAGTGTGCATTTCTGCCTTCTTCTACAAAAATCAGGCATTTATATGTGTGTGAAAGTATGTCTTGTCTTCAATTCAGTTTCCTTGATCAATATATGTATTTTTATTAGGATAGCTCTGTAGTAAAACTTGAAATCAGGGATGCTGATTTGCCAGAAGTTCTTTTAGTATTCAGGATATTTATTAAGTATCATGATTTCTGATGCTTCCATATATAGCTGAATTTTGTCCTTTCAAGATCTGTGAAGAATTATGTTGGGATTTTGTGGTGACTGCATTGAATCTGTAGATTGCTTTTGATAGGATGGCCATATTTACTATGAACCATGCACTCTCGTTGCTTGTAGGAATAAATATGAGCCATATTTATTATGAGATAATCCATGAGTAGGGAATATCTTTCCATATTATGATACCTTATTAAATTTTTTTCTTCAGTGTTTAAAGTTTTTATCATATGATTATTTAATTTGTTTGGTAGAGTCACCTCAAGATATTTTATATTGTTTGAAGATATTTTTAAAAGCTGTTTCTCTGATTTATTTCTTAGTCTATTTGTCATTTGTATACAAGAGGACTACTGATTTTTTGGTATCCAGATACTTTTGTAAAAGTGTTTATCACGGTAGGAGATTCTCAGTAGAATTTTTAGGTCGGTTATGTATACTATCATATTATCTGAAAACAATGAAACTGACTTCTTCCTTTCCAATTTGTTTCCTTTTGATTTCCGTAAGTTGTCTAATTGTTCTAGCTAAGACTTCAAGTACTATATTGAATGGGTATAGAAAGAGTGGACAATCCTTTCTTGTCCCTGATTTTAGTAGAATTGCTTTGAGTTTCTTTTCATTTGAGTTAATACTGGCTACAGGCTTCTATAAACTATCTTTTTATGTTAAGGTATTTCCTTTGTATTTCTAATATCACCAGGATTTTTATCACCAAGGGTTGTTAGATTTTGTCAGAGGCCTTCTCTGTAGCTCTTGAGATGATAATTTTTTTCTGGTTTGTTTATATGGTGGATTACATTTATCAAGTTATGTATATTGACCATCCCTTTATCTTTGGGATGAAGCCTGCTTGATCATGGTGGATGATCTTTTTGATTTGTACTTGGACTCAGTTTGAAAGTATTTTGTTAGTAATTTTGCACACATATTCAAAAGGAAAACTGGTATGTAACTTTCTTTCTTTGTTGGGTCTTCATTTGGTTTGGATATCAAGGTAACAGGCCTTTTTTCCCCCTTCTGTTTCTGCTGTGAATAATTTGAGGAGTGTTAGTATTAACTCTTCTTTGAAAGTCCAGTAGAACCTGAGTTAAAAACCATCTGACCCTGGGCTTATTTATGTTTAAGAAACTTTTAATTATAGCTTCTATTTTACAAGTTCTGTTTAAATTGTTTATTTAATCTTGATTTAATTTTAGTTAGTGGTATGTATTGAGACAATTATCTATTTTCTTTTAGATTTTCAAATTTTGTGGAGTACAGGTTTTTAAAGTATGTCTTTATCATTATCTGGCTTTCCTTGGTGTCTGTTCTCATTTGTTTGTTAATTTGGATATTTGTCTCCAACTTCTAATTTGGATAAGGGTTTTCATCTTATTGATTTTCTTAAAGAGCCAACTCTTCATTTCATTTACTCTTGTATTTCTGTTTGTTTCTATTTTATTGATTTCAGACCTCAATTTGATTTTTTATTGCCATCTATTCCTATTTGGTGTGATTTCTCCTTTTTGTTCTAGTGTCTTTTGGTGTGGTATTAAGTTACTCACATGAGAGTTCTCCATTGTTTTTTAATGTAGGGATTTAGTGCTTTGAACTTGCCTCCTAAAACTGCCTTAAGTTTAAGTATGTTTTGTATTTATTGTTATTCAATCTAGACAGCCTTACATTTCTTTAATTTCTATCTTGACCCATTTTTTTCATTAAGTATTGAGTTAGTCCCTTCCCATGAATTTCTAATCTTTCTGGTGTTTTTGTTACCATCAATACCCACTTTTAATCCATGGTGGTCAGATAGGTTGCAGGATGTTTTAATTTTCTTGTAACTGTAGGGACTTTTGTTGTGTCTATGTGTTCAGTTTTGGAGAAAGTTCCATGAGGTGCTGAGAAGAACATATATTCTTTTGTGTTTGGATGAAATGTTATATAAATATATATTAGGTCTGTTTGGTTTATAAGGCAAGTTAGCTTTGTCATTTTTTTGTTTAGTTTTTTGTCTAGATGACCTGTGTACTGGCAAGTAGGGTGTTGAAGTCTCCCAATATCAGTGTGTGGAGGTGAATAGTGATTAAGTATAATAGTGGATTTTGTTTTTTGTTTGTTTGTAAATTTGGGTACCCTTGTGTTTGGGCCATAGATGTGAAGAATTGCAATATTCTTTTGTGAGCTTTGGTTACGTTCCAATAGTCAGTTTCTGCTGTGGTAGAATTGCTGGGCTATACTGGAGACGTCTTGTCTAGGATGTTACTGATTGTGTTTTTGTTCTGTGTCTAGTCATCTAGTTTCAGGAAGATTGCAATTTTATGTGATGATATTTGGTCATGTCATTGTTGGGAAAGTGTTTTATTCCTTGGTTCCTGTTGCCCTCTGTTTTTCAGAGGGGTGTGGTGGATATATATTGCCTAGTAGGAAATTCTTCAGGAACTTTTAAAAGGTGTGACCACTGGGAGTTTCAGATAAAGCAGATTCCTAGATATTGGGAACTGAAGATTAAGAATGCAGATGGGGACTGGGGAAGGGAGGAGTTGAAGGCATCTACAGGAGGAAGGAAAGCAAGGTGCACCATGAGGATCTGCTCTGCCCCCTGGGAGTTCAAGCAGAGAGTGAAGGAGGGCCACAACACATGTTTCTGTTGCAAAGCTAAGGATGAGACTGGAAGACTGAATATTGAGTAGAGGAGGGAGAATGAAGAACTGACATTACATATCAGCTTTCCCTGCCTACATGCTTCTCTGTCAGGCATGTTTCCAGAGAAAGCCTGCTCAAATTGGGATTATGGGATAAGAGGGGAGGGAGCTTGGAGGAGAGGAGCTTCTGTCTGCTGCATAGATATGGGTGAGAATAGAAGCAGAGGGAGTGGTGAAGACCTGCTTCCCAGGCTGGAGCAGCCTGAGGGTTCTCAAGGAATGCCTGCTGGAGTTGGGAACTAGAATAAAGAGACCTGGGTGGGGGCAGATGTTGGAGGAGAAGTCTTTGTCATCCACTGGAGATGGAAGCTGAGAAGAAAGCAAGACTGCAGCAGGGCAGGAGCTTTTCAACAGAGCTGGGTGTGAGACTGAAGGGCTGGATTTGGAAAAGAGAGGGACAGATAAAGATCTTCTGTTTGCTTCCCACTTCTGTGCCAGAACGTTTTCCTATCTTGTAAATAGATTCTCCAAACAGCATAAAATAAAATTGGGTTCATCACTACTGATGGTGAGATTAAATGATGATATAGTATACTGTCAAAAAAAATCTAAAATAAAAAAAAATGCTTATAGCATACATCATTGAATGCTCTTTGTTCCAGTTAGATTTTTGAGTAGGTTAAAGAAATGGTGAAAGAAGAAGCTTCTTTCCCCTTTCTTTTTCGGCCATGGTGTCATGTGAGAATGAATTCTGCTCCATTAAGTTAATAGCCCAATTGCAGCTTCTACTTCTCAAACAAATGTAAGAATAACAAACTATAAATCCTATGGGGACTGAGGTAACCCTGATCACAGACATCCTCAACCATCTGCTTATAGATCTATAGACAATTTCAGATGTTGGCCTCAAAGCAGGAACCTAAACAGAGGTTATGGGACAATGTTGCTTCCTGGCTTTATCTTCATGGATCATAAGCTTGCTCAGCACCACGTTTCCAGGAGTGACAGCACCTGTAATCGGCTGCCTCCCCTGACAAATTATTACTTTTAAAAAATGTTCATAGACATGCCCACAGGCCAATGTGATGGAGGCATGTTTTCAACTGACTTTTTTTCTTGCCAGATAATTTCAGATGATGTCAGGTTGGCAAAACAACAGCAGAAACTAACACAGAAGGCATGAATAAAGGACAAATGAGTTTGTGTATTGTGCATGTGTACATAGTTTATAAACACACATGTGCACATATGTTTATGTACATAGAAAGACTTATTTTTACCTGAACTTGTAATTTTTTAAAAATAATTTACAATTCCTCTCTTCTTGGCATGTATACAAATTGCCCAAAAAGGATCATTCTCTTAAGCTTGATGACAGACTCATATCTGAGTTTTCATCTTCTGTTCAGATTTTGTACTCTTTCACTGTGTGTGTGTGTGTGTGTGGTTGTTGTTGTTACAGCAAATGAAATTGTAGTTCAGGTTTTCTATCCTGAAGATACACCCAAGGAATGTGGAATTCATAAAACCCAATAAGCTGCTTTAGAGAAAACAAAAAGCAAAACAACAACAACAAAAACCCAAGAAAACAAAACAAAAAAAAAAAAAAAAAACAAAGAAAGAAAAGAAACAAAAAAAGAAAGGAAGAAAGGCCACTCATTTAAACAATAGAAAAAGTATGTCTAACTTCTTTTGTGCTAATTAACAGACTTTCTGTGCAGATTTAGATAAAAACACTTCCTGTCGCCACCTCTGGATTTCTGATTAGTGTACAACTAACTGTCCTTAGGGTATGAAGCTAAATTAAGCACACACATATGCTGTGCATTCTTAAGTATCTTAAGTAACTGTATTGACAACCTCATAATCACTCTACCATTTGCCCATGTTGACAACAGAGGTGTATGCACTGAAGTGAATACTGCCAAGTAGTCTTGGCAAGAAAAGATTACTACTTAAAACCAATAGCAGAGTGGCTTAGCTTTGTAAAACCCCCTTTTAAAGCCTTAAACCTAGTTTAAAGGTCAGCATTCAGGATATTCTATCTAAGCCAAGAGACATCTTTTAGAATGTATTGTTGTTAACAGAGTGAAAGCTTTTCTAAAAGGAATGTCCAATTTGTGCTTCTGTTTCTGTGGTAAAGCATAATCACCAAAAGCAACACAGGGAGTAAAGGGTTTCCCTCATCTTATAGGTTATAATCTCTCATTGAGGGAAACCAAGGCAGGAATCTGAAAGCAGTAACCATGGTGGTACACTGCTCACTTGTCTGCTTCTCCTGGCTCACTCATCTTCCTTTCTTCTAACAGCCCAGAATCACCTCCCTAAGGAAGGTATCACCTACAGAGAATAGCACCCTTCTGAACCATTGATAATTAGAAAATTTTAATTCCTCACTTGAGAGTTCTTCTTCCCAAGGAAGTCAAGTCTGTATCACGTTGACAAATGCTAGCAAGCTCTGGAAAAATGACAGGGAGGCATTATGTAAGAAACAGAGCCTGCCTTCCACCTACAAGGTATGATAGCTGCAGGGAAGATGGGACAGGGTAGGAAATTAGTTTAAAAGTTTTCCTTTGGCGTCTGAGATTGGCCATTGCTGCAGATAGTCCATTAACGGGTTTAGGTGAGGGATGGACACCTTTTACGGTTGGCTATTAGAGTTTACAAGTCATAGCAATCTAGAGAAGCAAGGTAATTTATTTCTAGTAACCAAATTACTGTGATGCTGAAATTGTCACAGTTGAAGAACATGGAGAAGCTGTACATAATGGTGTCATCATCTTAGCTAACATCCTTGAATTTGTTTATTAGATACATGAGAGGAGCACATAGTTGTTATCCTCATGGATCTCTCCTGCTGGACTAGGGCAGTATCCTCATTGGGGATTCTTGGGATAAGAAATTATTTTTATTATATGAAATGTTATCTAACCAATTCCACAGAAACCTACATACTGTCTGTGAATGAGTCCAATTTCTCTTTGTATTTATTGCTTTTTGTATTGGTTCAGGTACCCAAAGGAGCAAAATCTAAGATGGGATTAGATTTGACAGAGAACACCCAAAAATGGTGAAAAGAGGCAGAGGAGATGTAGAGACTCTTGCAGGCATGAGTCAGAGCTGATCCCTGCAGTGGGTCCTGGTGGGCAGCAAGCGAGTTCCAGAGAAGGATTACTAGTGAAAACTTCCCAACTCCTGTCAGAGTCCCTCCATCGTCAGGAACATTGACTCTCCTTACTCTTCCTGTCTCTCTAGTCTTTGAAGGAAGCAGCCCCTTGAAAGTGTGTCCTTGAGACACAGGCAATATTGGATTCATTGTGCAGTACAAGTAAACCCACCTGTGTTGGTATGGATGGAAATGATGCCGCCCCCACCTCCTGCCCCATGGCTCATGTATTTGAATGCTTGGTGCCCAGTTGGTAGAACTGTTTGGGAAAGATTGGGAGGCCATATTGGAGGTGTGTCACTGAAGCGGGGAAGGGGAGGTTGTACTGAGGTTTAAGAAGACCAAGCCCAAGCCAGGCCTACTGTTGCTCTCCTGTATCCAACTTTCAGATAAGATGAAAGCTTTCAGCTGCTTCTCCAATACCATCACTGTCATCCTGCTGCCATGTTCACTGACATAATGAGCATGAACTATACTCATGAAGTTGCAAAAAGCCCCCCAGTCAAATGCTTTCTTTTATACACTGTCTTGGTCATGGTGTCTTTCACAGCAAATGAACAGAACCTAAGATGACACTGCACAGTAGGTCTATGTGGCATATTATCTTGGATGCTTCTTTCTTTGTAAAATGCTTGAGGGGTTATGGTCCTTCCTAAAACCAAGCCCACTGCATATGCCAAGTAATTTTTACAAGGAATTAAAAAATTCATCTTTCATTACATATGATTCTGTAAGTTATTCATGCCATTTGAATACATATATTCCATGTACAGTTAAAATGTTAATTTGAGCTTAGAGAGTCTCATTAAGAGGACTTAAATATGTAGTTATTATAGGCAACTTGCTTATAATGACTGGAGATCTTTGCAGTAACTGGGAGTGGGACTACGCTGCATGACACTTGTTCTGACCCTGTCTCCTGCTAGACCTGGTTTTAATAGGATACCTGACATCCTTAGTTTCAATTTTCTCATAGGTAGAAGGAAGAATTTCTCTTCCAGATGGGTAATTCTATAACTTCATAAACCAGAAGAAACTCTGTGCTGTCAAAGCAGTGCATGTTAAAAATAATGAGATACATTAATGAGATTCTTTTTTCATGTATATGGATTTGTGTCTAGTTAAAAAATCATGTCCATATCCTTTTGCTGTTCAAAAACATACATAGGTATGTTTTTATTGAAATTAATTTCATGATATTCACTAGTATTCTTTATAATGTCCACTTGACACTTCATGAAGATTCCCACAAAACTCCTACAAAGGCTCCTTCAACAATATTTTCTCACTCTAGAGAGACTGCAAACGTCACAATACAATTTTAGATGGAATGTTCTAGAGCCATAGTGAATTGAAGTATGTGTTGGAAAAGAAGTAGTGAAAGCTTATATAAGGATAGGAAGCTTAAATGCTGTTTTCAATATTACTCATATTTGTTTTAAGAATATGTAGGTAAACACTGGGGTTGGTAGTTCTTGCCTATGAGTAGTGGAAATATGGATTTATTTAATTTCCTCTTTAGATATCTTTTTATCTTGCCAATTTTTCAATAGCCAGTAATAATTAAAAACAATTATTTTCTTTTTAAAAGCTTTTTTAAAGGTTTATTTACTTATTATGTATACAGTGCTCTGCCTGCATATATACCTGCAGGACAGAAGAGGGCATGAGATTACATTATAGATGACTGTGAGCCACTATGTGGTTGCTGGGAATTGAACTCAAGATTTGTTGAAGAGCAGCCAGCTCTCTTAACCTCTGAGCCATCTCTCAGGCTCCAACAATTATTTTCAATGTGCAGTAACTGGAATGAATGATGAATATGACCAAAACATTTCTTGACAGTTGAAATAATTTTTCTATAAATTAGAGCTGAAACAAATTGATAATTTGATAATAAAGAGTGTGAACTCATTAAATTTTGAATTATATCTTAAATATAACACAGACACCTTAGAAATCATGAAATAAATGAATTGGAGTATTCACATGCATGACCCTATGTCCTTTTTTTCTAGGCATGCTAGCTGAAACATCTGTTCCCTGTGCCTAGTGTTTATGTTGGACATTATTTAGAAGCTATGCATAAGATAAGCCTAATTAATTTCTCTATATTTGTTTTGATTGACATGTTAAAAGCTTAAGAATAGTGCATATTTACATGGCTCCTCATGTGCCTTTTTGATAAATGCATGGAAGGAGTCAGGGTTACATTTATCTTCACATTTACTGTCTAGACAAGGGTAGGAAGTTGTGGTGTGCTGTTGTAAGGTCGGTTATCTATAGGTAATGATGATGTGGTGTGCATTTAACGTAACTAGAAGAGAAAATAGTTTTAATGTTAGCACTATAAAGCTTGTTCATTTTCTTCATGTTTTAAAATTCACTCTCTCAGGACAGAGCTTTTGCCTTTGGATCAACCCACTTAGTACTAGGCCTATGGAATATTTCACTGCAGGGCAATAGTCCCTTATCTTTTGAATTTAAATTTCTATTTTAAAACTGTCAGAATTTGACCTGATTCATAGTGACATTTCCCAATCTCTTTTATCCAGGAAATTCAGTGTCAGGTGACATTTTAGGAGTTTATATTCATATAAAATTTTTAGTTTGATGAAATGCAACATCTCACTTGAGTTTGCTGTTGAGGCAGCAAGCATATCAGTAGCCCAGGTTAGCCTCAAACTGCCCAGGCTAGCCTCAAACTCATAATCCTCCTGCTTCAGATTACCCAGTGTTGCGATTCCAGGTATATGCAGCAATAACAGGCTGAGTAACTTTTATGCTACAGAGCAATATATTATTGCATATGTTCACCGACTTGTAATGAGCATATTGGTTTTACAGGGGTTCTATAACAAAGTGCCTCCCCAAACCAATGGTTTTAATGTAAAAAAATTTTTTTTTCTCACAATGCTGATGGTTGGAAGTTTAAAGTGAAGGTATTCAAAGAGTCGTGATCTCTCTGCTTTCTCTATTGTAGACTCTTTCATTACTTCAGATTCCTGGTGTTGTCATCAATGAATATCATTCCTGGTCTCATGTACATATTCCACAAGGCTTTAGTTACATACCATCTTTTGACAGTGTCTTCATGTGATTTTTTTATCTGACTGTTTTCTATCTCTTTTTCCAAGTAAGGACTGGAGAACATCACAATGTCCTGTTTCTAAGTTTTTCCACTATTATGACTCCTTTCCCAAATATATCACAATGTATGGCAGAAACTATGATTTCAATATCTACCCTTTAAGGGGACCTAATTCACCCCACAGAAATGAAATAATACTAAAAAATATGAGGAGAATTAAGGAGAAATTAAAAAGCTGCACAGGCCAGGTGAAAATATTCGTATTTTACATCAGAAAACAGAGGAGAACCACCTTATAGCAAACTTCATTGCTCATCATGATTCACAATGATAAACTATTGTTGGCTTGATCAGTCCTTATTCTGAACCTATTATGAAGCTGGGTTTACTGATTTAATCGAAAGGATTCTGAGACCACTGAGAACCCAAGAGCTTCTACAGACAAAGTACCAAGTCACTAAAATAGCAAGAGTTATACCTGTTAACTAAGAGCTACCAGATGAATGAATCAATTTCTTCAATTAGAAAACTTGCCTTGAGGCAAGCTGGCATTACCATCCATGGAAGTCAGTGTTTTCAAAGGAAACTTTCTGAATAAACAACATCAGAATATAACTAGGAAGAGAAATGCTCAGACATCAGTAATCATCATTTGGATTAAATTATGTGAGAGTTTCCAGGAAATACAAAGTTTAATCATATTTCCTAGTGATTCTGAGACATTTTCAGCCCTGAGAATAACAGATCAAGAGCTTCACTGACAGTGGTATGCACTTGATACATCTGTAAAATTTATGTGATAAATAATTACGTGACATCTATCTTAGATTTAGAGGGTTTGAAGTAGAGTGCTGCGTTTTATGAACACTCACATCTGTGGACCATGCAAAGCTGAAGTAGATAGAGTTAGCTAGTCCAGAGTAAGTCATTTGGTAAAACCCAATGCGGGCGCTGTTGACGCTGTCCTTGGTGCTGATTTAGCCCTGCTGTGTTAGTTCCTGCTCAGTCTATGATTCAAAGAGGCTACCAAAATTGGGAAAATCCAAGATGGCGGCGAGCAGTGTGGACCGTGTTTGGAAGCTCCAGTGAACAATTCAGGGAATTGCACAGATTTCTGAGCCAGGAACACCAAGGTCCCGACACCACAGCAGCAGGAGTGCTCCACGGTTCGGAGGGACCAGGGTGCGGAGGACCTGAGTGCCCCTGCACATAGGAGGAGTGCAGATTTTCTCGGAGCAGAGCAGCAGCGGCAGCACAAGCAGCACCAGGGGCAGTGACTGAGGTTTGCAGCTCAGAGCCTTCCGGTGGAGGCGGTTAGTGTGGTGGCTGGTGGGAGTTACTGTGGGAGAGGGGACACTGGACAGGATTTGGGTCACGTGGTGCCTTGTGACCCAAACTGGACTCAGCGGACAGTTCAGCCCCAGAGTCCCGGGTACAGCTCAGTGTGCAGTGCTGTGGAGATGCTGGCTCAGAGCAGCAAGCAATTCTGCCCAAGGCAACAGCTCAGCACAGCCAGGCTCCCCTGCTGTGACACAGGCTGGGTGGAGTGCTCAGGTCCACCAAAGGCGCCAGCTGAGCGCAGCCGCAGTTCACCTGCTCTGATGCAGGCTGGGCGGAGCGCTCAGTCCCACCGAAGGCGCCAGATTAGCGCAGCTGCAATTCACCTGCTGGGACGCAGGCTGGGCGGAGAGCTCAGTCCCACCGGAGGCGCTAGCTCACATCAATGAGCAGTTCTGCCCAAGACACTAGCTCACCTCAGCGGGCAGTTTTGGGGTGCTGACGCAGGCTGAAGTTAGCACGCAGATTCAGCCCAGAGGCCCTAGCAAAACTTGCCAGGCATGTTTAGGCCCAGAGATTCTAGCTGAGCTGTTCACACAGGCTCGGGGACCCCAAGACTCTGGCTGGACTATCCACTCAGTATAGGCCTGGAGTCCAGGGCTGAATTCAGCATGCAGTGTGGGTCCATAGTCCTTGGCTGAGCTTGGTGCACAATTCTGCCCCTGAGACTCAGGTGGAGCTCGGTGTGCAGTTTAGGACCAGAGTCCCTAACCATGCTTGGCAGACAGATTGGGCCCAGAGATTCTAGTAGAGCTTTTGGCACAGTCCCAGCTCTAAGACTCTGGTTGGACACAGTGTGCAGTTTGAATCCAGAATTCCTGGCTGAGCTGGGAGGATGGTTCGGGCCTGAGACAATAACTGACCATGGCATGCAGTTTGGCCAAAAGCCCCTAGCTGAGCTTGGCATGCAGTCCCATTCCAAAAATTCTGGCTGGACCTGGTGTGCATTTTGAACCCAGAATTTCTAGCTTAGCTCGGCAGACAGTTCAGGCCCTGAGATTCAAGCTGAGTTCGGGGGGTGGTTCAGGCCCAGTGTCCCTGGCTGGACTTAGCAGGGAACCCAGAAGTCTGTGGATACCTTGGCCTGACCCAACTTTCATCCAGAGACCCAGATCGATTGCAGGACCCACAGCACAGGGGAGCTGAGGATCACTGGCTGTGAGAGCCCAAAACAACAGGGCTAACCTCCTGCTATCCAAACCAGTGAAGCATCAGAGCTTCCAGCCTATAGAAATCATGAGAAAACAAGTGAATCTATCATCAAACTCCCTCCATCCAACTCTGGAAGCTACCCAACAAAAACAAAGCTGGCAAGATGTCAAAAGGAAAGCATAAAAGCATACACACAAAAAAACCCAAAACAACATGGCGTCTCCAGTTTCCAGCTATCCAAAAGAAAACAACCCAGAGAGCTCAAATACAACAGAAATACAAGAAAATGACCTCAAATCCTTAATAAGTAGCATATTAATGTAGGAAACAAATAAAATTCATAATCAAATACAGGAAGACGCAGCCAAACAGGTGAGAGACATAAAAGAAGCACATAGAGTGGAACTGGAAAAATTTCAGGAAAATGCAAACAACCATATGAAAGAAATAAATAAAACGGTTCAAGCTCTGAAGTCCTATAAAGAGGCAATGGAAGAAACTCAGGAATAAACAAACAATCAGAAGAAAGAAATAAAAAAATCAGTTCAAGATCTGAAGATGAAAAAGGATTCAATGATAAACACACAGACAGAAGAAAAATGAGAACGTGAGACCTCAGAGAAGAAGTCGAGCAACACAGAGGTGAGCTTTTCTAACAGAATCCAAGAGACTGAAGAACGAATTTCAGGTCTAGAAGATACCATCACAGATCTTGAAGCAACCATTAAAGAAAATGCCAAATCTGGAAAACTCCTGACACAAAACATCCAAGAAATTCAGGACACCATGAAAAGAAGAAATCTGAGGATAATAGGCATTGAAGAAAGAGAAGATATCAGACTCGAAGGCCAAGAAACTATTCTCAACAAAATCATAGAAGAAAATTTCCCCAATCTAAAGAAAGAGATACCTATAAACATACAAGAGGCCTACAGAACACCAAATAGAATTGACCAGAAAAGGAAACTGCCCGTCACATAATAATCAAAACACAAAACATACAGAACAAAGAAAAAATATTAAAAGCTGCAAGGGAAAAGGGCCAAATAACATTCAATGGCAAACCTATCAGAATTACACCCGACTTCTCAGCAGAGACTGTAAAAGCCAGGAGAGCCTGGACAGAGATGCTGCAAACCCTAAGAGACCACAGATGCCAGGCCAGACTACTTTACCCAGCAAAACTATCAATAACCATTGATGGAGAAAACAAAATATTCCATGACAAAAACAATTTCAAGCAGTACCTATCCACAAATCCAGCTTTACAGAAGGTACTAGAAGGAAAAATCCATCCCAAAGGGTCAAGCTACAACCAAAACTACTCAGGAAATAGGTAACTATACCATGGCAAAAATACACCTACACAAACACTCGATTGGAAACAACATCAAAATTAAGACCCTTAACAGTCACTGGTCGTTAATATCTCTCAACATCAATGGTCTCAATTCTCCAATAAAAAGACACAGACTAACTGAATGGGTGCATAAACAAGGTCCAACATTCGTCTGCATTCAAGAAACACATCTCACCTATAACGATAAGCATTACCTCAGGGTAAAAGGTTGGAAAAAAATATTCCAAGCAAATGGTCACAAGAAGCAAGCAGGCATATCCATTTTAATATCAAACAAAACAGACTATCAACCAAAATTAATCAAAAGAGATGCAGAAGGACACGTCATACTCATCAAAGGTAAAGTCAACCAAGATGACATCACAATTCTGAACATCTATGCTCCCAATACAAGGGCACCCACATTTGTAAATTTCTGCTAAAAAAACTTAAATCACACATCGATCCCCACACAATAATAATGGGAGACTTCAACACCCCACTCTTACTGAAGGATAAGTCATTGAAACAGAAACTAAGCCGAGAAATAACATCATTAACCAATGCCATGGGTCAAATGGATCTAACAAATATCTATAGAACTTTTCACCCAAACAAGAAAGAATATACCTTCTTCTCTGCACCCCATGGAACCTTCTCCAAAATTGATCACATCGTAGGTCACAAAGCAGACCTCAACAGATACAAGAGGATTGAAATAATACCTTATATCCTATCAGATCACCATGCTCTTAGGCTGCAATTCAACAACAACAGAAACAACAAAAAGCCTACACATACGTGGAAACTAAATAACACTCTGGTAAATGACACATGGGTCAGGGAAGAAATAAAGAAAGAAATCAAGGAGTTTCTGAAATTCAATGAAAATGAGGGAACAACATACCCAAATTTGTGGGATACATTGAAAGCAGTGTTAAGAGGAAAACTCATAGCACTAAGTGCCTTTAAAAAGAAATTGGAAACATCGCACATAAGCAACTTAACAAAACAGCTGGAAGCCCTAGAAAAAAAAGAAGCAGAAACACCCAAAAGGAGTAGACGTCTGGAAATAATCAAACTCAGGGCTGAAATTAACAAATTAGAAACTAAGAAAACAGTCCAAAGAATCCACAAAAGCAAGAGCTGGTTCTTTGAGAAAATCAACAAGATAGACAAACCGTTAGCCAAACTAACTAAAAGGCAGAGAGACAGTATTGAAATCAACAAAATCAGAAATGAAAAGGGAGACATAACAACAGACACTGAAGAAATACAAAGAATCATAAGATCCTACTTTGAAGGCATATATGCCACAAAATTTGAAAATCTAAGGGAAATGGATGATTTTCTTGATCAATTTCACTTGCCAAAGTTGAGTGAAGAACAGATAAACAAGCTAAATAGTCCCATTTCCCCTACAGAAATAGAAGCAATCATTAATAGTCTCCCAAGCAAAAAAAAGGCCAGGGCCAGATGGTTTCAGTGCAGAATTCTACCAGACCTTCAAAGGCGAGCTAATACTGATACTCTTCAAGCTACTCCAAAACATAGAATTGGATGGAACATTACCAAATTCATTCTATGAGGCCATAGTCATGTTGATACCTAAAGCTCACAAAGATCCAACAAAGAAAGAGAATTTCAGACCGATTTCTCTTATGAACATCGATGCAAAAATACCAAATAAAATTCTTTCAAAACGAATACAAGAACACATAAAGGATATCATTCTTCATGACCAAGTAGGCTTCATTCCAGGCATGCAGGGATGGTTTAATATATAGAAATCCATCAATGTAATCCACCATATAAACAAACTGAAAATAAAAAACCACATGATCATCTCTTTAGATGCAGAGAAAGCATTTGATAAAATCCAACACCCATTCATGTTTAAAGTTGTAGAGAGATCGGGGATACAAGGCACTTTCCTCAACATAATAAAGGCTATCTACAGCAAGCCAATAGCCAAAATTAAAGTAAATGGGGAGATACTCAAGGAAATTCCTCTAAAATCGGGAACAAGGCAAGGCTGCCCACTCTCTCCATATCTCTTCAATATAGTACTCGAAGTTCTAGCCAGAGCAATAAGACAACAAAAGGAGATCAAGGGTATCCAAATGGGAAAGGAGGAAGTCAAACTATCCCTATTTGCAGATGATATGATTGTGTACATAAGTGACCCTCAAAATTCCACCAGAGAACTCCTACGGCTGATAAATACCTTCAACAATTTGGCTGGATACAAAATTAACTCAAAAAAGTCTGTAGCCTTCCTATACACAAATGACAAGCTTGCAGAGGAAGAAATTAGGAAAGCCATACCCTTCAGATTAGCCACAAGCAATATAAAATATCTAGGAGTTACTCTAACTAAGCAAGTGAAGGACTTGTTTGAAAAAAATTTCAAAACTCTGAAGAAGGAGATTGAAGATGACATGAGAAGATGGAAGGATCTTCCTTGCTCATGGATAGGGAGAATTAACATAGTAAAAATGGCCATCCTACTAAAAGCAATCTACAGATTAAATGCAATCTCTATCAAAATACCTATACAATTTTTTAAAGACATTGAAAGTTCAATTCTGAACTTCATATGGAAAAACAAAAAAGGATAGCATCTTCAACAAATGGTGCTGGTCTAACTGGATGTCTATGTGTAAAAAAATACAAGTGGACCCATATATGTCACCTTGCACAAAACTCAAATCCAAGTGGATTAAAGACCTCAACATAAAACCAGAGACACTAAGTTACTTAGAAGAAAAAGTGAGGAAGAGCCTGGAACATATTGGCACAGGAGACAGCTTCCTGAACAGAACACCAACAGCCCAGGCCTTAAGGTCAACAATTAATAAATGGGACCTCATGAGACTGAGAAGCTTCTGTAAAGCAGGAGACACTATCAAGAGAACAAAGTGACAGCCTACAGACTGGGAAAAGACCTTCACCAACCCTACATCTGCCAAAGGTCTAATATCCAAAATATATAAAGAACTCAAGAAATTAAATACCACCAAACCAAATAACCCAATTGAGAAATGGGGCTTGGAACTAAATAGAGAATTCTCAACAGAGGAATATCAAATGGCTGAGAAACACTTAAAGAAATGCTCAACCTCCTTAGTCATCAGGGAAATGCAAATCAAAACAACTCTGAAATTCCATCTTACACCCATCAGAATGGCTAAGATTAAAAATTCAAGTGACACCACATGCTGGCGGGGATGTGGGGAGAGAGGAACACTCCTTCATTGCTGGTGGGAATGCAAACTAGTAAAACCACTTTGGAAATCTATCTGGTGCTATCTCAGAAAACTGGGAATAGGGCTTCCTCAAGACCCAGCTATTCTACTCCTTGGAATATACCCAGAAGATGCACCAGCACACAACAAGAAACTTTGCTCAACCATGTTCATAGCAGCCTTATTCATAATAGCCAGAACATGGAAACAGCCTAAGTGTCCCTCAGTAGAAGAATGGATAAAGAAACTGTGGTACATATACACTATGGAATACTACTCAGCTATTAAAATCAAGGAATTCCCGAAATTTGTGGATAAATGGGTTGAGCTAAAAATGATCATAATGAGTGAGTTAACCCAGAAGCAGAAAGACTCAAATGGTATATCCTCACTTATATCTGCATACTAGCCCAATGGGCATGTCCCATGAAAGCCTTCCCTTACCAGGAAACTGGGACCGAGGGGAGGACATCCTACTGGAACTCTAGATGAGAGAACCATGTGAGAATAGCAATGTAGAAGGATCCAGTGGGTCCTAGAAACCTACAAGTAGAACATTATGTTAGGCAGATTTGGGCCAAGGGGTCCTGCTCAAACTAAGGCACTAGCCAAGGACAATACAAGCGGTAAACTTTAAACCCCTACCCAGATCTAGCCAATGGACAGGACAGTCTCCACACTTGAGTGGAGAGTGGGATATGACTTTCTCACATTCTCTGGTGCCTCACATTTGACCATGTCCCCTGGAGGGGGAGAACTAGTGGCACTCAGAGGAAGGACAGCAGGTCACTGAGAAGAGACTTGATACCCTATAAGCATATACAGGGGCCGGTAATCCCTCTCAGGAACATTCATAGGGGAGGGGAATAAGTGGAAAATGGGAGGGAGGGGCGAATGGGAGGATACCAGGGATGGGATAACCATAGAGATGTAACAAGAATAAATGAATAAATAAATTTTAAAAATTTTTTAAAAATTTAAAAAAAAAGAAGCTACCAAGTTCTGTTCCTTGGTGTTGAAATACATGTTAGCGTTTGCCAGGAGAGATTTTCCTGGCTCTGGGGTCTCCCTTTAGGTGCGTTGTTTGGCGTTGCCTATAACAAAATTGGAATTTAGGTGTGATGGTAACAATTAAGGAGAACATGGTGCTGACAGTCACAATTGCTGTATGCAAAATAAATTGAGTAGTAAGGAAGCTGAACATTACCTTGAATGTGCAAATTTAGGCACTTGGGCCACTAGGTTGGAATTAGGAGTAATAGAGATGTGGTTTTAGAGAGCAATGAATAATTTAGTCATCACCACCAATTAAGAGAATACCTCAATAATTACCTAATTATTGTGTGTGGTTACATTTTTCTACAATTTAAGATCTGATCCTTTTTTGAGGTGTATATATGAACTTTTACCTGGGAGCTTTTGAGAAAAGACTTGTATGTCCTATATCCCTCTTTTCTGTTCATTTTATCATTGAGTGTGTGTGTGTGTGTGTGTGTGTGTGTGTGTGTGTGTGTGTGATATGCATGTGAGTATATGGGCATATGCAACCAGGTAACCCAATGTACACAAATATAGAAGCCTAGGCAAGATGTCAGGTGTCTTCCTCTACTGTTTGACATCTTTGCTTTTAGACAGTCGCTCATTAAATCAGAAGCTTGCCTTCTCAGTTAACATGGCTGGCCAGGGAGCTCTTGAGAGCCTTTGCCTCTTAATGCTGGGGTTACAGGTGCTCCAATTATTTATTTGGAGGTCACATATTTGAGCCCATGCCTTTAGATTCTTGTGCTTGAAAAGGTAGTGCTTTTACCTACTGAACCACCTCCTGCTCATTTCTGGTGCTTGTTTTTGAAGAACAAATTTTTAAAATTAAGATGTGTTTTATGCTGTTAGGTTGCTAGAGATAACGAGGATAAAAGCAGATAAAGATTCAGAGCACGGCAATAATCTTGACATAGTGCCTAACTTCCCATTGCTTTCAGGCATGAGGCCGCCTGCCATGTTATTTTGGAAGCAAAATTCCAACAGCATTCATAAAATTAATGTCTCATCCTTGTGCATTATATTGCACATGTTTGTCATTAATAAGCATAACATATAGCAGATAAATTTAAAATTCAGCCCTCTTCTGGTTAGGTGGAGAGTGATGGAGCTAAGGTATCCATGACCATCCCAGACAGAAGAAATAGCAACAGGTCGAATATTTGAAAATGTAGCTGTTGAAACCTCCACTAGAGTGATTAGATGGTCTCAGACATGGCAGGGGGCTACTGTTCTTCCAAGACACCCTGCTTATCACCATGCAGGTCTAGCAGCCTTTCTTGCAGCTTCATACAGAGCTACAGCTTCAGCTACTTTTAATTTAACAAGGTTTCCTTTCCAAGAACATCAGCCGCAGTAACTTGTGCTAATTGGAAGCAGAAGAGAGAAAGTGCCATTAACTAGATGGCACAGGGTGGACAGGCTGGAAAAGCATGGGGGCTGTATGCAATATCCAGATTTTGAGATTATAGTACTTCTCACTTTCAGAAGTACCAGATTATAATATAGAACTACCCCTGCTTTTGAAAGGCCATCTAAAAATAATCTCCTTACATTCCAAACACAATGAACTCTAACTGTCGTATTGCCTCAAGGGATTTGAAGGTGTAGAGGAATTGAGCCTTGTCGGCTGTTACAATTTTTTTCCCCCAATCTGTTAGAGCAGATGTCTTTACCTTACCACCTTTCACCTCTTTTACTTCTGCCTGGGCTTTAGACTTAGGCAAACACAGCTGAAATGCTAGCTCTGTTTGCTGTTTGGAGAGCTCAGCCCTTCACTGTACAAAGGGTGCCTGACTGGAGCTGAGCAAAAGCCTGTTATTTGGCACAATACTTTTGCAGAGGGATTCAATATGTAATAAATAAGTGGAGAGCACCTAGGTACAAAATTGATATTTTGGCATAATCTTATCAAATTACTCGCTTTGTCTGACTTCTCAATAGACACCATGATTTCAGAGTGGTTGGTTAAGAGAAGGGTAGCTTTGTCATTCACTGGGGTCTTGTAAATCTGTCATACGCTACTCAACTAAAAACCTGTAACTCAATGGCTAAAGCAACCTGAGTAAAATTTTTTTCCTATCCCTTTTCCTCCAGGAAATCAAAAGGGGAAGAAATAAATGGACACAGTGGAACACATTCTTCTATCCCCTCTTACCTGAGTCTGGGAAGTGTTGAGAAACATTTCTATTGAGTTTTCATATCCACTTCATTCAATCCAAGCCAGCTGCTTCCTCTGAAGAGCAGCCTGGGAAAGAAATACTGTTTAGATAATCCTTTCCCCAGCAGTACATTCTTGGGGTTAGAACTGACTGAACCTGTAAATGATTTACACTCCTATCCATTCCAGGAGCTTTATAGTTTCCCGTTAGTCTTCGACCCCCAACCCTACCTGGTTTCCTGAGAGGCAGCACATAACTGGGTCTCCAGATAAGTTAAACAGTAATAGCCTTAATAGGACTAATATGTTGGTTTTTGTTTGTTTTAATCAAGAAAGTTTCTTTTCCTTCAAATAGCCTCAGTTTTAGAGAAGGGCTATGTATTCCTATATTTTTTAAATATTACATTTAGGTGCTCTAATTGGTTTTCTAAGAGTGAATCAAATCCCATAATTATAAATAATTGATGTTTCTCCAGAGAAGTTTGAGAGTGAGTCCCCATGTGGGGATACAAGCATGCAGTAGCACCTAATAAAACATATGCCTTAATATCACTTCTAAATCAAAGCTAAAGTATATTCTTTAGGGGATCCAGGCCCCATGGGGATACATGGAGTGAATATACTGAAAAGAGGGAAACAGAGATGGCATACTTTTATTGAGGCCCACTAATGCAAGTCCTTCCAACTTCTCCACAAAGTGGCCCTATATGAGTCTCAAATGTTTCATTTAATTACACAGCACATTCCACACGAGTTCTGTAGATCATGCTAATTTTACATACAGAAAGTCATAACAAAGTTTATATTCAACTTAGACAAGTTTCCCATTGCAATGTGTCTAAATTTAACCTAAACATACAGGTCCTCATCTGACAGACATTCTCTCTCAGTGTCTTGTCCATGGTCTGCAATCTCCATTGGACTTTCTGACTCCTCTAAGCAAAGCCACAACGGCAGAACTATGCCATTACATCTAGATCTTGAAAAATATGCACATAGCAAGGGGCAAATTACTAGCATGTTTTCTGGTTAAATCAAACATTGGACAGCTAGAGTTGTAAAAAGGTAATAAAGTTTTTATAACCAGCAGTAAATACACATTTCTGTAAGACTGATTGAAGAAGCCAGTTTTCATTGCCAGTGTTTGGTTTATTTCTGGATCCACTGTCTCCACCTCACAATTCCATACAGAGCCCAAAATGGTTGAAGGCAGTTCTTCTGTTAGAAGCTCATTATGAGGAATAAAAACACTTCCTTCTGCTTTATATCATGAAAAATGTTGGAGGGAGAGGTTTTAAACATTAATAAATATATATAATATTTTATTTAAGTATTTAATGCATATGAATTTTTATCACATTCACCTCCTACTCCTCCCTCAACTCTTCTGAGGCCTATTCCCAACCCCCATCCACTTGCAACATTATGTTATTTTTATTTTATAGCCCACAAAGTCCAAGTTTACATTACATACATATTCATAATGTGAGACTATTCACTGGAGTATGGCTGATTTACCAGGGGACACACCACTAAAGAAAACGGACTCACCCTCCTTAACAGGTCATAAACTACCAATAGTTTCTCAGCCCAGTAGGTAATGCAGAAGACCCTCCCCACTCCCTTCTGGAGTGTAGATTGGTTGTTCTTGAGCAGTCATCCACAGCTCCTATGAGTTTTTGCGTGCAGCTGTCCTGTCACATCAAGAATACACTGCTTTGCAATGATCAATCTTGACCTCTGTCTCTTGACTGTCTTCCGCCTCATATCTTGTAATGGTCCTCAAGCCTTGCATAGTGGGGGTGTGATATAGATATCCCACTTATACCTGGGGATTTTGGGAACTTTTTAAGACATTATAAGCATTTATCAGACCTTCTTCTTACTTAATAAGCTACATTAAGTCTATGACTTCAGGTAAAAATCACAGTCCCTGCTCCTTAAGAGACCAAGGCCTTTTTAAGCCATCCATCAATCCATTTCTAACATTAAGCATCCAGAACATTATATGTGTGTGTGTGTGTGTGTGCGCGTGCACGCGCGCGTGCACGCGTGTGTGCGTATGCGTGCATGTGTATGTGTGTTAGAGCTGAGATTACAATGATCAACATTACAAAAAGTTCTTGTTTCTGGTTGGTTGATTCCTTATATTTGTTCTTTTTTTTTTTTTTTTTTTTTTTTTTTGAGACAGGATTTCTCTGTATATCCTTGGCTGTCCTGGAGCTCACTCTGTAGACCAGGATGGCCTGATCTTGAACTCAGAGATCCTCCTGCCTCTGCCTCCCAAGTGCTGGCATTAAAGGTGTGCACCACTACCACTGAGCTGATCCATTCACTCTTGTACTCACTTCCTTAGTCATCCATTTCATTAATAATGACAGAGATTCTTTCTTTGTTAAATTTGTACAAGGAAGGTTTTTATTTAAGTATAGGATGTATACTTAAGTGCACAATATTAGATCTTGTATTCCTGTGGGAAGTGAAGGTACATCCTGGTTTGTGTTTTCTGTCCTTAGTGGAAACACAGTTTTTAATTAGACTAATATGATGCAAGGCCGGAAAAATGAATGGAAGCAAGTTGGATAAATATTGACATGTCATTTAGAGTTTAAAGAAGTCAGGTTAGGCTTTTTCAGCTACCCTAAAACATTTTTTCCTTCTCTAAAAGAATTTACATGGTGTTATTCAAAAAATGGGTCCACTGTTCATTCCAGACCTCGAATAGCTGCCTATAACTGAAGAAAAAATGGTTAAAAATTGTGGACTCAGTTTCCCATAAATATATCAAAAGCATTTGCTGTGGACTAGTTCCAGGATCATAAAATAATCACTTAGCTTTTGATGTACAAATTCAGTTTTTTATTATGAAAAGAGCAATATCTTATATTTTCCCAATCTTTCTCTTCCACTTATAAGTAAGCTCATTGGCTATGCACCCCTTCCTCAATGACTAATTTTTCCATAGGATAAAATTATACAGGTGCTCATCAATATATCACAAGATTAAAAAAATAATTATGGATGAACAAGAGTTTATGACAATTTTACTTCTCATACCAACAGCATCACAGTGGTCCATTTGTACGTCTATATTCCATCATTGTCTTCAATGATGCTGTTCCCAAAAACATTGAACACAGATTTGAAGATTGCATAATGATATAGGGAAGTTTGTATTGAAATAATAGATACTATTTCTTCCCTGGAATAGAAAGTCCTGAATGATAGGAAGACATTTGACCTATTGTATAGGCCTATTGCATGCATGGTGGTGCATGCCTTTAAACCCAGCATTCGGGAGGCAGAGGCAGGCAGATCGCTGTGAGTCCGAGGCCAGCTAGGTCTACAAAGTGAGTCCAAGACAGCCAAGGCCAACACAGAGAAATCCTGTCTTTAAAAAAATGAAAAAAAAAAAAAGAAGTCCATAGCTAAGTTGCCTACCTATTGCTAAAAATGCTTAAATTCTTTTATTGTCCTACAAGATTTTGCTCTCCCTTTCTGGCTCTTGTCTTTACATTCTTTCTCTCTGGATTGTCTTTTGCTCCTTTTTTCATGTGCTTGGAATATGCAGGACAATGCACCCTTTAGCTTGTCTTCCAACCTTGGGATTTCTGACCAACTGACTGGCATCTCTCTAGCTAATTTCATGTTCCCAGTAAGAAGAATCTAGATGACAGCAGAGCCAATAGATAAATCTTTCTCATCAAGACATTGCCATGTCACTGATGTTCTGAGATGTATCATTTTCCTCAGTCAGTGTAACACAAACTTGTCTCTCAGCAGAATAACTGCAAAGCAGTAAAGCTGTGTTACTTTCTTTGAACTATTTCTCTTAATGTGCAGTTAGTTTTATGTTTTTATTTTTTCCTTTTTGGGTTTATAAAAATTATAGTCTGAAATCCCGGTTAATTAAAAAATTAAACATTCAAAATAATTCACATCTACTAAGATTCAATGGCAGTTTATTACTTTGAGTACCTTTTCCCTTGCTAAAGTGAATTGTAAATTACTTGCCTTGTAAATATTTTAAGCTATAATTGATATTACTTATTTTAAAAATATTTTGTTGTGTATCAGTTGTATATAACAAAAGATTTATTTTATTTTAAAATAAAATGATTATTTATTTATGATATATTCTATTATATAATACACTTTGATCATATTCACCCACTCCTTTCTCCCCCTTTCCCTCCCATTAGTGCTTTCTCCTCTCCTGTATACTCCCTCTTGTGATTTCATCCGTAGGTCTGCACATACGCATGCATATCTATAAATGTATTTTATGTATAAATGACTTAATCTATATAGAAATGTAGGGCTCACAAATGAAAGAAAAGGTGGTATTTGTCAATCTCAGTCTGGTTTATTTCATTATGTTCAGTCCCACCCACTTTCCAGTAAATGATATAATTTCATTCTCTCCTTTGACTGGATAAAATTCCGTTATAACCCAGCAAAACTACTTCATATGGTTAAAGGAAAAGACAGCTTTTTATGATCTGAACACCCTAAAAATGTTATATTCAACAAATAAAACTTAAGTAAAATACTGGAATCAGTATTTCCAGCTGAAGAGAGGAATTAACATGGCCAAGAGAATGCAGGAAGAAACACAAAGGCATAATCACTAAAAACCAAAGTACTGCTGTGAACACAAACATGACCAAAAGTCAACAAGCAGCACATTGACAACAGTAAACTTTTATTTCAGTAATATTTTTAAAATATTAATGGCTTCAATTTTCTAATCAAAAGCCACAGGCTAGCTGAATGGAACAAAACACAAAACCCATCTGTGAGTTGCCAACAAGAAAGACATCTTAGCTTTAAAGCTATGCACCACTTTCAAGTAATGGGCTGGACAAAAAACTACAATCAAATGATACCAGGAAACAAGCAGGTATTACTATCCCAGTATCTGACAAAACAGACTTCAAACTACACTACCAGAAGATAAAAAGGACACTTAATTCTAATCTAGGGAAGACTTAACATAGAACACATTATTCTCCTAAACATATATGCATCAACTATTCCTCTCTCTTTTTTTTTTTTATGTTTGTTGATTTCTGTTTTATTAACTTTACATTCTGATTGTAGCCTCCTCCCACATCTCTCCCTGGTCCTACCCTCCATCCTTCTTCCCACCTCTCCCCCTTCCTCTAGTCCTTAGACAGGTGAAACCCTCCTCCTCTACCACTGACCCCAGCCTATCAAGTCTCAACAGGACTGCCTGCATCCTCTTCCTCTGTGGCCTGGCATGGCCTCCCCACCAGGGGGAAGGAATCAATGAGTGAGCAACAGTGTCCATGTCAGAGGCAGCCCCTACTCTGCATATTATGGGACTCACATGGTGACTGTGCTGCCTATAGACTACATCTAAGTAGGAGAGGTCTAGGTCCTTTTCCAATTTTTCTGAGAAAGCACCAGATTGATTTCCAAAGTGGTTGTATAAGTTTGCACTCTCACAATCAATGGAGGAGTGTTCTCTTTTCTCCACATCCTTGGCAGCAAGTGCTGTCATTTGAGTTTTTTTATTTTAGCCATTCTGATAGGCATAAGATGGAATCTTAGGGTGGTTTTTATTTGCATTCCCTGATGAGTAAGGACACTGAGCATTTCTTTGGTGTCTTATGTTTTTTGTGACTACTGTAAAAGGTGCTGTTTCCCTAATTTCTTTCTCAGCCCATTTGTATTTGTATAAAGGAAAGTTGTGTGTTTTTTTGTTGTTTTTTTATTTTATTTTATTTTATTTTATTTTATTTTATTTTATTTTATT
>OU015743.1:63857438-63875895 GCA_907169655.1 Acomys percivali | reverse complement strand
TGTGTGTGTGTGTGTGTGTGTGTGTGTGTGTGTGTGTGTGTGTGTGTTTTGGTGAAAAATTCTGTAGATGTCTATTAGGTCCATTTTATTTCATGACATCTGTTAGTTTCATTATTTCCTCATTTGGTTTCTGTCTTGATGATCTGTCCATTGGTGCGAATGGGGTGTCAAAGTTTCTCACTATTAATGTGTGGGGTTGATATGTGATGTAAGCTTTAGTAATGTTTCTTCTATGAATGTGGGTGCCCTTGTGTTTGTAACATAGATGTTCAGAATTGAGATGTCATCTTGGTGGAATTTTTCTTTGATGAGTATGAAGTGTCCTTCCTCATCTCTTTTGATTGATTTTAGTGGAAAACTTATTTTATTAGATATTAGGATGGCTACACCAGCTTGCTTCTTGAGTCTGTTTGTTTAGAAACCCTGTTTATAGCCCTTTGCAGTCATTGTGCTCAGACACTGTGCACCCCAATGTTAGATACGCTTGCCCTGCTATCAGAAGGTATCCACTTCACAAGAAGGGTGGAGGTTAGGACCATAAGCCTGAAAGTCTCCTCTGTGGGCACCTGAGGTTGGAGCCTTGTGCCCCTGTCCTGGAAGGTAACTACTTCATATGAAGATCTGAGGTTGGAGATGCAAGCTGTGGTATCCAGAAAGCCTCAGCCTAGTGAGGGTGAGCACAGGTGGTTGGATCTGTGCCCAGGTACTGGAAAGGCTGAAGCTGAGTCTATTCTGATTGGAGTTCAGGAGTTTTACTGGGGTTTAGCCAGTTGGCCTGGGGTCAGACCTGTGAGTTTCCCACATTGTGGGTTCTTCTCTCACCTGAGAAAGTTAGATGTTTGGGGTTTGAGGATCCACTGCAGGCCAGCCAGTTACTCTCCTTTCACTGATGTCTTGCTGTTCAGATACAGTGAGTACTCGGCACCAGCACCACCATTTTGAATCTCCTGCACCAATTCCTAATCATTCTTCATCTTGTATCTTATGAGTCAGGAACTCTTATTGAACCCAGGGTACAGTGGTTTGGATAGATGGGCTGGCCACAAGTGCCCTGGCAAGCTCCTATTTCAACCTCCCAGTGTTGGAGATTACAGTCATGCATCATTGAACCTTTTTTTCCCCCTGTGGGTGCTTAGGATCTGAACAGAGGTCCTCATTTTTGCATAGGATCATTTTAACAATTAAACCATCTCTCTTGGATTCTGTATGTGTTTTCTTATAATTTTATCTTTACAGTTGTCTAAATATTCTAATTCATCCTCCTGCTCATCAATCTCTGACAGATGACCTTCCATTAGATACATGAACCTTCCTCCTGAGTATTAAGAATTATATATTGAGATTTATACTCAAATTTTTCTATTTGTTTCTCAGTATTTCTATCTTTTTACTGAATTCCTCTCTCATGTTTTATATTTACTTACTTATTTCATCCAACTACTTCTTTGTATTGTCTTTGAATACATGCAGGAGTTCATGCTTAGACTCAGATACTAAATAAGAAACTTTATAAAGCAAAGGAAGCAAGCACGCAGAGTGGTTCTCTCCACCATGCTCACTTGTGTGGGCATTGATGTGGGGTCTGTCTCTACATACTTCCTCATGTGGGCACAGTGTCAGAATCTTGCTATATTGCCATCATATGCATGAGCACAAGTTCAACTTCTTTCTCTATAAGGTCCCTTGCAAGGGAACAGGTGTAGAGTCTATATCATCATTTATATAGATGCCATGTACAGAATCTACCTCTAGGCTTTCTTGGTTTTTCTTCCCTGACTATTTAAGTTAATGCCTTCCATGAGAGCCGAGCCTTTGTGATATTATATCTCTTATTTTGATCTCTGTGTTAATGTGCCCCACAGCAAAAGTTGTGTGGATTGGGCAGTGGATATTACAGTCGCAGCTGTTTCTCTGTCGTTAGAAATTTGATAGCGCTGTTGGAAAACTCTCTAATGGCATGCTTCAGACTGTGGCTTCTTGTAGTACTTTTCTCTCTTTGCATCTTTTCCTAGGAGCTATGGAATCTCACTCTGATCTATTTTTTAAACCAGATTTTTACCACATGAAAAACTTTGCAGATCTGAATCAAAACCTCCTGCCTTTATCTGTAGGTATGCTGCCGGCCAGGGCTCTCAACCTAGTTTTCTGCAACTTTCCCTGAGTTTCTATAATAGACCCTGTACAAAGAGCCCTGTGCCTGAATGGCACCCAATTAGACAACTGAGAAGAGGCTGTTATAGTATGGCATAGAAATGGATGCAACTGAAAAAGACCATCGTGAATGAATTTGCAGACTCAGGAAGACAAATATTACACATTCTCTCTCATTTGTGAATCCTATATTTTATATAAAGCCATGCGTTTTTCTATAGCATGAAATTCGAAGTGCGAATATCTGTGCGCATGAAGAAAAATAATGAGATGAATGTGGGGAAAGAAAGGAATGTAGTGGGATAGAGGATCCCCTCTTCCACCATGATTCCTAGACCATGGAAAAAGAAGGTGTTTCATTTATGGCTTGCCATTCTTCAGTCTCTTACTCTGTGCATTCTGGTCACTTGTGAGTCTCAGTGCTAATCACCATCTGTTGAAAATAGAAGCTTCTCAGATGAAGGTTGAAAGATGCATTGATCTGTGGGTATTCATGATAAGCCACTAAGAGTCAATTTAATGAGTTGTCCATTTAACAAAATAATAGTAATAGATTCTCTCATGGGGACTATATCCTTTCTAGTCACAGGTTCTTGGTCTGAAAATAGTACCAGGTACAGGCAACATTTTTTTGGAATAAGAATCAAATCCAATCAGAAAATGGATAGTTATTTCCATGATATTTGTGCCACTAATGCACTAGTGAGCATGCTTTGTTTGGTCAATCATTATTGTATCTCACAGAGATTACAGCTGCGTATGACTGGTGATTACTTTTCTCTTCTGTAGTGTGTTCAGCACCCCACCTCCCAGCATCATTAAAGCAGAAGAGATGCAACCTCCAGGCCATACTAAATTGATTTATCCACGTCCTATAACTGAAGTACCTAAGTGTCTTCAAAATAGGGTCCAACTATCAATTTCTGGATGGTAACCGACCTTTGGTACTGGGCTTCGTGTTTGTTATCCTGAGGTGTCTAGTAGAAGCATTACTGTTCATGTTTTTATTAGCATTTCTATTTTGTGATCAAACACTACAACCAAAAGCAAATTGCAGAGGGAAAGGTTTATTTGACTTACAAGCCAACGTTGCTGTTCATCATTGGAGGAAGTCAGGACAGGAACTCAAACAGAACAAAAATCTGGAGGCAAAAGCTGTTGCAGTGGCCATGGAGGAGTGCTGCTTACTGGCTTATTCCTTGTGGCTTTCTTGGCCCACTTTTCTTAAAGAACCCAGGAGGGTTGAAGACCAGATAGTTTAGTTTTACAATGAAGTTGATTTGGTTAGGGGATAAGATCTTTTTAGATCAAGATAAAGGATTTAAGCCAATAGAGATGAGATGTGATAGATATTGAATTTCATTCAGAAATTTAGATCCAACAAGATAGGAAAGATGTTTATTTCAAGTATGACAAATACAAATAGCTAAATCACTATGAATGTAACATTTATATAACTCATGATTGTCTCGTGGTTCTCCCTGCTATATGGAGCTTGTTTATTCATGTGTAATAAAATAAATATATATGTTTTTTTAAAAAGAACCAAGGACTGCCAGAATTGGAGTGGCACCGTCCATAATAGGCTAAGCTCGCCCATATCAACCAGTAATTAACAAAATGCCCTACAAATGTGCATATAGCCTGATCTTATGGAGGTCTTTTCTCCACTGAGGCTCCCTACTCTGATAACTTGTGACTAGTTGACATGAACTTAGCCAGCACAGCCCAATTATAAGATGACTCCACTTTAACTACTTATGTGGAGGCTTCAACAGTTGGAGGTTTCCATCTGACTTTTTCAAAAACAGTTTTAGTGTTATTTATTTCTTCCAGTTTTAGTCTACCCTGACCTCTGTTCTTTCACTGCAATTTAAGCATCCCTGTTCTGTCATTCCCATTTAGCTCTTTGTACCAGTGTGTTCTACATATACCACCCCCCCCATTAAAATTTCTCCTCATTGACCCTTAGCAATTTCCTCTCTATGCATATTCCAAGTTAAACAGGCATAACTGAGAATTCAAAGTTAACATTCAGACATTGTGGTGTCTGGGGGATACTTTCTCTTTTCTCTTTGTTCCTTTACCTTCTTCCAATCCCTGATTCTGTTTTTGAGACTCTAATCTTATCCTGATTTTCTCTTCTTCTCTATTCACTACCCCTCATTCTATCTTTCCCCTCTCCCTCTTTAAATTATGCAGTATGGAAATAACTGTGAACTTTCCAAGTCTTCCTCTTTGTCTTAAGCCATGGCTCAAACACTTGACAAGAGGAGACAAAGCATCCAGAAAGGACTCTAGACTCTTCCTCCTTCCATTCTGCTTTCTAGAAAAGCTTATTTCTTTGCTGCTGAAACCATTGCTTTTCTGCCATTACTCCACTCATGGGGCAGCTGCTCTCAAACTCTCCCTGACTTATCTTCTAGAGACCAAGAAGGATGTGCCTGGGTGTCCCCTCTTCCATCTTCCAAAAGCATGTGACTATTTTTAGTGGTGAAGTGTAACTTAACACTTATATACCAGTTTAATGTTGTTAATTCAAAGTCTTTCTATTGTTTAATGAGCTTCAATTAATTGACTTTATGCATTATTTTAAGCTCTTTGTGAAATAATTTTATATTTCCAAATGATATATGGTTCATTGAACCTAGCCAAGCAGTCTTGGAAAGCCTGAAAAAATAATCATTATAATGTGTATGGATTAGCTCACAAATACAGCTATCCTTTATAGTACTATTAGATTTAGTAACTTTCTATATACCCAGTAATTATTATCTATAATTCAAGCTGAAAAAGTCAGCAAGAATGTTGCAAAATAAAGACCTGATTATAATATTTTTTCTCTAAAATATTATCTACATTTCTTATAGGAATAGCCTTCCTCACCGAAAACATTAAGACCCCTAAACACTTCTCAGTGTGATGCTTTAGTCTTCTCTCCTGCCATTCCTAGTCTAACACCTGGAATCAGCCAGGCTGTTATTACCCAATCACTGCAGGTCATTGGATCCTCTGCCAGAGCTAGCCCTCTTCCTAACCTTCTTCATCTGGTAAACACCTTCCTCCTTTCCCATCAGCAGCTTCTTATCTGTCAGGGACCAGCTAAGATGTCAGGTCTCTGCAAAGCTTGTTCTGATCACCTCAGGCAAAGCTATTTACATTCAAATGAAAGAAACAGTAATTGTTTATTATAATTACTTGAGTATTTGCCTGGAACTCCTACTAAACTGTGATCTACCTTGGGGCAGTGACCTGGTGGGGCCATTTCATCTTCAGCATCTCGCCTGAGGCACACATGTGCCCAAGGCATGTTTAACCTCATGTACACATAAATGGATAAGTGAACATAATGAATGAAGGTGTGGGTAGTGCATGAATGCATTAATAACTTAATGAATGAATATACCTATTAAATGTCACTTAGTACACTTCATTAAGTCACCTGGATTTTTTAAGGTTTCTAATTAGTAACAAGTAAGAAGGTATTGTGCTAATTTTACTTATTCTTACAAAGTAGTCATTAATTTTTTGAGACTTTATCAGTAAAGTTAGTAGACTAGACTTTGATTTAGTTATTTCACTTGTTTTATTTTCACAGTTATAATTTAAGATACTATGCTTATTTAGTCCAGACACATTCCATAAGATAGTACTTATATTAATAAACTAACATTATTTTGTGTAATATACCCTCTATGTTTCTGAACCTTAAATATTAAAACGATAGGTTTCCCCCTTTATTGTTATTTTTTAAAAATGGGTATTATATATTTTAACATTTATTCATAGATTGATTTCTTAATTATTTAAATGATTAAAATAGTAAAATAGAACAGGCCTATGTTCTATTTACCAATAAAAATTATTTCATATCCATGTGTCCATAAAATCTGCTTATATATTTCTATCTTCATCTGTAGCCAATGATCTTGTGTGATGTAAGCTGGTGGCTTTCATAATGCTTTGTCACAGTGCAATTCTATACTTTTGTCAATTGTGCAGCCACTGCTCAGCTTTGCAATGCACAGGACAGCAAAGTAAAGCAGTGACCTGATTAGCTTACTCATTCGGCATTACTTCCAAGGGGACTGTGTAACTATAGGCTATTTCTAATTCTGTATATAGTTTATCAATTTTAACTCCTTTTTTTCAGCTTTTAGTTCTCAAAGAAATTGGGTACCCAATTGATTTAAAAAAAACATTAAAAGGGTTGTTTGTATTGTCGGCACCTGCCTATCTGAATATCTACATGAAAATTTCAGTGACAACATGCAACATCCCCTCTTTTGGAGCATGTAGTTAAAGAAGAAGTTTATCCCAGGGCCATTCTTAATTTACAGGTCACCAAAACCAGTGATGTTCTCACAAGGAAGAACAAACAGCATGAGACTTTAGAGAGGCCAACTATAGTTTTGAAAATGAAAGGAGTCTTTGGCATGTATGGCAGGCATGAAGTGCACTTGCTAACTGCCTACTATATAACTGTTGTGAGACTTGATACCCTATGAGCATATACAGGGGGAGGAGTCCCCCTCGGTCACAGTCATAGGGGAGGGGAGTAGGGGGAAAGCAGGAGGGAGGGAGGGAGGGAGGAATGGGAGGATACAAGGGATGGGATAGCAATTGAGATGTAATATGAATAAATTAATAAAAAATGAACACTGCGGAAACCAAGGCATTCATTCTTCACAGTGTTTCTCTGAGATGGCCACCACTTTTTTTTTTAAGGGAACTCATAAATTCAGTAAGACTGAACGATGCTCTGTAGATTATGGACCACAGAAGGCAGAACTGGATTTGCCTTAGGAGCTACAGCAGATTTTTTTGAAGGAAAAAATTTGAACTAGGAGAGAAATACTGCTGACATGTTCACACAGTCTCCTAGCTATCTGAGGTGTCATTGTTCCTGGATGTTTTTAGAAGCAGAATGGCATAGAAACTAACAGTGTGATGTTTTCAGTCATATCACCTAATCTCAGACCCTGGTTCCAGCACATTACCACTTGGATTCTATGTGAGTGAATGAATTATGCTGAATTGAAAGTGCCATGTGGGTAAAATGATAGTAGTGATAAGAGTAAATGAAATATTAGCTCAGTACTTGGAAAATAATAATTGCTGAACAATGGCTTACTACTTTAGATTTCTATTTTTCAGTGTCTGTATGTGTCCGTGTGTGTGTGTCTGTGTGTCTGTATCTATATCTGTGTGTGTCTGTGTGTCTGTATGTGGGTATGTGGAGACAAGTGCAGTATATAGAGAAGCCAGAAGAGGGTGACAAATTCCCCTGGAGCTACAGGCAATAGCAACCACTCAACCTGGGTACTGGGAAAAAAATTCTGGTTCTTTGGAAGAATGGAAAGCACTTTGCTGAGGCATCTCTCCATCCTGGTTTAACATCATGATGATGAGGATGAAGAAGATGATGATGATGATAGATTTGAAATAGTGAGTATAATGATTAGTGTCACAGCGCCATAGAAATATCATTGTACGTAATTTTCCTCCTACTTACCTCAGTAATTACGTGGTTAAATTTACAGACAACTCATTAAAAGTTCAATGGCTTTTATAGTTATAGTCCAGTTGTGGCAATAGCTGTTCTATGTGTTTCTCTTCTTTCTTCACTATACAACAATAGAAAATCAAATGGGAGGGAAGTTCAGAGGGTTAGCTCAGTTCAGTTGTCACTTGAGCACTCTGAACAATCATCAGCTGCACCATCAAAGGCTGAAACAATGGGACTATCCAGGGAGTGTCTTCTTGAGGAGGACATAAGTTCTCAACCACAAACCAAGGAAAATACAAAAAGCCAAATCCATATCCTATATATATCTCATGTACAATTCTGTTCTTCATGCAGAAATGAATATTTAAGATGATTATAATGTAGCAAAACAAATCTCCTGTATCTGTCACTGCAGATGAACCTAGAGAGATAGTCACACACAAAAGCAAGTTTAATTTGTTTCTGCTAAATTGCCAAGTGTTTTATTGCATCAAGTTTAATTTTTTTCCCTCCTTTGCTTTGAAAACTTTCCCAGGAAGCTCATAACATAATACCAGCATTTGTGCCTTCATATCCCGAGTCAATTCCAGGAACCTAAATTGCTCAGTTGATAAACAGTTCACTCTCCCTGTCTCTCACATAGACACTTGCACTTTGTGTGTGTGTGTGTGTGTGTGTGTGTGTGTGTGTGTGTGTGTAAATATATACATATTCAGGAAATTATCATATTGATTCTTCAAATTTGGTATCTTCTAGTCAAGGCTATGAAACAACTTTAAATGAGACTCCCCTTCCAGGCACTTCACCTTAATTACCTACTTGTATAAATCACAGCTTTACTGTCTGTCATTTTTCAAAGACTCACTGTCAATGCAAACCAGGTGACTGTGTGAGTATGTTGGAAAGGGACAGAACATACCTGAGCTTCTATTTTGCTCAGGGCAGTGATTATTAATGTGTGAAATCCAGAATGATGTGAAGTGTCCAGAGTTTCAGCAGAATGTATTGCTTACAGCTTTAGGGTCCCCTGGCCTTTACCAGCTGTTCTACACCTGGACGTGGGGAACAGAAACATCCCTCTTCAATTTATCTTTCCTGGACTTGTTGCTTATGGGACTCAGATGCCAGGTGACAGAGCTGGGAAGCGGCAGTGAGAGCCTCCACCTGTATGGCTCTGAATTCCCCCAAGAGCCCTTGTTCTAACTGTGGTGCAGACACCAGCTTTAACAGTGTGGAAGAGCTTAAGGCTTGGGGGGTTGGAAGGAGCTTATGTGGGTTCTTTTTCCTATTGTATGATCTGTAGTTTATGTAGGATACATTGATTAACTGAGCAAGGGACAAGAAACTCTTGAAGGGTTCAAGAACTCTGTTGGCCACAGCACGTAAGTGCAGCACAGCTTTCTTCTCTGAAGGTGTTTCCTTGTTTTCCTAAACTCCAGAAGAGTCCCCTGTGCCCTGTAATGCTGTGAGCTTTGTGGCTATCCTTACATTGACCAGCACATATTGGGCACTAAAGAAAGTTCAATGTAGAAGGAATGAACAAGTTACTCCTTCTCTGACATCTAAGATGCACTATATTTCAGTGGTAGGAAGCACAGGCATTGGAGAAAAAAGACGTAGTGTTTAAGTACTCTTCTGTCTCAGGTTAGTGTTATGACCTAGAACAAATGCTGCAGACTTCTTAAATCTCCTTTTCTCCATCTGGGCAGGGAAGGTAGGATTAACCACCTCATAGCAACCTTGAGGATTAGATGAAATGCTTGTGCATGAGGGGGATTTCTTCTGTCAAGTGCCAGACATCAGTCTAGTGTTAAACAGGTCAGAGGAGCAAATAAGACAATTTTTACATCAGAGAATATTGGAAACATACAAACTGAAACCAATCTTTCAATGTCAAAGCTGTGATTTTATTTAAAAGAAATATTATGGTCTTTTTTTCCCCTCCACTCTTAGGAGCAGGAGAGTTGAAGTCCACAGATGAAAATAACTATTTTATTTAGGGGGTTTAAAGTGTAGAAGAGAAAGTATAGAGATGCCATTTAGGACATTTTCAGTGTCATCATGAACTATATGTAGTTAAAATATGCCACTCAAACTCATGCAAGACTAATGATTAATAAATGTTTTCTTTCTTAGTTCATCATCTGTTTCTCTCTGTCTCTGACTCTTTCTGTCTCTCTCTCTGTCTCTGTCTCTGTCTCTGTCTCTCTCCCTCTCTCTCAAACACAGCACACACACACACACACACACACACACACACACACACACACATCTATACAAACACAACCACATATCAACATTCCATGTCATCATTAGTGACTAACTGCTCCATCAGGAGACTTTTAACTTTTTTTAAAGATGTGTTCTTGCTATTTTATGTATCTGAGTGTTTTGCCTTCGTATGTCTGTGCACCATACATGCTGGTGATTGAGGAGGTGGTGAGCCTCCAGATGGGTGCTGGGAAGCAAATGCTTTTAACCCTGGAGCCAACTCTCCAACCCCATCAAGAGCAGTTTAATCCTCAAGTGGTTTCTTCTCCGATGCCTATGTCATCAACTACTCCCTGGCAAAATGAGGAGATGCTTGTCATGGCTCAGTTTACCCGACCAACTTTCCTGGACATAACAGCCAGCTAAAAGACTTTGTTTTTTTGCTGTTGTTGTTGTTGTTGTTGTCTGTTTATAATTGACTTTCAACAACATTGCTTCTTACTGGCAGCACAACTGCTCCTGGCTGAAAAGATAATCACACCTAACCACTTGTGTTCAGGGCACTGCTTCTTCTTGTTGCATTGCAAATAGATAGCCCAGAGAAAGATCATGCAAGGGTTAAACCAGATGAGTTGCAGTCCTCTCAATCTTCTCAGTGGCCCAGGACTAATTTTGATCTGGTAAACTAATGACCTAGGTATCGCATTAACAATGACATCCTTAAGTCTAGTTTCCATGGCACTGATGGGCACATTTTACATTGTTTTACCATCAGAAGGGAGGACTTGGATAAAATTTAACTTTTTTTTCCCAAGTAAAATTTGAGGTTATTTGCCTGCATCCACTAGTGAAATCTATTATTAAAACTCAGTGTGTCCTTTCAATATTAACAACGTCAATAGCTTATATTTCAGCAGTAACTTCTTGGCAACGTAGCCATGATAGAAACCCACAAGGCAGCAGATGATTCCTTTGGCTACTTCACTTTGCCCAGGGAAAGCTGTGAGAATAAATTTAAATTGATCAGCCTTCTTTTATTTGCCTTCTAGCTTCTAGTGAAACTAGAGACAGATAATTAATTAATCAAACACATCTGAAAACATTTTTATTCAAATCAAGAGTAAATGTATTCTGATATATTATGAATTCATTTAATTAGTAATGAAACAGGCTTAATTTAGACTTATGCAAACTGATTTTTCACACAGTTCTTGCTTCAGCACTCAGCAAACTTCTTGTTTTAAAAAGTATGGCTTAAGAAAAGATTCGTGCTCCAAGCTGTGGTTTCTGGGCAGAGAACACTGGACCCACAGTGTCAACGGTCAGTACCAGCAGGTTTCAGAAAGACAAAGTGACGAAGATCTACCACCCACATAACACACAGCTCAGAGCAAAAGACATTTTTGCCTTTTGTCCCACTCTTAAAAATAACCTTGAGATTGGAAATCAACACTCATCCAAAGTAAATCAAATTTACTCTATGTTCTTTGGTGAACTAGAGAGATCCAGATGGAGATGTGGTAATGGAAGGGACTTCATACGGCTAATGGTCTGCCACGTTTACTGAGATAATACTAAAGTCGTGAGAATAGTCTGTCTACCCCCTTCATCATTAGATTCATTTCTGGTATGATGATAGAAATCCTTCCCCTACCAATTATATGGGGTAGGAAAGTCTTCAGGGGTTAGTTGCACGCCTGTATTTGCTGGCCTTGGCAACCTTTCCCTCAGTACCTTGCGTTGTACCTGTACAAAGTAATACTCAATGTTTACTAAAGGAATAAATAAAGCAGAGAGCTGCACAAAGATGAAGCTTCCTTCCTTGTTTTTTGCAACTGTTCAGGCTGGAAGAATTTCTTCCTGCCTGAAGTCATATTCAGTTTCAGTTCCCTGTGGCTTTTCTCCAGCTGTTTTTCTGGTAATGACATCCTTTCTTCCTTCCTCATCTTGAAGCGAAGTGCTAACTAAGCCCCATGATTTGACACATGCTTCAATTGTTTCACAAAGGTCCATCTTTGCATCAGTCAACTACAGCTCTTTTGCTTACAAAGTTTATTGCATGTTTAGAGAAACATGACATTTAGCAGAATGTAATTTATTCTAAACCAGTAGGTTGGAAGCGTATTGTGAGTATCCACTGACATTAAATAGCAAAGTTGGTTGAGAAGGAATGGAAGGATGGATAGGGTGTGAGGTGGGGGTGAAAGTGAGTATGCTCAAAATACAATATATAAAATTATCAAAAAATTAACAAAATGTCTTTAAAAATCCCCATAACATAAATGGCCACTTAAGCTTGAATGCTACACTTTTAAAAATTATCCTTTGATATATTCTGAATATATAGCTGTATGTTCTGTAAAACCTTGTTTGCAGATCTATTTATTATTCTAAAATGTAAACACAGTAAATACTGTGGGGTTTTGTTTTTATCTCTAGGACCTAGAAAGTTGTATGGACACCATGGGAGATGCTCAATGATTATACAATGATTGACTCGTTAGGGGGGTAACAGACCCATTCTGGTAGAAAACAAGGCCAACTCCCTGCCTAGAACTGTAACCCTGGCCAAGAACCTATGACTAGAGAGGACATAGATTCTAGGAGAGAAGGCAGTACTATTACTTACTAACTGGATATAGACACTTGTCTCTATACCCATTTTGAAGCGAAGTGCTAACTAGCCCCCATGGTTTGACGCATGTTTCAATTGTTTCACAAAAGTCCATCTTTGCATCAGTCAACTGCAGCTCTTTTGCTTACAAAGTTGATTGTACGTTCTTGTTCTTCTGTTCCTACCAGGGAAGGTTATCCTGCCCTGGCCACCAAATGATCAATACAGAAACCAAAGCTGGCAGACTTCTGAGAATGAGTAACTATGGCATGCTCAGCCCCACAAGAGACACCTAGATTACACAACCTACCCACCCGGCTCAGGGAACATTTTGGATGAGATGCAGAAAGATTGTAAAAGCCAGAGGTTGGGAAGGAATGCCTCAAAATAGTGTTCTTAGAGTCAGTAGTACCACTGCATTCATGAACTCACGGCAGCTGAGACGACCCACAGCACACCTAAAGGCAGTCACCAATTCAGCATAAGTGCCGGTGCACTCACTGAGACGTACTTCTAACTAAGAAACATGACAGTGGAAGCTACGGGGCTAGGGAGTGACCACTGTTTTGAGGTAGTGGCTCCTGTTATATTGCCCCATGCCACAGAGGACAGCACTATGTTC
Organism: Acomys percivali; assembly: GCA_907169655.1. NCBI lineage: Eukaryota > Metazoa > Chordata > Mammalia > Rodentia > Muridae > Acomys > Acomys percivali. Next base: position 63,862,788 of record OU015743.1, on the reverse strand, counting down.
CCTAAACACAAAGAAAGCAATGATTAGACTTGGCAGATTAAGGAAATGGTACACAGAAGGTGGCAGGAGGAATTCTGGGAAGTGCTGGAGGGGGAGTAGAAGATTGGCATGATTAAAATGTATGGATGAAACTCACCACAAAGAATGAAAAATAAAAATATATTTTAAAAAGATTTCATAAAAGAATTTCAGCATGGTATCAATTTCTATAGCTTGTTGTGTATCGGCATATACAGCGCTTGCTTTATTTACTGCTATTGGGAGTGAAGAGGAAGGAGAAATGGGAGAAGATAAAATGATGAGTTGCTTACAGAGAGAGAGAAGAAAGAAAGGAGAGAGAGACAGAGACAGAGACAGAGAGACAGAACAGAGACAGAGAGAGAGACAGAGACAGAGACAGAGAGACAGAGCGATAAGGAAAGATGCAAAGTAGGGCCATGTCCATCGCTATAAGTTATGAACAAATTCAAAGAATTACAGGAATAAAGGCCCTCTGGTCATAAAGATGAAATATGAAAAGGCAAGGGAGAATGGCCCAGGGAAGGTCAACACTATGGCTAAAACAGAGTGGGATGATGGGAGATTGTAGATGCATTATGAAATAGACTTGAAAGAATTTGAAGCGGCCTGTATTATGAAGAGGATTGTGCGACAAATTTGAATTTCACTTAATGTAGCAGCACTAAATGATTTTTCAAGATCAGAAACCTGTCACTTTTCTTCCCAGCAATACAGCAATTGTAATTAACTTATTTCATGTATTCGGATGGTGGTGGTGGTAATTTGTGTCATTGAATTTCTGCGTTAAAATTTAGGTTCATCCAAGTTCACATAGATCTTTTATTTCTTGACATCATGCAGTTCATTGGATGCTGTTACTCGTGTATTGAGTCCTACTTTTATTGGAGATATTTTCTTTGTTTTTCTGTATGGAGTTTGATGTTCTATTTTGTACTATGGTGAGAGAACAGAACAGGGTGTGTGACTGGCGTTCGATTTCTTCGTACCTGTCTTACGCTCAATGATCCTTTCCACCAGAACCTTCCCATTAAAGGTTAACATTTTATGATGTTTTATGAATAGTGTCTTTCTCTACGTCTCTTATTTTATGTGGTTCTTGAATACACCTACTTCTGAATCCCTGAGCTTCAACAAGCTTCCTCCTGAAAGAACAGAAAGAAGACGGCATTCACTACCAGAGAGTCTTTGTAGCCTTGACTAAATAGGAAAAGAACTGGGTCACCCTGGGGAGATGGCTCAGCTGGTAAAATGCTTGCTTTATAAGCATGAGGGTCCGAGTTTGGATCTCCGCAATAAAGCTTCAGGCACAGAAAATACCAGTATGTGTCTAGAATAATTCCATTGCAGGAAAGTTGGAGACAGGAGGAAAGTTTTTGGCCAGCCATGCCAAATGAATCAAAGCTGCAGGTTCAGTGAGAGAATCTATAGCAAAAGGAGGTTTGGTGAAGAATGATGAAAGAATGCACTCAAAGTCAACCTCTGGCCTCCAACATATGTGTATACATGCACAGATATGTCCATACAAACACATATATGTATATACAACACACACACACACACATACACAATTACTGTGCCAATGCACTTCTAAAGTAAGAAATTGTAAGCAGAAAATAGGTCAAGGCCAAGCCTTCATTCCCAGATTTTTATAGGTTATAATATACTTAGCCAGTTTGTAGTGTGCTCCTATATCAGGCCATTCAATTTTATTTTAACTCCTGGCCCTTTACTCCTTTGTATCTCATACTCTACTACCATTTATAGGTTTGTTTTCTTAGCAGTGAGTCAGCAATGAGTCCCATCTTTTAAGAGCCAGTCTGCAGAGGACCAGGATTAGCTTTGAGAATTATGGCCAAATGGCAGGATATTCAATATTACTTAATAAAGAAGCATGTCAGTGAGGTTATCTGTATCTAACTTTGTGTTTTATTTCCCAATCGTGCCTTCTCCAGGCTTATTCCAACTGTGTTGTCCACATATCTAACTATGCATGTTAACTAGGTCCTACAATTCCTTCAGCAAGTGAACTGTAATGTTTACCCTCAGAATCAAGATTGATACTTTATTTCTTTGTGAAGTCTGATCACCAGTCTTCAAGCAACAATAGCAGATCACAGAAAACAAAGCATCAGGGTATTAGGCATTTGGACATGGGAAGGTCCTCGCAAGGCCCTTGCTAGTAAGGAAAAGAGAGCTGTTTCTGTTTACCTAGAACTGGGGGATTTTACCTGAAATCCTCATGCTCAGTCTCAACATCATGGTCTTTTTCGACAATTAACTGACTTAAGAGACATGTTATGGTTGTAGAGATAAAACTACAAAAGATAAGTGTTTTCTTAAATGCTATCAACAGGCCTTTTTGCTTTCACTGAGTACTTTGAGTTGCTACTGAACCTGAACATGGTGTAATCTTTTTTTCTTATCCTCAAAAGTTGTTAACAAAATTCACCTTGCTCCAGAATCATTTCAACTAGCATGGTTCCCATATGTTCAGGTGACTGAGCTATTGAACAATGTGACAATGACCTGTGTCTCACGTCAGTCCACTGTTCTGAGAGTCATAGCAATAGACACTGAAAACATTGTCTCTTACCACTCGGAATGGCTGGCCGCCTTTCTGGTTTGGGACTCAGCTTTTCCATCTTAGCCTGTTTCAGGTCACTTCCTATCAATTGTTTCAGACGATATTCCCATCGAAATTACTGAAGTGACATTTGGATGGTTTTTTTTTTTTTAAGTTTTTAACTATCCCAGATATTTGAATATTGTATGGTTGGTCTTGGTTGCCAACATAGCTTAGAATAAGAGTTCTCTAAGATTTCTGCAACAACTCTGACTGCGTCTGTAGCTTTGATTCTGGAGAACACTGACAAGAAGGACAGTGTCTGGGGGCCATGCTAAGTGAGAGCAGTGTGATGCAAAAGTGCCCAGGTGGAAGGAAGACAGAGAATGGGGAAGCCAATGTACATGTGCAAGTTGTTTCTCTTTCTCGTGTGCTTATGGTGCTGGCATCACTCATAGACAACAGACTTCAGCTCTCTAGGGAGAATCTGAGGCATCAGCATCTGATTGAGATGGCTGAGGTGTCCAGGTTCTTGGACTAAGTGGCCACCAGACTTGCTGCCTCTCTAGCATGAAAATAGCTCCTTTAAAAGATACCCATCCCCCATCACATAAGCCAAATATGTTACCCACAATTTATGTTACAGATTAGCTTTTCTAGGGAGCCCTGGATTATATATATATTTTTTAAAGTTATGATACTCTACATGTAACTTGGGGAAAGAATGTGTCTACAGCAGCTACAAAATTGTGTGTGTCGTTTCAGATGTCTGTCTTTGATAAGGGACTGTGTGATACCATTCTACCAGGTAGGTTGATCAGGGAGGAGACACACTGAAGACTGTGTCTCCAAAGTATGGTTAAGCGGCACAGATCATACCAAGTACTGTCCAACCTTCCTGTGCTGTCCAGAGGGCGCATGTGTGATTGTCAGATCCTAAAGAGAACACTATCTCACAAAATTATCTCACAGAATTTTAGTTCTGCTTACTTAGTTTCTTGGACATTCTATTTCAATAAATTTTCATTTTTTCCTTGAAAAATTTAAACCTGAATTCACAGTCCAATATTCTTCATGGGAAACAGTGGGAATAAAAAAGTATTGTTAAATCCTTTAAAAGTATGTATCTTAATGATTTGAAAGTAGTCTTTAATTTTTTAAAAATAACTAAAAACATAGTCTGTGCCTGGAGTTTTAATGTAGTCATATTATATGATAGTACTTTTATTAATTGAGAATTTATACAGTGTATATTGATCATGTTCAGGCTCCAAACTCCTTGCAGATCCACACTCTCTGCCTACTCATCAAAGTGTTTTCTTTTGTCAAGTTGCTAAAATTACATTTGTTTTTGTGTTTATGTTCATATGTGCAGGTACATGTGGATGTTTGCTCCTCCCACCACGTCCTAGGGTAAGTCAGGTCATGAGGCTTACCCAATGACCCATTGTATGAGCCCTGAAATACTCTTGAACATGCAACCCATGTCACACAAACATTGTTTTCGGGCCATTACCATGTGCTGCTTGGCATGACCCAGGAGGTGCCTCAGCTGACCAGAGGCCCTGCTATCCACTTATAGCAGAACGAATGGCTTGAGCCAAAGTATTCCAAGACTCCAGTCATAATTTTTGGCAGACAGTTTTCTAATTTAATTGGCTATGGCAAACAAGTCTAAACTATAGGTCAGCCCATATTCAGTTTACAAATATTTCTTCTCAAAGACTTTACCAGGAAGTAACATTGCTCAAAATTAGATATCTTGTGGACAAATAATTATAATCTCTCCCTGGCAAAGACAGACAATTTGTGATAACTGGATGGTACACACTCCAGCTAAAATGACCATACCTGTATTTTGCATTTAAAAACATAAAATATGGGTCCTCAGTGGTCCTTATTTTTTGGATTTTTCAGAAAATCCAGAATCCTTTCTTAGGAAAGTCCTGCTCTTTTCTCTAAGGTCCCTTGGAGCATCTTGGTTTGATGCTGTTTTGCTTGTGTTGTTTTCAGTCTGGAGGCAGAATCCAGGACTCTGCAGACATGGAGCAGGAATTGCCACAGAGCACAGCTCCAACACTGAGTTGGTGTATATTCAGATGCAAACATGATTTCTGACTGGGTATCTGAACTGTTGATGGTTAAGACATATAAATCTGCTGTTAGGTGAAATTCAGACAATTTGCTTCAAGTTTTATCAGGAGTATATTCTTTCACTGTTAAAAAAAGGCTGTGATGTCTACAATGGGCTACTCTGGTCTGATGCATCAGCATCCCCTAAGCTTGCCAGATATGATGATCTCTCTGCGGGCTCTATACACGCCCTGCTGATTCAGAGCTTGGGGTTGAGCAAGCTCTCCAGATGATCTGGATGAATGGTAACATTCAAGAAGCTCCTACAGTACAGTCCTTGACATTCCCTTGGTAAGATTGTTTTGCGTGAGGTAAAGGGATCAGAGGCTGTCTCTTACATGGACTGTGTTGCCTGCTTTGCAATCACTTCCCCCTGGTGGGACTGCCTCACCAGGCCACAGGGGAAGAGGATGCACTCAGTCCTGATGAGACATGATGATCTGGGGTGAATAGGTAGGAGGCGCCCCTTTTCTGAGGACTAAGGGAAGGGGGATTAGGGAGAGGGAGGAAGGGGGCTACAGCTGGTATGTAAAGGGAATAAATAAATAAATTTGTAAGAAAGAGAAAAAGAAAGAAAGAAAGAAAGAAAGAAAGAAAGAAAGAAAGAAAGAAAGAAAGAAAGAAAGAAAGAAA
>OU015743.1:63845312-63857428 GCA_907169655.1 Acomys percivali | reverse complement strand
AAAGAAAGAAAGAAAGAAAGAAAGAAAGAAAGAAAGAAAGAAAGAAAAGCGCAGCTAACGGCATGGCTGCTCTGTGAGGGAGTGAGTTTCATATTCAAGGAGATTGTTCCAAACTGGTGTCTTTTAAAGAGTCAAAGCCTTGCTTAGACTATTTCTATTGTGCCTTTAAAATGTGAAGCTCTATCACAAACAAAATATAGCTTAGGTAAACTTAAAAATCATATAGAACTGGTGACACATGCTTGTAACTACAGCTATGCATGATGCTGAGGTGTGAGGGGGTTGTCACAAGTTCAAGGTAGCCTGGGCTGTAATTCTAGGCCAACCTAGCAACTTATCTAGACTTTTCTTCATAAAACGTTATGCGCCTAAAAAGCTAAGTAGCTTCCTAAAAAGAAAAAATGTAAAAAATATTGTTCCTACTTCATCATAGATCATAAGTAGATGAATGAGTGAATCTTTTTCCCTCCTTCCTCCAAAACATCAGTGGATGAAAGCAATCATTGTTCTCAAGAAATGTATCTCCTTGCCATCTGTTGCATCATTCTGAAGTAATTGTAGAGGACTGGGGCAATGTGGCAAGAGGCAGAGGCCGAAGCCAAGCAAACGTAACGTAATTTATATCTTCAGGACAGGGATTGGAAGCTGTGGAATTCAAAAAGGGAAGTAAGGGCAATGTTGGTAGGATGGAGAGAACTGGGAGGAAGAGTATGTTTTTGCTGAAATAGGCTGCTGTTTCTCCCTGTGGAGAATCTCTATATTCCCATCACCTGACTTCTGGAGTCCTGCCTGATGCTGCCTGACATAAGCACTTTCCAAACACTTTCAGGTCAAGGGCGCATGAAGTCCTGAAGTGTCACACTCATTACCAATGTTTAAATGATCATGGGACTTTCTTGGAATAACCCACAGTCAACCAGTAGTACGAACAGAGTCCATTATGATGGTAGTAACTGATTTTTAAAGAGTACTTTGTCCCTTTTCTGCACCCTATAAACACGCCACAGCATTCTACTGATTAAGGGTGCATGTAGGACTTCTGTTGCCCAGAAATTCTATCTCTGAATAAATCCCTGGGTCATGATATGATTATAGAATCCAACACAAGATTCATTTCCTTTCTACTCAGCCCACATACTGCTGTTCTTTCACACCAATAGCCATAGGCAACCAATCAATAACAGCTAATAGTTACTCTCATATTGAAGAAAGCATTTCGCACTTCTTAGTTAATTTCAACTTCACAAAAATCTATAGGAGATAAGTATTGTTACAAGCACTTTTCAAATGAAGAACTAAGGCAAACGCAGGCCAAGGAAAGCGTCCAAGGCTGCAGCGTAGCAGCGATGTTCCTGGGAAGGAAGCCCAGCTTAATCGCGTTCCTGTGATTGTGTCTGGGCTGCACATCACAGGGATGACAGCACGCCTTTATCTAATTCCCCACCTGGGAATTTGCTGCTGCTTACTCGGCTTCTTCCTCTAAAAGCCATCTTTGCATTTTAACTGTGGATTTTACTTATATTCCTTGTGCAAACCTACTTGTTCCAAACAGAAGTTAGCCAGCCAAGACCCCGAGAGTCACTGGCTATTCAAGTTCTTCAAAGTTTCTGTTGGCATGCCAAAGAGTAGCATAAAGCATACAGCGACAGGCACCAGGTCCCAGGAGGCAAAATCTGACAGTGAGATACCATCTGTTTCTACTCCCATCTACTTGGACCATCTGCTATTGCTCAAAATACTGCATGACTGCTACTTGGGGTCATTTAAGGTCAGAGGATTCATCAGCTCTTCAACTGTGTCTACCTAGCATCCACTTTGTCTTCTGCTGTTGGCTATCCCTGGCTCACCAGAGCCCCATGCTCCACTGCCGAGGCCTCCACATACCCTTGACAATTAGATAGCACCTCCGAATGTGTGGTGGAGGAATTTGACTTCCCCATTTGTAAGAAAGCTCATCAAAGTGCCATATAAAGTTGGAAATCTGTGGCTGAACATTATCAAAGGAGTTTTCCTACCCCTGCAAAATAATCGTGCATTCAGAATCTGGGATGGCTATGTAGGAGCAGAGGTATAATAAAAACACAATGAGATTATGTTTCTCCTACTCCTGACCATATAAATCACAGCACCATCTGTTAAAATTTTACTCACCCTCTAAAGGTAGCCCTAAAACTTAGCTAAATTTTCTAAGCAATTCCTCAGGAACTCCCTTGTTCCTTCCTGACATTTATTTGTTCCCAGCTCCTCTTAACTCTTTTGTGCTTTTATAGACGTGTACTCCAACAACGGGTACCGACTCTAACCCTTCCAAACCCAGAGCTTCTTCGGATGTACCAGATACTGAAACACTGTTTATGATGGATCAACACCTGTGCAAGGAAGTGAGGAAAAGTAAACTGGGCTAAGGGAGGCCATTGTCCATCGTGGTTGTTATCCTGTCACAGTGGGCTTCCTGTCTTCTGCGGGGCTCAGTTGAAAGAGTGTTTGGGTGTTGCAGCTTTAGAGAGTTGAGGGGGCCCCCTACTTAAGGGAGCTGCAGCTACGGGAACTGTCACCATCACTCTACGTATGCCTCTAGGCAGCATAGCTTCCAAGAAAGCCATCAGGGAGGCTCAGCTCTGGGTCCGCGTGGTTGCCATTGCTGTTGTTGTCATCCAAGGGATTTTCCTCCTAACACTATGATCACCAAAGACTCCTAATTCTGGGTCCCAGTTTTAAAACCGCCTCATCGGCGCTTTGAATCTCAAGAGGATGAAGTCTTTGCAAAGCGAGTTCTGTTTTGTGCAGTGGCAGGGGCTCTTGGGAGAGCACGTGGTTTTCCAAGCAGTCTTCGCACTTTCTTCCTCGCTTAGGCTTTTCTTCATGACTACTCCTTTGAAACACTGGTATCTCCCCCTTTTCTAAAGCCTTCCTTTAGTTCTGTTGCCTTAGCTTGTGCACCCCTCCACTACCCACTTTTAAGTTCTGAGGTGACTCTTTTCAAACGTGGTCCATTGTATCTCACACTTTCCACAAAAGAATTACTGACTTGAGAGTAGGAAAAGTGTATACTCCTGGGGTTTCCCAAGTGACAGCTCAGAGCTACTTTTGCTATGCACAGAATTTCTTTGAAGTCTCTGCATTTTATCTTTAAAAATTCATGTGAATCTTGCACTCTACTATATGAAATATGTGTGCTAGTTTTAATATTAAAATACTGTTTTAAATTACTTACTAGTGAATAAATTTATTCAGGAAGGCTTGCCAATTTATGCATGGTTTCATGTACCTTCTGAAATAACCTTGAATATATCATCTTTGGATTTATAGAAGTAGAAGGTGGTACTTCCTGATGCTTGCTTATAAATATGGCAAACAATTCTACAAAAAGAATTTAGAATATGTTTTAATATCAACTTACATGCAGTGAATTGTGCTTTCACAATACTGGATATCTAATATGCATGCAAAATGAAATTATAAATGAAAAAGATCAACATATTTATTCTAAAGGAGATAAAGTCCCATCAAAATATAAAATAGATGCTCAGTTCAACTAACTGTCAGTAAATAATCTTGCCAAGTTATACTACCTAAACTGTTAAACGCAGTCCATTAAAGATATTTATATTAGGACATAAATGCAACATATTTTAGCATTAGTGGTTTTTGATTGTATGACTTGAGAATATAATTCATAATTGTAGTGTGTATAGAAATATCTTGGATATCAAGATGTCAGACTCTAGAGAAACAAATTAAACAGAGATCTCAGAGCAATTTCCTTTGAATTTCTCCCAGCAAGTGTGTCTTTCTAAGAATCAAACAGCAAGCATTTACTTAGTTCCTAACATTGAGGATTGCCGAGGACAGACTCTGTAACAAACTCTATGCAAGGTGCTGGAAAAGAGCCAGGGAGAGGATAAACTATGTCTGAGCAGAGTTGGGAGAGAGATGCACCTTAGAACTTAAAGTAGTGAACTTTGGCAGGGATCTAGTGTGCAGATATATTGAAAAATTGATGAAAGACGGGTTCTTGTGCTTTGAGCATCATCCACTGGAGGGAAGGCTTTGAATCTTGACATAAACACTAAAAGACTAACTATTTAAACTAGTTGTTCAAATAGATGATGCTTTAATCCATGTACACAGATTGTTTGAAAATACACTGAAGTAAAGTATAAAACTATTCTCCAAAGATATTAGAATATTTTAGTTAAGTAAATGCCCCGTGTGCATTTATTGTGGAAGTACTCTGGAGGATAGAAGATGCAAAATAAGATCACATGGTTTGAGACTGTTGTTCGCACACCCTTTGCTCCTCACCATAGAACTCACAGCTAGTGAATGGTGCAAGTGTACTTAAATCCTAATCCTTTCACGTCTTTTGCTTTTTTACAGGGTTTATTTTCTACTGCCCACTGTCCATTCCGTGAACATTTTCTGGGCCCCTGTTCTATGTAAAGCACTGTCCTCAGTGCTGGACACAGAGCAGAGAGGCAAAGTCGGTTTTTATGACTGGGCCTCTACTTCTTCTGATGCTGGTTCTTTGAAGAAGACAAACACAAAATTAAAATCAATTCTGCCAATCAAACAACTTGTTGCCATAGCAAAAGTAGCATCAGCTCGTCCAGCCCTTCCAGGATGTTTAAGGAAGAACTCTGTTATGGTGACTTTTATCCTGAGATCTAAACGATAAAGATCTAGTTCTTGGAAGATGCAGACACCAGGAAAGACATATGTATATGTTCCTAGGTAAGAAGACTTTATAATAATTGAAGAACAGAAATAATGTTGGCATGGTTGGGACTCTGTGGGAAAGGGAATGAGTAAGCCTTGATGGGTTTAAAAAAAAAAAGATGTGACATGCAGACACAATAAGTTCATTTTAATATAATTATGATGTCGTTTGATAGATTAAAAACTCAAGTAATATATAACACATTTAAAGACTACTCAAACAGTGTCTATGTAGAGGATCTATGCAGAGGAATGAAAGAGGACAACCTTTTTGAGATGTTACTGAATTCAGTCACAAGAGGATCTTGACTGTGACTTGAACCTAGATTGGGAAGAGAGGCATGAATATGGAATAGAGTCTATCATATGTAACTAGCACAGATTGACCTGAAAAGGGTCAACTCTAATAAATACTTTTATCTATAAGCTCTTTTAAGTGGCACCAAATAGGACAGAAAAGATGGGAGTTGGCTGAGAGGAATCTTCCACACTATTAATAATCTAACAAATAGAAATAATAGATGGGGCCTTGGATACACAAAACTAAAGAAGACTGGATTGGGCAAGGGCTGGAAAGATGGTTGAGCAGTTAAGAGCACTTGTTGCTCTTGAATAGGGGCCTTTTTCAGTCCCCAGTTTACACACAGTGGCTCAAAACCATTCACTATTCCAGTTTCAGGGAATCTGACCCCCTCTTCTGACCTCTCCAGGTACCAGGCACATACATGGTCTGCATACCGGATACAATGTAGACAAAACACTCATACATATAAAATAAAATAAATCTTAAAAAAGATGACTGATCTTGACCTGAACTTTGGGGAATCCACAGCATAAAAATCAGGGATAAGTTTACTTCAGGGGTATAGGAAGATTGAGACAGGGCCCCAAGAAATAGCAATATTTAAGGTTCAGAGAGAGCAGATGAAACACTAAGTGATACATCTAAGGAGGAGAAAGTCAAGAAGAGCTTTACAGAAATGAAAGTTAATCTTATGTCTTACATCAAAGAATAGAGCTAAATCTATGATCTAGAAGGGGTGATCAACACCCTGAGTGCTCCAGTGATCCTTAACAAGGAGCAGATAAAAAAAGTGTTCATTGGATTATTAATGTGGACTTCAGCACTTGATAAAAGCACATTCATCTAAAGCACATAGGAAATACCATACAAGGACATGGAAACAGAGGAAAGATAGAGAACAAAGACTGAAATGCACAGGAGATATCTCTGAATGTGCAAAGGCAGCCTCTCTATGTTCATTGTCTACGGATTTGTTGAGCAACATGTGGCAGGCTAAATAGGCAAGAGTGGACAGACTGTCAGAGAATGTGTCTGCATAGCTGCAGAGTTTACACAACAACAATTGCCAACATACAGTCTGGATACTCAGTTGCAGGCACCCTTTGGAGGTTTCCTAGGATAGGAACTGTGGGCAAATGATTTGACCACCCTGTGCCTTTGTTTTCTTATCTACAAAATAGAAATACTAGCTCTCCCTCAAGGACTCCTTTGGCACAGTATATTCAAAGTGCTTGGCTTAATGTCTTCCATATTTTAGAAATTCAAGAAATTGAATTGTGTTATCATCAATGTAGTATTATATTATAGATTGCTACATTGATTAATGTGATAGATGAGATTATGAAAGTTGTACTATTTTCTTAGTAGTGTATACAATGAAAAACCAAAGATTATTTCACTGTTTCACATTATAGTTATCAGACAATTTAGCACTGGAAAGAGAAATGCAAGAAATGCAACGATCATAATTTTTAGATTTTCCAGACCCCTTACATACTAATAAGCTCTACTTTTCTATTCAAATGTTTGCCTCTGCTCCTAGGTAAAAATTCAAAGCAGGTGAAAATTACTTTGGATTATCTCTATTACTGTTTTAAATGAATGTTTATTTTTATGTGTTTGTACATATGCATAAGCCATATGTGTTTGGACACTCTTGGAGGAGAAAAGAGGGCATGAGGCTGGAGTTATCAGTGGTTGAGGACTGCCTGATGGGAGGCAAGTTTGGGTCCTTTGCAAAAGTGCAAACACTTGACCACTGAGCCACTGCTCCACCCCCACCACAAACTTCTATGACACATAGATGTGAATGTTCTGAAACAGATAGTGATGATGGCTGCAAAGCAATGTAAGTGTACTTAATTCTACCAAGTTGGTCCCTTACATGGCTAAACATTAAACTTTATGATATATATTTATATGTATAAATATATAATTTTCTCAAGAAATATTACTTTCTCTTAGTATTTTATATACAAGAAGCTGTGCATATTTAAAGCATAAAATGGGATGAGTTTGGAGATACACACACAACCATTAGCCTATTTGTCAACCTGCAAACGTTTCCTCTGGCTTCATGTAGTTCTGTTACTCCCATTATGAGAGCATATAACAAGTTCTACTTGCTTAAGAACATGTCATGGACGTATTAGAGCATTATTATCTGAAGGGCTGTGTTATTGGTCTGTGGGACTTGTTTCCTATCAATGGCATTTCTGCTCATGCTAGTCCCTTAGGAACCTGACATAATTCATGACGTAAGTGGTGTCATATGTCATTTGCTTTTATCTGTCTGGCATTATTTCATGTAGAATAATGCCTTCTAGGTCCATCCTTGTGGTTGTAGGATTTTTTTTCAACCTGTCATCAGTTTTAATCTGGCTTCTGATAAGGCCAGGCAATTTTAGAAAGGTTTGGAAGTCGTTTTATTCATATGCAAAGATAAGCTGTACTTTTTTCATTTCAGTATACATTCACACTCTGTAACCAGAGGGCACATAAAAACCTGGATGCACAGCTCAGAGTAGAGTGCTTACCTAGCGTGCATGGTCCTTAGGTTTGATTCCTAGAACTACAGAAGACAACAAGCAAACACCCTAAGAAGTAGCTGAGTCACATTCATGCAACTGAGATACAATTTAAATAGTGCACAACAGATAGGCATGCCAAGAACACGATTTGTTACGTTTATCAAAATCATTCCCAATGATTTTCCATATAAAGAATATATAAACCTTTGTGGTGGTAACTTTTCTTTCTAATCTCTCCAATAAAATTATGATTTATAATAGTTCATGGGATTAGATCTATCAGAAAGAGCTGAGAATACAGTGGCTACTAGGTCCATATGGATTTTAAAGCTAAATTGAAGAAGCTTAAAGTAAAAAAGAAGTCCAGCTCCTCAGTTATACTGATTTTATTTCAAGTATCTAAAATCATATGTAGCTAGTGGCCTGGATGACACCATTTCAGAAAATTCTATTATATAGTGCTGAAATGGGCTATTCCTTACAGGCTATAAATATATATGTGCACATTCACAAAGACATTTTATGTCTTTATATATCATATATATTCACAGTCATGGCTTAATTAATTCAGGGTTGTTTTAATTTGGGTTGGATGGGACAAATCTGTTAATAGAAACAATATATATATATATATATGTATATATATACATATATATATGCACAAAGACATTTTTCTTGAGCTATTTCTTTACCAAGTTGATTTGTCTTTCAAATACTGTCAACAAACAGCCAAACCTGAAGCATATGCTGCAGTGTGCTCTGAGAAAACAGGCCACCACTGAGCTGTCATCTCTTCTGTGTATGTGTTAATTTTTCTCAGGATATGCACCTAACAGGGAATCTTCAAGTTGAGATTGTCCATGGCAAAACCAAAAAAAAAAAAAAAAAAAAAAAAATCAGACGTGTAATCCTTTAATTTGAAGCACTTTTCCAATAACTTCTGTTTCTTTATGTTTAATTACATCTATAAAACATGAAATCATAAAGTCCTCCAAGAAGAAGTAAGAAGTTGAAGAACTGTCACTGTCATCCCAGACACATTTGAAAGTAGACTGTGTGAGCATGGGGATAAGACATAATCTCATTTGGTTTATGATATGACAGAAGCCAGTCATGGTTTAATTAATTCAGGGTTGTTTTCATTTGGGTTGGATAGGACAAATCTGTTAATAGAAACAATGTATAAATAAAGAAGATCCAGAAAAGGATGTTAAATACCAGGCCGAGGATTGGAAGTGACAAGAACTAAGGTCTGCAAAAAATCATCTTTTCATGAGAGACAAAAACTGGCTGCAGACAGATGCTTGTAAGACCCTGGCTTTGTCAAGGAGGACAGCTTTATAAATAGATGCCCAATAACAGCAGCCAGCTGTTCAGAATAATTGCCAAGCGATATTTGGTGATGACAACCTGAAGAAAGTCATCAATGCAATTATTTCACACCAGATCAGTCCAGCGGATCTGTTGAACCTTCTTGCCTGCTGTGAGTGAGATACTCATTATTCTGGAAATGCCAATGGAACTTGTTCATTTTTTTTCTACAGTAAACAATTATTTCAACCATAATTATATTGTTATATCATTATTAATAAATTTGATTGGGAGCAGTTGACTCAGTGGGTTAAGGTTTCAAATGTGTGAGGTCATGCTGCAACTTCTGTTATAGTCCATATCTCATGTGATCTTAATTTTCATCATAGCTACTTATATTTTAGTTAATGGTTTCTGTCTGCCTCTTCTGAATCTTTACTTTTTGTCAGCTCTGCTGTTTTCCCTGAATGATTATTTTCACTATCATTCCTTTCCTGAGCTCTCTTTTATTCCTTATTCCCATCTTCCTTTTCTTCCACTTATTGTTAAAAACGTTATAAGCCAAATGTCAGGAAGACTTCTCAGCTTCTGGGTGCAACGGTTTTCCTCTTCACTTCTTTGCATCCCATGCTCCCATCATGTTCTTTCCCAACTGCTGTGAGCCCACTTAATAAATATCACCATTATCACCTCAACCACCACCTGCCATCACTTTGAGATACATTTTTATTAATTCCTTCCTATGCACCAGGATGCAGGCAGACAGAGTGCTGGAGAAGGAGATGAGAGTTCTTTATGTGGATCCAAAGGAAAGGAGAGCAACTGTGGGCCTGGCTGAAGCTCAAGTCAGGCCCACTGTTATTGTCTCTTCCTGCTGTCTGCTAATGCAGATGTCGAACTCGCTGCTCCTACTCCAGCTCCATGTCTGCCTGCATACCACCGTGTGTCCTGCCATGATGAAAATGGACTAAACCTCTGATAGATAAGCCAGGCCCCAGTTAAAGGTTTTCTTTGAAGAGTTGCTATGGTTATTGTGTCTGTTCACAGAAATAGAAACTCTAAGACAGTGGTTATCACAAACTGGGTGGGAAACAGGAATTGCTCAGTCGTTCCAATGCTTCAAGTGCCTGAGATAAACCATTTTAGGAACCTGCCATAGGGACGGTGTGATTCTTCTAGTTAATAATATAGCAGTGCACTTTCCAAGATTTAAGAGACTAGACCTTGTGGTTGGTGTTGTTCTAAGAAAATAAACAAAAAACACAGGGGTGCAAGTAAATTCTGGTATGTGTTAGATGTGCTATCTTGAATGTGGTGATTGATCAAGAGTGTTTCATGCATTCAAGCTCATCAAATATGTATATACCAAAACATCAATTATGGTCAAATAAAAAGGCTGAATATGAAGAGATATACTTCATTGCATTGATGCTTTATTAAGATAAATATATTTTAAACTCTAAAAAACATAATTGTAAAGTATGATAAATACTAGCCTAGGCTGCATGCGAGTTTGGGTGGATTTGATCTCTATTACCACATATATCAATATAATGGCGCTACATCTGTAATGCTCAGTTACCCAGCAAATTCAAAGTCATTCAGTGCCATATGAGACTCTGTCTCAGCAACAATAATAATGGACAAAAAGGAAAAAAATCTTTTTTGGACCATTTTCCTTTTCTCTCTTCCCCTCCCATCCTGCCTCCTTCTCTCCCCTTTTCCATCCATTCTTCTTCCACTTTTCTCTCTCTCCCTTTCTTCCTCCCTCCCTCCTTCTCTTCCTCCATATTAAACACTGGTCACTATGGTAAGCATCACAACTACGTAGATACACAGGTGAAAATGCTGGCATTCTTTGTTGCTTCCCTTCCTGTTTTCCAGGGAAGAGTCATGGCATTGAACAACAGAAGGAACTGTGCTTTCAGGGATGAATAGTAAAAAGGCTTTTAAGTGGAAAAGCAGGCTTACCCTAGAATTTGAAAAGCAGGAAAGAGCATTTCAGGCAGGTAGCTCAGCATGGTGAGCCATGGATGCAGAGCCCAGCAGGAAATGATAAGGAGTCAAGGAAAAGTAAGTTGTTGAGACTTTGAGGTCACACTGCATGAAAACCGTGGTAAAAATGTTTGGGAAGGCCTTGATTTAGCCAGGCTCTTTCAGAAAGAAAAGCTTGATGACTGTTTTTGTTTGGTTGTTTGGTTTTGGTTTTTTGTTTGTTTTGTTTCCCCAGAAGTGTCCAGGGACAAAAAGCCCAATTGATAAAGTAACCTGGAATTAAATACACATGAATGCTCCAACCAGGCACCAAACAAGTACAAATTATTTCAACTCTAGAAGAAAGATTGATTTTTAAACATGGGTAGCAATTCAGAATATTTTCTTAGATTGCCAAGAAAATGACCAGCTAACGCCTAGGGGACCATGTGAGATATTGTGCAATGGCAAATACTCATTCCCCACTCATTGACAGCCAGCATGGTGGATGGTAGTTTTAAGAAATGTGTGTAAGCCACAATTTCTTCCAGGTCGTATTTTGTTTTATTTTCTGTTTTTAACTCTAGAATCATACTACTTTGAAAGCTGTGTGAAAATGCCTAAGGTTGCCCCAATCCTCCTCCTCCTCCTTCTTCTTCTCTCTTATTGTGAGTTTTCAAAGAACCAAAGAAAGAGTTTTGTTAATGATACCTTACAATCGTGCATATATATTTACTCAGAGAAAGGATGGATTAGATTGATGTACTCCACCCCCTTTCTATTCACAACAGCCTTGGCTCCCTTGATGCAGGTTGTTTTGTATTTCATCTAGTCCATGGCTGTCTTGGAGTGATGAACACATATATGGATCAGCATATAATCCCAAAATTACATGCAAAGTACTGTGCATTTTTCCAGGGAGTCTCCCATTTCCATTAGGTTTTCAAAGAGGTCTTGATTTACCAAAACTTAAGTACCATTAACAAGAGGAAAGAATGTTTGGTCTTGTTCTTTCCTCTTTCAGGCACAGTGGAAAGTAGGCCTTTGTTTGGCTATGTACCATGAGAAGCATGTATGAAAAAATGTCTTTTAACTTAATGGAAAACCCAAGATGCTATGGAAGGAAGCTGCAGTCATCTTACTTTTCTTCCAGCCATGGAATAGATGTTTCCAAATTCCTCAGCAAACACCTCAGACAAAACTAGTTGTTATTTCAGGAGAGATGTCAGCTAAAAATTACATTTCTCATATATATATATATATATATATATATATAT
>OU015743.1:63831283-63845302 GCA_907169655.1 Acomys percivali | reverse complement strand
TATATCTTATAATACTCATTATTTCATCTTGGTTCAGTATATCAGGTTTTTTCATAGTTTTCATATGATTTTTGACTGCTACCAAACCAATATTTTATCAAAACTACTATTTCCCTTACATATTAAATAATAGAATGTTAATAAGTCATACAACTTTTGTTTCTTTCAAAAGATTGTAAACCTTTTTACAAATGTGATAGAATGACATATAGTATATGATATATGTGTGTGTGTTGTATGTATCTATGTGAAACAATATGTATGTGTATTAAAGAATAAACATATGTGAACATGTGGTAAATATTGTCCATCTTACTGCTTTCCAGAGGAAAGAAAACAAAAAGGACAGTTTGAAAGCATCAGCACATTTCATCGTGGACTCAGGGTGCCCAGATTATCTGTTTTTTTTGTTCTTGAAAACCAAGATGGCACAGTTCCTCTTTTGCACTACTCTTCTTAACATCTGGTTGGAATTTGATCTCTGCTACTCAGAATTCCAGATCCATGAGTGACTCATTAATGTCATTTTGTTCCAGGAATGTCTACATGTTTTCATTATGAATTCCCACCATTTGCTTAACCTCTGTGGCATGCTTAATAATTACAGTGGTTTTTTTTTTTCTTTTTTCTATGTGGTCGCCCCAATATGTTAAAGAGATACAAATGCTGTCTGAAAACTCATAGATTTTGTGATAGCCTTTGAAAGAATCTCCCTATATAAGCTTTGTATGTGATAATCATGTGAGGCCCATTCTGACTTCTGACAGATAACAAATTCTGAAACTCTAACTTTCAATGATTGGTTGTAGAAAAACTTATTCTAAAAGCACTAGTCTGATATTACATATAATACTATTTCATCTTGGTTCAGTATATCGGGTTTTTTTCATAGTTTTCATATAATTTTTGACTATCACTAAACCAATGCTTTGTCAAAGTTACTACTATTTCCCTTACATATTTAATAATAGAATGTTAATAAGTTAAACAACTTTTGTTTAAATCATTTTTAAAATGTGATGGCATGATATAATGCTCATGTTATTTGAAGAACTCACTTGTAGATATGCTGGATTTTCTCTCTAGAGGTTTGTACAAATCAGTGTTCCCCAGGATACTCAGAGAGTGTTGTCAGTTCTTCTTATTTCCTATCAATGAATTAAACAGGCTATGAATCTAAACGTCTTCCTTTTGTGGGTAAGAGATGACTCCTGGGGCCAATAAATTTGTTACATGTACCCTACATTTAGAATGACCTGCCAAAATTCATAGGCATAATGTTGTTTGTATTGGCCCCATGAGGAAAGGTACAATGAAAACCTGAGACACCTCATTCCAGAAAACAACGAAAGACTCAAAACCTAACTGAGAAGTGTCAGGAGGTGAGAGAAATCATCCTGAAGAGATGTTCACCAGCCCCAAATTGGGGTCATTGAGAATTGATGAGACTTGTGGCTCAAACCATTGAAAATAACATAACAAGCAAGTCTAAAGAAAAAGAAAAAAATTATCTACTTAATTGGAGCATTTAAAAACTTTGTAATAAAAGAGAAAAATACCCCTACCCAGATCTAGCCAATAGACAGAACATTCTCCACAGTTGAGTGGAGAGTCGGGTATGACTTTCACACGAACTCTGGTGCCTCATATTTGACCATGTCCCCTGGAGGGGGAGACCTGGTGGCACTCAGAGGAAGGACAGCAGGTCACCGAGAAGAGACTTGATACCCTATGAGCATATACAGGGGGAGGAAATCCCCCTCAGGAACAGTCATGGGGAAGGGGAATAAGGGGAAAATGGGAGGGAGGGAAGAATGGGAGGATACAAGGGATGGGATAACCATTGAGATGTAACAAGAATAAACTAATAAAAAATTAAAAAAAAAAAGATAGAGAAAAATAAGCCTCTACCATGATTTCTTCCAAAGGGCATATAGCTTGTTATAGTTGATGAGAAAGTCCTTTGTTATAGGTCATATAGTAGTTCTGTCTACAAGAAATGATGCAATTAGGAAACCTTAACAATTTATAGCCTCAAGTATAACAATGTATGCAGAAAGATCATCAGTGGATGCTAATGTCATTAAGGGGATCCAGTGACGACACTAATTCACCCCTGCCAAAGTGCCATAGATTACTTTCCAGCTGCATAGGGAAAAACCATACCTGTGCAGTAGAACACCTGGATCTCCCCAGCATCACCAAGAAATGCAATGCTGGGCTAGACCTTACGCTATATGCACCCCAATACAGGTGCTTATACACATCGTTTGCATTACGCATGACCATGCATCAAACATTATTTCAAAGAATTTAACCAGATTTTAATAATTACTATAGAATATCTACAACTTACAGAAAATCAGTGAGAAATAAATTCAGTGACAATCAGGAATTTTCACCATATCTAAAGTCTGACATGTTTTGCAAGACATCCAGCCTGGGTTGGCTGTGTATAACCATAGTGTGAGTGTGTGGTGGAGGGGGTGAGGGACAGAAGGCTGATTATTTCAAAAAAAGACACTAACAACAAGGCAAAATACCCAAGTATACTATATGAATTTGTATTTACTCTGGATTCTTAAACAATAAAATGCACTGCAGGAATACACAGAGTGAATTTGAATACAGGGCACTATTTAGATGATACTATGGAGATGATACTAAATTTTGATTTTGAGATGACAATGGTATTCCAGGATGTAAGGAAAAATGTCCTCCTCTTTAGGAGACATTTGCTGAGGTATCTTAATCTTCACTTACTTGCACAGCACCCTCTAAACACACACACACACACACACACACACACACACACGCACGCACACGCACACACACACACATTTATAGCTATATTTATTAACTAGCAGAAGTTAAAAATTATTGAATTTAGATGTTGGTCATATGAATATCCATTGTTCATTTAAACATTTCACTATTTTAAAATGTTCAATATAAATCTGGAACAGAGAAATATGGCATATGTGTTTTCTTTGTTTGATTTCATGTATATGTAACTTAATCTCCAGAAATTCAACAAAAATATTTGCTCAGAATTCATATGATGCTATTTTCTATTTGGGATGGTGAGCCCCCAAATCAACTTGTGAAGCAAAGTAGGCTCATTTTGCATGGAAGTGCCTTCTCTTCCCCTAAAATTTGAAACGTATGAACAGAATCAATGGGCTGTCGGCAGCGTGATGGATGTTCTCAGTACCATGAAGGAATTATAGACATATGTTGCAATCATAACTCCATAGGCTGCCATGTGATGAGAAAGAACAGGACACAGCAACGAAACTCTGGATGAAAGTAGAGATCAGAAATTCAAGAGCAGAGAAAAATTGTCAAAGGGTTATATATAAAGGGAATTCACAGAATGGAGAGCATAAGGCTGCAGGATGTATGGAAGCCATGTGGCAGAAGAATGTGCCAGATGGTGTAGGAAGGTGGCAGAGAAAGGGCAAGTACCCTGAAGAGTTGATGAAGGCAACATCACATTGACGAGGACCAGGTGGAGGTCAGATGCAGCATAAGTGGGTGGCATTCCTATCACAGGATGACGGGAAGCCTAGAAACAATTCAAAGCTAGCAGGATGGTTAAAATAAAGGAAAAGATGTGAACTGGTAAGTGTGTGTGCTGTGTGTATGGGGGCAGCGCAGGGTGGCTGTGTTGAAGTCAGGAGAAGTCAAGTAATTTGAAACCAAATAAAACTGAACAGTGAAAACAATATGATCTTTGTAATCAGGTGAGTCTCATTTGAAATTTGGGCTCTGCTGTTTTCTAACTCCCTGTATGACTTATAATATCAATTGTGTTTAAACCATTGTTTTAGGATTTTAAGTGAAGTGAATAACCAAATGAAATCAGTAAGTAATAAACAGTCAATTGTTCTTAATATTTGTTGTTTTATATTATGTGTACGAATGTCTTGTCTGCAAGTTACATATGTGCACCAAGTGTAAACAGTGCCTGCATATGCTAGGAGAGGGCATTTGATCTCCCAGAGCTGTAGTTACTGATGTGATCTGCCATGGAGATGCTGGGAACCAAACTTCTGTCCTCTGCAGGAACAGCAAGTGGTCAGAACCACTGAGTCATCTCTCCAGCCTCAAACTTTCTGTTCTTCTCACAGGGTATTCAAGAAGATGGGGTAAGTTGACCACATTCATTAGTTTGATTTTGTGTATTATAATCCCATAAGTATAATCACAAATTAAATACCTTCATATCTTCAAGAACTGATTTTTTTCCTTTATCATAAAGGAGTAAAATAGTTGAGTGAGGTAAAGATCATCATTTCAATGTGGTAAAGTCCACTGATTTGACCACATTCATCATTCATTCACTTATTCATGCATGCATTCACTCAAGAGACAACCACTGAGGGCCCATTATTTATACAAGGCACTGTGCTAGAAAAATTTGCCTTATAATTAATAGACAGAGGGACTGTGCTTCAGAGACTTGTTTTTATTTATTGTTATTATTTATTTATGCTAATTCTTCAGCAGATTTTGGGGTGTTTTCTATATAGTATTCTTTAATATCTTTTAGGAAATATTTTATTCCTTCCTAGAAGTATTCAGCACATATTTTGTCCATATCCAGTCTTGTGTTTGGTGTAATTTAGGTGAAGGAAGCTGGTGAAACTACACTGGGGTGGGGGATAGAAATGCCTGAAACAGGGCCTGGAGAGATGGCTTAGAGGTTAAGAGAGCTTCCCGCTGTCCTAGAGGACCCAGGGTTAGTTCCCAGCACCCACCTTAGGGAGCTCACACTTGCATATAATTCCATATTCTAGGGATCCAATGCCTTTTACTGGCCTCTGCAGGTATGCAGCCCATATGGAATTAACACACACACACACACACACACACACGCACACGCACACGCACACGCACACGCACAAATAAAATCATTTTTAAAGTTTCTAAATTGAAAATAGATTTTTTTTCTCACATAATGTATCCTAATTATGATTTCCTCTTTCTCTACTCTTTCACTTTCTTCCTACCCACCCCCATAGACTCCTCCCCCTTTCTGTCTCTCATTAGAAAGCAGACTGGCTTCTAAGGGGTAATAATAATTTTACTAATTTAAAAAGTCATGAAATGCATAAATTCTGTTAACATCACTTGAATATTGCAATCTGTTAAATAAGAACTCACAAAGTGTTAAATTCTGAATTTTTCTAACAGTCTTAACTAATATTCAAAGGAAGGAGATGTCACACAGGCAATCCAAAATGTCAGCCTGGGAAAATGTCAGTGGAAAAAGCGGTATTGGATGATTTTTAAAACCAGGTAAAATTGCAAGGAACAGAGAGGGTGCATTAATTTCTCTTGGCCAGTGAATAAATTATCACCAAATGAGTGGTTTTAAACAACAGGAAGCCATTTTCTCACTGTTCAGGTGAGAAGTCTAAGAAGAGAGTGTTGGCACTGTGCTTGTTTCTGGGGTCTTAGGGGAAACTCTGCATGCCTCTCTCAGTCTCCAGTAGTTACTGGCCATCACTGTGATTTTTTGCTCTGTGTGTATTATATTTTAATTTCTGTTGACACATGCACGTGAAATATTCTGTAGTACCTGGGTCTTCTTTACCCTTTTTATACGAACACTGATAGTCTTGGCTATAGGGTTTACATGCACTTTCTACATAGTTCATTTGCAAACACAAAACAAACAAACAAAAAGCACATTTGCAACTAAGGCCTCATTATAAGGCTTTAAGGGAGCATGAACTGTGGTGCAGGGCACTCTTTAACATACTACACATGTGAAATCCTTTAAGTGAGAGGCAAAGCTTAATGAAAGCTTTTCTAATCATATGTCCTCTGGCCTGTATGGAGAATGTATAAAACACAGGAAGAAAGAGAGAAATATGGCCTATGGAAGCTCCTTTCATTCAAAGTTACAGGTATATTTTTTATGATACTTATATGAACCACCCTTTTTCTGTCCCCAGAAAACTAGCTGCAAATCCTTTTATGTCCCTGTAGTCTTGCTCTTTGCCTCTATTATGGCAGTCACCACCGAAATGGAAGTTTCTTGTTTCTTTAAAAACTCAGTTGTAATATGTGATGTTCTCCTGGAAGCTGTTTTGTGAGAGGGCATGTGATTGGCTGAAAACAGACATGTGAGAGGGTCCATGATGTTTAGGAAGACTATAAATGGAAGTCCACAGACAGTGAGATGACAATTTTGCAGTGCTATCCCATGCAACGCATAGGTGGCTTTCGATGGTCTTCACTTCACAGAAAAAAAAAATGATCCAGAGAACTGCTTATGGTATTCCAGCCGATTCTGGCCACTTCTACTGATTCACGACAATTCAGAGAAGCTTGCTGTTTCTGCTGCATCGTGCTGGCACTACTGATTCATGCTGCTGTTTGGTGTTTGCTATTGGATTGGACTGCTGGAATCCTGACAAGGAAGAGTGGAATCACCTCAAAGAACTACATCTAAAACCATCCACACCCCCTGCCCCTATTAACCTTCATTCTCAGTAGATTGGAATGGAAGTAGAATGTTTAAGAATCCTAGATAAAGCAGGCATTTGAAAAACTAAAGCCTACACACCACAGTTTAGAGTGCCTTTATGTTAGCTTGGGTACACTGATCAACAAATCAACAAGCTGTTATTTACTTTATTATTTCCAGACACAGGACAGTACTACACACTATACTCACTCAGTGAGTTCTTGTGAAAGAAAGGAAGGAAACAGAGAGCAGAGGAAGAAAAGATGCAAAGGAGAAGGGATGAGATTGCTGGATGGACCATTAGTTGGGTTTGCACTGGATTGGAAAGAACAGTGAATGGCAGGTTCAGAGTTTGATTATATAGCAAAGCAGACTCGCTATATATTTCTGAACAGGAAAATAATAAATGAGGACATTCTTTAAAACAGAATATCTGATCGATGCATTACTTGTGGATTGAGAAGGAGACCTCAAAACAGAAACCAAATTTTTAAGTCAATGAAGTGTAGAACAGGAAACGAGGACCTGGAAGAGGCTCCAAGCCTTAAAAACAAGACATGGAAGTTGTGGCAAAATCAACAATTCTGTTTTTGGACTGTTTTAACAACATTAGTAGACAATATCAGTTATAAAAACAGTAACTTGTGTTTGGAAATGAATATTTTGCCACGGGATCATTTAGGTAGACCATTCCAGAATCTGGATTTTACCATTCAACTAGATGTTCTAGGATAACTTTTAAAGAGCTAAGCCTAAAGTTTTGGATTGAAAGTAGTTGACAGAGAGGGAAGATTTAAGGATGAGATTGTGTTGCAACTTCCTAACATGAGAAGAAGGAGGAAAGTTCATAAAAAGAGAACTTTAAATGTCACAATTTGTTTGTGGAATTAAAGAGGAATAGCCTTCAAAAGACTCACAGGAGCACACACTGTGTGACGGCCATGTTCCTGCTGCACAGAAAGGGTCAGTTTTGCCCATTGTCTACCTAATTAATAATTACTGATTTAAGATTTCATTTTCATAAAATGACCATTTTTAAAAATGAAAGAAAAGACCCTGAAGAGAGTTTGCCTCCATAATTAAAAAATATATATTCTATGACTGACATTATGAGAAATAAGTACTATCTACATTTATATTTGCACTCTTCAATCAATAAAATGATTGTTTTGTTTAAGGTCTACTTATGTTATAAATGAATAACTAAGAATGTTAAAATTCAAGAAAGTACAACATGTTTGCATTTTGAGAAAGTGATAGGACATAGGCATCCAGGACTAGATCAAGTCCCTAAAAGTCAAGTAGAGGTACATTAAAAACTCTGTACGTAGAGACCAATTTGAGAAATTATATATATTCCTCATCCATGTTCTTAGAAATCTTGCCTGACGTTCAGTGGGGAAAGGAGATAGAATGGTGAACTCATCAAAAGTAGGCTGAAGACATAGTCTGCAAAGGAATAGCATGTCCCCAGCTTGTTTCCATCTTATGCCAGGACAGACATCATTAAACCATGGTCCTCCTGAATTATTTCTTAAAATCCTTCACACTACGGTACTGCAGGCCATTGATACTAGCAAATGGGTAAGTAGGAATAAAGGTCAGCATTGATAATCTTATGGTGCCAAGGCTTGCGTGCAAAACAGGGAAGACACCAGTAGAAATACTAACTTCAGAATAAGTTTTAAATATCTCCTAGTAAGAATGTGTTAGTGCATAATTTCAAGAAATGGAGAAATGTTTCACTGACTTCCTGCTCTCAGATGAGACTGTCTGCCTGGATACACGCAAGGCAGGGTAAGCTGTAAGGTAGGGATCGGAGAAGAGATCAAAGAGAAAGAGTTGTTAGGGCAACAGTCTTGTTCAAGGCAAAATTGATGTTAAAAGTTTAAAAACTGGAAAGTTAATTTGTCACTGGGCAGAAAAATAAGAAATCTTGAGACTGGGGAGAGAGAAAAAGGAAGAAAAGCAGGAAACATCACCATGAAAGAGCATGGAACTGTGAGAAGTAGACAAAATGAGAGAGGCTGGTTCTTACCCTAATAAGAAAAACAGATATAACCAGTTCTGAGTTTCTTTTTTCTTTTCTTTTCTTTTCTTTTCTTTTTCTTTTTCTTTTCTTTTCTTTTTTTTTTTTTCTTTTCTTTTCTTTTTTTTTTTTTTAATGACCTTGTACTGGCTGCTCTGTGTCTTAATGCGCTTAGAATGCTATGGAGGTCATGGCTTAATTCTCCATTTTCAAGGTAGCTAAAATTTGTGTTATATCTGATCACACAAAGGACTAGAAATTGGTTTAGATTTTTTTTTAAAGAGGAGAAAAACTGTCTTTTAAATTGTTTTCCTTATACTTTTTCTTTTAATTTGCTGACTCCATTTTGGGTCACTCTACAAATTATGCTATTCCCACCACTTTGGTGTTGTTATATGTTGTAGATGTTCTTTTTTTTTAACTTTTTTTTTTATTAATTTATTCTTGTTACATCTCAATGGTTATCCCATCCCATGTATCCTCCCATTCTTCCCTCCCTCCCATTTTCCCCTTATTCCCCTCCCCTATGACTGTTCCTGAGGGGGATTACCTCCCCCTGTATATGCTCATAGGGTATCAAGTCTCTTCTTGGTAACCTGCTGTCCTTCCTCTGAGTGCCACCAGGTCTCCCCCTCCAGGGGACATGGTCAAATGTGAGGCACCAGAGTACATGAGAAAGTCATATCCCACTCTCCACTCAAGTGTGGAGACTGTCCTGTCCATTGGCTAGATCTGGGTAGGGGTTTAAAGTTTACCGCCTGTATTTTCCTTGGCTGGTGCCTTAGTTTGAGCGAGACCCCTGGGCCCAAATCTGCCTATCATAATGCTCTACTTGTAGGTTTCTAGGACCCACTGGATCCTTCTACTTTGCTGTTTTCCCATGCTTCTCTCATCTAGAGTCCCAATAGGATGTCCTCCCCTCTGTCCCAGTTTTCTGGTAAGTGAAGGCTTTCGTGGGACATGCCCCTTGAGCTAGTAAGCCACACCACATGCTAGCGAGGATGTGGGGAGAGAAGAACACTCCTTCATTGCTGGTGAGAATGCAAACTAGTACAGCCACTTTGGAAATCTATCTGGTGCTATCTCAGAAAACTGGGAATAGGGCTTCCTCAAGACCCAGCTATTCCACTCCTTGGAATATACCCAGAAGATGCTCCAGCACACAACAAGAAAATTTGCTCAACCATGTTCATAGCAGCCTTATTCATAATAGCCAGATCATGGAAACAGCCTAAGTGTCCCTCAGTAGAAGAATGGATAAAGAAACTGTGGTACATATACACTATGGAATACTATTCAGCTATTAAAAACAAGGAATTCCCGAAATTTGTGGATAAATGGATTGAGCTAGAAATGATCATAATGAGTGAGTTAACCCAGAAGTAGTTGTTATTCTTAACTGCTTGTCAAGTATCCTTACCTGTCAGGCATGTCTGTCCCTCTCTCCCTTCATCCAGTACAAACCAATGAACCAATAAACATCACATTTTGGCTTAAGACTTATTTATTTTCTAAAGGGTAGCTAAGGAGGTTGAAAATTCCAGAAGACGCTAATGTTTTCTTTCTGAAGCCCTCCCTTTTCCAATTGACTAGACTTTCTACAGACCGCACGTTCACATCTCCTCTTTACTGCCCACACTCTTGTAAGAGAGGATATCTGAATGTTCTATCCTGACTATAACTGGAGCGGGAGGGAGACACACAAACACTTTCCCTGTTTCTTACTGTGTGATGTCAACCTTTCCTGACTGCATCCAACCATGGCTCCAATTGCTCTCTATGCCTAGACTTAATGGAAGAATTTAACAATCCAGTCTGCTTTCCTGGCGTTTTTCTACTTGCTCAGGGCTGGCTGTCAGCAGCTCATTTGGCAACCCGGTAGGAGAGGTTAATTAGCAGGGAGAGTTGAAGAGTGCTGCCCAGAGGGAGCAGGAGTGCTGTGCCCACTGGGAGTCTGGAAGACAAACAAAGAAGTTGGGAAGTATTTATTTTCTCGGTTGGGAAATCTTTTTCTCCATGGGGACTTAAGTTCAAATGCAGGCCAGCACCTTGTTGCCTCAACATGAGAGACACAGAATCAAAGTGTCCTTAAAGTGAATGATGGTTAGAAAGCGTACCAGAGATTTGATTTACAGTCAGGAAGCCTAGAAGGGGTTGTTACTTTCCATAGTAAGCAGCTATTGATTGTTGCAAGGAAGGGCTTGCTGTTTTTCCAAGGTTTAAGTTTCTTCCTCTTTTTAACCTTTGACAAGCCCTTGCTGTTAGGAACTACTATGGAATTTAGCACTTGTTTAATATAAAATGAATTATTTGAGATCAGTCATGACAGCTCTCTCAGGCTAACATCTATTGCCAAGGGCAAGGTGAAGGGTACGCTACACGATGCAGATGTTACTAAATGACCATCTCGGGAGGAGTCATGGCACAGCTGCTTCCTGATGGGTCTTACCCCAACACAGAACTACTGGGCACCTGGAGAGCAGCGGCTTTCTGAAGGTCATGATGATGCTACTCATCTGGAAAGCAGAGGGAGCAGTTGTCTACACAGCAGCATGAGCTATATGCTGGTGTGATGCATGCTATGCTATGGAACCCCTCTGCAGCAGTGGGCAGGGTGTGGCATTCACACTGCTAACCAGGCAGAAGCTTGCTAAATAATTGCTTTTATAAAATGATTGGCTGTTGTATTCAGATTTCAAAAGTAATCTGTTGTAGTGAACTAGTAATTTTTGATTAGTTGTGTAGCTGAATTAAGGTTCCTGATTATATTTTAATAATTATTGTATGTTTGGATGTAAGTATGTGGCCTGTTCATTTATTTAGTCCCCATTTAAATAAGCACATGGGAAGGCTATCCACTCTGCCTGCAGATGGCCTTGGCTCCTTTTTCTCACAACCGTGAGCTCCCTGAGCAGTTATTATAATTTCACAGGTGTATAATGTCCCTTCATTTGCCACTCAGTCCCCTGCTTCAAGAGTTGATCAAATCTCTTATCAGAGGTGTTTATCCTAATTGGTCATGAATCAACATGTCCTTTTCATCTATAAGAATAATGAAAAATTAGAATAATAAGGCTAGAATGTAAAAAAATAAAATAAAAGAGGATGTCTTTAAAAATGATTTCTAAGTTTCATGGTGAAAGCAGTGAATACTAGAATTAAATCTGGAATTGTTGCAGAAAACCAAGTATTGAAGTATTAGCTGAATATAATTATTTCCAAAAATTAGAGGCAACAGGATGAAACAAACAGGATACAAAGTGCATCTTCAGGAGTTGAATCTACACAAACAAGTTCATAAACAAATAGTAGATGACAGGATGAAGGGGCAAGAAGCAAACAAACACGTAAATGTCAGCTTCACAGCGACAGTGAGGCTTTAGAGTACACTTACTCTTCTCATGTCTTAACAGCATGTAGGCACTGAGTTCTTCGCAGGCTGTTTTTTCCTCAGATTCCCTACACAGTTGAGGATGATCATGAACTTGTGACCCTCTTGCCTCTTAAGTGCTGGGATACAGATATGTATCAGCACAGGGTTACAGGTGTGCTCCAGCACAGGGTTACAGGTGTGTCCCAGCACAGGGTTATAGGTGTGTTCTAGCACAGGGTTCCAGCTGTGTACCAGCACAGGGTTACAGGTGTATCAGCACAGGGTTACAGGTGTGCTTCAGCACAGGGTTATAGGTGTGTTCCAGCACAGTGTTTCCTGGAGTGTCCTGTAGGGTAGGCTGCAGTAGCTTATTGGAAACTATCATTAAATTTTCCCTCTGCTCACTAGTTGCACTGCTGTAAGCTCGTGCATCTCATCTCTGTAATAATGTTACTGTATTTCAATCCTTTGCTTTGTCCTTCAGTTATTCAGCTGGCACACATAGGAGAGAGGTGTGGGAGTGGTGTACATTCCAAGTCTCTGCATGGCTGAAGATGTCTGTTGTCCTTATCACAGGAATCACCAGGGAAAGTAGTCTTGGGGTAAGTCTGCCCTTTTCTCAGCTATACTGAGCATAACTGGAGCTGACAGCAGTCTCTTTCTGATGTTTTCACCATGATGCTCACACTTCTCTTCCTGAAGATATGTAAAATCTTGTAAGGTTTTCTTCCAAAAGCAGTTGCTTCTCGGAGACTCTGAAGACTCTCTGTCACTGTGAAGGGGTTCTTTATAGGTTTGTTGGTCCACTGCCATTCCTCCTCTCATTGACTGTTTGTTTATAGAATTGTTTTGTGTAGGTTGAACTCTTGAAGCTTCACTTTGGGTCCTACTTGGTTCATCTCATTGCCTTTAATGTTTGGAAATAATTATATTCACTTGATTTTCTGGAGCAATACCAAATCTAATTCTGATATTCACTGCTTTACCATAAAATTTAGAAATTAGTTTTTTTAAAAAGACATCCTCTTTTGTTTTTTGCTATTTGTTTTTTTTTCTTTTACATTCTAGCCTTATTATTTCAATTTTTCTTTATTGTCATAGAGGAAAAGGACATGTTCATTCAGTGATAGTTTAGGATAAATCTCTGAGAAGAGATTTTATCAACTCTTGCAGCAGGTGACTTGAGTCTCAAATGAAGGGTTATTATGTGCCTGTGAAATTATCATAACTGGTTGTGAGAAAAAGGAGCCAAGGCCATCTGCAGGCAGAGTGGATAGCCTGGCCCTGTGCTGGGTAGCCCACCTCTATGTGGAGACATTGGTTCTTGGTTCCTTTACATTCGGCTATGGTCACTGCTCAGGGACAAGCAGAGCCATTGCTCTCTTTCTGTCTGTCAGAAGTGTCTGGGCCAGAGCTTGGTCTGTAGCTCAGCTTTCAACTTTGGTGGAGGAGGGGAGCTGTGAGCAGGGCTTTCTGTTGACAGGTTATTCCACATACAGTCTCTTTAGCACGAGTGAGTGGAGTATAGGCATTCACAGAGGCTTGCTTCTCTGTTTCTAGTTAATGTTATACTAGCTTTGGAACAAAGATATTTGTCTATGAAGTGCTGGGGGTTGAATAAAGAGCCTTGCAAATGCTAAATAAGTACTCAGCCACATAGGTACACACCAGTCCTCAGTGAGACTGTTGTTTTGTTTTGTCTTTTGGCATAAGCGTCACAATATCACATGGATACAAACCTCTTAACCCTCTCTTCAAATCTATTGTTTCTCCGAAGCCCTAATTTTAATTGGCATCCTGTCTTTTATCTGGAATTCCTGCCCATTGAGCACAGTTTGTGTTTGTGCTCCTTGAACTGAGGCAATACTAGAATGGAACTCTTCAAGAACTCTGGCCATGTCTTCGGACGTTTTCCTTTCAGGTAACTACAGGACATTGTTCTTCAAGTCTCCCTACACTCAGCCCACATATTCATTCTCTCTAGTGCAATGGAAAGGTGTAGAACTTTCTTGTGTCCAGAGCTGCTGCAGATCCGTCACTACATTCGTATTCCAATGGTGATTTCTGTAAGGCTCTGAGGTGTGTGTGTGTGTGTGTGGTGTGTGTGTGTGTGTGTGTGTGTGTGTGTGTGTGTGT
>OU015743.1:63757372-63796501 GCA_907169655.1 Acomys percivali | reverse complement strand
CACACACACACACACACACACACACACACACACACACACACACACACCTCCGCAAAAGGGAGGAGATGAGAACCTCACAGTGCTGGGACCTTGTATAGTCGCCATTTTCAATCTTCAAAGGAGACAGAGAGTGGAAGGCTAGACTTTCAGAATCAGTTTTACAGCACAGAAGAGGTTACGCAGGTGTTTTCTGTCTTTGAAGCTTCCCTTTTTTTTTTTCCCCCTCATGTTTTTCCAGGAGAGAAGGTATGGGCTCAAACATTCCTGTTGGTTTCCTACTGGAGGCGTCAAGCCAAGGCAAGCATCTGCTAGTGTCACATTCACAGCCAATGAGTGTAATATCTGGGTTTTCATAACCACTCGTTTAAAGAGCACAAACGGAACACAGTATAAAGATCAATAAAACAGGGGGAGGTGTGCTCTGTGCCCTCTCATCCCACTGAGCTCGCTGAATGACTCCACAGCCTCCTGCCTACATTTCCTGAGTTTCCTGTTAGGCACCAAAAGTCACTGAAAGAGCTGCTAATGTGTGCACACTGCCTTAAAGGTACATCACATGGCCTCCACCCGGGGTTCAGTGTGTGGATCTTAATCTTCTAGCAGATGTTTTTATTTACCAGTTGTTATTTAAAATAGCTTGTGGGGTGCTCTTATTTCATTCTGATCTCATTCCATTTGGAAGTCTTTAAGCAACAACATGTGTATTCTTAAAGCAAAGACTCGGCAACTGTAATCAGGGCTGGGAAAGTGTTTTGTGAAAGCCACACAAGATCAGTCAGCTGCACGAACATGCTGGACACTCTTTCACAGCATTCTTAAGACATGAACACGGTGGGAATATTCCAGTGGAGGTTGAACCCTCTGGCTGTGGTCAGGTCCTAAACAAAGTGCCCCTTTCCTTTCATACATCTACCCCAGCGTCTCCGCAAGCAGGTAGCTAATAGCTTGTGGTCCCCTTCTTCCCTAGTGGATTTTCTGAAGCTGAATTAAACAGAAGCATTCTTTCTGAAGGTTATGCACTCACACCAGGGCAGATTGCTGTCAATAACTAGGTAACCCCAGAATATAAAAGGTTGGCCCCCTCCTGTTTGATCAGGTCAGAACCAAACACACAGTCTGTTTGACGTTCTTTCTTAAATCTTTCTTCTGCTTTATTTCAACTCCCTCCCAATCACTCATTTAAGAAGGTGCCTCTGAATTCCTGTCCTGCCTCTTGTGAATGCACATGAACCTGGTAGGGATGCTAAATAATAAACCACAAGAGCATCAAGTTTATAAATGAATAAAAACATAGTCTATACTTTGAAAAGAGGACACTGGTTGCAAGAATAGATGAAGATGCTGGCACTGAGGAATTTGACTTTTTTTTTTTTTTTTTTTTTTTTTTGCTGGGTTTGCTATGTAGGCCTGGCTTCAAACTGTTCTTCTTCCTCAATTGCACCCACCCCCACTACTGACAATACAAGGTGCATGCAACCATACCCAACTACTGCATTTATAGTTGATGAACAAGTAAGATATGAATTAGAGTATGTGATGGTTGTCTTGAGACCATAATGCTAGCCACTGAGACTGCTGATTCTAAAATTGATACCTGAATTTCAATCGAGGTCCCCTGCATCCTTTGTGGTATAAGGAGAGGACTGCCTCTTACAAATTGTTGTTTGCTGCTCATGCAAAGAGAGAGAAAGAGAGAGAGAGAGAGAGAGAGAGAGAGAGAGAGAGAGAGAGAGAGAGAGAGAGAGAGGACTAAAGAATTGAAAATACATGTCCGCTGCCACCCTCAATGCCAGAAGTGTCCACTCACCTTCTACTAGCTTGGTGACCTCCTGTCATGATTGTCAGCAGCTGAGTGACCACAGGCCTCCATCAATAGGCTACACTCAGGGAACTGGAAATAGCCAGGTGTCTCATAATAAATATGCAGAGCTATTGGCCATCATTGAAGAGTTAGGGAAAGAGATCAGACCCAGGTATACAGGGAGCAAGAGCTTCATGGAAAGACTAAAAAAAAAAAAAAAAAAAAACGAGGCACCATTCATGCCCGGCTGAAATGGAACTTAATGCCAGGTCCTAGCCCTGGCCAATCTGAAGGCCCATCCTGCTACCACATGGAGATGAGGGGCTTTGTTGAAAATGGCAGTAGTTTTTCTACCTCAGTCTTTAAGCTCTGAACCTACACCCAAAAGATCAGGGAAAATGTTTTGCAGTTATTTATGATGTGCGTTTTAAGTTTTAAGTAGTTAGGAATGACCCAGCTCTTTTTTTTCCCAAGCACTGGAGAGAGGTTTGTGAAGCCACTTCACCACAAGCTATTGTTTGCCCCCAAATACCAGAGGCCCTTTAATCTCCCTTTGGATTCATTTTTCACTTGCATCGCCCCAGTTGATTTCCATGAGCTCACCAGCCTCTGAGGACTTGAGTGCAAACCACAGGGCGTTTGCTTAGTAGCTGGCCTGCCTATGGGCAGTGTAGACACTGCTTCACAGAGCTTTTTGCATAACTATTTTCATGACTGAGTGCTTTGAAGTCAATCTTTAAAATGCACAGGTTATAAATGCAGAAGAAAGAGCAAGCTACCCAACCTACCAAGCACCCTGCAAAATGTTCACCCTGAGACTGTGGATCTCAGTTCCATGTTTACTGTGAGCCAATCACAACATCTGGAAGAAAACAGTGGGAACTGTTGCATCTTTGTATTTATTACTTGATGTAATAAAGCTATTTCATTAACAACAACAACAACAACAAATAATTGAAAATGCAAAATTAAACCTGGTCAGGACCTTACCATGTAAATAAATGAATTCTAGAGGTTACACAGCTAGCTAGTAAAGGCGGAACATGAAAATCTATACGTGGTAACTTAGGATGACTTTTTTGCCACTGTGGAAATGATTTTACAAATAATACCCAAGTTTGACTGAATATAAAAGAACTTCTTGATATTTTAAAGATCCTGGTATGAGACTTGGTACGCCCATAGTATGTGAGGTGTTGGGGACACATGTAATTATTCATGCAAAAAACTCACAGGTCAATAAAAAATATGGACAACATTCACATAAACACTTCCCCCAGGGGAAGTTTGCCAACCATCTTCAAAAGTGGAATTTAGTCACATTCAGATCATGAAAAATATAGAAGCCACAATAACTACCACTCTCCCTACCAAATGACTAAAGTTCAAAAGACTGATGATCCCCGCACTCGTGAGATGTGGAGCAATTAGACACTTATGTAAAGTTTCAGGGAATGTTAATTAGCATAATTAGTTCAAAACCCATTTGCATACTTTCTGCCCCAGCAATTTCTTTCCCGAATATATACCTAATAGAAATGTACACAAATTTGCTCCAGAATTACAACGCAATAACACTCTGCACATCGCTAGTCGTTAATAGCTGCAAAGGAAAACTGTGAGATGCTCTTGAGTAGAAGAACACAGTCACAATAGTGGGACCATTAAGTGAATTATTATGCAGCAGTAAAATGTAAGCAAGCATCGCTGCATGCAGCAGCACAGGTGAACTCCAGAAGGAAAGACAAGAGGTTGAAGCAGCGAAGAGTGAGCAGACTGGCTTCCGGGACTCAAAACTAGATGAAACAAATCTGTGGTGTTAGAAGTCAAGAGAATGCTTCTATAGGAAGAGGAAGGTTTCTGGGGAGCTGAGAATATCTTATTTCTTTACAGGTGTTGATGGTAGTTAGAAATACAAATTCCCATGTGAGCATTTTCTTCAGTAAATCTTTGTTTTGGGGGATACAAGCATATCAAAAAGTAGGCTATACTATTGTGCATTGTGACCATATGTGCATATACCTATGCCAAGAGATAGAGCTTTCCTTCTTTCCTTCCTTCCTTCCTTCCTTCCTTCCTTCAATTCTTCCTTCGTTTTTTCCTCTCGCTCTCATATTTTCTAATTCATCTGCAACAGATATAATTATATAATAAGATAATTTCTTTTATAACAACAGCATCCATAAAAGACAAAAAATAAAATGAAAGTAGAAGACAGCCTTTCCTTTTGCAGATGGGTACCTGGGGTCATTGTGTACAAAACACAAAGAGCTGGGAAGCAGTAGGGTGGCTGGAAGATGTTCAGTATGTTCTGCTGTTCCACAGACTTAAGCAATCCCTTAGTTTGTCTGTACTCTGGGGCAGATTTAATCTTTGGTTATGTGGTTTACCGGATTCAGCCATGGACAAAAGCTGCTCTGTTCATTAGCTTGCTCTTCATTTCCAATATGGTCAGGAACTCCCAAATAGCACCTTTGAGAAACAGACTGGGCAAGGGATGAAAATAAATACTCAACAGCAAACTAACCCGCCTCTGTCAGTGGTGTTTCCCTTTGCAGATGGCTTCTATGCCAGTAACTTCAGCACAATGCTCAAGTCCCTTGTACCACAGCATCAACTGTCTTTCCTCGTCCTGTTTTCTGTAATTCATACAAGCCCTATCCTGCAGTGGTTGTGTTGAGATTCTTGCTGTGTCTCCCATAGTATAGTGTGATCTAGCCCTCCGTCCTACGTAGCAAAATTGTCATGGGGTTTTAGGTTTCATCCCTAATAACAGAAGTCTGGGGAAAGTTGTCTAAATTATCCTGTTGTACCAGCAATCATGTCTCTATATGCTACTTTTTAAAATATGAGAGTCATATTTACACACTAGAAACTAGGCTTAATATTAATATCAGTAATCTTCAAGTCTATCTAATAAGCATCTATGATTAGGCTTCTGTATCAGACAAACACACACACACACACACACACACACACACACACTCACACACACACACAAACAACAAAACCTTCCCAAGATCCCATAGCCAGTAAGTACATGATCCAGGATCTGACCTTGAGCTGGTATCTCGGAGCAAACATCTTTTCACATGGTGTATTTGAGAGCACATGTCAGTGTCTGCACAGCAGGCATGATAAGCACCTTCTTGGGCTGTTGACTTGACTCACTGGGTAATGGAGCTTACTGGCCAAGCCTGATAACCTGAATCCAGTCTCTGGTATCCCTGTGAAGGGAGATGGGAGGCCCCAACACTCCAGTAGTGTCTCCTGGGTTCCGTATGCATTCAGGAGCTTCCACTCAGACCCATCATACACACATGAGCACACAATAAGAATACATTTTTTAAGTTTACTACCCTAGATAGTAATAAATGCTCACAGAATTTAACAGAATTAATTTCAATTTGGTGTCATACCAGGAACCAATACCACGGGTTTAACTTTATCTCTCATAAATTTGAGTTTTGCGTTCTAATCATCTGCATCCTTAAAATGTGGTGATGCTGGAGAAAGAACCTTTCCAGAGGTAATTAAGGAAAAATTAAGTCTTCATGTGGACTCTTGGCTATTATGACCTATGCTTGTGTATGAGCAGGAAGTTGGGACACAGACATGATTACAGGGAAGGCGCATGAAGATGTTTAGAAAAGATAGCAACAAACAGGCAAGGAAGGTTTCAAACAAAACCAACCCAGCTTTTGATTTTAAATGTCTAGCCTTCAGAAACACAAGGAAATGTGTTTCTGATGTGTGAGCTTCTGGCACGTGTGGTGTTTTGCACTGACAGCCCTTGCACAAAAGCACATTTGCTGTGCCTCTGTTGTCCTGTTATGTGCCTTGTCTGAGTGACTTTCTTCTCTTTTCTGAGTTACTTTGTACTTCCTGGTGTATGATGTCCTGTTTCTTACTTTTTATCACCAGCCACTCCCCACCTCTGCCATACTTGATTCTCTATTTACGATTTGTTTCCCTGAATATAGCCCTTTTGTGGTGACCTTTGTCTAGTTTTACTTTTTCTTTTCTTTTCTTTTCTTTTTTAATCAGCACTGTTTCAGACTTGGTAAACCAGTTTTGTTGTTGTCTTGTGGGTTGGTTTTTCAAGACAGGGTTTCTCTTGCCTCTTCTGGAGCTCACTTTGTGACAAGACTGGCCTCAAATGCACAGAGATCGCCTGCCTCTACCTCCAACTGGTGGGACTAAAGGTGTACACCATCACTCCTAGCAGGTAAACAACTTTTGCCTTGTGATTTTTGTTTTGTTTAAGATGGCTGTCTGCTGACCAGCCACATGGCTCAGTGTATAAAATTGTTCACTACCAAGTCTGGTGACCAGTTTGAGCTCCAGAACCCACATGGCAAAAGGAGAGGACCAGCTGAAAGTTGGCCTCTGATCCCATGCACAAACCTTGGCATAGTTGTGCTTACACACACACACACACACACACACACAAATATACACAAAGTACCTAGGACCAGAGAGATGGCTCTGTCCTCAAGAGAGCATGCTGCAGTAAAGGATCAGAGGTCACATCCCAAAAACCATATACCTACCTATAAGCCCAGTTCTAGGGATTACAATGCCCTCTGTAGGCGTGCGCGTACACACACACACACACACACACACACACACACACACACATACACACACAAACACACACAATCTAAAAAGATAAATAAAAGCATTTCTGAATGACTTTTGTTTGGCTAGGGACAAGCTTAGTAACATATATATATATATATATGCTATTACTTGAAATTCAAATTCTTCCAGGTATTTTGTAAGTTATCTGCTAGCCCAATGTCTGTTTCTTTATTAATCACTAAAGTTGTCAGGGCCTTTATGGAACAAGATAGTTAAGAAATAGAGGGCAAGTTAAATATGAAGTTTAAAAAGAAAAGACTACTAGGATTTAGAGCAAGACATTGTATTCATGTCTTTTTCTCACCAGTTTTCCATATACTAGAACAAATTCTACTACTGACAGTCTTTTCTAACCTGGAAACTTTTAATGTACAGAGGCTCAAACCCTGTCTTCCAAGCTCAAGGAGACACAATCCCAATCTATTTATACATGCCCAGCCAAATCCTCTATCACTTTTGGCTCTTGGTTATACTTGAAATTCTTCACCATGCTTCCTCCATCCAGGACTGAAGCCATGTCAAAATGACAGTTGCTTTATTCTTCATCTTCCCAACCCCCGTCACATGCAGTTCTGAGGAGCAGTTTTATCCATATTCATTCCTTCAGTATGAGCCATTGGAAACTTGTTTGCAAAGCATTCACAACCAGCACCACCCTCACAACCCTTCTCCTTACTACGGCCTTGGCATCATCTACAAACAATTCTCCTGGAAAAAGAGACCAAACTGTTTACCAACTTAATAAAGCTCTCCTGTAAATAAGGCCGCTTGTGTTTTGCTTGTGCTCTGCTTTTTTATTCAAGGGCTGGATCAATAGTATGTTTTGTGACGCCGTCTAAAGCAGACACAGTTAAGAACACTAATGGAGACAACATGGCCATTGCAGCGGTTGCCCAGGCTTGGTAGATGTCGATTAACTCCCCAATGTTCCTTTTAGACAGATGTTCCCCAAGACTCCTGCCAGAACACATGCATATTCTGTTAGCAGTGAAGAAGTTAAACACAAAGCCACTTCCTTCTTTCCCTGAATGCATGCCTGAAAAATCAGAAACCATAATTGAATGCATATGTGGCATTTTTTTCACAATATGTTAGGCTGGTGGTTCTAATTATTATCACATGTACCACATTTGATCTGGTAGAACATGTGAAAATGTTTATATACTTTTACATTATGGTTTTACAACACACATAAACATTTAGGTACAAAAGGATTATAAATTTTGTTAAAGGCATTGAATTACTGTCAAAAAGAGAGAGAAACGTTAGCTATTATCCCTGCGCTTTTTGCAAACTTTTCTTCATAGAAAAACCTGAAAAAAGTAAGACTGCAAGAGAGCTCAAATTGGAGAAATGAGGCTGAGATTCATCTAATAAACAGAATCTATTTTTGTAGAAGCAGGGTTTTAGGACTCTACATTAACCTGAGAATTCAGAGCCTGGGTCTGGTCTTTATCTCATCTGTCTCTTGCTCCTTGCAAGATGAGGAAACGATGAGGTAAGGCATTGTCCAGTGTCAGGGGCAAAGTTGTCCCTGGTGATTACTGAGACACTGCTCTGGCCGAGGCACTCTGCACACAAGTATTCTAATCTTTGCAACAATCTGGCTCTCTCATTACAGATGAGGAAAGCAGTTCAAATGCTTTAGGGAACTGTGCTGTTGTTTTTCTGTTGATTGAATGCAGAAGCTGGAATACCAGCCAAATCCAGGACTAAGGGTAAAGCTCTTTGCTCTGTATCCATTGGATGAGGTTGAGCTTTGTCTAAGATGTTCTTCTGCAGTATCAGTGGGAAGACCAGAAACTCTACCCACCGACACTTCAGAAATAGAGCTGATACCAGCTCTGTGTTGCTCACTGGGGGCTGGCAGTGTATGTGAATCAATGCTTCAGCAACTATGCCTGGCATCTGCTCATTAAATATCAAAGCAAGAAAGGCTGTTGAAGGGCATCTGGTTCGTCTTCTTCATTTTAAAGATGAGGGGTCTGAGGTCAATTAGCTCTCTGACTCGGGACCAGCAGCAATGAGAATTTGGAGACCCGGTCCTCTGACAGCCTTGTATTTCAGATTCTAAGAGAAGGAATTGGTCAGACATAGCTAGAGAGCTGTTGGCCAGCTCTGAACTGTCCTCTTCTGCTGTAGTCAATAGGCATAAGCTGGGTAGACAGCCGTGGCTTCTGTAGAATTAGGAAGATATCTCCACAGATGTGTGAAAGTCTAGATCACCCAGCCAATTAGGGCTATTTTTCCTAATGTCTTTTTGCCTGATGCAGGCCAGTTAATCAAGCTCAAGCTGCTCCAGATCTGGTTAGCTATTTCCTCCCTAATTGGCAGAGCTGCAGTACCCACCGGAGGGAGCCTCTGCAATCCCCACTTGGGGCTGTAGATGAGTTTTGTGGTTGGAAGGAAGTTAAGATGCCCTAAAGTCTAGACATAGAGACTCACTTTTAAAGGTGGAATTAGGAGCCATGGAAGAGGGATAGTTATAAAAGCACAGCCCAGGAGTCTGATGGACTAATAATTTGTAGAAGTGACTGCCCTAGTGTTCCCTTCTGACTTCAACTATTAGTAATTCACACTGTGATTTATAGAACCATGGGAGTAGAGATTGCTTCCTTCCTTCTTCCTGCCCATTCTTCTAATGCTGTTTAAAGCTGGAGATATAGGAGCTGTTTTTCCTTCATTTCCAGCTGTGAAGAAGATCACAACTGTTCATTATAACTACAAACAGCTATTTTTAAAAATCACATTTTCTTGAGGGATTTTTTACACCAGATAATGGAGCATTGACAGAGTGTGGCACAAAGACAGAAAAACAATGGTGGGGAGCAGAAAGATATTCATTAAATACACCTTCCGGATTTCTACTCCCACTTTTGAAAGGCTGTTTAGAATAGGAATTAATGGATCAGGTGTGGTGGTGCCAGCCTGTAATCCCAGCACACAGGGAGGCAGAGGCAGGCAGAGCTCTGGGAATTCAAAACCATCCTGGTCTACAAAGGGAGTCCAGGATAGCCAAGGCTACACAGAGAAACCCTGACTAGAAAAAAAGAAAGTAAAAGAAAAGAAAAATGGGGGTGGAGTGGGGTCAGTGCAAATGCCTAGTACAGGCTCTCACACTACAGATCTCTTGAGGACTGGATCCTATATAGCACAGGAGGTCTGTAATATTCAGCACTGCCCCATCACAATAAAGAATGGTCTTTAGTTTTCTTAACCATGCTGTTCTCCAGGCTGTTATTATTCTACCATCAAGGTACCCCCCCCTAAATAATGAGGGGAAGTTAATTAAAAAGTAAGACACAAGAAATTACCTCAGAAAGTGATTCACAAACTCTCTGAAGTCACCAAAGTGGATCCACTTAAGTAGCTTTTCACCGTTGATGAGAACATACTGAGGAGAAGTGGTCTCTAAAAAGCTGTGTGATGTACAAAAGAACCAGGCAACATGCAAAAGTATCCAGAAGGACCCTTGTAGACATTGATTTGGAGTTAAGGGTCACTGGCATGTGTACTGAAGAGATTCTAGAATAATCTCTTCTCAGGCTACCAAGATGAGACTTGATAACTAACCTATGACCATATAGTGGGGGAGGAGGTTCCCCTCTGTCATAGACCTAGGGGAGGGGAATAGGGTGAAAATGGGAGGGAGGGAGGAATGGGAGGATACAAGTGATGGGATAACAATTGAGCTGTAATCTGAATAAATTAATAAAATTAAATTTAAAAAAAGAAAATTATGCCACTGTTGGCATGGACTTTCGGTGCCTTGGCATTTCTCAGAAGCTGTAGAGCAGTCCTACAAAGACGAGCACCATTTCTCTCAAATTAAAAGTTAGGAAACTGAGGATAGAAAGTGAGATGAACTCTAAAACTGTACCATGCTAATCAATGTAGAACCACAAGATCTGATTCCCAAGTTATGATTCACAACTTTTGTTAATATGTATGCAATTCTGAAGTACCGAGCAAGACACCAAGTAGAGTGCAGCTGTCTCATTATTCCCCAGTCCCAAAAAATACAAAGGGAAGACCCAGGAAATTTGATGACCTTCAAATAAAGAAAGGAGGGGAATAACAAATGAGCAGACCAAGTACCATATTAATGGGAAAATAGGACTCTTAGAAAACCATCTGGGCAAAGAACCTTCTGCAAGGTTCCATTGGGCTCCTTGTATCATCCGTTATGAAGCGGCAACACTTTGAATCAGAGATGCAAAGGTCTTCCAGGTTTTTTACTCACAGTCCCTTTCTATTGCCACCCTCCGCCCTGGCAATAAAATAGAAATTTAGTTTGATTGAACCATAATAAATCTGGTTCACTTACGTCACTTGAAAATAAAAGATTTGAACAGCGGCTCACAAGAATCTTAAGGTAAATTCTTTTGAAAAATCATTGTATCTTGGGTAAACAAAGGCTGTTCTATGTGGGCATTAGGATGAAGGAATCAGTGCACTTCATAACAGGCAGTTCTGAAGAGAGAGACAACCCCCAGGTTATCATGGACATCTTTCTTTTAAATGTAATTATGCTGAGAAAACCTTTTAAATTTTCTATTTAGGGTTAGTAAAAGAACATGAAATTATATGTATCAATTCTCAAATCACATAGAAACAAGGGCTTTTGGAATAGAAAAATTATACATCAAACTCTTGACTTTATGATAAAATTAGTACTATGGTGTCTTTCAGTACTTGTCAGATATAACAGAAAATAAGCCTTGCAAAGCAGAGGCTAGATTGAATACTGTAATACAGGATTTAAAGGAGCCAGGTAGAGGAACTCTCACTGAAAGATGAGACAATGGGATCAGGTCCAGTTCATGTCATAGGTCATGAACATAGGCTTCTAGGTTCTGTGTGCAGCCACCTGGTATTTCAGATGTTCAGTGGTGGCAGAAAGCACACTGTTGTACTTTCCAAAAGTTGTTCCTGAAAACAGTTATTTGAGCACATGCTCTTACACATTCAGATGAAGATGAAGATGTGGTATGTGGCCACAAGAATAGAGGTGAGCAGTGAGGACACTTTTAAAAAGTACATTAGATTTTTGATATGATTATAAAACATAAAGAAAATGGTGTATGAAGACTAAATATATAAACTAATAGTAGCATCATTTAAGTGACTTCCCAGTGGACATTTTATATATGCTAAATGTAATTAGATAAATATACCCATCCACTTCAGTATCTGCTTCTAGCCATTTTGAGTTGGAATCCCAACTTTAC
Organism: Acomys percivali; assembly: GCA_907169655.1. Taxonomy (NCBI): domain Eukaryota; kingdom Metazoa; phylum Chordata; class Mammalia; order Rodentia; family Muridae; genus Acomys; species Acomys percivali. The sequence goes on along the minus strand of OU015743.1, from coordinate 63,784,825 downwards.
CATTTGGTTTTGTGTGAGCATGGGCAAATATCTTTAAAATATCTACATATACACATCCCTGAACCTACACATACATTTTATGCACCTACAAAGTCTAATAAAAGTTATTTTTAAAAAGCAGTTGCTAGCATTATGTAAGCAAAGATTTCCTATCTTACTTAATACATTTCTTGACTTACTAAAATTTGTACACTGGGTATTTATTATTTTGATAGAAAAAATGTCATTAAGTATAAAAAAGAAGACACTAAAAGTTAAAAGTATAGTGCCAACTGGGGCCCTCTCCTCCTGAGAATCCAATCTGCAAGGTTAAGAACCTGTGTCGACTTTTAGTTAGATTCATATTATCAAGCCTATTATCCAAAGATGCCATTTGATGTTGAGATACAGCTTGGAATTTCAACGTGGCATCAATAGAGTTACCTACACAGCTGAATGTGCTTTTAATTAATAACATCGTGGAAATGTAGTGTTAGAGCTGCTGGGAGCATAGGCAGTATGCTAGCCCCTTCAGAATGTCTCCTGCTGTGTCATTGTCCACCTTGATCATGTTACCCAGGATGAGGTAGACAACTTTGGTGCCTATCAATTTTTTAACCTGTAAACTCTTAAGGATACTACAGCTTGTTGTACTGAGCACCCAAAATCTCCAAAATCTAAAACATAAAATGTTCCAAGTTCCAAAACACTTAGGCAACGCACAACAGCATGACATTATGGAAAATGTCATACCTAACCTCACAATCTAAATATGAACAAACCAAAATTACTGTATGAAATTATCTTCAGGCCTTAAATATAAGATGTGTATGAAATGTAGTCAATTTTATATTTCCCTTGGATGTCACCCAAAATATTGCATTAAGTACATGCAAATATTCGGAAGCTCAAAAACTGGGAAAACTTCTGGTTCCAAGCATTTTAAAGCTTCAGTGTGGATCCACTGTGAGGAAGCAGCCAGCTGGTCATCAATGAGCAAGGTTGTGGAAACTGAAGCTTGCTCTCAGAGTTAGAGCTGGCTGACCTCATTGGCTCTACCTGGGCTTGATGCTAAGACTCTTCTCATGTCTTCCTCTCTTTAACTAGACTGACATCATATCTAGTATTTTACTGACACCAGGGTCCTTCCACTAATTCACAGATGGTTTATGTGGAGGATCTTAGACGATCTACCCAGGGCCCTTGTACCTACAATATTCTGACCTGAGGCTTTCTATTCAGGACAACATCCATGCCTTCTGAATGACTTAGAGAACAAGTGTATGATTTCTGCCTTGCTCTCAGAGTGGTGTCATACAGACAGTTCCTCCTCAGGCTCCATTGAAATACCTGCAATAGTAACAGACACTACATGCATAGTGAACAGACCTGCAGGAAAATGGAAGATGAGCCATAGTTGTCTCTGGCACCCTTGGGGATTGTTTTGCAGTCATACAGGGAATATTAACACTCCCTATCCCTTATTTGGCTGTTTTGTTCTTTGTGTTTCTTTACCTCTTACTCAAGCAGAAGCAAGTCCTGATACTAACTGCCAGCCAATTTTAGGCTACAAATAGAGGTAATTAATTTGGAGAGCAATCATAAGCCTAGTGTTATGAGATTGAGTTTATTTTTTTTATTTTATTAATTTATTCAGATTACAACTCAGTTGTTATCCCATCGCTTGTATCCTCCCATTCCTCCCTCCCTCTCACTTTTACCCTATTCCCCTCCCCTGGGTCTAAGACCAAGGGGGACATCCTCCCCCACTATAAGGTCCTTGGCTATCAAGTCTCATCTAGGTAGCCTGCTTATTCTTTCTTTGAGTGCCTTGTAGCTATTCTTTCAATAAGTTGGGTGTATAACTTACCTGACTCAGATCAGGGAGCACCAAAGTCCCTATGGACTGTGTTAGTTGAAGACTTCCGTCTGATTTTTCACTTAGCAGTCACCAAGACAACCACTTTTCTCTTCTTTTTGTTTTTTCAGGATCAACCAACTCCCAGGAACAATTAAATCCAAATAGAACTGGAAGAGGACACGACAATTTTTCTCACATCAAAAACAAAAAAGTGTTATGATTGATCTTGATCATGTAGGAATCACAAAATGCATACATTATGTTTAAAAAGAATAAATTTTATATCAAGGGCCTGCCTGATCAGATTTAAAGTTCTGTCATCTGTAAGACGCACACCATCCTTACAATGTAGCTCACCATATGTGTTCACAGCATTATATCTATAGTTTTGAAAAATGATGAAATACCCAATCAGCAGCAAAATATTCTTCAAGGACGTCCTCACAACAAGAACACCATATTTTCAGAGCTAAAACAGATGTGCAACTACTCGAGGCAGAGCTCCTTGAGGCCTTTTCTGTACTGTGAGGTATCACCCAGATGTTGTTACCTAGAGGCCTTCAATGACTTATATACTTTAACTAACATTATACAAGAATGACTAGGTTCCTTAGTTCATGAGGGCAGCACAAATGTAGCAGAAAATGCAATCGCACAGCATGGTGGCCAATGACTTGTTTCCGCTTTTACCTAAGTAATAAATGGAATCACATCCTCTGACTAGGGATTGCACTCTTGTGCTCCATTTATTTTGGTCATACTCCATTCTCACACAGTCAAGTGGACAGAAGTTCATTTCAACCTGTCGGCTCTCCAGCTCTTTAGTCAGCTGCATGGAATTTAACCTCAGCAGGTATATGGTGTACAAAAGACTACCAATCCGAATGTTTGGGAAAAGGCACTGCTAATTCTGATGAATTTAAATTGTGGAGAGATGAACACCAAAAGTTTCACAAGATTGCTTCTTTTACATACACTTTTTTAGCCAAGAGCATCACATGAGGAGTGCATCAAAGGCAATGCTAACTACAAAGAAGAAAAGGGTGTGCTGGAAACACATTTCACAGCTTTGCCCTAGCCCGTTTTGAGAAGCATTTCATGTGCTCTCATTCTCTTCCTTGGCCTCAAGCCCAAACCTCTTTGATAATACCTTCAGTATCTTCCAAGCTTGAGATTCAGACTCAGAGACTGAAACTGAACATGGTGATGTGTTAATGTCTCGGCATAACCAAGACCTCAAAACAACCCATGGGGGCGAAGGACTTCTTTATGTTTCTTTTTAGAGAAGCACTTTGGAGTATTGGTTGATCTCCCGCTGACCATAAATATTCTTTCCGTCTCATTTTATAAAGTGAACGAGGTGAGAAAGGAGATGGAAAAAAAAAAAGGAAGAGGGGGAGACATTTTGAAAATTGGCAGAACAAACTGTGAAGATTCAGTGGTGTTGATGGATGGAGAGGGGAATGTCACAGTAAAGGAGTGGTTACTGGTTAGAAAGTTTTATGGTGGGTGTGTGTCGATGCTAATTCCACTGAAATCTATGTGGCTTTCTGGAGGATAGATGGTTAAGGTTAGAGTCTGTGTTCTGCTAACCATATGTCACCAGTTCCTGACTAAAATAACTACCTCACTGCTTCCTGCACTCAAGAAAAGGGGGCTAGAGAGTATAAAGAGAGCATTTGTAGATTTGTTATTTCATTAGGTTTTTGTTTTATTTTTATTTTTCTGTTGTTTTGTTTTGTTGATCTTGTAGTTGACAACTTGGAATTTGAATTTTCCAAGTTTCCTTTCAATCAGTATTCACAACTCCTCTTAGCTGTTGAGGAGGAAAACCTGTCCTGGGTGTTATCATCTAATGGGCAGCACATGAGAGCACACAGACACTTCATGGAAGGTTCATAAGTTCATAGTTGCAGTCATTTTGTGTGGCACTTCAGTTCTTCTAACTTCTCCTTTGCTCTCACATCTCCAGTGATTCATGTGGGGATTCCAGTTCATGAACAGGTGGAGTGGTGTGCTAGCCATGGGATTCTATGATGACCTACCACAGCTCCTGGTAGGGAGCAGGAGTTCTTCACACTCTTATAAACATGGGGTAATCTGTTTGTTGGTAGTGCTGTTCTTCCAGGAAGCACATCTTGCTTCCTCTTGCAAGGAGCATCATCTTGCTCCCCAGATCCTTGCAGCTCTGAATTCTCTTTTTCTCCTAAGAACTGGGAGGAGTTTTGTTTTTTTGTTTTTTTGTTTTTTGTTTTTTTACTTTTTGTTGTTTATTTGTTTGCCTGGATTCTTCTCTAAGTCTTTTTCTATACCATACTTTTGGAAATGCTACCAAAATAGAGTTATATTGGTCATAGTGAGGGTAAAGTTTGATGAGCATACTATTAATTTTATTAACTACATTCCATAACACTCATTTGTCCCAGAAAACCAAGCTAGAAGTATATTCACGTGGCAGAAAATGTAATTAAAATATATGATATTATCAAAATAGCTACTGTTGGCGTTTGTCTTGCTCATTTGCCTGTTTTCTGTGAAATCTCTCAGCACTCCTACCAATGTAAACTGCTCAAGTCACCCACCAGAGCTCTGGATTTGGAAGGAATACCCACATTCCAGCAGAAAACAGTTTCTTACAGCTGCTCCTATACCCACCGAGCTTGTCCAGGCTATACAGAGAACTCTTTTAAAACTCAATCTATATTCGCCCCAGTTTGAAATTGGACATCTTAATTAGACATTATAGTTTAATAGATTTGATAACACTACATTGGCGACATTACAAAATATGAATTTACAAAGAAAATATATGAAAATCATCTTCTTGATCACTTATGTAGTCACTTTGCTTCAAGTTTAGATATAATATGAATACTGGGGAAGGAATTTTAAAAAGGAAATCTTTGGAAAGAATTATGGTGTTCTGTGAGCTCCACCATTCTAAACCCTGGCAAAGGGGGCTTCCGCAGAACCTCCAGAATACCTTGAATTGGACATCGTTTATAGTGGACTGACATTATAGCTTCCTTGTTTGATATTAACACAGACAGCTAAAATGGTAATGTTGAAGTGAGAAGATGCTGCAAGCATAAAAAGGCTTATAATTCTATAATTGGTTGAGTCCAACTTTCCAAGGTCATATGAACCAAAGGGACATTTAAAAGAACAAACAGGTCTGTTAAGTGACTGAAGAAAGTTGACTAAATTGAAAAGACTCAAAGCTAATCTGTAGTATCACTGAGGACACAAAAGCCACCCCACAGTCCTTACCTGCTCTGAGGCCACCTCTCTTCACTGGCCACCACTCTGAAAGTTGGCAACTACCAAGAGAGCCAAGAGAGAACCCAAAAAGAGGGAAGAAGCTGCCCATACCTGTTTACTGCTCACACACAGAACCCAGACACTTACAGGAAAGATGGTTTGTCCTTGAAAGAAACACCTGAATATCATAACTTCTAAATTTAGACTGTCTTTTGAAGCTTGAATAGAGTAAAATGCCCCTGAACAAAGATTCTTGGAACTGCCAACATTTTTTCAGAAGTATGTAAATTTAATGCTGATAAGTAATGCTAGACTAGTGAGACTGAAAAATAAAGTTTCCTTTTAAAAGAGTTCTATGAATCCTGCTCATTTTGTTCATTGGTATATCATTTGGAAATCCTATAGTATGCCTGTGGTGGTGGTGCACACCTGTAATCCCAACACCTGGGGAGGCAAAGGTGGATCTCTGTGGTTTGAGACCAGCCTGGTCTACAAAGCAAGTCCAGGACACTCAATCTACACAGAGAAACATTGTATCAAGAAAAAATGAAAAATGAAAAAAAAGAAAAGGAAGAAAGAAAAAAAAAGAAAGAAAAGAAAAGCCTACATTATGATAGGGTAAAGTGTCATTCTAGGCTCTCATGTCTTTTTGGATTATTTTTATTTCTTTATATACTCTTTTTTTTTCCTTTTTTTTATAATACAAATGCATTTTATTTGTTTGGGTTTTTGTTTATTAATTTGTTCTTGTTACATCTCAATGGTTATCCCATCCCTTGTATCCTCCCATTTTTCCCTCTCTCCCTTTTTCCCCTTATTCCCCTCCTCTATAACTGTTCTGAGGGGGATTTCCTCCCCCTGTATATGCTCATAGGGTATCAAGTCTCTTCTTGGTAGCCTGCTATTCTTCCTCTGAGTGCCACCAGGTCTCCCCCTCCAGGGGACATGGTCAAATATGAGGCACCAGAGTTCTTGTGAAAGTCATACCCGACTCTCCACCCAACTGTGGAGACTGTTCTGACCATTGGCTAGATCTGAGTAGGGGTTTAAAGTTTACTGCCTGTATTGTCCTTGGCTGGTGCCTTAGTTTGAGAGGGACCCCTTGACTCAAATCCGCCTATCATAATGTTCTACTTGTAGGTTTCTAAAACCCTCTGGATCCTTCTATTTGGCTATTCTCCCATGCTTCTCTCATCTAGAGTCCCAATAGGATGTCCTCCCCTCTGTCCCAGTTTCCAGTAAAGGCTTTCATGGGACATGCCCATTGGGCTAGTATGCAGATATAAGTGAGTATATACCATTTGAGTCTTTCTGCTTCTGGGTTAACCCACTCATTATGATCATTTCTAGCTCAATCCATTTGTCCACAAATTTCGGGAATTCCTTGTTTTTAATAGCTGAGTAGTATTCCATAGTGTATATGTAAAACAGTTTCTTTATCAATTCTTCTACTGAGGGGAACTTAGCTGTTTTCCATGTTCTGGCTATTATGAATAAGGCTGTTATGAACATGGTTGAGCAAATTTTCTTGTTGTGTGCTAGAGTATCTTCAGGGTATAGTCCAAGGAGTGGAATAGCTGGGTCTTGAAGAAGCCCTATTCTCAGTTTTCTGAGATAGCACCAGATAGATTTCCAAAGTGGTTGTACTAGTTTGCATTCCCACCAGCAATGAAGGAGTGTTCCTCTCTCCCCACATCCTCGCCAGCAGGTGGTGTCGCTTGAATTTTTGATGTTAGCCATTCTGATGGGTGTAAGATGGAATCTCAGAGTTGTTTTGATTTGCATTTCCCTGATGACTAAGGAGGTTGAGCATCTATTTAAGTGTTTCTCAACCATTTGATAGTCTTCTTTTGAGAATTCTCTGTTTAGTTCCAAGCCCCATTTCTCAATTGGGTTATTTGGTTTGGTGGTGATCAATTTCTTGGGTTCTTTATATATTTTGGATATTAGACCTTTGTCAGATGTAGGGTTGGTGAAGATCTTTTCCCAGTCTGTAGGCTGTCGCTTTGTTCTCTTGACAGTATCTCCTGCCTTACAGAAGCTTCTCAGCCTCATGAGGTCCCATTTATTAATTGTTGACCTTAAGGCCTGGGCTGTTGGTGTTCTGTTCAAGAAGTTGTCTCCTGTGCCAATATGTTCCAGGCTCTTCCCCACTTATTCTTCTAAGTGACTTAGTGTCTCTGGTTTTATGTGGAGGTCTTTGATCCACTTGGATTTGAGTTTTGTGCAAGGTGACAAATATGGGTCCAGTTGCATTTTTTTACACATAGACATCCAGTTAGACCAGCACCATTTGTTGAAGATGCTATCCTTTTTCCATTGAATGGATTTGGCTTCTTTGTCAAAAATCAAGTGACCATATGTGTGTGGATTCATATCTGGGTCTTCAATTCGACTCCACTGATCAACCAGCCTGTTGCTGTGCCAGTACTATGCTGATTTAATTACTATTGGTTTATAGTACAGTTTGAGATAAGGTATGGAGATTCCTCCAGAGGATTTTTATTGTACAAGATTGTTTTAGTTATTCTGGGTTTTTTGTTTTTCCATATGAAGTTCAGAATTGAACTTTCAATGTCTTTAAAAAATTGTGTAGGTATTTTGATAGGGATTACATTGAATCTGTAGATTGCTTTTGGTAGGATGGCCATTTTTACTATGTTAATTCTCCCAATCTATGAGCAATGAAGATCATTCCATCTTCTCATGTCATCTTCAATCTCTTTCTTCAGAGTTTTGAAATTTTTTTCAAACAAGTCCTTCACTTGCTTAGAGTAACTCCTAAATATTTTATATGGCTTGTGGCTAATGTGAAGGGTGTGGTTTTCCTAATTTCTTGCTCCGCAAGTTTGTCATTTGTGTATAGGAAGGATACAGACTTTTTTGAGCTAATTTTGTATCCAGCCAATTTGCTGAAGGTGTTTATCAGCTGTAGGAGTTCTCTGGTGGAATTTTGAGGGTCACTTATGTACACTATCATATCATCTGCAAATAGGGATAGTTTGACTTCCTCCTTTCCCATTTGGATACCCTTGATCTCCTTTTGTTGTCTTATTGCTCTTGCTAGAACTTCTAGTACTATATGGAAGAGATATGGAGAGAGTGGGCAGCCTTGCCTTGTTCCCGATTTTAGAGGAATTTCTTTGAGTATCTTACTATTTACTTTGATTTTGGCTATTGGCCTGCTGTATATAGCCTTTATTATGTTGAGGAAAGTGCCTTGTATTCCCAATCTCTCTAAAACTTTAAACATGAATGGGTGTTGGATTTTATCAAATGCTTTCTCTGCATCTAAAGAGATGATCATGTGGTTTTTATTTTCAGTTTGTTTATATGATGGATTACATTGATGGATTTCGTATATTAAACCATCCCTGCATGCGTGGAATGAAGCCTACTTGGTCATGATGAATGATATTTTTTATGTGTTCTTGTATTCGTTTTGCAAGTATTTTATTTGATATTTTTGCATCGATGTTCATAAGAGAATTTGGTCTGAAATACTCTTTCTTTGTTCAGTCTTTGTGAGATTTAAGTATCAATGTGACTATGGCCTCATAGAATGAATTTGGTAATGTTCCATCCATTGCTATCTTTTGCAGTAGCTTGAAGAGTATCAGTATTAGCTCGCCATTCAAGATCTGGTAGAATTCTGCACTGAAACCATCTGGCCCTGGGCTTTTTTTTTGTTTGGGAGACTATCAATGATTGCTTCTATTTCTGTAGGTAAAATGGGACTATTTAGTTTGTTTATCTGTTCTTCACTCAACTTTGGCAAGTGAAATTGATCAAGAAAATCATCCATTTCCCTTAGATTTTCAAATTTTGTGGCATATATGCCTTCAAAGTAGGATCTTATGATTCTTTGTATTTCTTCAGTGTCTGTTGTTATGTCTCCCTTTTCATTTCTGATTTTGTTGATTTCAATACTGTCTCTCTGCCTTTTAGTTAGTTTGGGTAACGGTCTGTCTATCTTGTTGATTTTCTCAAAGAACCAGCTCTTGGTTTTGTTGATTCTTTGGACTGTTTTCTTAGTTTGTAATTTGTTAATTTCAGCTCTGAGTTTGATTATTTCCAGACGTCTACTCCTTTTGGGTGTTTCTGCTTCTATTTTTCCTAGGGCTTCCAGTTGTGTCGTTAAGATGCTTATGTGCAATGTTTCCAATTCTTTTTAAAGGCACTTAGTGCTATGAATTTTCTTCTTAGCACTGCTTTCAATGTATCCCACAAATTTGTGTATGTTGTTCCTTCATTTTCATTGAATTTCGGAAACTCCTTGATTTCTTTCTTTATTTCTTCCCTTACCCATGTGTCATTTAGCAGAGAGTTGTTTAGTTTCCACGTACGTGTAGGCTTTTTGTTGTTTCTGTTGTTGTTGAATTGCAGCCTAAAAGCATGGTGATCTGATAGGATACAAGGTATTATTTCAATCCTCTTGTGTCTGTTGAGGCCTGCTTTGTGACCTACAATGTGATCAATTTTTGAGAAAGTTCCATGGGGTGCAGAGAAGAAGGTATATTCTTGTTTCTTGTTTGGGTGAAAGGTTCTGTAGATATCTGTTAGAGCCATATCACCCATTGCATTGGTTAATGATGTTATTTCTTGGCTTAGTTTCTGTTTCAATGACTTATCCTTCAGTGAGAGTGGGGTGTTGAAGTCTCCTACTATAATTGTGTGGGGACCAATGTGTGGTTTAAGTTTTTTTAGAAGATCTTTTACAAATGTGGGCGCCCTTGTATTGGGAGCATAGATGTTCAGAATTGTAATGTCATCTTGGTTGACTTTACCTTTGATGAGTATGAAGTGTCCTTCTGCATCCCTTTTGATTAATTTTGGTTGAAAGTCTATCTTGTTTGATATTAAAATGGCTATGCCTGCTTGCTTCTTGTGACCATTTGCTTGGAATATTTTTTTCCAACCTTTTACCCTGAGGTAATGCCTATCGTTATGAGTGAGATGTGTTTCTTGAATGCAAAAGAATGTTGGATCTTGTTTATGCACCCGTTCAGTTAGTCTGTGTCTTTTTATTGGAGAATTGAGACCATTGATGTTCAGAGATATTAACGACCATTGACTGTTAAGAGTCTTAATTTTGATGTTGTTTCCAATCGAGTGTTTGTGTAGCTGTATTTTTGCCATGGTATAGTTACCTATTTCCTGAGTAGTTTTGGTTGTAGCTTGACCCTTTGGGATGGAGTTTTCCTTCTAGTACCTTCTGTAAAGCTGGATTTGTGGATAGGTACTGTTTGAATTTATTTTCGTCATTGAATATTTTGTTTTCTCCATCAATGGTTATTGATAGTTTTGCTGGGTAAAGTAATCTGGCCTGGCATCTTCTCTGAGGTCTCACGTTCTCGTTTTTCTTCTTTCTGTGTGTTTATCATTGAATCCATTTTCATCTTCAGATCTTGTACTGATTTTTTTTATTTCTTTCATCTGATTGTTTGTATATTCCTGAGTTTCTTCCATTGCCTCTTTATAGGTTTTCAGCACTTGAACCTCTTTGTTTATTTCTTTCATATGGTTGTTTGCATTTTCCTGAAAATTTTCCAGTTCCACTCTATGTGCTTCTTTTATGTTTCTCACCTGTTTGGCTGCATCTTCCTGCATTTGATTATGAATTTTATTTGTTTCCTCCATTATCATCCTCATCACTAAGGATTTGAGGTCATTTTCTTGTATATCCATTGTGTTTGAGTTCTCTGGGTTGTTTCCTTTGGGATAGCTGGAAACTCGAGACGCCATGTTGTTTTGGGGTTTTTTGCGTATGCTTTTATGCTGTCCTTAGACATCTTGCCGTCTCTGTTTTTGTTGGGTAGCTTCAAGAGTTGGATGGAGGGAGTCTGATGATAGATTCACATGTTTTCTCATGATTTCCCTAGGCTGGAACCCTGATGTTTCACTGGTGTGGATGGCAGGAGGCTAGCCCTGTCATTTTGGACTCTCACAGCCAGTGTTCCTCAGCTCCCCTGTACTGTGCGTCTTGCAATCATTCTGGGTCTCTGAATGAGCGTTGGGTCAGGCCAAAATATCCACAGCCTTCTGGGTCCCCGCCAAGTCCACCCAGGGACACTGGGCCCGAACCACATGCCGAGCTCAGCTAGATTCTCAGGGTCCAAACCGTCTGCTGAGCTCAGCTAGGGACTCTGGGTCCAACTGTGAACGGAGCTCCCCTAGGGACTCTGGCCCCAAAATGCATGCAGAATCCAGCCAGAATTTTTTAAATGGGACTGCGCACCAAGCTCAGCTAGGGGATTTTGTCCCAAAGCACGTGCTATAGTCAACTAGAGACTCAGGGCCTGAACTGTCCTCCAAGCTCAGCCAGGAATTCTGGATTCAAACTGCACACTGTGTCCAACCAGAGTCTTAGAGCTGGGACTATGCCAAAAGCTCAGCTAGAGTCTCTGGGCCCAATCTGTCTGCCAAGCACAGTTAGGGACTCTGGCCTCAAACTGCACACCAAGCTCCACCCAAGTCTCCGGGGCGGAATTGTGCACCAAGCTCAGCCAGGGTCTCTGAACCCACACTGCACGCTGAATTCAGCCCGGGACTCCAGGCCTAAACTGTGTGGAGCCAGCCAGAGTCTCAGGGCCGCTGAGCCTGTATGCAAAGCTCAGCTAGAGTCTCTGGGCCCAAACTGCCCAGCAAGTCCAGCTAGGGACTCTTGGCCAGTCTGCGTGCTGACCTCAGCCTGAGTCAGAGCAGAGGAACTGCTCACTGAGCTGAGTGCTCCGCCCAGCCTGTGTCACAGCAGGGGAGCTGTGGCTGAGCTGAGCTAATGCCTTGGGCAGATTTGCTTGCTGAGCGGAGCCAGTGTCTCCATAGCACTATGCACTGAGCTGAACCCGGGACTCTGGGGCTCCAATGTCCACTGAGTCCAGTTTGGGTCTCAGGGCACTGCGTGACCCAAATCCTGCCCAGAGTCCCCTCTCCTGCAGCAACTCCCATTGGCCACCACACCAATTGCCTCCGCCAGAGGGCTCCAAGCTGCAAACCTCAGCCAATGCTGCTGCTGCCACCGCTGCTGCTCCAATCCCGTGCTCCTCCCATGTGCAGGGGCATGCAGGTCCTCTGCACCCTGGTCCCTTCCAACCGTGGAGCACTCCTGCTGTCATGGTGTGGGGACCTCGGTGTTCCTGGTTCAGAAATCTGTGCAATTCCCTGCATTGTTTATTGGTGCTTCTAAACATGGTCCACACTGCTCGCCGCCATCTTGGATCCTTCTTTTTTTCTTTTTGACACATAATGTGATTACATCCTCCTCCTGCTCTTTCTTTGCTCCAAATCATCATGTGCCCTGCCTACTCTCTTTTAAATCTGTGGCCTCTTTTATTCATTAATTATTGTTACATACATATATGAATAATCTACATGATACATCAAGTTTCTAATCAAATGAGCTTGCATAGTATTTTTTAACTCCAGAGTTTATTCAAGAGGCTTGTGATTTTATATGTTTTAAAATTGGAAAAGGAAAACACTCAGGAAGATCAGGTCCAGAAGTTGTGAATCCAAAGTGTACAAATGAATCACTTGTATGAAAACACAAATTCTAATTCAGTGTGTCTGAAATGAGTCTTGGAAGCCTGCATTTTATGTAAATGTATTTATTTATTCATTCATTCATTCACTTTACATCCTGATTAAAGTCCTCTCTCTCTCTCCTCTCCTCCTGGTTCCATGCTCCCTCCCCTTTCTCCCATCCCCACCTCCCTTACTCCTCAGAAAAAGAGAGCTCCGACCACATACCCAACCCAACTCATCAATTCTCATCATGACTAAGCTCCTCCTCTTCTCCAGGGGAAGTGATCAAAAAGCAGGCAAAAGAGTCCATGTCCCTATGCTGTAATCCCAGAAGAATATTATTGATAGTCGTAGGAGTTGGCTATCTCCCATGGGGTGGGTGTCAGGACAGTCTAGGCATTGGTTGGACATTCCTTCAATCTCTGCTCTATCTTTATGCCTGCACATTTTGTATGCAGGGCATATTTTGGGTGGAAGTTTTTGTGTAGGTAGGAGGAAGTAGGTATGTTGGTGTTCCCCTCCATTCACTAGGAGTCCTGTTTAGTTAGAGAGTGTCCTCTTTGGTATCTATGACCTCTGCTACTTGGAGTCTTATCTAGAGTCATCCTCACATCATCCCAAAAGCCTAACTGTGTAGTCAAATAACAATGCGAATTCCACTTGTTATCAAGTAAAATTAACACTTGTATTCACACAAACACATGTATATGAAAGACCTTATTGTTTAAACTAATACACCCTGGTCACAGGATTGAGAACAACCAAGTTGGAATTGAAGTGGGAGCTTCCTCCCTACTGTATAACTTTCATGCTGCCAGAATGTTCTGTACAGGGTACCAGCAGAGGAAAGTCATTTGCAGTTTTAGTGATCCCTGTGAACTACAACAATGATCTATCAGGCAAGATGTGCCCACTTGTGCAATGTAGTGGTGGCATGATTGCTATAAGGGCAACTAACCACTCTCATTTTGGATTCAAGGTCCATTACAAAGGAGGGAACTCATACCTCACCCTGTAAATCTGGTCAAGTGACTGTATGATCATAGGCCATACAGGGGAACCTACTACTATTGTTTTGCTAATTGGACATGTTTTTAAACTAGTGTTTACCCACATGGATTGGTGACTCTCTCCATCTTGGTCAGAAAAGCTTCTTATTGTAGTAATCTTTGATCAATGCAAAGATTCATAGATGGTTAATATGCCAAGAATAATGGATTTTAGAGTGTTCAGCCCTAAAGAGAACACCTGCATAAACTATTCCAAGTCTCAAAGAATTTCACATAAAATGGGGTAGAAAGAACGCAAGAGCCAGAAAATAGGAGACACACCAAAAAAGAATTCTGCTTGGGATATGATGGCCATTGTACTCATGAACTTATTACTGCTGTGCTTTCCTATATAAGACCTGACAAGATTTTATAGCCAGCCTTTCATAGTACAGAGAGGAAAAGGACACAAAGCCTCACCACTCCCCAAAAGACTAGTAGCAGTTAATGGGTGCTCAGTAAAATGAGTGCCATTTTCTTTAGTGGTTTAACTGCTGATAAGTTTCTCATGCTCCAGTAAATAATCCACACCCATGTTCATGCAGCAACTGTAATTGAACTCAGCAAGTTACACACAGAACAGATATGGAAGTAGTGTGGCTTTGTCGGGAAGAAGGATTTCAGTGGGAACAGGAAGAACTGAGAGGGGATATTAAGGGTAGAACCAACTGGTGTGTGCATGTGTGCATGCCTGTGTGTATCTAAGATATTATTCTCCAAGATACTCCCAAACTAAAATCAATACAAATATCCAGCAAACAGTTAATGAACAAATAAAACCCACAAAATAGAATAATATTCAACTACTACTGTGTAGCTTAAAAATATTATTCCACTTAAAAGAATTCAGACACAGAACACAATACACTGTGTGCCTTGGCTTATATCAAGCGTTTAAAAAAATATATAAAGACTGATATTAGATCAATAGTTGCCTGGGGAAGTGGTGAAAACAGGAGCAAATTGTAAATGAACACAAGAGAAATTTGGAAGCTTAGGGCACAGTTAGGAAACTGTATTGCATTGAGGCCACATAACTGAAAATCTGAATTGGGGAAAAATTTCAGGGGGTAAAGATACAATGTTCAGATTGTTTGTTTGTTTTCCAATATAATGTTTACCAGATGTTGATGTGTCCCATGATATTGAAGCTTTATTTTACTTCATAAATCATACCAGCTTAAAAACATGGAACACCCTTGTATACATACCCTGAAAAATGAATCAACAGTCTTGCTTTAGTTTGCTCAGTCCTTCACTGACAATCAGAACATCAGTCAGATATATAAGGTAGAAGAAAAACTACTAAAAGATTAATTACTAAGGAGTCAGATGTGTGTACCTTAAGGGCTTGAGAATTAAATCATTATCACTTTATATAGCAAATATTCTTATTTGTAAGAAGAGGCCCTGTTTCAAATGGGCCAGTTATGTCCCTACTGGCCATATGAAATTCCTTGAGAATGGAACTGTGTCTCATCTGTCTTTGTGCCTATAGTACCTAGCCTTAAGTCTAGCCAACAATAGGTAATGATAACTATCAATTAATAAGACTTTGCCAAGGATCAGACTCTGTCTTAAGCAACATGCATCTGCTCTCCTATTTAATTTCACAACCCCTTTTATGTATTATATGCTACCATCATTGCAGTTCACTAGATCAATTGTTAGGAAATCTTTTCTGGAAAGATAGTAAGTGAATATTTCCAACTTTATGGGTGAAACCATGGAGCCTCTACTCTTTCCATGCAAAAGCCAGAGATGTGATACACATAAGATGGAATGTGCATCCCAGACTGTCAGTTGGATTTTTGCTCACACGTTGCTGCTCACTGACCTCTGGTTTGATTATACACTAATACTTTGCTTTAGCTCACACAGTAGACAAGATGCAGAGCAAGACTGCAAACCCCAGCTTCTCACTTGTCTGTTTTAAAACTTCCTTTCCTACCTACTCTTTTACACTGCAGTACAACTGTGTAACAGAAACTTTATAAATCCTACTATTTTCATTTCGCTGGAAAAAAAAAATAGATGAGTCAGATTTCATGAAGTGTACACATATTCAGACCCTTTCAATTTCAATATATTGAGTTTTAGTATAATAAAAATTTATCTATTGAGGATATCTTCACTAGAGTCCATCTACTTACTTAGTGAGTTTTATTGAAAGGAAGAAACCAGCTGTCAAAGAAAAAGAAATGAAGCTGGGACTAAGGGCTGTATTTTTGATGGTTTGGATTCTTATCTGGCATGGTCTCACCCAGTTCACTATCATTTCTTTCAGGTTTTAACTACAGTGATGCATCTGACTTTCCCAGGTCTGCCCAATCCTGTTTACATTCCTATTCATGGGACTCCAAAATACCCTGGAAACAAGCTGATCTCTCTTCCCCCCCCCCCATGTTAGTTACAAAAGATTAACAATTTTTTTTCATGCTTCATTGGAAAAAACTTGTTTTACAGCTGGGACGTTCTCTTCTAATTTTTAACAACACAAAAATACATAGAAGGAAAAATACAGATACTTTTTCCTGTACCGAGAATAATGGCATTTCTGTGATGGCTCAACTATTATTTTCAGTAAACTGAAAGAGTGAATAGCTACTGCACTGTTACTTATAATTCACAGCTAGCTGGTTTTTAAAAAACGACATGCAGCATCCAGAAAATGTAATTAATTTGATGGTATAAGCCTTCCTAAGTTATCAAGTATTCCCAGTAGCAGGAATGAAAAACTTAGAGAGAACATGAGCTGCCTTTAAATTGCTTCCTTTCCTCACAACCAGAAATATTTTAAGGTAGTTGCACCACTCTTTGTATGAAAGAATGTTCAAATCATTGTCTCTGATAATGGTCAATTCCACCTTTAAATAAGGTGATAGAGATTTGGAGTCACACACGAGCATTCGTGTCTCATGGCTGTCATTCTTCTCCTTAATGAATTGCAGCTAACAGAAATTAATTATGGGGGAAAGGTTGCTGTTAGCCTCACCAGGAATGAAGTCTCTTAGCTTCCATATCGAGCAGGAAGGAGAAGGAAGTGCAAAGGGTTCCAAGGCCCCAGCTCCCAAAGCTCTCCTCCTGTTGTGCCCCTTCTGTCAGGCACAAACCTCAGGCGTGACTGCACACTGGGAGAAGAACAGCAGAGGGAAGGAATTGGTAATATTCACAAGAAGCAGAAAAGGCAGTCCAAGAAAGAAAGAGCAATGTTGTAACCCGACCAATTCTCAGGGACACCTGAGCTCTGCATTCTGACGCATGGTTTCTGAGAAATCATGACTCAAAATCAAGTATTTACATATTATTTCCAAAATAAATAGATAGCTGACCTTGGTGACTTTGCTAGACATGAGTTAATTAACCTAACACATAGCATAACTCCAACTTCTAAAATAAGAAATAGAAGAGATTTATATTATGCAAATTATTTACATGGGACCCGAGGATAACTTGTATTAATCTTTGCAGCTCTGCTAGGGTAAAAAACAGACACAAAACAACAATAAAAACATGCTGTTTGTTGAATTTGTCCTCTTAGCATAATAAAGGTCTAAATTTTCTGCCCCTACCTTTTTTCAGTTTATACGGAAGTTCCCAGTGTCTCCATGAAGTTTTAAAGTCCCTTTTATTTTAATATTTTGAAATGTATTAAGTGCATTGGGGCATGGTTCATCCCTCAACTTCCCTATGGAAGTCAGACGACAACTTTGTGGAGTCAGTTCTTGCCACCTACCTTTGTATAAGTTCTGGGGATAGAACTGAGGTCACCTGAAAACAGCTTTATCCAATAGGCCATCTTGCCATCCCTGAAGTCCTTTTTATTCCTATGAATTTTTTTTATTATTCAATAAGACATTTGTGAAAGGCAGGGGGGAATTAGAAAATTTGAAGCATAAATTCTGTCACTTTAGCCAAAAAAAACCATTAAGGTTACAAGAAGTCATTTTCAGAGTCATCTAAAGCATGTTCTGACTGGAGCTATGAGGATAACCTAGCCAGCAACACAGCTGAAGTTTGAGGCTTCCCAAGTTAAACTGGTCAGTAGCATAGTTCCCTAAGGCTGATTTTCAGGCAATTTTACAAAAATATCCCTCGTGAAGTTGAGAGGAAATGGAAAGATCTATGGACCCTTTCTCAACAGGGCTGCTGAGGTAAGGAACATGAACGTTAGCGGAAATGGCTTGATGAGCACAGTGCTAGTTGTGCACATATGATGATCAGGACTTGGATTCATAAAATACACTTGAAAGCTGGACAGGCCACCTGTATCAGCCCCTGCATATTCAGGGAGTCCTAAGGACAAACCAACTATTCAATGAGAAGGCCCAACTCTGTACATAATGATGGGACTGCTTTGCCAGGCCACAGGGAAAGAGGGCAAACTCAGTCCTGATGTGACTTGATGAGCTGGGGTGGGGAGGGAGGAACTCCCCTTTTCTGAGAATAGAGGAATGGGACTCTGAAGGTAGGGTGAGACTGGGAGGAGTGGAGGGAAAGGGCTATAACCTGGGTGTAAAGTGAATAAATAAATGTTTTAAAATGTAAAAAGGAGAGAAAGATGAAGAAGATAACTGGACATATACCTTAGTCCTTTGCACTCACATACACATACATGTATACACACATGAACACTTGCATAAATGTGTACATACATATAGATACCATACACATGGAAAAATGTTATTAGCATGTTCCTGACTTACTGGCAACATCAGAGTGACAGAGGAAGTATAAAACTCTTAAAACACTTTAAGACTATCTTCATAAAAATGCTATAAGCACTGGCTCCTGGGGATTGAATGAATTTTGGTTGTTTGTTTACTTATGGTAATTATAGCATACACTGAATTGGATAGTGATGGCTTCCAAACTAAAATTGCACGTTGAAATAGTAATTTTTAAAAAATGAAGATTTCACAACTACAAGCTGTTTCCTCTGTGAAGATGAGCTGATGGCAGTGTGTTATAATAGCCTCAGCTGTCAGTCATACAGGCTTATTGTAGGCAGCAGTTCCATGACTATAAACAGAAATATTCTTTGTTCTCATACTCTGCCAGGATGGTGACACTCTGATCAGCAATGGCTTATTGGTGGACCAGCTTTAGATACAAATGCAGGAAACCACAAGCAATTATCTTTATCAAAGGTGTTGGATAATCCATCATCTATCAACCTACTTACCTACCTACCTACCTATATGTCTATATCAATTGATCATCTATCAGTCAACGTATCTTGTATTTATCTCTATCTACTGATCATCTGTATATCATCTATATCTCTATCTATCCAATATGTCTATCTACCCATCTATCTATCTATCTATCTATCTATCTATCTATCTATGTATCATCTTTCTATCTGCCTCTGTCATCTAGCTCACCATCATCTATCATCTATCCATTTTGTCTCATCTCTGCGTGTCTCTGTCACTCACTCTCTATCTATTTATGTGTCTGTTTCTCTCTTGCACACACACACACACACACACACACACACACACACACATGTTGACCAAGATCCTTCAGCATTGGTCACTTACCAGCTAACTTTGTCTCATAAGTGTTTATTAACAATTGCCAATTGAAGCCTGTGCAATTACCACAAGAAGCCAGGAAGCTACTGATGACGTACAAGCTTTCTTCGTTTTGTAAATATGCAGTCCATTTCTTTTCTTTTTCAGAGAAAATAAAATGATGCCCATTGAAAATCTGGGGGAAATAATAGAATACCATCTAAAAAGTAGGAAATAAAGGCAACCTTCCTGGGTTTTGTGAGACATGTCAATGCAAAAAAGGCCATTCTACTCTGTGTTAGAAGAAGAAGCTACTTGATAAACTATGCTAACTGAAGATACATTGACCTTAATAGAGACATGTTTAAATAGAAGAGAAAAATATTTGAGAAGGGAGCTATTGGTATTCTTTCAAACTTTGTGCAAACAACAAATCCATTAGAGATTGCCTGAATGTCTCAGTTTAGAAAGACGTGAAAGTTTTATTTCAAACATTGTGGGGATTTTTGTGCCTCTACAAGAACTAGATTTGATATCCCATCTCTTCAAATAAGTGATTTTGCAAATGGATGTGGACAGATGAATTTGTCAGGTACAAACAACAGGAGCCATGCTTGGGAGTGTGGATTCGGGCAGCCACAGGATGGCGCTCGGGAATCCAAGATGCTGAACTCACAGATGAAAATATTGATGTTCAAGGGAACAAAAGACATGCTTCCCAAACATATATTCATAAAAGCCTTGAAATCTTTCTGAATTGATAATTTAGATATCCTGGAGAGGAACTGGCCCCTGCATTTCTCAGAAAACCATGGTGCTGCTGGGGTGGCCTTGTGGATTTCACTCATTGCCAGTCAGAGGAGTGAGCTACAACCATAGCTCACTCAGAGTTCACCTGATACTACATAGACTGTCATGGTCACTAGTCTCATACAGACAGACAGCAGCTTACCTCATTCTTCTCAGAAGTAATCTTCATCTATTTGGTAAATTCTGAGTTCTCCAACAAGCTTTCTGGGGTAATTTCCGATTCTTCACTGTTCATAGGACCCAGAAGAATCTTGTGATCTTGTGCCTTCTTGTCCCTCAGTTGCTTCATATGTAGAACAATGATGACTCTATTGCCTGCCACAAAGTCTTTGTCTTTATTTTATCATTTTGTTGTTTCCCTTTCTTACCCTGTCATGAGCAAACACTCAAATGTTAGACTTATTATCAAATAACATTGAAGTGTGATTGGTTTGGAAGAATTATTTTTACTTTACAGATATAGAACCTGAGACCTAGAAGCAAATAAGAGCAGAATCGAAATTATCAGTCTGTTTTACTGTCTGGAACACCAAGAGACCTGTTTATCAGACGATATAAACACATCATCTATTTGTTCTAGAGGGGAGAAAAGCTGCAATGAGCCAGGCAAGCATTTTTCCTTGTACTGAACAGTATCTCCATTTACTCATTTGTGGTTGGTTAGTTGGTTTAAATTTGCTGTGCTTAGAACCCAGGACCCCACACATGCTAGATTCTATAATAAGCACTACTCCAAACCTACCTTTAATTGAGAACAAGGTCAATTGAGAGCAACTGCCTCTTTTCAGTGTGCAGTTCAAAACTCAGGTTAAATCATGGCCAGAGACCTTCCAGCTACAAGTCTGTCAGCTGTAACATTTTGCCTCAGGCTTGGCTGACTTCAAAACTTGTGTGAGGCCACCAGATGCAAGCATTCTGACATGGGGAAGCAGAGGTTCTGTGCTCCATTCTGTAGAGCAAAGCAATACACGCCTCATAGTATCTGTGTCCTAATACCCCAGCAAGTGAGCATACATTAGTAATTGTTCATCTTATTGGTCAACATCTCAAAACTCAGAAAAATAGGGCAATGCAATGATTCTCTTTTACTTCAAAGGAAGCTATTTTTCTTTGATGAGGTGGATTTTTTGTTTGCTTCTTTCCTTGTTTGTTTGTTTGTTATAGGAACCAGAAGAAAGAAAAATGAAAATGTTAGTATCAACTTCCCCTCTGGGGTTTCAGGCTCTATCTCTTCTCTCTCCCTCCCCTCAGTTTTATATCTTCCTCTCTCGAAGGAACCTGGGCATCCTGTCCCCATACCTCATATTACTCTCCATTCTTGCTTGAGCTCTTTTGTCATCCACCATAAATAAGCAAGCCTCTAAGGATTAGTGGGTGATTTACAATTTTCCTATAGTTTCACTGAGGAGATGAAGAGAGGATTTGCACTGGAAACACTTCAGCAAAGTGCTCAAGAAATCATCCTCAATTTTCCCTTTTGGCCCCCTGCTCACTGATATCATTGGTTCCCCATTTCATATCTCAGGGGAGCACTCAGATGGGCAGGTGTCTGTCATCCTTTAAAGGCACCCACTCATTGCCCTCCCACTTTTTTTTTTTTAGAAAAAAGAAATTAAATTACATTTGTTTTACATGTGGGTGTAATGGGCATACCAAGACACACACGTGGAGGTCTGAGGACGATACAGAGGAGTTCTCTCCTTCCGCTATGTGGAAACCAGAAACCGACCTCAGGACTCCAGGCTTGCTAGCAAATGCTTTTATCTGTTGAGCCATTTCACAGGACCTCTCCCGCTTTTCTCAAGTAGCATCACATAGAGATCGTATGCTTGCTCTCTCTTGTGGGAAAGATTAAGCTTTGTCACAGGTGGAAGCAGTCTTGGTGGGCTTTACACTTGGGGCACCCCATGAATACCTTGTGACAGAATGAGTGGAGCCATCCTGGGCCTGGAATTCAGGAAGCAGACCTGGGAACCCCACCTGGACTATTGTTTTTCTAATTGACCCTCAACAGGAGAAGGAGACTGCCCTTCCCACGTGACTCAGGCAGGTGGGGAGGAGAGAACAACAGGGTCAGCCCGGGCTTGAGCACATGTGGAGCAGCGAACAGGCTGGACCAGCACACGGGCCAGAGACACACCTAAGGACCCGTCCTGTGGAACGGATACCAGAAGGTTCACTCTTTTGTCCTTTTAACCTTTTTTCCTTCTTGTGTAAGCTAGTTGGGTTGTATAATAAAGTTTAATTGTTAAGAAACAGAGCCAACATCTGGCACCCGACGTGGGGCCCGATGGGTTCCAGTCCCTAATGGTATGAGGGAAGATTCAGTATTTGAAGGTACAGAAATGCTGTTTCAGGGTATCAGCAAAGTTGCAACTGCTGTTGCAAAACTCTTTCCTGCCTTATACTTAGATGGAATTCTCTGTTTTTTCATTGTCCTTTTATTACAATATTTCATGCTTAGAAGAATTAGAAGAAAGGCTAATGTCATAGAAAAGCCGGAAGGGTCAGTAAGTTCTATCCTTTTGGAAAAGATCGCAGATTTGACTGGACAGATGGAAAGGCTGAGGAAGGAAAATGAAGGGATGGGAAAGCAGATAGAATTTTTGGTAATTGGGAGTGATGAAGGACAGAAAATAGAGAGACTAGAAAGCCAGAAAAAAAACAGAAGAGTCAATAAGCTCTATCCTTTTGGAAAGAATTACTGACTTGACTGAATAAATGGGCAAAATGCAGAAAAAACTGGAAGGGCTGGAAAAGCAGAAGGCACCTTTGGTTAAAAAGGGTGGAGAAGGTCAGAAACCAGAGGCGAAGGAAGCCAGACCGACGAAAAGGTCTTTGGAATCTTTGGAAGTAAATGTCCCAGTGGAGGACACCTCCACAGTCACCCAGACACTTTCAACTTTTCCAGTCACTGTAAGACATGTGCCCATGCAAAATGGTGCTGAGGGTTTTGACGAAATGGCCTGGTGTCCTGTAGACATGATATATTTAAAACATTTTAAGGAATCCGTCGTCAAATATGGTATGCACTCTACCTTTGTTAAACAAATGTTAAACAGCTGGGCCACTCAGAATAGACTTGTTCCCCAAGATTGGAAAAATTTAGTTTCAGCGGTATTGGAAGCAGCACAACAGTTACAGTAGTTATCATGGTGGTGAACAGAGGCTATAAAAATAGAACAAGAAAATGCAACACAGGGAATAAATATTAATAGAGATCAATTGCTTGGGGAAGGACAATATACTAACATTAGAGAACAAATTCAAGCTGAAGATAGAGTGATTGAACAATGTTGTAAGGCAGCCTTGAGAGCTTGGGAGGTGGTAGAGAAACCTGGGAAAACAACTATTCCATTTACTAAAATGTTCCAAGGACCTCTGGATCCCTTTACAGAATTTTTGCAGAGATTAGGATCTGCTATGGATAAGGTGATGCCAGATTCTGACAACAAACAGGCATTAAAACTTATCATGGCTTATGAGAATGCAAATACTGCATGTAAGAGGGTGCTTAGACCATTAAAGGAAAGAGGCACTCCACTAGATGACTGGGTAAAGGAGACAGTTAATATCAACTCTCAGGAGTATCAAAATAATATTGTGGGACAAGCTTTAGCCAGAGAGCCCAGATATCATAATACTCGGTGCTTCAATTGTGGTAAAATTGGTTATGTGCAAAGAAACTTTAGAGATAGAAGGCACAATAACCCAGGAGAAAACGTAACTCATATGAGAGAACAAGGAAGTTCTGGTTATGATGGTAATGAGGTACCCAGACTCCCAGGGTACTCTAGTCACTGTGGAAAAGGGAAACATTGGTCTCGGGGTTGTCAGTCTAAGAGAGATGTGCAAGGAAATATCTTGCAGACAGGAAATCGGCTCCGGGCCCCATAAATAATGCCAGCCAAATTCCTTTGGCCAGTCAGGAAGTGACAAACCCTCAGGAAAACGGGAACTGAGTGTTAGTGATCTAATGCATGCTACTGAAGGCAGTACAGCCTTGGATCTGGCTTCAAATGTGTCTCTTACTCTATCTCCCCAGGTTGAATGTTAGAAATTAAATACTGGTGTTTTCAGACCTTTGCCTTCCAGCACAGTAGGAATGGTTCTGGGAAGAAGTGGGCTGACTTCTCATGGTTTTATTGTGCATCCCAGTATTATAGATGGAGATTCTAAGGAGGAAATAAAAATCATGGCATGTGTGAAAAAGGAGATGAAAATCAATGCCAGGGATAGAATTGCTCAACTCCTACTGTTTCCTTACATTAAGGGCAAAGCCACTCCAGTGGAAAAGACTGGTGCATTTGGAAGCACAGGGACACGTGTGTTCTGGCAAACAGTAATTAATGATCAGAGACCTCAGTTAATTATACAATTGAATGGTGTTAAAATAGAAGTCTTGGTAGACAGCGGAGCCTATGTCTCCATCATTTGCCAGAAGTCTTGGAACAAAAAGTGGCCACTTGAGAAGGTTTATACAGAAATTGTAGGAATTGGTAAGTTATCTCAAATAAAACAAAGTGTACAGTGCCTTGAGTGTGTGGGACCAGACGGGCAGATAGGGAGGCCGAAACCCTATGTAGCTGATATTCCCATAAATCTATGGGGAAGAGACCTTTTACAACAATGGGGTACTCAGATTACTATTCCAGCAAATGCCAAGATAAACAAGGTTGAAACTATGGGTGAATTGGTACCCTCTTCTGGGGAAGAGATTCATGTAAGTGATCAGGAGCGACCACAAGCTATGCCCATTGTCCAACCTCAGAACTCTTCAGGTTTAGAGTGTCAAAATTTATAAAAGGGGCCACTGCTGAGATAGCAACTGCCTTGCCCCTAAAATGGATTTCAAACAGACCTGTATGGCAGGAGCAGTGGCCCTTAACAAAAGAAAAGTTACAGGTGCTTCACGGTTTAGTGAAAGAGCAGCTGGAGGCTCAACGCATAAAAGAATCTTCCAGGCCCTGGAATTCCCCTGTGTTTGTGGTAAGAAAGAAATCAAGTGGATGGAGAATGATAACAGATTTGAGGGCCATAAACAAGGTGATTCAACCCATGGGTTCACTTCAACCTGGAATTCCTTTGCTTTCCTTGCTACCTAGGTCTTGGCATATAATTACAATTGATTTAAAAGATTGTTTTTTCACCATACCTCTACATGAGAAGGACAAGGAAAGGTTTGCTGAACAGTAGTTCTCCAATGAAGAGATATCATTGGAAGGTACTTCCACAGGGAATGTTGAATAGCCCAACTTTATGCCAGTATTTTGTGCAACACACTTTAGAAATAATTCATAGGCAGTTTCCTCAATCTATCATATACCATTACATAGATGATATTCTGCTAGCTGATTCTGATCCTAGTGTTGTAGAAAAAATGTTTCAGGAAGCACAAAGAATTCTGCCATGCTGGGGATTACAGATTGCTATGGAAAAAAATACAAAGAGGAGATTCAATTACCTATTTAGGCTATAAAATAACTGAACAAATAATTCAACCACAAAAGGTACAGATCCGTAGAGATCAATTGCAAACTCTTAATGACTTTCAAAGATTATTGGGAGATATTAACTGGTTAAGGCCTACAATCGGGTTAGCTACCTATGAGTTAAGTAACTTGTTTTAAACATTGCAAGGGGGATTCGGATTTAAACAGTCCTAGGTGTCTAACCACTGAGGCAGAAAAGGAGTTAATTCTGGTGGAGCAAAAACTTCAAAAGGCATATGTGGATAGAATTGATCCTGAACTTGGTTGCATTCTGGTTATTTTGCCTTCAAAACATTCTCCTACTGGGCTTCTTATACAAAGGGAAGACAGGATCATAATGGATATTCCTGGCAAATAAACAAAGCTAAAAATTGAAAATATACATAGAGAAAATTTCTGAATTAATTACAAAGGGAAGAATAAGGTTGCGCCAACTGTCACGGATGGATCCAGCAGAAATTGTAGTGCCTCTTACTGATTCTGAGATTATGTCATTATGGGTAATTAATGAAGAGTGGCAAAAGGCTTGTAGTAACTATTTCAGAGACATTAACAATAGATACCCAAAAAGCAAACATATACAGTTTATAAAAAGAACTAATTGGATCCTTCCAAGTATTGTAAAGAGGCCACCAATCTCAGGGGTACCCACCTTTTTCACTGATGCAAATAAATCAGGTATGGCTGGTTATAAGTCTGAGAAAATGACCAAGGTGATTAAAAGCCCATTTATATCAGTTTAAAAATCAGAATTATATGCAATCCTTATGGTATTGTTAGATTTTCCTGAATCTCTTAATATAATTATTGACTCTCAATATGCTGAAAGAGTTGTTTTGCATATAGAACCTGCTAAATTTACTCCTGATAACACAGAATTGACTACCTTATTTATAGAACTGCAACAGGTGATCAGAAGCAGAAATTATCCCTTGTATATTACTCATATTCGATCCCATACAGGTTTACCAGGTCCATTGGCACAAGGAAATGACGATATCAACAAATTATTGATGCTGGAAAGTTGACTGTCCAGCTTTGAAGAGACTAGAGACTAGAGACTAGACGGACCAGACCGTCGGATTTCCTGCTTCAAAAAGCAGTTTGTTGGATGTTATGGGCTGATAAGACTGATTGCTCCAATGAAGGAGAGAATCCAGTGACTATCCAAGCGGTCTGCTCTCTCTGTCCTATGCAACTTGGAAGTTGCCAGCCAGCACTTCCTTTATTAGATAGATTTTCCTTCTTGAGTCTCTGATGGGACTGAAGACTAGATAGCCACAGTGTTACTAGAAGCTTTAGTTTAAGAATTAAAAACACATTTATGGATTAATAATTGCAATTTCTCATGAAAGAAAAGGACTCTCTTTGGTAGGATAGTGGAATACTTTCTCTCAGGTTAACAAGTATAAAAGGACTTGGTTATGTACTTGATACCTGATGGTTTTATATATATGTATATGTGTGTATATAGTTCTTATTTTTTTTTTAAAGAGAAGGGGGATGTGTGGGAAAGATTAAGCTTTGTCACAAGTGGAAGCAGTCTTGGCAGGCTTTACCCTTGGGGCACCCCATGAATACCTCCTGACAGAATGAGTGGAGCCATCTTGGGCCTGGAATTCAGGAAGCAGACCTGGGAACCCCACCTGGACTATTGTTTTTCTAATTGACCCTCAACAGGAGAAGGAGACCGCCCTTCCCACATGACTCAGGCAGGTGTGGAGGAGAGAACAACAGGTTCAGCCTGGGCTTGAGCGCGTGTGGAGCAGCGAACAGGCTGGACCAGCACATGAGCCAGAGACACACCTAAGTCTGGAAGGTTCACTCTTTTGTCCCTTTAACCTTTTTTCCTTCTTGTGTAAGCTAGTTAGGTTGTATAATAAAGTTTAATTGTTAAGAAACAGAGCCATCTCTCTCTCTCTCTCTCTCTCTCTCTCTCTCTCTCTCTCTCTCTCTCT